>JAZFAU010000299.1:2125000-2767742 GCA_037178615.1 Dione vanillae | reverse complement strand
TATGTTATTCAGAAATATCAAATCAAATCAAATCAAAAAAGCTTTATTTAGGCATACACAGTTTACATATATAAAAAAAAACAATAGGTATTTAAAAAAAACCAAGAATGTGATGCCTAAATTGGTAGGCCACTCAGCTTATGTTCAAAAATCATTCTACAATGAGTTTCAACGCTGGTATTCTGTGGCTGCCAATCACTAAGCACGTCACGTCGTAGGTAGTGAGAAAATTAATAAAAAATAAAACGTCTTATTCATAATTACGTAAACAAACATCGCGTAAAACATAAGAACGTAAACAAACATCGCGTGACTTATTGGGATATACAAAAAATAACTTACAATTACTAAATTGTTAATTATTTAACCAGAATTAATGAACCATGAATTGCAGTGTATAATAGCTAAGAACAAATGGCTTAACAAAGAATATTATTGGAAACTAAAATAAATATACCTAAGACATAAAAGCTACAGTGGGTAAGTTAAAAAAAAATAATTTCTTATTATCATTATAAAATAGTTTCGTGAGTGACATTATTGCGTGTACAGTAATTGTTATTCAATGGGGCTACTGGCTTCCATCTGTGAAAATTAAATTAGTAAATATCATATCATTAATTGTAGGTGTATTTTAGAATTGGATTTCAATAAAACAATGAAAATGTACATCGAGCAACCATCAAAACGTGCGACAAAAATTCTGAAATTGCTGATAGTCATAAACACCGCCACCTTGCCAAGAGGCCATATCAATAAGGTAAGACTTTACACATGACTAACGAACGGCACATGGAATGTATAAAATTAACACTGAGTTTGTAAATTCATTAAATGCAATTTAAATTTGTTTCTAAAAACATTTATTGTTTTTAGGTTTCGAAGAGGCGGCGGCAGGTTGTTCCAGCATTTTGTCGCCGAGTAAATAAAACTACTTCGAAAGGCGGCGGTCTTATATGATGGCATGATCAACGAGTATGACGAGGCTCGTGTTTCGTGGGTTAGCCTCTGTTCGCAAGCCCATTTTAATTTGTGATAGAGGTATGGAGGCATTTTGTAATTCACTATCCCGAACAATAAAGTCGCGAAATACGAATATCAAGTACTTTAAAGCTCGCATGTAATTTATAATCATATATTAAAATCAATTGCTTTAGTACCTAAAAAAAAAAAAAAAAAAAAATAAATAAATAAATAAATAAAAAATAGTAAAATATTAAAAATTATGCCTATTTGGGATGTTTATAAGTCACAATCATATGTGGCGAATCATATAATATTCTTTGTGCACTAATGTACTTGGGTAAAGTTAGAGTATTACAGTAAATTTAGTACAAAAAGGTGGACTTATCTCTACAAGAGATCTCTTCGAACACTTGATATAAATAATGTCTTTCCAGTTTCGCGCCATACAGCTATTTTATTAGTAATATGCTCTGGGCGAAGCGTACACAGTCTGACCTTACTGAGAGTTGATTCAATTTTTTTTATCGTAGAAGCTGGTTATGACTTGATATTAGTATCGAAAACGGATAGCAATCAATACAGACAATCTAGTTGGAAATTAATTTCGAATCCTGTGAATCGTAATTTAAACTCTATATTTTGGATAAATCAAAAAAAGCATTTCTTCTAAACGACACACACTGTACTGAAAATTTTGTAATTTATTTGTTACCGTAAGAGGTGTAGCAAAATTCGCATCACGCACGGTAATAGCAGGCCGGGTTAAAACTGTATTTATAGATGTCGGTATCGTTGCAACGCCGGGAAGTGTTCGGTCAGCGATTGCTTCTAAAAGTTGATCGAAAATGTTTTAGTTATATATTAGCTCGTGCTAACTGGCGATCAGCTAATACTTTCCATAAATTTTATAAACGCGAGGTGTTAAAAAACAATGTCTCCCGAAATATATCACAATTATTTATACCATTGAATTAAATTATTGTTTTATAATTAAATTAAAATAAAAATTACCATTGCTATACCTATATGAAAATCGAATTACTATTTAAAATATTTTTATTAGATAATTATTTTTTATTTTATTTGTGAATTCAAAAATTATGTCGCTAAAAGGATGTTTAATCACCCTATTATTCTTTATTATTGCTTTAGATTTTGTTTCCTGAAACAATTTTTAGTTGAAAAGTTACTAAAAATAAATATATGTTGTGATATTTATTGCTTTTATTATTATTTACATTTTTTTGGTAAATTCACATTGGCATAAAAATATAAGTAACATAATGGGCCGGTGTATATTGAGAAAATGATTCCAAATGACGCGCAATCTCAAAAGAAATTACAAAATGGCGCGCACTAAAAAATCCACGGAAATGGAAATGCTCTCTCCATATAAAAGTTTCTAGTTAGGTAAGTATTTTAATATTCGTTTCATTTCCAGTAAAACGCTGCTATTATACAGGTGTATGTGTAGTGCCGACCTTAAATGAAAGCGTAGCTTAAACTAGTCTTTATAAATGTAGCAAAATTATACAAAAAAAGTTTTATTTTTGCAAATAACGAAACTTATTTTGTTTGAAAAATAATTTTTTTCAAACAAAATAATTTAATAAGCATCCAAAATAAAACGCCATGTATGTAGGTATAGGTAGTGTACACTTACCTGCCAGAGCTGCAACGTCGCACAAGTCTCATTCACAAAGTAAGTTTCGAGTTATAGGCGGTGACGGGATGGACACTCGACACATTCACTTTAGTTTTACACGAACTCACATTGAGCATGCGCCAGTTTGAAAATAAGAATAATTAAAAAAAAAAACAAAATTATAAATTAAAAAATATTAATAATGCACAAAACAATCACTAAGGCTTATTTAACTAAGTCACTACATTCTATTTAACAAAGTCATTAAAAATTATTTGAGAAAATCACAGACCGACCTCACGTATGTCGCATACTTCAAAGGTGAAGCGGTACACGGTACTAATAGTTCATATTAAAGAACTGTGAATAATTGATGCTTCTCAAAATTGGCATCACCATTTCCGTTAGATGTAGAGAATAAATCATAAAAATCATAATTCTAACACATAACATTTCATCGGTTGATTCATACTGAAATAATAATATTTTTTTATTTAAGGTATAAATCTTAATTTTTGTGCTCATAAAAATACTAAAATAAAATAAATATATTGTTATTTTGACTTCAATGTAAGTAATAAGTAATCTTTAAAGATAAAATCTTTTATTGTGAAATTACCTTTAAATAAACTTGTGTAATTATCAATATGCGCATAATTTATGTCATTATTATTACATTCATTTTAATATACTTGGATTCAACTTTAAACAAATCATTAAATAAAATTATTAATTAATAAAGTCTTACTTTATTGTAAATTCTCATGTGTGTTTTTTATAAATTTATTTTTTACATAATGGCCGCAAACAAATGTAATGATTGCAATAAAATATCATTTGTTTTAAAATAAAAATATTAAGCATTACATGTTATTCATAAGCCGTTTTGTAAATATAGTAAAGGAATTATAAAATGTCAAATGACTCTAACCCCATCGTCCATGTTGGAATGGTCAGCTGTTTCGTATTTTGCGCCAATTTTGCGGAAAACGAAAGTGCCGCTTCTTGATAACAACATGACGCTTGATAACAACATAGAAATTTAAAATTAATTATAATTATTTTATGACGTTTAGTTTTGAATAAAATCAATAAATTTTACTTAATTATTTTAATTTTAATATTTATAAATGCATGAATAATGTGTAATGTATTAACATCCGTCTGATTATAATATTATTGATATTACGTAATGTACATGATAAGGACAATATCAAAAATGAATATTAAAAACTTTGTGAGAATTTTTGAAATGGTGTAAAGATTTTGCACATAGACCTTTAAAATATGGTTATAAGTATATGGGTACTCCCTTCATACACATTGGTCGGAACGCCTGTGTGTTTTATAAGAGCAATTACTTCTACTGTAGTATTAACTACATTTATGCACTTGTTTTTATTTTTGTTTCACCGTCACATTTCTTATTACTTACTACTTTGTTACAAGCTGTAAAAGCAATTTCGTATCGTTGGGGACCGAAATATCTGTGAAAGGCTAGGCACTTTGGCACTGCGTAGAGACGTTTCCTCGCTGTGCGTTCTCTACTGCTTATACCATGGAGTGTTCTGGAGAACTGTTGGATCTGGTGTCTGCCGCTGATTTCTCCAACCGCACAGTACGACACAAATTAAAATATCTTCACTATCTCGTCACGTGGAACTCCATTACTGTGCGGTTCCGTAGGAACTTTTTTCCACGTACCACACTAATGTGGAATAGCCTACCTGCGGTAGTGTTTCCAGATCGATACGGCATGGGTACCTTTAAAAAGCGCATCTACCTCCATTTTAAAGTCCGGCAACGCTCTTGTAACACCTCTGCTGTTACACAGAGCCGTGGGCGTCGGTGATCACTTACCATCAAGTGACCCGACCGCTCGTTTGCTTTGTCCTTCCCATAAAAACTAACCAACCAAACAAAAGCAAACAACCAAGAAAAAATGTGAAAAATATATTTTCTAT
The DNA here is from genome assembly GCA_037178615.1 of Dione vanillae. Taxonomy (NCBI): domain Eukaryota; kingdom Metazoa; phylum Arthropoda; class Insecta; order Lepidoptera; family Nymphalidae; genus Dione; species Dione vanillae. The sequence goes on along the minus strand of JAZFAU010000299.1, from coordinate 2,763,167 downwards.
TATAAAATATAATTGGTTATAATATTGTACAGTAGAGTAAATACAAACGGGACCGAGCAGTTATTTTGTTAAATATTTATTAAGTAATACAAATTAGTGAAGTATAATAATTTGGTTTCTTCTAGACGGTATTGGAAACAAAAATATATAAATAACATTGATTCATAATTAATTGCAGAGCAAACCAACATTACATATATTATGCTAAATATGCGCTAACGATTTCAAAAAAAAAAAAATTTATAAGTAAGCCTAAAATTAGAAAGAAGAAAGAAAGAAAGAAAGAACACTTTTATTAGAGCTAACTAACTTACTTTGGTATTGGCATAACATAGATTAATAATTGTTTGTGGAGTTATTCCTTATTTTCTTATTATTCTTTTTAACTTCACGCGTTATCCCGCACATGGAAGGGTAAGCTCCATTGCTTCTCGCCTTAATCCTTAGTCCTCAATTATTACTTTAACTTTTTATTTTTATATTACATCTGGTTCAGTAAATATTTTTATCTAATTTCTTTATTTAAAATAAAGAGGAAGCTATGAAAATCTGATCTTAAAGAAAATACTTTAATATTCGCCTGTATAGAAGTTAATAAAGATTATATACTAATACATACCACACACTACAGCTTAATCATAATATTGTCTATTTATTTACTTTTTTGCACAACTGTGCTTTTTATCTAATTATTGAAATGTAAAAAAAATAACGCGCTTTAAGAAATAAAATAACCACCTAATTGTGTAAAGGTTTATTATAAATATTCTTCATCCAGGTTTAATATCACAATTGATAGTTTTATCCTGCAATTCCACTTATGCCTGTAAATTAATAAGATAATATATTTAGTTAACCTAAAAGGCGCATTACTGCCATGAGTCTTTAGATGGTTTTAAACGTTTTGTACTTAAATTTTGTACCAGTCATCTAGGTCGGCGGCCTCTACAAATAGTTACTGTCACCCTCTTTCTCAGAGTGCCGCAAATGCGTATATGTCTAGTAGTTCTTGTTTTTTGTTCTGCTGGGTTTATTACAAATATTTTTTGCAGAAATTGAAATGCTTTATAGAGTGGAGCTGTCGAAAATTAATTTACAAAAGTTCTACATTCTTCTACTGATGTAGATATACTTGTCTACTTTACTACTCCCGTCTATGGTTGCGGCTTCTAAAGTGCCAATACAAGTTACTGTGCCAACGTCTCGTCATATTAATAATTATAAAACATAGTTTAGATGCCGATGTGCATATTTAAGGCTCTAAATAGATAATACAAAGTAATGTATTTAGACCGCACCTGCGCCTCCTATGATCTCAGCGATACGCGCAAACCCGGTGAGGCTGTCGAGTGTGTGCTGCAAGTGTCCGAGCAGGAGGGAGGACAGCTCGACCGTGCCGTTCATTCTGTAACATTATATGTTTTGTCGTTTTTTTCGTCTAATAAAATACTTGTTTTTATATTCAAATAGATTACACGCCAATCGAAGGCGATCACAAAATACACATCAATTTTATACAGTCCACTATCTTTTATTTATCTTCACCGAGCTATAGACTGCAACAAAAATATTTAATAAATAATCATAATCGAAACATAAACAATAACTTCAAAAAAGAAAACAACTACTAGTTAACAAGTTAATTAGAACTGGAAATATGATATTTCCTTTCTACTGCAAATTGCATTGCATGACCAGGTCAACAAGTACAAGCAACATAATGTAATCTTCATTTTCCAGTGCACGTGTAAAATATGAAAAATATCTAATGATGTCCAACCATTCTTGTGTCTACTTACTGGCAATTAACATTAGAACTCATCTGAAACAAAAAAAAATTATTAATACTTTAAAGGTAGAGTAGGAAGGTAGGTAGCATTTATTTAAAGGTAAAGCATCCGACACGGTCGCTTGCTTAGTGGATGCGATGAAGGCTTATGAGTTCATGTTCTTTATACATATGACTTATCTAGTCCTATTGCGTTGCTATTGTTATTAAATATAAATTTATTTTTTCAATAGAGAACGAACCTACAGTCGTTACTCGCACAGCCAGTGAATAACAACGAATTATTATCATATTAATAACTGCAGTAAAATACTAACTACTCATATATGAATTTATATTTTTATTATTTTTATTAATTATATATTACTGTAGTAGTATTTACCATCGTGCTGTAAAGGCTCTGCGCCTAACTGTAGACACCACTCGGCGAACATGAGTGGTTTCATTTTTAATTTTTTCAGTCTGATAACAAGGCAAGTGCAGCGTTGGGTTCTGCCACTTAATCAATGTATCGAAAAGTGAGGAGGGAACGGTGTGATTTAACTCTACCTTCTTTCGGTTACTGCTAAGTGCAGGATAAAGCGAGAAGCTTTAAAAGATGTAAGTTTAACACTTACCGATAATAAGGTACAGATAAGTAACGCGATACACGAAAGTCTGGACACAAACAGACGCGACATCTCGGCGTTGTGTTGTCAAAGCTAACGACTCGTTGTACTTCTACCCGCGTTATATATACACTTCAGTCATCACTTTATTGTAATTCTGATATCGTCACATGCATTGTGCAGAGTGTGTCATGCAAATAGATACCTTGGATATAGTTTTCTTATTTGTATTTATTACTCGTTAAACTCGTCGGGGTATGTTTGATTTTCTTCCTAAAGGACAAAAGCAGCAAGAGAAGCGAAGTAATGTGATTTTGATGAAGATTTATAATGTGATTACGAGGTTAAGCTACTTTTTTTGTATTAAAAAACCTAAAAAGTACACTGTTTTCGATTTTAATGCGTATTATTTTCGTTATTTTTTTATTTTTCATATAATTATTACAACTAATTTTATAGTTTTTACTTAAAACATTCGTAAGTATTTTTTATGCTTTCACGCTTTCCTCTATTCTATCACTTTAATAATAATTTGTATTATTTTTAACGATATAAAGATTTATTAAAAATATATTACGTATATTAGAGATGCAAATAAAATGCATTTTATACAAGTAAAGTAAATTAATGTTATTTAAATGAGCAGACCAAACGTGTCTATTGTTTCAGCATCTGAATGCAGCGCCTTGCTCTAGATACCTACATAATCACTTCACACTGTAATGTTAATGTGAGGCACTTGACGATGACGGGAGCGATGGAAGCGAAAATGGTTTCAGAAACGTTTAAAGATAAATATAAAAGGGCATCTATATATGGAATTTCTGGCAATGTTATCAATCTATAATAAGCATATTACATTTATTTGCCGTTCCATCGAGTCTGTTTATAGCGAGCAGCTGTTTATAGAAAATGTCTTTCACATGTAAGGTTGCTTTGCATCACATCTCCAAGTAAACTGATAATACTGCTGCACTCTGTTCCCTCTCACTGTCCATGTTCTGCTCACAAATTAAGAGGCTATAAGTATAAACACAATCGCTCTGCTTGTTCTTTAATAACTATTCCATATCTATAAATTTAAAAAGGGTAAGGGATTCCCCTAAAAGATTAATTTATTATTCGTCAAATGCAAATGTATGACGGTTTTTGTTAGTTTTAGTGTATTTTTAGTAAATAACTAGTACGTAAATGATGGATTTAGATATAATTAAATGTTGTTGCTACCGAGCAAGACAGGACTCGCGATATTTTATCATTATAATTGTTATTTACTTAGACACTTGTTATAGATTTTTATTAGATAATAATGTTTCGGTGTTTATGTTTACGAAATTTATCTATTTTTTATTTTTTTATTTGAGTTCATTGAATGAAACAGATAAAACATTAAAAACATACTTACGTACGGTGTAAAAAGAAATATATGAAAAAGTCAAATATATTTTTTGAGGCCTTATACAAATAAAAATATTGAATTTCAGTTCTAAGTATGGGGAAGCGCAGAAATTGTTGTCTTTTTGTCTATGTTTATATGAAAATCTTTTTGCAGTTCAGGTTAAAATCTACTTACTAAGTTTCAACGGCATATTCGTTAGTTTCTAAAAAAGTGACTCTCGGAAATCTATAACAGTTGTGTTTTTTGAAACCGAAAAAAGAAAAGTGAAACTAATATTAATATTATATATCCCTTAGGATAATAAAAGTCAATGCAATTAACAGATACGATCCGATATGCTTTGTTTTTGTCGTATTTTATAAGAACTTTCTAAGTGAAAAACTTATAGGGCTCATCCCGTTTACCTAGAATTGTGTAAATTTGGTGGAAAAATATAATAGCTTAAACGAGTAGAAGGAAAATAAAAAATTGAAAGCTTATATCACAGGAAAAGTGCTTGCATAATAATATAAGTAGTATTTTATGGTTTTACAATTATGAAATGAGTACGGAAACCTTTGTTGAGGGAGTTATTTGTAACATAAATTATTGTTAAACATTTTTATTATTGATAAATTATTTTAATTGTTTGTGTTACTGCTTCGACTATACCGTATGAATACATTGTAGGCATGTTATGTTACTACAACCATTTGTTACTACAAAAGAGAAGAAAACTGCTTAGGATTCTATGGATTCACCGTGCGGGTGCCGGGCCCATTGCGTTGTAGGAAGAGGAGCTCCGATCAGCGCTTGGGACTTGCGACCCAAGTGTAGGTTTAAAGGGGCCCCTTTAAAATGCATTAACGCTCACCTTCACTGTCCGAGCTCCTCCCACTACCTAACCAAATTTTAAACGATTCTACCAAAGCCGCCTTTGAAGTGCGTTCTAGAAATAAATTTATAATAGTTCTAGACAGGCCAAGATCTTTTTGTAAACTAACTGATTGGTGCGAAATTTCATTTTTGACATAATACTTAAGTATCCACAAAACGATTGCAAATTAAAATAATTCTTTCGTATCATAGCGTTGGATATTACTTGTATATGTGGTACACGTTCCAGCAGTAGTCACTAGGGGCGGTGTCCATCCTGCCTTTAAATACTTTTACTGTTATATTTTTTAAATAATTCGTTGTACTTTATTTTTTACATCAATGTATTTAATGACATGTAGGTGTACCTTGCGTTTATAAACATTAATATTAGATATGAGATTTGCGTTTTTCATAAATAAATATATTTTATACTAAGAAGTCCAAAATCGCACTTTGTGTATCAGACTGAGCGACCACACGAGAAAAGACGTACTTATCTGTTGAATATATATGAGTTTAATGAGTGGACAAATTTTTATGCTACCTCCTAGGTTAATTTAAGGTTGCGGTGGTTTTGATAGTATGAGCTACAAGGATGGATACAAGCATATTAATAACATTAAGAAAACGATATCACAAAAAAATTTAAATAGAGTCAGACAAATGTTCTCTTCAAACATACTTCACGAAGTGCATCCTGAATATGAAACTAAAATGTGACTTGCAATAACTTATGTAAAAACCATCATAACAGATAAACACCAATAATACAAACTAAAATAATAACAGGTTTAATGTTTTTAGTATATTGTAAGTTGATGATAATACAAATTATTAACAATTATATTATAGAATTATAAAGAAATATCTCAAATAGTATGCATGATAATTTATCGAAATATATTATACATAGCGTCATCTAAATAAAGCCAGTCTGCAGCGCTACACCACTTAGCGGACCTGTTCCGGAACGGACATGTGCGGATATTGCATACCTACCAGGCAGAAAAGATCTAATAAGGGACATTATTATACATTACATATTATTATTGAACACTAACTTCACACTATACTCAGTACAGAGTAGGGCAAGAAGAAAGAATGTGTTATTTTGACAACTTTACGTATGCTATTTCTATCAGAGAGACGAAATAAAAAATATTTAAATAATAATATATGAAGTTTTAATAATAAGTATATGTAGCTTAATAATACATGTAGATATTCCCCGAGTCATCTAGTCAGTTGCTGTCGAGTTGTAGCACAATCAGTATGTGTGTGACGGTCTCATAAATGTTATACTATGATAATTTGTAAAAAGTGTAATTTTGAAAATGGTATAACTTTTCAAATGAATCAGTTCAGTAAAACTATATATTAAAGTATATATTAAAGGGGCTCCCATAAAACAAACTTAATTTAACAAAGAAATTTGGTAAAAAACAACTTCAGTTTAAATAATGCCCCTTACTTTGTTACGTATAGTTTAAAAAAATAAAACAACAACTGATGTAAACTATTCAAATGTATTTGACACACGGCGTAGGATGGTACAAAAATATTTTTTTTATTTTACAGATATACTCATAACATATATTCTAAATTACTTGACATCTTTAATATTTTTAAAAATAATATTACATGCATACATATAACATAATAGATAGTAAACATAGTAATATGTTTTCTTCCAAAATTTACTTCACCTGATCAAACATCTGCAAAAGAAAAATGATCATTAAATCAACCTTAAAAATGTATCCTAGAATAATAATACTCTTACACACTAATATATTTTATAGTGAAGCAGTATTTGTGGCGTGCAATAAAAGTCCCACAATCTGCAGTTTGTGGTGTGAACCTGTTCTATGTTTCTGTAACAATGCGCCACTGACTTTGTATCTCGAGGGGATACGAGCTTAGTATTAATACCTTTGTATTGAAGTATTATAAGAGTTGGCATTTAAATTTGTTTTAATTTAAAAATAGCTTTATGTCAACTATGTCAGTTAGCAAGTGTCTATTCAATAGTAGATTATGGATCAATATTAAAAATATATTATTATTAATGTATTCATGTTTCACATTGTATATTTTTCTTCATATTTCCATTTGTTTGTTAACTTATATGTGGAAATAAATTTTAGTTTACTGCAACTCATTCCGTCTTCATGCTCACGTGGACTGACGCTCGTCCCTACCTCGCTATCCCACAAAACCGAAGATGTCAGCTATCGCGTTTATTTTGTCTAAGCATCTCTCTATTTTGTTCACAATCAGGGCGCCCAGCAGAGAGGTTACATTCCTGAAAACCATCGGTTTTCTTTAAAATCTGACAAATAAATATATAACTTGTGTTTTATTCGTATATCGTATAAAGTGTTATAAACTGGTTAAGAAGTTGTGTCATAAAGTCGACATTCGACAGCTGTCATAATTGTAACAATTATATATTAGAAATTTTTGGCTACTTACTGTCCATTTACTTCACTGGTACATAGCTGAAAAAAAAATAACAAATATTAATCTCTTAACATTTCTAAAGTTAATTAAGTTTTTATTTTAAGTAAGCTATTAAGTATTATTTAAAAATGTTAAACAGAGTTTTAAAAGACTTAAAAAGAACTTGCTCATATCAAATTTATTAAGTATTATCATGTCCAAAGCAACTTATACAGGAGCCAATGCATCATATTGTATGCTATACATTAGCTACATACCGCTCCCAGATCCTAGTAAAGTTTAACAAATACAACAGTACAAGTTCTAAGCGTATATGAACACTTTTTTTTTAATTAGTGATTTGTTATACCAGACTGAATTCGAACCCGCCACCTAAACGAGAAGTAGCTTCGTAGCTCTAATTAAACGACTGTTGTTTTGTTCAGATATCGTGTTTACAGTTTGTAACCAAAACTTGGTGGAAGTTTTGTAACTTATTAACGGAAAGGATAAACAATTTTTGTATTTACCATCAGTAGGACCGGCAGCAAGAGAGCGAAGGAAGGAAGCCACTTTAGATGCGACGACATGTCTACGGCTACTCGACGACTACTGACTAACTAGAAAACACTTACACTTTATATACTTACGATTATTTTTTGTCTTTTATTTAAACTTTGTATTGATTAATGCTTTATAAGGTTGTGTATTGTCATGTAAATATTTATTGTTTGGAACAATTTCTCGTGATGATATGGAGGTTACATAAGTTTCCGACGCGTAACAATTACTTTCTATTTACATTGTAGTCCTTCGACGTGATATTTTCATTTAAATTACATAAAATGAAACTACAAAGGTTTGTATTTTGAAACCAGATAATTACATGTGTCCTCTAAAGCCTTTTTATTTGCCAAGTAATTTAAATTAACCTTCGAATACGTCTCCACATAAAGAGAATCTTAGAATATATATTTAGATCTAGACTAAAATTGTTACAAATTACTAAACAACGTTGTTAAAATTGTAAATTTATTTAATGATGACATATTTTATTATATATATTAAAAGAGCTCCATATTGTTGACACAATGTGCGTCGACGTCACATACTCTGATTCTGTATAAACTTATAAGAAATATTTAGAGCGAAACTAACGTAAGGATGTATTCAATTGTCGTGATATGTATGTAATGAACCTAAACTATTTCTTTACTTCAAGGCACGTTGTTATAAATTTAAAAAAATATTAATAAAGTTAGTAAGGATGTTCATATTTATTCTCTTAACTATATTACTTAAATGATTTGTATAAATATCTGTATACATTTTTTCCTTCAGTAGTACACAAATACAAGGGGACATTTAAAGACTACAATATCTACGTTATCATTAACCGGTTCAGAAACACGTGATTTATACATGACCTTCGAATATCCAGCAGCTTAGTGTCTAGGGTCATTTAGTGTTTCCTAGTTATTTTTGTAAAATCTTTGGTTGTACCTTCTGTGCAGGCAATAACTTAATATTAAACGTAATGAGTAAAAACAACTTATCCAATAAAGAAGTGACAGACTATTTTACAACCTTTGACGGAACGAATTCTTACTTCAATAACCACCTTAGATTTTAAATGCGCTATTTGATTAGATTAATATAACTCGCCGTCGTCGTCTCGCCGTCGTCTCGTGGGGTGACTTCATCCCCTATCTGTGGGTGCGCAAGGGGGTGGGGGTCGCATCAGTAGTGGCGCGACGTCCGCACCGTGCGGTCGTTTTTAGTGTTGTAACATCGCGTTACGTGGAGATCCTTCTACTTCCATAACTAGCTCTCAAACCCGGATTCGCACAGGTATGTGTACTTATATTTGTGTTATTTTAAAAATAATATAGATATTCATTGAAGACTTGGTAGTTTTTAGTGATTACTATAAAATTTTACGACCACGTTGTTTGATAACATCGTGATAGTAAAGTTGAATGAAAAATGCTGACAACTCTGCATTGAGTTTAAGAAATAGAAAAGAGAGAATGTTTGTTTGGTAAAAGTTATTTGGTATAAATTTCTTAACTGCACGTCTCTTCGTCTCTAGACATTTGTTTTCCATTACAGCTGTGCGAATACCAGTTTTAATTATATGTTATTAGTTTATACAGAATATAAGTATCTGTATCATAAACTTTTTTCTTTTAAAATAAAGAAATGTTTTATTTAAAAATAAAGAAGAGCATAAAACGAACCTTTCGTTCTTTTAAAAACCATTAAATAAACTATGCTTGTCATACATGTAGACTTGTGTCATAAACAACGTACAAATGGATGCTAGTTAACATAAATCTATTGCATTTTGACGCATTTTCTTATTTTCGATTTTCTGTAATTATTATATTTTAAAGTTAATTATATATTTACATAACACTAATCACATTTTACATAAGTCTAATACATCACGACTGTAGGTGAGTTTTAAACATGGCTACCACTAACTAAATTATCTCTTCCATACACTACACGGGAGATATAGGTACATACACAGATACCTATATCCCGTGTACTCTGTATACTTGATCTTTAAATATTTATAAAGACGAGTAATATATGCTTAAGTTACAAATGTTATATGAATATATCATCGTTATATTTTCATATGTTATTCCGATCTCGTGTCTCTCGAGTGTAGTGTCTGGTAAAAAGATATTCTAAGTTAAAACTTAATGTTAAGAAATAAAAATTGTAAAAACTAGTAAGTTAAGCGTCTCCAGTCCATTTCTCATCGTTTGAGCTGTACGAGGGTGATTGCTATCGATCGTTTCCGTTTAAAACATTATTTAGTTTCTTGGAAATAAACCAAAAAACATATTAATGCACAAAATAAAATAGTATAATATACATTCAACATGAGTACAAAATATAATTTTTTATTTCAAATCAAACTTAAAGCGTAAATAATATGTTTACTTACGTTATACATACATTCTTCAGTATAAGAAAGTATGATAAAGTATTATTATTAAACTGTAAAGTTAACAAATAACGAGATGAAGATTTCTCAGAACTTTATCGTAACTAAATTGCGACACAAACCTGACAAGTGTTTTATTGTTGAAGTTTATTTCATTCATAGCATTGTAATATTATTAAATTCGTTATTTATAATTTGTGTCAAATATATAGCAACTTTATTATTTTTTCTTTTCTTTAAAACATATTTAAATGAGAAAGAAGATGAGTAAGAGATCGATCAACGCACAGCGCAAATATCTTGACGGCTTAGCTGACGTACGGATTTATGGCGTTAAGAAAGGGTCATGGGGGTTTAACCCCTGAGGGAAAACTTCGAGCAAGCGATTCTATTTTATTTTTATTATTAGGTAGTACTTTATTATTAGGTAGTAAATATTATTAAAAAGTTATTTTAAATCTAATTTAATCGTCAAGGTGTTTACGTTTCTATATATTAAAACATGTACATGCAGTCTGTACATGACTTTTTGCGGCACAATAACTATTGACTATGAAAAGATGACAAAATAATTTAAATAAATATATACTTATTTTATCGTTGAAAATTTAAACCTTTAAGTAATTTGAGAGTAAATGACTGAAATATTGTATAGAAGTATCCTTGAGAGTGTCTGAACTGTATTGTTTGAGGAGACGAGGATAAGACGAACTTGTCTAAGTTTTCGCATCACAAGTTATGATAAAATCTAAACTATAGCTCGCCGAGTCTCGCGACGCACTATTTCTTCACAAACTTCTTCTTAAATCTTTGTCAACATTATGGCTCCCGTAATTTCTAAACGAAGTATTTACGAGATTCAATTAAAATATAAAACTTACTGCTATTAATTTCGGTAACAAAGTGTTATACGACTATTTTCTTTTAATATGACTAATTTAAATTTAAAATATGTATAACATATAATATGTCTGTGGCATACTATATGAGATTTGGTTGAAATATAAATGAGGGTTAGATTTATTCTACAGTGCAATGTGATATTGACTGTAAACCTTGCTTACTTTCCGATATTAACATCTACATGTTTTTACGTATAGTTTCCTTACTGTCCTAGTTTGTCCACATTCAGTGCGTGTGGAAGCATCTAGTTGTTGTGAGTAAAAGCATTAAATCTGTTGTCAAGGTCGTGTCAAATTTAATTAAAACTTTTAGCCGTTTAATATCATTACTTTCGTCGTTAATGAAGATTAGTACAAGTGAATAGTTATAACAAACGAGCTTAAAATATAATCTACTCATTGATATGGTATCAATATCGAATTATTATTTTTAGGTCGATTAATTGTCTTTACTGTATTATTAAAATGGCTACGAAACTCTGTCTCAATTCCGGATAAGAATAACCGAGCAGAGCTTGTGAAATCGACACGTGCAGTTATTTCAATGTTCAATTTATTGATCGTAATTTAAAAAGTTAAAACCACAAGTTATCCCCATTTATTACTTTTTAGCGGAAATGACGTATAATACGAATAAATAAAATTTTCATGTTTTTATAAGTCATGTATTCGATATGATAGAGCCTTATTCGAAATAAATAAGTATTTACTTTAAATTCATGTAAATAGTGTTGAGGGAAAGGGCATTACTTGCGAATGTTAAAATAATAATATATACAGAGTGTTTCTGACAGCGCAGCTTTTGTAAAACCTTACAAAACTATTAAAAATCTAGCTACAGAGTAAAATATTTCAAGGCCATGTACAAAAATCTAGTTAAGAATTAGATGTAAAGTCATTTCTCCCATTTCACGACTGTGTAACGCGTGAGGTAGTCATAATTAAATACGAATAGCGTAAACATCTCGTACTACAAAAATTCTACTAAACGTCAATCTATCACATTTCTTTCAAAAAAATAACCGAATGAGAAAGAGATATTTCTTTGCTGCTTTGACAGTATGCTACGCTACGTATGTTTGCGTAATACTTGACTAATTTTGGAACATTAATCTAATTATTTACTTCGATTTAATAACATTTTTTATTTTTGTTTTATATAAAATATTACTAGTTTTATAATTTTACCAACGTTATAAAGGCTAGTTAAGATGTAAGAGCTCGCAGATTTATGATATCTACTACATACGAATAATATTCTTGCCCTACTGACTGATTCACTCCACGTACATACATGTGAAAGGCAAAGCTTAAATAAATATGTTCGATAAAACGTTTTCGACTAACGAAATTATATGAGATCCTTTCGGCATTAATTTAACTGGGATCTATTTTTGGGATTCGTTTGTTCACTTGTTTGTTGTTGGATTCCTTTAAAAGGTCTCTAGCAACGACGAGGCTTCATTGGCCCATTTTAATTCAAAAGCTGTTCTTATATAGAAATATTGTGCGTACAAGTTTTCGGTGTATTTAACGGTAATTCGATATTATTATTGATTACATCTGAATACTCCACAGAACTCCCGCTGGAGAGAAACCCATATGTTACGTTATTTAGTTTTGACATCTATTATATTTTTTAAATATTTTTAACAGTTCTGTTGCAGTATATATTTTACATCATTATTATTACTTTTATTATCATTATTTAAAACTTATTTTTTTTACTGTTTTTTACTGTTTCTGTTAAAGCTTACAATTAAACGAATCGATCCCCAGTCGGAGAAGATGGATTTTTCTATTTCCATTTTCTTCGCTCTGGCATCTAAGGCAAAGCGCGGCGTTGAGTTCCGCCACTCAACACGCAATGCCTCGAAAACGGCGGAAAGTGGGGACGGAGTAAGCAGGGACTAAGTAATGGAGTGTCTTAACACTAGGTTCTTATATAGTTCCTGCAGTTCCCTCTGCCTACCCTGCCATGTGCGGGATAAAGCGTGAAGCTAAAAAAAAAAAAAAAAAAAAGCAAATTACATTCCCTTGATGTCTGTATGTATCGCGTGTGCGGACGCGGCGGCGTCACTGTAGTGAAGCGGCACTGTAAGTAAATTGCCAGCTATTACAATAATTACACCCTAATATTCCAAGTATTCTAAGTAATAAAGTCCAATACGGCGAGCGAGCTTAAGTGGAGTCTTTATTTAATAAAGCCATAGATTGTATTCAATTTAATCCTCAATATTTTTTGTTAATATCGACGTAATTTCAGAATCTTTGCTCTGGTTTTCTATTATAGCTTTTAAAATAAGATTTCTTATTATTTTTTTCTCGTAATATTGTTATTGATAAATTTATTTGTAATGAATTATCTATATTGAACATTTCAAAAAATAGAAATTTGTAAACGGAGTGTCTTAACATTGCATAGTCGTGAGGCGTGATGCTATTAAGATAGTTATACTTATTTTTTTGTCTTCACGCTGTATCCTTCACATGGACAGAGTAGGCAATGAATACTGCAGGTACCATAGGAATCTAGTGTTAAGACACTCCGTTGCTTAGTCCCTGCTTTCTCTGTTCCCCGCTTTCCGCCTATATTCGAGGTATTGCGGAACTCAACGCCGCGCTTTGCCTTGCTTCCAGAGCGAAAAAAATGAAAATAAAAAAATCCATTTTCCTTGAGTGGGAATCGAACCAATAAACCGTCACGTTTACAGGTAGATGTTACGTCTGCGCCACGACGGGCCTCTTATACTTGTTTACTTAAATACAAGGTAGTTATTTTATGTTTTTGAATTATTTTTTGTGATAGTAATATACTCTAAATAAACAAACAACTGTAATTCAACGAGATCCTTATTCCGATAATATCCGTACTATCTCTATTAACTCCATCAACGTGTAACTTAGAGCGGCCGGACCGGAGCCGACGACGGACGGACGAGCGACACTAGGCTATAGTGTGTTTCTCGTAACAAATTAGATAGACCTTGGAGCTCGTGACTGAATTGTATTACGAGACGTCGGATAGTTCGATACCCGTGCAGATACCTACTACTTATCTAATAAGAGGACGGACGGAATACTGAAATGGCAGCGTTTCATGTATGTGTGTACTCTACAGGATGTATCTAATACAAGATATGGCTTAAAAATATATTAAAAAGCTTCACGCTATATTCCATATACTTACTAGTTGGTAAGACAGAGGAAATTAAAAGATATTGTGTGTTTAGTACAAATAGTTTAGTAGAAAATAATAATTTCCCCGAGTGGGAATCGAACCCATAAACATAACGTTTTCAGACACGAGCTCAAGACAAAATACTCGTAATGCAATATTTGAATCCAACATTTTTTTAGCATTCAGGCTTTCGATCCAAAACTTCCACGGACATTGTAAAACACGAGGTAAATATGATACGAAGATAAAGTAGAGCAGCGTATCTTTTATAAAAGACTCCTGGTCTTATATTTCATCAGATCGTAATTATTATTTGAGTAAAACTTGAATGTTAACTTCATAAAACAATGGAAGCACACGTAATGGTGTGTAGTTTAATAAATATATTGTTTATTTTTAAGTATTTATTTCTATTCCGTAAATAGAATAGTCGCGTAAGTGTTACCTCAAATAAAAAATTGTCGAAAAAATCAGTTTTAGTTTTTAAAAGTGACTTTTTAAAATAATATGTTAATGAAATCCATGTACTTGACACGTACTGACAAAATGTACCGACCGTATATGTTGGATATATATAATAAAAAAATCATTGTAATTATCTCGTTAGGCAATGTTAGAATAGTTCTATAACGTAATTGAATTATTTTAAAATTAACTTCAACATGCAGAATAATTCACTCGAATTGTTTAAAATACTGTATATTTTTTTTGTTTGTCTGTGTCGCGGCAGTCTGTTGTATTAAACAATAAGTCACTAATTTGTTCGATATTCTTATATCTGCTTATGGGTTGCAGAGAGTAGTTTGGAGAGACACTTCTCAGATGGGTGTCTCATTCCATCCTGGTGAATCTATTCTGTAGAGTTGGAACACTGTGTCTTTTCATTTTTTTTTTTAGCTTCACGCTTTATCCCGCACATGGCAGGGTAGGCAGAGGGAACTGCAGGAACCATACGAACCTAGTGTTAAGACACTCCGTTACTTAGTCCATGCTTACTCCGTCCCCACTTTCCGCCGTTTTCGAGGCATTGCGTGTTGAGTGGCGGAACTCAACGCCGCGCTTTGCCTTAGATGCCAGAGCGAAGAAAATGGAAATAGAAAAATCCCTCGATCGAACCCAGTAACCGTCGCGTTACAGGCAGACGTTGCGCCTCTACGACACTCTTTTCTATAATGTAATATATAATAAGTATATAAGGCCATTACATAGCACGAATAAAGAAGACACACTGTTGTGGAGGAAAGAGTTAAAAAGCTTTCCAAGTGTTGTTTATTCTCGTTGTGAGTTCGTATCTTATTTGACGACCTCTGTATCATTGAATCGGTAGACTTATTAGTAATTTATCACGTGTTATGCGTAGCTCTTAGAGATAGCCATTAGACCAGGGAACACGCAGGGAAGGTACAAGTTAATAGTAGGTAACATAACATATTATGTTTAAAATATTTACATTTACGTGGGAAATGTAAATATTTAGGACCTGCCTCGTGTGATGAGAACGACTAATTTTTTTGTAGCTTTACCTACATTCCGTATATAGTCAAATGAGAAAGAAAATCTGAGAAAATTGAGTGTAGGATTTGAACACACAACTGTCCTATTTCGTCAGTCATACGTCCAGCCGCTACTCCACGATGGCCGAAATCTGCTAACTATACATAGTATAATAACTTTCAACATGATATAAAAATAAATGTACACAGACGTTACTTTTGTTAAATTTGTATAAAACGAATAATACCTTAATTAAAACTAAAATTTGTCGAAAAATCTGATTACTGTTGACTGTTGACTATAAGGAAGGAATGGGAATGACGATATTACATTGCGTGAGGAAAAATCACAATTGTGAGAGAACTGCGACGTCGACGTCGGGACGACTGACGACTGACGACCGACGAATTGGCGGTTACTATATTGTTACGCGTTGTTAAATCTATTATTTTGTCTTTTAGCCTTTTTTAAATTTATTTTAGAATATTATTTATTTTAATATTTAATTTTTATCGTGGCGCAGAGGCGTAGCGTCTGCCTGTAAACGCGATGGTTTGTGGATTCGATTTCCACTCGGGGAAGATGGGTTTTTCTATTTCCATTTTCTTCGGTCTGGAAACTAGGCAAAGTGCGGCGTTGAGTTCCGCCACTAAGCACGCAATGCATCGAAAAACGGTGGAAAGCGGGGTCGGAGAAAGCAGGGACTAAAGCAACGGAGTGTCTTAACAGTAAGTTCTTATGGTTCCTGCAGTTCCCTCTGCCTACCCTACCCATGTGCGGGATAAAGCGTGAAGCTATAAAAAAAATATTTCAATTGATCCTAAAAGACACAAAGTGGAAATACATCATTTAAAATATATATTGGACTGTGTTGGAAGATATTATTATAGTTACAAGTAGACAGTCTCATTGGCGTACCTTAGACACTTATCATGAGGTCTGCTAGTCTTTAAAATCTGTTATAGCCTAAATATTACCACTACTACTGACTGATCTGATCCGAAGAATGAAAGTTTTGAAAAATATAAATTAACTTTATTGAACTTTTTATAATAAAATACTAGTGCATATCAGGGCAATCATTTATGTGATAATATATATATTTTGTAAACAATAAAAATAAGATTGAGAACAAATCTGTCCTGTATATCTAACGATGTGTTTATATTTATATCGACGAGGGTGACTTAATTTACACAAAAGGACAACTTTCTCATCCTATAATTGTTGATTTGCGTGTTCGAGTGTCCGTCACGCTTCTATCGCATTGTCACGTCGTTTGCTGAATTTAGTAACAATTCGGACAACTCGACGGACAGACAGACAGGAAGAGGGTAAAAAGGAAATAATTATCTACTTTGTTAAAATTAATCGACCCTCGTCAATACAAATACTCTCCGTACAAGATTACATTTTCGTGCAAGTTGTTTCTGAGTAGGGTGCGTTTACGAAAAGAGCGAATAGCTACAGTAAAAAAGTAAAAAACGACGTCGGATTTGTCTTATACTACTACTATACTGTAAGTTACTATGGGGTATGCACAATAATAATTATTTACTGTAATCTCTCGTAAGTTATTACAAATTAAATTTTCTATACACTTGAAGGTACAACCTTACAAGCTTTATTTCATTGATATTTAGGTATCACAGTAGTGATGTTCCCCCTTTTTGTTAAATACATAATCGGGAATAAAAAGTTATCTTTTTGATTTCCATTATTATAATTTTAGGACAAAGCTTCCTTGGCGTAAATGCAATATCAAAAATTGAGGACCGTCGTGGCGCAGACGCGTAAGTGTCGCGACGTTTTGGGGGTTCGATTCCCACTCGGGGAAGATGGATTTTTCTATTTCCAATTTCTTCGCTCTGGAAATTAGTCAAAGCTTGGCGTTGAGTTCCGCCACTCAGCAGGCAATGCCTCAAAAAAGGCGGAAAGCGGACGGAGAAAGCAGGGACTAAGCAACGGAGTGTCTTACTATTAGGTTCATATGGTTCCTGCAGTTCCCTCTGTCTACCCTGCAATATGCGGGATGAAATGTGAAGCAAAAAATATATATATTAATATAATATTATTGAGCAGCAAGCACTACGCACTCTTGGCACTGTACTCTGTTGCTTGCTTTTGCTCTTTGCTCTTTTAACTTTTTCTCCTTTATAGTCGTTTAAGGATTTTATACAACGAAAGTGTAAGCATGAATCGATATTAAACAATTTTTTGATGTAAGCGCTTTGTTAATAAACAGATGCATATTAATTGCATTAACAAGTGTCTCGAGGCAACAACATTAGTAACTGTGGTTTCTTTACGTTATAATGTTCAGTTTCTCAGTCTTTACTAAGCGACAATAATATTTAATAATATTTATTTATTTATTTAGGAATACCAACAGTACACATATGCAACATTTATATATAAACTTTATACCAAATATACATATAAAATAATTAAAACTAACATTTTTATTTTACTAATTAGCCTTTAAGCCCTCGTGGCGCAACGTGTGACTGTAAAGTGCGGCGGTTGTAAGCTTTTGTCTTTTTTTTTACTATATTATCTCGATGCTGTTGCGATTTTTTTCGTTTGAACTTTGAAACAATAAAAAGGAGGTTTTTCGATAATTTATATTATAATATTTGTTTATCAAATAACAAACATAAAGTTACAATTCAATAGGAACAAGAAATAAAGGTAAGATTGTAACGCCTAGTTTTCTACTTCAAGAAGTGAATAAATCATCTATATACGCGTATATAATAAAATTTTGCAATCTATACTGATTTTTCCACTTCCAAAATCTACCGAAAAAAATATTAAAACAGCGCTTTTATTAGCCTATTATACTGTCCAGGAATATTAAAATGATAAAAATTTGTGGATTTCATGCTTTTTCAATTTAATGCAAATTACTAATATACATACTACCATTTTATTTAATAATAATATTAATATTTATATTAAACAAGACCAACAGCTGAGTTTCAAGAACTATCTTCTATCGGAACTGCTTTCCGAATCGGTGCCATGGCTTATTGCTTGGCGACGCGTTCATTCGATGATTCAGATGTGCTTAAATAAGCATACTTGTTTATTAAATATATAATTAGATTAATTTATTAAATATATAATTGAAAGTTTCATTTATCATTCGGGAAGTTTGAATTGTTTTCATACTTTGCCATTCGATTCGACACTCATCTATATCTATATCTTAATATTAGTTTCCCTCTGCCTACTGATACGGGACACAACGTTAAACAGTAAAAATATTAACATACCAAGGATTTAAATTTATTCATATAAAGACAAACAACAACGCATAGTTGTAAGCTAGTAGGTAGTCTATAGTCGACGGACTATCGTGACGGGTCGGAGTCCAGAGTCCAGACTAAGCGGACAAATACCCGCGAGGAACTCATAAAAGCGATCTTTTTTGCGTCTCATAAGTCGTACCGGTGTCGCCTCAGGCCTCGGGCCGATGCTATTTGCTCGTCTTATGAACTGTCTCCATTGTCCGCTCCGACTTGACTGTAGTGGAAAAATATATGAATAAATATTTGATGAAATATTAAGAATAGTAGATAGTAATCTATAATTTTGACTGTAGTATATAGTTAAAAAGGTACATTTGAATTCACAATTCTAACTAAGATTTAGAATTTGAGCCGCACCTAACCGGGCTGCTACTTGGACACTTTATAAAGGATTTTTTTGAATCAATATGAAGTTTTAAAATAATTAATATTAAATGTAAGAAATTATTTCACAATTTAAATAAAGATATTAACAACCACAGAAATCGCAACTTCTAATAGAAGGCGTTTAAAAATAATAACCCTCGACATACCTTGCAATATTATATAGTAACGAAGTGAATACTATATTACGTACACTTTACTCGTTACTTATACAATAGCAAAAAGTCGATGAAGCGGAAATTTTAGCAAGAAGTAAAAAGGTCGTAACGTGTAATTGCGACCGCGGGCGGGCGGCGGAGGGCGGAGGGCGGGGAGCGGAGGACTTCATTATTTACGCTCTCGAGGGATCTTGTAACGTCCAGCAAATTTAATATGTCTCTTGTGGTCTCAGCTTCTGATTCTGGTATCAGCGTTTCATTGACTTCCGGTCCCTTTGCGCGATGAATTAGACCGAAATTTGTGGGAAAAGACAAATTTAAGAAACATTTTGTTAGAATTTGTATTACTTTGTAATGACAATGTTTTTCTCAATGTATTTGAACATGTTCGGATTGTATTAATATTTTCAACACCACGTTTTGAATACCGCTTAACCCTTAATAGTTTGTTAAAAGTTTACTTTTCTTTACTGCTTGAATTGATTTATTTTAGTTAGTACCTAAATTGACTATCGCTTCAGCATGAATGCATTACAAGATGGTGATCGTAAATATTTTATGAGTCTGCTTAATGATATATCCAGTAATTTAATACAAAAATCTCAATAAAGCGGGACAGTAGAGAACGGAATGTCTCAACACTAGGTTGCTACGGTTCCTGCGGTTCTCTCTGTTATGAGCGGGATGCGTGAAAAGCGTGAAGATGTTTGTGTTAATACAAAACTAACCTGTTACTGCACTCATCTATAAATTACACGAAGTACAGGAAAGTAGTCCCATTGTGTACTCTCCGGCACCGCAAAGTCCTACTGAAGTGAAGTTAAGTTTTAAATAAGTTTGTAAGTTGATAAACTTGAGATTTCCAGTACAAGTGGAGTGTTATAAATTGCAATTGTGCGGAGCTTTGCTGATCGCGTGTGGGAGAAGGGACTTCGTAATGTGTCTCGCGGGAGACTATCGGCCACTACTACTTCACGATATCTAAATACAATTGCTTATTAACCAACTTCAAAAAGCCGGAGGTTGTATATTCGTCGACTATATTTTTTGTATATGTATATAATGTTCTTGTATATGTGTAACTTAAGTTATGAATTATTCAGTAATGCCATTTTACAATTACAACTTAATAATAATAATTTTATTTAAAATAAAAATACATGATACAGATGAACGTCAAAAACATTACCACCGCTTTACTAAAGTTAATGCTTTAGACCGGATAAGAACTGCCGCAACAAAAACAGCCGGCCTTATTTTTTTTATTAAGTCACAATTTTTCATTATTGACATGCTACGTTTGCAATAGACAGGAGCGAGCATTTTATCCCCAAGGCGTGTTGTCGTTTATAAAATCGTTAATTGGGTAATAATAAATTAAATACTCAAATGTTTCACGTTTTTTTTTAAAATTGCAATGTAAAACATTTTGGAAAGTTTTCTCGAATTCTATTCTGAAAGCGCTCGGGCTTGATGCAAACGAGATACAGGCCCCGTAAGTTTCGTCCTATTCCTAGTTTTAATATTATTTACATCGCTAGAATTTAGTAAATTAAGATATTAAGATGGAACTGTGAATATACTCATTTCCTTAATTTTTCTCTTCAGGTTTAGATCAGAACTGAATAAATTAAACAAACAAACTAGGTAAAGAAACAATGTTAGAGAAACGCTTCAAGAAGCTATAACACGGAACGGAAGCGATGATTGTGGAAGAAACTAAAACAAAAATGTTACGGAATACCTCTCAAAAGCAACTATTGTAGCTTATCGTCAGAGAAGTTCACTCTCGAGACCAAATAACACTCAAAAACAAATACGAATTAAGATTATGACACCTCCTTGGTGAATAAGTACTAAGATGAGCAAATGAGGGAAACGACGAAGACGCGACGCTCGCCAACAAACGCAATACATACGACGTAACGTAACGCTCTAAAAATAGTAAATTTGGAAGCCGCGTCCAAAAGAGCCGATCTGTGGGATCTATACTTAACTATTATTATATACTTTTTTCAACATACCTAACGTTATGTAATATTCAACGTCGAAGTTAATTATTTCATAGACGAATTATTATTACTAAAAAAAGACTACGTGAAACAGACTGATATGAATTATTTTTATGAATGAAAAAAATATTTTAACTATAAAATCTCTTGAGAATTTTTATAAATAAAAAAAACCGTTCTTCACAATTTACCCCAAAATGTTTTGATGTAGTCATTAGTGTAGACAAATAGACAGGTATCAAAAAGTTTTGATCGTCTAGTGGAAGAATTCGACGTCGCGTACAGTCTATTCCCCAAATGGTTAAAGACACGGACCGCTACGCAGTGACTTGGTCTCCATCTCTATCGACTTACTACTAGACCTCTTGGGGATCTCGAACAATTCAAGGCTATATATGATCGCTGGTATTTATTACACGTTATTGCATTCCAATAGAGCATAACATCTTGGCGTTAAGAATGCACAATTTAGCAATGCTGTTTCGTAATATTCCATATCAGACGTTTAAATAAAAATAACTAAAATTTGTTATTTTAAGAAGTGTGTGTTTTAAGCTATATAAATTGCTCATGTATGTACAACAACGTGATCTATAATTGAAGTATTTTTATAGCTTCACGCTTATATCAGGTATTAAGGCAGAGGGAACTGCAGGAACCATAGCAACCTAATGTTAAGACACTCCGTTTTTTGTTTTCCGCCTTTTTTTCGAGGAATTGCGTGTTGAGTGGCGGAACTTAACGCCGCGCTAAGTAAATTTTATATGATATACTACACAAATTCTATAATATATATTACATTTTAAGTAATATATAACTATAAAAGAAAGATCTTTATTTCACGTAATAAGCCGCTATTAATTCAGTAGTAATGTAGTCAATGTAGTCAAATACATTCAACAAGTCTTGAATATCAAAATCGGCTTTTATATATTCATCTAGAGCAAGCGGCGAAATTAATTTGCTTTAGGATATTTGCGACCTCCGTCTCCTGAGAGCTGAGAGTGTCCTATTGCAGGTATTTTTACTATAAAATTTGCAAGTAATTTAAAATATGTCTTATCCATTTCTGGTTCGTGAGTAAGATTTTTCCATGATCTTGTATAGAAATAAATGAAATTCCGTATTTTTCCATGAATAAATTCACCGTGTGGTGACTGAGTGATCGCCTTTCTGGAGGTTTAGTTAAAGAGGCCGTCCTATAGAATAATTAACTAAAATTCTTAATATCTTAGTTAAAATTTGGATAATATTAAACCAATTGATAAGCTGTGTAGGAGAAAAAATATGTTAAAAAACACTTAAGCAGGTATTAGGTATAATGTTTCTTTACGTTTAATCATTTTTTATTAATCTTATTAAACCAAAAAAAATCTAGATTGCAAGAAGTAATTATTACAACTGAAATACCCCTATTCTAGTGCAGTGGTACATCGGTTGGTGTTCGTAGATAGCAGATTCCGTGTGGGGTCACACCGCGTCCGTCCCGCGTCCGACTCAATGTATCTTTGTTTAATTGCAAATTGTAATCTAATTCCATATTTGTTCCTTATGTAACAAATATAAATGAAACAGCTTAAAAATCCAGAGACGATTTTGAAGCTTTTCTTTAGTACACAATAATTTGAAATATCTTAAAATATAGTTTCCAAACGCTCCACTGTTTCACCCACTATTTTACCACTTTACTGAGGTACCTAAGCTACAGAGAAACGTGTATCTTAATTGAACCTTTTGTACTGAAGCGTTAGTCTTTTAATCAGAGAATTACTCCATAATGTATGGGTGTTGGAACAGTCTCTCATTGTGTAAGGATCAAAGCGAGCCGCGCGTCGACGCAGTCCCCTACTGTAGTACTCTTCAATGAAACACTGATTTATAACGACACGTTGCGTTCAAACGCTGGGGTAAATGCGGTTATAGCAAAAACACCGATATATGTAATATATAGAGTTTATTTTTAAATGATTTTGTTATAATAAATTAAAATGTAAAGTAAATTAAAACTATATAAAATAAAATAAAATTCGTTATTCTTTTTAAGAAAATTCACATTCATTTAAAGGATGCAGAGAGTTAAAAAGAGAAGAGAGAGAACTTCAAGTAACAAGTGACGGCTAGTACATTCAAACAGACAAGAAAGTCAACAGTTGCTTTCTTAAATATTAATATTAAAATGATTATTTAATACCGTACTTAATAGGACCGTCGTGGCGCAGAGGCGTAACGTCTGCCTGTAACGCGACGGTTACTGGGTTCGATTCCCAGTCGGGGAGGATGGATTTTTCTATTTCCATTTTCTTCGCTCTGGCATCTAAGGCAAAGCGCGGCGTTGAGTTCCGCCACTCAACACGCAATGCCTCGTAAACGGCGGAAAGCGGGGACGGAGTAAGCAGGGACTAAGTAACGGAGTGTCTTAACACTAGGTTCTTATGGTTCCTGCAGTTCCCTCTGCCTACCCTGCCATGTGCGGGATAAAAGCGTGAAGCTAAAAAAAAATAAAAAAAATATATATATATATATTTAATACAATGGTAGTATCGTGCATAAAGTTAAATGGAATAGAAATAAATCGAATGAAAAAAAAAATAGATTCTTAGATCAGGAAAAATGTCACACACTTCAAATATATTTAAGATAAAGACAAGATGGCGTTGTATACTTGGTATACTTAAGCTCTTTAACGGACACTTCCTACAAATTACTAGTTTATTTTTAATGAGGGCTATAAACGCTTCAATAATATCGATACTTACATAGGTATATAAAATATTATTCCTTACATCATTTACATGTTTTTTGCTACATACAGACGAAAGCAAAATTGATTTAAAATAAAAAATGGCCCAAAGTCCGGTCGAACCCGAAACTTAATAGTTAACTAGGCTGTTTATTTATACCTTCACGCTTTTATCCCGTACGCGGCGGGGTAGGCAGAGGAGACCGAACAATCCATTTGAACTTAGATATATTCTGTTCCCTGCTGTACTATGACGTTTTTGATTCACCTACTTATACTTTGTTTTTATAATATAAATATAAAGTATATAAAATATACTAAAGATTTTTTATTAAAATTTACAAAAATATATTGCTTCTAAAATGAAAACGTGCCTTCTTCTATACTACGTAATATTTATGAATCACCTTAATAATGGGACAAAATATAAAAGAAGTATGTAGGTTGTTTTTAATATTTAAACTTTCATTTCATTTTAAAGAACAAAATGCTTTCAAGTGAGACAGTAATTAAAAATGACTTGCTTTGTAATTAATTTCATGTAACAACCATACATCTGTGAAAGCGCAGCTGTTTTGGTCACAGTACAGATAACGTGCTCAAGTAACTTTCAACTTTATGCAATTGAATGTAAGACTCATAATTGAATGACAACATTACATTGAGAGCACTATTCAAAGACTAGCAAAGGGTACTCTTAAGCTAAGTAGTTTACTTCATTGTTCTTAAATAACCACCATTTTTGCTGTCATTTTACTTTAAATGACACTTTGAAAACAGTTTAACTAATTATGTTAATTTATAAAACTTGTTTTTGTAATTTTATGTATTCTAAAATTCACATTTTATTAAGTTAAGATTTCAAATAAATAATTTATGTTAAGAGAATAAGAGAATCGAGTGAAAGAGTGGCAACATCTAGCACAATCGTGTAATTTGTATCACTTCAACTTTACAATAACGTATCCTTATTCACGGCAGGTGCGTAAATACGTCCATAATGATTCATTCAGATCAAAGATCAAAAATATTTTTTAAGACGGGGGAAGGCTGCAGAAAAATATTGCGATATTGGAGGTAGTAGGACAAGCATTTGCTAGAAATTACCGAGTATACATATAGTAGTATGTTAGCACTTGCTAAAAATTACCGGCCATATATGTTGTTATATAAAGTAAAACTTCAAGAATATTTCCGCACGAAGCACTCATGCGGTGCAGCGATGAAGAGGAGCTAACTACTCTCTCTCGTAACTTTTATTATTTATTTATATTCATCAAATCAACTATATATAAAATTTTAAAGTTTTATTTATTGCGTATTATTTTTTCCTTCATTTGTTGTAAAATTTAATTTTTTGGCAAATTTCATAATTCTAAGTAAACATTTGACTAGGTTTCGACTGCGTTGACTTAGACCAACCAACCTCGGTAAGTTAGTTTTAATTTTAGCTTTATGCCTCTCCATAATCTTGAGATAATTGCTTTCACTGGGAACGGGCAGACATATATACAACAACAGGACTCTATATGATTTCTAGATTTTGGCTTTTGAGGTACGTTTTATCATTATTTAAACTACATTTTTCAAGATATTCAAAATGTACTACATAGGTATATTATATCTTTTAATAGAGGATAAGTTAAAGATTTTTGTTTTTATAAATATATTTCGCCATTTTTCAAATATAATTAACAATGCCTCAGCCACCCGCCCCCACTGTTCCCCTCCACTCCCCTTCTCCCCTCCGCACCAAACACTTGTTATACAAACAATATAGCAATTTATTGAGTCGTTGGCCGATATAGATCTAAATAAACAACAACAAGTAGGTACTACGAATAAGCAAGGGGTCGAATCTACGACCCCACTACGGTAAATTGAGTCCAATTAACTTGTAGAAATGAATATTATTTTTTAATTATTAGAAAACAAAGAAAGGAATAGAGTTAATAATAAAACCAAGGAACAAATAAAGTTAAATTATTTTATTTATTCATAATTTTAATTTAAAACGACTTTTTATTTATACATCTTTCTTTCTCCTATAATGTTACCTCCAACACAGTGTTCTATATAACTTCACTCTTCATTAAACTTAGTTTTATAAGCGGTATTTAAGTGGAACTTTTACTATAAACTATATTTGAACTCGATGAATAATTCTGCGTCAGAGTGTTATGTTAAAAACGTTGTACAAAGTTTGTTGTTAAGTTAAGCTATGAGCAGCGCCCGGAACTTGCTACTACTACGGGAGCTCTGCGGACGTAACTATGTAATGAATGCAAGTTATGGAAATGTATTATATTTTTGTCTTAAAAATAAAGTAGCCTTACGCCGTCGTAAGCCAGTGTTAAACGATATGAAGTATTTGATCTAAAGAAACAATTGAAAACGGGAATTTCTAAAAGAAATCAGTTAGTCAGGAGTTTTGACAAATTACTTTTCTATTATGAGATATTAAACATATTTAAACTATGATTTACTGTACTTTTACAGGTAAATATTAACAACCCACACCAGTTATTTTGCACATGCTGACTTTGTAAAACCATGACTTCAAATTACAGCAATTTGTTAAGCTGTAAAGTTTTACTGTAGATTATATAGTTGTACATGTACATACGTATATCTATATATTTCTATAGAAAGTTCTCGACTTTTTCAGGAAGTACTCTAAACGCTTCCTCCATATTCCTTTACTTCAAAAAAGAACATTCGTACAAAAATCACCTTTATTATTAACACGGAAGTTTCAAATTCGATTGCCTCCACAGCAAAGATATGACAAACGGAAATATGACGAGATGAAAAGCGACTCTAATCCTAAGTAATAGAATTGGATTTTCTGTAATACTTGCTGCAAAAGTAGTAATAGAAATACGACTTTCAGATCTTTAAAATAAGGTATAATTTAGCTAAGCATTATTTCTATAGTACTTGTTAACACCAATTTGTCTCGTATTTTTTTACGTATTATAATATATTAACGACTGCCTTTCCTTGATATAAAGCTTAAGGACAATTGTGTAGTCGCTTTAAAATTATTTAAAATATTATATAAAACTTTCAGTCCTCAGAGAGGAATAAGACATACATGTGATAATAAATCCAACCGCGCGAAGAAAAGTGATACTTGCAGTATAGATCGTGTTATAAGCATTATTTTATCCTCGTGTGGAAATCGATCTGGTATCCGTCGTGTTCTGATAGACATGTCCTAAGTGGGTCATGATGGTGTCAAAATAAGCAATATCGGTATTAAAAGGTATTATGTGATAGAGCAGTGCTCTCGTGACGCAGTGTGGATGCGTGTTTGTGGATTCGATTTCCATTTGGGGTATCAATTAATTTACAGTAAAAAAAACAAGTATTTTAACATTTGAAGCGTAAAGTTACAAAAAATGCTAGAACGTCATTCATTAAACCATTGCTATCTTTTTTATCTATATATATATATATATATATATATATATATATATATATATATATATATATATATATATATATATATATATATATATATATATATATATATATATATATATATATATATATATATATATATATATATATATATATATATATATATATATATATATATATATATATATATATATATATATATATATATATATATATATATATATATATATATATATATATATATATATTTTTTATTTATATATTTTTATTTACTTATATATATATTTTTTTATATATATTTGTATATCGCTATTTATTTTTATATAACATATATATATGTTATTATGGCAACCTACAGTGACTCTTGTGATGATTCTTTTACCTCTTTTTCGGCGATTTCTGATGGATTGAGCAGTAATGACAGTTTTCTAAGTATTCCTACACTTAATGAAACACTAGATTCAACCTTCTCAGACGTACTGAAAAATTTTAATATAATTCACTTAAACGCACAGAGTATTCCTGCACACTTTCCAGATTTTTTATCCTCTTTCAATAATAAAAATATACACGCTATTTTAGTTTCAGAGACATGGTTGAAACCTTGCCTGCCTTCGGCTTCTTACTCGCTCCCTGGGTTTCAACTGATCCGTAATGATCGTATTGGCCGTGTAGGAGGTGGCGTTGCCATTTATCTACGCTCACACATTCCTTACAGCTTAATAGATATCTCCAAAGTTGATCCTAGCGGTGGACCCGAACACCTCTTCATTGAGGTGTGTTTTACACACTCTAAAATCCTTCTTGGTGTCTACTATAATCCTAGCCTAACGATCGATTATTTTTTATCATTTGAAACCTTGTTGGAGACGTATAAGCCTTCATATAATCACACAATTATAATGGGTGACTTCAACACATGTACTTTGAAAAACAATCATCGTTCTGCCCGCCTAAAGTCTATAGTTGACGGTGCGAACTTACATATTCTCCCCTTATTTGCAACCCATAATTTTCCAAATTGCGTTCCCTCGTTGCTGGATCTTATGATTGTTTCTTCTGCTGACCTTGTTGAAAAGCATGGCCAATATCCAGCCTTGGCATTCTCGTACCACGATCTTATATTCTTATCTTATAAAGTCAAACCCCCTAAAGCTAAATCAAGAATCCTTCTGCAACGTAATTTTAATGGAATCGATATAAATTGCTTGCGTGAGGACGCAGCTGCTATCGATTGGTCCAGTGTGCTTAATTGCACGACATCTGATGACCAGCTGGAAATTTTTAATTTACATATTTTAAAATTGTATGATCATCACGCACCACTACGTCCCGTGCGAATGAAACATCTCCCTGCACCTTGGCTAACTGATGATATTAAAAAATTTCAACATAAAAGAAATATTGCTAAAATGAAACTTAACGCTAACCCTAACAGTATTAATCGTCACAATTATGTTAAGGCCCGCAATCGCTGCAATATGATGTGTAGAGATAACCAACGACGCCATATATATAAGTCTGTTATAGAAGAAAAAGACTCTGGCAAAGTCTGGAATTTTCTCAATTCTATAGGAGTTGGTAAAGCGCAAAGATACGTAAATCCTCAAGATGTCAATTTAAATGAACTCAATAAACACTTCTCTGCTTCTAGTGTCATTGAAGACACAACAAAATTATCTACCATCAATCATCTCAATGCTGTATCCACTCCTAACGCTCCTAATTTTTTCTTTAGTCTATTTGCAGAAAGTGATGTTAAGAAGACCATTATATCCGTCAATTCCAATGCTGTTGGCGCTGACGGCATTTGCCGTAAGATGATCATTCCAATCCTGGATATCTTACTACCTGTTATCACGCATATATTAAACCATTCTATCACACATAAGCAATTTCCCTCAATATGGAAAGATGCTCAAATAATTCCTATACCTAAGAAGCTTAAACCTACAGACTTATCTGATTATCGCCCTATTTCTATCCTTCCGTTTTTGTCCAAAGTCCTTGAGCGGTTAATTCAAAATCAACTGTCACAATTTCTTTATCACCACAACCTTATGAATCCTTTCCAATCTGGTTTCCGTCCTGGTCACAGCACGACAACAGCGTTGGTTAAAGTCACTGATGACATCCGCAAAGGCATGGATATGCATCAAGTCACAGTGTTAGCATTGCTTGACTTCAGCAATGCATTTGGCTCTGTTGACTTTGAGATCATGCTTGCATCTCTAAGGTCTCTTAACATATCTCCTGATGCAATTGACTTGTTTCATGAATACCTGTATGGACGACGGCAACGCTTAAGGATACAAGATTCCTATTCTGATTGGTCTTCAGTCATTGCTGGCGTTCCTCAGGGTGGCGTTATGTCTCCTCTGTTATTTTCAGTTTTTATAAATACTATTTCTAACGATATTTCTTCTTTCTACCATCTATATGCAGACGATCTACAAATTTACAACCAAGCTGATCTACTGAGTTTAACTGCTGCAATCAAGGATATTAACAATAGCTTACGGAATATATCCACTTGGTGTAAATCATTTGGTCTGCATCTTAACTCAAAAAAACTCAACTGATTTTAATAGGTAGTTCTAAACTTATTTCAAAAATAGATGCTTCGACTTTACCGCCAGTATTTCTTAATAATGACTCCTTACCATATAGTAAAACGGTAAAAGATCTTGGAATCACTTTGGACAACCATATGTCATGGGATTCACAGGTAAGTGAGGTAAGTAGAAAGATCTTTGCGTCATTAGGATCTCTTAAACGCATGCGTAATTTTCTTCCGGTACCAACTAAAATTTCGTTAGCAAATACTCTCCTTTTACCGATTCTTGATTATGCTGACATATGCTACCCTGACTTAAGAGAGGACCAATTAGATAAACTTGAGCGCCTTCAAAATTTATGTATTCGCTTCATATTTGGTTTACGCAAATATGATCATATTTCAGATTTTCGTAAGAAACTCAAGTGGCTCCCGATCCGCCTTCGCAGGAATACTCATATACTTCATCTTCTTTACTGTATTCTGTTCAATCCAATTTCTCCTCCATATCTTAAAGAACTTTTCCAATTTTTGGGCGAGTCACATTCTCGGTGTCTTCGCTCGTAACGTAACCTCTCCTTAAAAATTCCTTCCCATGCCTCTTCCTTTTATAGTTGCTCCTTTACCACAACTGCCTGTCGGTTATGGAACTCCCTTCCCCTCGATATTAGAAATGCCAAAACATTTTTAATTTTTAAGCGTCGCTTAAAGAAACACTACCTGTCACTTTGATTAATTTATTTTACTTTATTTTATACAGCACGCATATTTTTGTGTTTTGATATTTTATTGCGTAATACTTATTCTCATTTAATAATGTGATAATTTTATATGTAAGTGTATGTGTGTGTATATGTGTATGTATATGTAGGTATATATGTTTGTATGTATGTGTATGTATATATATGTATATGTGTGTATGTATGTGTATATATATGTATATATGTATGTGTATATATGTATATATATATGTATATGTATGTATGTATGTATATGTTTGTTTGTATGCACATATTTATGTATATTTTATACACTACTTAAATATTACTTGCACCCCATCCCTACTTCAATTTTGCTATTTCCTCTGTATTAAGGTTGCCTGGCAGAGATTGCTATTTAGCAATAAGGTCGCCTTTTGTACTAACGTATGTTCTCATTTTTTTTAATTTCTGTATATATTATTGGGTGTACAATAAAGAATTTTTATTATTATTATTATTAACGTCGTATTTCATAACTTCTGCACGACCAGACAGATTTCAAAAATAATTGAAGCCTTTCTCACATTTTACTGTTTTATGTAATTCAACGATACAGAAGGCTGTAATGGCTACTTTGACTTTAACGTACGAAATCTAATATAATCTAATTTCTAGAAAACTATAATTTGATTTATTAAATTAAACATTAATATCCTCTATAACATATTACGTTCTTTTAGATGCAGCGTCCGTGGAGATGAGCGAGGCCCCCCCGCCGCAGCCTCCGCCCCCGCCCCCCCGCACACCACACCATGCCGTGCCGACCTCTTCTCTACACGCTACTATGCACTACCGTCTTTGGTAAGTATATATAGTATTATACAATATGTTTTGATTATTCGTATTGAGAATAACTATCAAAGTCAAATTCAAATAATTTTATTCAATATAATAGGCTACACGCTTCATTTTTTGAACGTCAAATAATTTATTCAATTTACCACCACCTGAGAAGAATTAAAAAAATAAGTGGGACATTGTGTATTTTTTATTTATTTTATTTTATTTGTCTTTGAAATTGTAATTACATTTTAAGAGCTACGAACTTCACTAAACTTCAAATGATTTGATCTTTAAACAGAAAGTGTTTAAATGAACATAATGAAAGTAGACTTAAACACCTCAAAACGATTACTTATTTTTTATCTGTGACATTAAATTCAAACAACACTAAATTTTATATCTTTGTTGCAACAAATTCTTGAAATACAAACAAATATCAAGGTTTGAATTAAGTTCTGTGTATTTTCTTGAAAAATTACAATTCTCTTATTTTAATAATTATGAAATAAATTAACAATTTCATAACATCTCACTAAAGTGTAGTGAGTTAGCCGTAGTCACACGTAGCCGCCCGCCCTACCGCCCGCCCCCGCAGTCATCTGTCAACGCGACGTCCGCTTCAATCATTTCACTTACATTAGGGTGCACTTTGTATCTCGTAGAATGTAGAACCACGTAGAGGCGCGTATTTACAAGCTTTTCTATATAAATATATGAGTTATTTTCTATTAATTTTTAATCGAATCTAAATTTACACAGTTATATAAGCCACCGGATGCGCAATCTGAATTTTTAATGTATGTTTATGTAATTATATTTTGTATCTTTATTTGTAGAAGACTTCACACGTCCAATGGTGGAAGTGCCTTTAGTTTGTCACTTATTCGAAGTTACTTAGTTATTCTTTTTTATTAATAAATAATTTTGTCTAAAATAAGTTATTATATTTTTTAATTGAAACAAAAGGCTTACAAGCTTGAGTACATACAGTATTGTGTTTATTTGAATGAAATATTTACATAATGCTGATTAGTTTTATTTATACCGCCCGGTTCGTTAGCGACACTAATTAATATGTATAATAATAAATGTTAGAACTTTAGTTACAAAAAGTTATTATAGAAATATGTTTAATATTTTTGAGTAAAAGTAATCTAATGTTATATAGGCTAGGTATAAATTTATTCTTAAGCCGTAACATTAGTTTTTAATCATATAATACGTCATGAAGTTTACTAAACTGCTGTGTTTAAAGTTATGTAAGAAAGGAAATTGCTCTCTATGTAAATGTATACATTCGAGTATTTTTAAGTTTCCTCCACATATTCTTCGGTCAGACGCGGTTCTTGTTGACCGGCAAATATTAGCTTTACTTTGGCAGCAAAACGTAAGCGTAAACCGCTATCTCGCACAACATGACCCACTTCTTAAATATTGCTTCGCTTTCATAAGGAAAATGGAGAATATGCTCAGTGACGCAAGTAATAACTTTCGACGTTACAAATACGTCAATGCTTGCTCTCCTTGAGATGTTTGCGTTTCGCCGACACACGTATATTATGTATCTACGTGTACATGTGTATATGTATGTATATGTGCATAGTGTATATATATTAAAATAAGATAAGATTGTTTCTTTTTTGAAATATATTATCTTATTTTAATATATATATACACTATACATGCATTTCTCGCTGGCTCTTCTCAGTAGAACATGCCTTCCGAGAGACACTTCAATGTAAAAGCACTTACAATGGCCTATTTGATCAAAAATATTTTATTTGGCTTTTTTTAATAAGCTACAAAAAAAACTACATCGTATTTTATAAAACAATAAAACTATATACAAAGTTGTAGTTATTCGTATATCTACAAATAATATTATTTCTAGACATAACACTACAACTTAGACTAATATAAGTCATATATTAAAGTCAGTAGATCTAATATATAGTAAATTTCTATATTTTACAACAAGGAGCTTCAACGAGAGCACCGTCGTAAGATATGCATAGCATTTAAATATCGCATCGCTGAGTGTTGTAAGAGCTCCGAAGTAAAACGGACTATTTACATACAGGATTCGACCTCGAGTGCTTTGTTTGTACATTGTATTGTTGAAGGTATTTAGAAACCTCTCAGTAGAAGTAATTAAGGATTCTTTCTCAGACAATTGTTCTAGTTACGAAATTTCCATTATAATAATCTTCTTTAATGTCTTACTTTGGGTTCGACACCCACACTTTTGTACGTGTTTTTATATTAAAAACATTATAACATTAGTTCTTATATTAAAAACATTCAAAAGTATAAGTATCTACTTGAAATTAATTTTAAATATATTAAATGAAGCTTTCAACGTAATAAAATTAGGATCTCATTTATTTATAAGCCTGCTATTTTGATATATTTCATCAAATTCTGTATTTAATTTTATGTACGTTGAATAGTTTACACGCTTTATGTAGTCACTTAAAACAGTAGAAAATAAATAATTCAACGCCATACCTTACATAAGGCATGTTTGATGAGTGGCGTAACTCAACGCCGCGACTTATTACCAAGAAAATGTACAAAAACACAATTTATTTCCCCAAGTGGCAATACTATAGTCATAGTGTACTTAATAAATACTTAGTATATACATAGTGTACTTAGTACTTTACTTACATACTATACATATGGTGCATATACTCGTATGTATTTGTAGCTGCACATATGCTGGTAGTGTAGTGCTCGTATACTATGTTACAATACGGCATTACTCAGTATTTGCGCTGTCACGAGCGCTGCGAACCGCACGTCCTTAATATGGACATATTACAATTAACTAGCGTAATTACTGAAATTACTCGCTGGCTTATTCGCCCTTACGAGGTATGTATTATGTACGTATTACACGACGCGCTGTAAACTGATGAAATAATTAGCAAGATCATGATTAGTGTCTGGCCGTGTAACCAAAGTGACTTAGTCGCACATGTTCTAATATTCTAATTTGTTTTGCTCTAGAGCTGTTTAGAAATATATTTTAAGTAATTTTAACAAAAAAATAGTTTATTTATTGTTTGTTATTATAAAAAAGATGACTTTAAAAAAAGATCACTGTTGACGCTGAACTAAGTCCTCAAATATTGTGGAGAAATAAATAAAATAAAGTTAAAATGTGATGACGGCTTCAACAATATTACTTAACATGAATGTACACGTACGACTTTTATTTTTCTTGTCATGGTTTTAGTAATATGTATAATATACATATACTATATACCTAAATTTTTTTTTTAGCTTCACGCTGTATCCCGCACATGGCCAGGGTAGGTAGAGGGAACTACAGGAACCATACGAACCTAGTGTTAATAAACTCCGTTGCTTAGTCTCTGCTTTTATCCGTCCCCGTTTTCCGCCATTTTCGAGGCATTGCGAGTTGAGTGGCGGAACTCAACGCCCCGCTTTGCCTAGTATGCCAGAGCGAAGAAAATGGAAATAGAAAATTCATCTTCTCCGACTAGGGATCGAACCCAGAAACCGTCCCATTACAGGCACACGTTGCGTCCTCTATACTTAAATAAATTGTACAAAAAGAGATTAAAACAAGAATCTAATCACAATTATGCTTAACATATAAAAAGTCGAATTGACAAACTCTTCTTTATGAAATCGGTGGAAAATACACTGTTATTGGAATAATTTCCACATATAAAATCTCTATAATAAATCAACATAAGGTATGACAACTATGTTTTAAGTATTTACTTTTGAACTAACCAACTATTAAAGTCCCTCGTTGCGAATAAAAGTTTTAGTCCGCGACAACAATACACGAAGGTGACTGTATTTTATACTTAATGATACAAAAATGTAGATTTGCTGCACTTTTATAATATCATTTGATATTTAAACATGGAAATATTTAAATATTTATATTTCCTGTTTCTCATTTTCAAAATATCTTTATAGTTGAAGCAAACCAAGGAAATATCTAAAATATAAATATGAAACGGACAGTATGTTAATCCACAGCCATCGCGTACAGTTTACACAAAGTTCACGGTTCAGTTCGTTAACTGCTGTGTCACATTAGCTAACTGTATACATTATATACACATATTTAGTAAAGTAGTTTCACTACATTTTATATTTGTACGACAAAAGGATACAAGTGTTTGTATTATAGAAGAAATTAAAAAAATATATATGTTAATTGACTCTTATGCCGATAAATGAAACTAAAAATCACTTAAACAATTTTTAAAGTCAAGGTTACTGATTACTGAATTGATATGAGTACAGTAATATGATAAAGTTTAAAACAATTTATAGAAAACTTTCCATTCTTTTGTTCAATATAGTTTACGTAGACAAACGCATATTTAAATAACGTCGTTTTCTGGCAAATAAATTTAAATTGTATTTCATCATATTTTTAACAATTTATTTTAATAAAAAATATTATTTTCATCGATCAACGTATAAGCTACTTATATTATTATTTATTTTAACCCTTACTCAAGTTTTTTGTTAAAAAGATAAGAAAAGTCGTCAAAAGAATTGAATTGAAAATATTAAATTAGCGGATATGTCTATCGGATCGGAACTAACTTTATCCCGCAGACAGACAGGGTAGGCAGAGGGAACTGCAGGAACAATACGAACCTAGTGTTAAGACACTCCGTTGCTTAGTCCCAGCTTTCTCCGCTTTCCGTTTTTTTCGAGGCAATTGAGTAGCGGAACTCAACGCCGCGCTTAGCTTAGTTTCCAGAGCGAATAAAATGGAAATCGAAAAATCCATCTTCCCCGAGTGGGAATCGAAACCAGAAACCGTCGCGTTTACAGGCAGACGCTTACGCCTCTGCGCCATAACGGAAACGGAATGAATATATTACATGTAATATATATTGCCCTATCCCTGTAGTGGGACGTAAAATGGGGTACATAAAAATATTAAGTTTTGAGCTTACATGCAAAATAATTGTTAATTAGTATGTTTCTAAATATAAGCACGAGTAAGCAAAACAAGAGTAAATTAGAGGTTATTGAAACAAGATGTGTAGTGTAAAGTAGTCGACATTGACGGCGGTCGCTAGTATATTAGATTCGTTTATGTATTAATACTATCGATGCAAGCGAAAAAAATAATTATAAAAATTTTGAGGTAAATTGATTATACTAGTTTAGCTTTGCTTTCCCTTTAGTTTAAATACAGGAGCATCCTTTTGTCCCGACACTATAATACTTCATAGAGAGCTAGTTTCTATAAAACAGATTAAACCCTTTAATTCAGATAGATATTTGGAAGCGAAACAAAACATATGGGAATTGTAACAGCGTCCAAATAAATGAAGCCGAGATTAGCCCGAAATAGAACAATACACATAATTTACTATGAAAGGGACACACATGCATACAGACGCACTGTACGTATTATATATACATACATATAAGTATAGCAACATGCCGAAAACCGCGGACACTATTTGCAAGTTATTATTATACGAATTAGGATTAATTTGCCGTGCAGTGTGCGGCTTCAAGTGAATCGTTAAACATTAGTATACCGTTCTGGTTTATTTCCATAGAAAAAAAAAACATTTTTTACTGTTAATTTTTTAAATTTTCGTTATATTCACAAGATTTCGTATTTTGAACGGTAGAAGTTACTTGATTTTTTATGTTCCAATGGCAATATAAGTATGTAGTCAATATATGTAGGGATATGTAGCGACTAGAGGAGCTCGAACGCTCTGTGTCTAATCAGACACGGAGGATTATTGTCGCTGCCAAAAAATTTTAATAATTAAATCAAGGCCGGCAACGCATTTTGTAGCTCCTCTGGTGTTGCAGATGTCCATGGGCGGCAGTATTCACTTACCATCAGGTGATCTGTCTGCTCGTTTGCCACCTATACTATAAAAAAAAATAGGTAGATAATAGATAGATAGATAATAAATGATGAATTACTTTCGTTTTTACTGTTTCTTTACAGTGGACTCCTTAAAACAAATTGTTTTAACTAAACGTTACTACTTTATGTTACTATTCGAAACAGTTAGCTTCAGGCGTTATCTCGTCAAGTGTAGCATAACGTCGTCCTTTCATGGGCCTCTTCAGTTTAGGGAACAAGAAAAAGTCACAGGGGGCCAGATCTGGGGAATACGGTGGCTGCGGCATCATTAGTGTGTTGTTTTTGGCCAAAAAGTCGCGCACAAGCAACGATGTGTGAGCAGGGGCGTTATCGTGGTGCAAAAGCCAATTTTTGTTCTTCCACAAAACCGGGCGTTTCTGGCGGATTGCTTCGCGCAAATTGCGCATAACTTGCAGGTAATAAACCTTATTGACCGTTCTACCCTGTGGCAAGAACTCATGATGCACCACGCCCCTGCAATCGAAGAAAACTGTCAGCAAAACTTTCACATTCGACCGAACTTGGCGCGCTTTTTTCGGTCTTGGTTCGTGCGGCAGCTTCCATTGAGATGATTGAGCTTTGGTTTCCACGTCATAACCATAAACCCACGATTCGTCACCAGTTATGACCCTCTGGAGCAAATTTGGGTCGTCGCGGACAGAGTCCAACATCTCATTAGCAATGTTCATGCGATGCTGTTTTTGGTCGCAATTGAGCAATTTTGGTACGAATTTCGCGGCGACCCGTCTCATGCCCAAATCATTGATAAAAATCGAATGGCCAATCGAGCGAGCCAATCGATATGTCTAGGTCCTCAGCAACTTCTCTAATGGTGATTCGACGATTGGCCAATACCATTTTCTCCACTTCATTAATTTTTTCGTCTGTTGTTGAAGTGCTCGGGCGTCCGGCACGCTCTTCGTCGTTCACATCTTCTCGGCCTTCTGAGAACATTTTGTACCACCGATAAACGTTGCTTCGGTCCAAGGTAGCTTCTCCGTATGCCACAGTCAACATTCGGAATGCATCCGCGCACTTAATTTCGTTTTTCACACAAAATTTGATACACGTTCTTTGATCCATTTTTTTGAATGGGTAAAAATCGAAGACGATCCAAAACACGTGCAAGCAAAGCAGCTGTCAACAATTAAGTGAACATTCAAAATGGCCGAGGTTGTCGGCATAAGTGAGAGACATGAGTACCAACATAACGCCACAAAAAAATTGAAATTCGAATATACGTAACCCGCGAAAATTCAAAATTCGCGATACTTTTTGAACACACCTCGTATATATATATATATATATATATATATATATATATATATATATATATATATATATATATATATATATATATACATATATATATATATATATATATATATATATATATATATATATATATATATATATATATATATATATATATATATATATATATATATATATATATATATATATATATATATATACATATATATATATATATATATATATATATATATATATATATATATATATATATATATATATATATATATATATATATATATATATATATATATATATATACATATATATAGCTTCACGCTTTATCCCGCACATGACAGGGTAGGCAGAGGGAACTGCAGAAACAATACGAACCTCGTGTTAAGACACTCCGTTGCTTAGTCTCAGCTTTCTCCGCCCCCGCTTTCCGTCTTTTTCGAGGCAATTGAGTAACGGAACTCAACGCCGCGCTTTGCCTAGTTTCCAGAGAGAAGAAAATGGAATTCGAAAAATCCATCTTCCTCGAGTGGGAATCGAACCCAGAAACCGTCGCGTTTACAGGCAGACGCCTACGTCTCTGCGCCATAACGGAAACGGAATGTATATATTACATGTAATATATATTTACTTTTGGGGAAATGTTACCTCGTAAACTGGCAGTCGGGGGCCGAAGACCGAGACGTGGCGTGTGACAGGAGAGGCTTTTGCCCCGTAGTGAGACGTAACATGGGATACATAAAGAAATATTTATCTATTTATGAGCTTACATGCAAAATAATTGTTAATTAGTATATTTCTAAATATAAGCACGAGTAAGCAAAACAAGAGTAAATTAGAGGTTATCGAAACAAGATGTGTAGTGTAAAGTAGTCGACATTGACGGCGGTCGCTAGTATATTAGATTCGTTTATGTATTAATACTGTCGATGCCAGCGAAAAAAATAATTATAAAAATTTTGAGGTAAATTGATTATACTAGTTTAGCTTTGCTTTCCCTTTAGTTTAAATACAGGAGCATCCTTTTGTCCCGACACTATAATACTTCATAGAGAGCTAGTTTCTATAAAACAGATTAAACCCTTTAATTCAGATAGATATTTGGAAGCGAAACAAAACATATGGGAATTGTAACAGCGTCCAAATAAATGAAGCCGAGATTAGCCCGAAACAGAACAATACACATAATTTACTATGAAAGGGACACACATACACACAGACACACTGTACGTATTATATATACATACATATAAGTATAGCAACATGCCGAAAACCGCGGACGCTATTTGCAAGTTATTATTATACGAATTAGGATTAATTTGGCGTGAAGTGTGCGGCTTCAAGTGAATCGTTAAACATTAGAGTACCGTTCTCGTCTATTTCAATATAAAAAAAAATTCTGTTAATTTTTTAAATTTTCGTTATATTCACAAGATTTTGTATTTTGAACGGTAGAAGTTACTTGATTTTTTATGTTCCAGTGTCAATATATGTATATGTAGCGACTAGACTCTGTCGCTGCCAACAATTGTTATAATAACATCTAGCTAAATGATGAATTACTTTCGTTTTTACTCTTTCTTTACAATGAACTCCTTAAAGCAAATTGTTTTAACACTACATTGCTACTTTATGTAAGATTTGAAACAGTTAGCTGCAGGCGTTCACGTATAGTTGTACACACGTTGAATGAGATAATGATTATCGACAAAATGATACGCAGAACATATTTAGAAGAATATATAGTGTTCTTATGTAGCAGTTACGTAACGTAGATAGGAGTGATATTTTTATGTACAAATTTAGAATTATTTTTATGTTGCCAAAAAAGTTGTACGACGCGTCACCAGATTTAAATAAATACGTATAAAGCTCGTTACTACGGTGTTGGGATTGAGAGTTATTTCTAGAAAATCGAACCTTTTGTGTAGGGAGTTAGGCGTAAACTGTACTATGACCATGATAGTATGATTTTTAGTTCATCTGCAAGTTGACTAAAATTATTAAAAATCAAATATAAGAAAATTATTGTTACTGGTGGGTAAGGATATCTATAGATTCAATAACCATTTCTCAGTGAAGACAGCAGTCAACATAATGTATGGAACCCAAAGCTTTCAAGTTGTGCTTCCGTAATTGATTATAATTCGTTTTTATTGCAATCTTTTTACTATAAATTGTAACATAAAAATCTACTTTAAAACAGTCTCCCCCTAGGACCGCGTCTGAGTACGCCAAGTGCACTAACTTGTTAAATCCTTAAATTTACCCCTCGATGTATGAAAGTTTTGATTTGATTAAAACTAACGTTCTCTTAATCTCCCCCTTATAAAAAGCTATTAGGTTAAGATAACAAATTAATCTATTTTAATTTTTCACCCGCCTTGTCCTCGCGTCTCTATATTGTACCTCGTGGATATCGTGACGTAATGGTATTTTTACATTTCGTGCTCTTAAGGAAATTATATTACTCAAATTATTATATTTTTTTTTACGGCTGTTGAAGGATAAAGTACATTAAATGTATATTTAATTTAAGGTGTAAGAAGAGTCTTTTGACATTAGATGCTCTTTATTTACTAGTCAATGTAAACTGTAATGAGGAATCGGATATATATATATATATATATATATATATATATATATATATATATATATATATATATATATATATATATATATATATATATATATATATATATATATATATATATATATATATATATATATATATATATATATATATATATATATATATATATATATATATATATATATATATATATATATATATATATATATATATATATATATATATATATATATATATATATATATATATATATATATATATATATATATATATATATATATATATATATATATATATATATATATATATATATATATATATATATATATATATATATATATATATATATATATATATATATATATATATATATATATATATATATATATATATATATATATATATATATATATATATATATATATATATATATATATATATATATATATATATATATATATATACTCCCGAGTTCCTCATTACAGTTTACATTGACTGCGTTGGACACACGCCAAATGCACTAAATGTAGGATTTCTAATCAATAATACAATAGTCAATATAATCAGCACAGGTCGTCTCGACTGGTTCTAGTTGCTACAATCTGTATCTCCGACGTATTCCACAAAGCCGGCACTTTAGCGCCGTTTGCGTCGAAAAAACAACTGGCAATCCCGCAATCTGCGAACCGACGTACAGACATACCCTATTTTATTATCAGCTTCGAGCTCTCGCAAATAAATAGCGTTTCTATCCCGCGAGGTTTTCGATTCAAATTCGTTGTAACAATACTGTCTAATCTGCACAATCGAGCCCTCCCCCAAAGAATAAATGTGGCAGAAATGCTATTGTGGGATTTAAACCTCTTTCGTTTAAACTCCACAATATCGGGTCGGTGGGGTCTGTGGGGCTCGCCTTATCTTTTATTGTGACTTTATTATAATTAAAGATCGCTGATCTTATTTGTGACACTCCGAGGTGTGTTCGTTGTGATTCATTATAATGTTTACTTTGCTGTTACATAGTACGGTGAATTTTGATGAAGATTTCGTAAGGATTGTCGAGAAATGAAGAGTTATCATTTAATGTATAACTATGTTATACTACATAACTATATTTGTGACGTAATCGGTAGAACTTGTTTTAAGTAGTAAAATGTTGTTTATCTGTGAGTAATAAACATTGTGCCTTTACTGCAAAGAACGCAAGAATACGCTTAAAATGTTTTTTTTGCCTACTTGCTGTAGTATATAGTATATAAAGAATTAAATAAGTAATATTAATTGTTATCAGAGATTCCGCTTGAGCGAGTAACACAACATTAAATCAAGGAATGAATGAATGACTCATTGTAATTTCTTGATTTTAGTGTTTTCTTTAAGAATACAAATTAATTCATTAATGTCAGAATTTGAACGTATATCATAATTATAATTTAGTTAAATTAAAATATTGTTACAATTCAAATTTTCGACACGAAAGTTTAATACCGTAGTACAAGTGTCACATCTGCCAAAATCTATTTCTGCGTACAAACACGCCGTTGCAGCAATTCCCATCGTAGACACGATCGACCATCTCGTAGCATTCCGCTACGCTCGTAGTAGTTGTCTCTACAATCGCCGCTACGGTCGCTACGAATTTAATCGCTAGGATTTTAATCCGAGGCTTTAGAATCTATATGTTGTATTTTAGTCTAAATAAGTATATAGAATAATTTTATTATTATAATTTTATTACTTAGCATTTGCTAAGTAGATGGAAAATCATAGAATTTCTATCACTGTTTTTTTATCAACATTTTGTATATCAGGCGTTATACGTACGTATTGAGAAGAAACTACTTAGAAATAGGATGCGTCTTTAAAGCTAACGGAACACAGAATTCTCCTGTAGTTAGCCACTCGCTTTATAAATATATATGAAAAATTTAAACATGTTATATAATGTCATATAATTCCAAGCGTTTTATACTTTTACTTAGTTCGTCGGTTAATATACTAATAACAATTCAAGACAACAATATTGAATGAATATTAGAATAACTAGATTAGGGTCAGTGTCTTTTATTTCACATGTCCCGACCAAGTCCCAAGACATCAATGCTAGAATAATTTTTACAGATTGCGCTTGTTTAAGCAACCTACACAAAACCTATTTCAAATAATCCTGACTAAGCGTGCATAGAAATTTCTTTCGTAACCTTTAATCAGATTATGTTGTATGCTTCTAATTTGTATGCTTACAGAA
This sequence comes from Dione vanillae, assembly GCA_037178615.1. Classification (NCBI taxonomy): domain Eukaryota; kingdom Metazoa; phylum Arthropoda; class Insecta; order Lepidoptera; family Nymphalidae; genus Dione; species Dione vanillae. Next base: position 2,719,382 of record JAZFAU010000299.1, on the reverse strand, counting down.
CATATTGATACTAAGGTCAATATGTTCTGTAAGCATTTTTTTTCTCTCAATAAAGATGTGCAACAACTTCATGGATTTCACTTTGCAGTAATTATTTTGTATATGTTTATTAATATCACAAAACTATTTAAGTTTATTTAAGTTAAATTAATTTAATATTATTTAAAGACGTTTGATGGCTACATTGGCGCAGTTTGGGGTTCGAATTATTAATAACTTCTACGCTTAGTTAATACTTATTTTTAATTAAATCATCAATATTACATTTAATGTAAAATTAAATTATAATGGATTCAAAAATATATTAACGTTCGTTTTGGATAAAGGAATGAAAATGTGTAAATGATATCTCCAGAACTCTTAATACAGAACAATTAAATTAATGAAAGCACTTCGTTACGATTTTTCCCTCAAAATGCGGAAGGAAGTTAGAATAAATAATTGTCAGAACAAAGCAGTTGCACGAACAGTGAAGTATTCTGTATTCACTTTCGTTACACAAAAGTTATTTTTGCTCGAAATGAAAACAAGTGAAACCATTAAAATGTTATGAAATAAGTTTTTGACGATAAAATCAGTTCAATATTAAATATTTAGAATCATATAGCAAATTATAAACATTTATATGTAAAAAAGTGAAAAAAATATTGACAAAACAAAATGTAGCAGTTATAACTCTGATATCTAATAAAAGAAGTTTCTCTTAATAGAATCTACGGAATTCACGAGTTGTATTTATTTAAAATTTTTAAAATTATGTAAATTTCCTTTAAGCTAAATTAACTTGCGATAATTATTAATATTAACACTCGTGACTTAAATGAAGTCATACATTTGGGAATTAGCAGAACAAGTGCTATACAGCAATACATATGTACTATATAGTTATAATTTGTAGCTTACTCTAAATTAAACTAACTTTAACTAGTTAAACTGTAAACGGTGGTGAATAAACGTTTATGATTATTATATTGAGTCCTTGTTAAGCCACAATAGCTACATTTAGGTTATCTTAAGTCAGACAAATCCTGTCTTCTTGATATTTTAAATATGTTTTTAGAATAAATATACAGGATTTTCTTTTAAAACATAACGACGTAAGTATGTACTGTAGATTGCTTATAATAATCATTTATCTGACACCGTCATTGTTTTTTAACGAGCTCAGGTTCAATTTCGTACAGAGTTGAAGTGAGATTATCTTTGTGAGTGTTTTCTTAAGTAACCAAAGAGATAAAATAAAAAGGATATTCTTCTAGCTCTTGTTATGATAAGACTTACAAAACTATTAGCAATATACAAATTTTATTACTATTTACTTACTAATACTGTGCTTTAAAGTACTGGCAGTACTTATGCATGTTTAACCAATTTTACAAACTTTACGTAACCCGTAGTGGGTCTTTAACCTACAAAGAATGCGTTCAATGTCAAATAATGACATCAAACATTTTATATTCAAAATATATATGCAAGTGTACGCAAATATAAATTTAAATATAATATAAGCGACGAGTAATAAGCAGATGTCAGTTATTTATATACGAAGAGCGGTAGAGACCAGATCTATAATGAATAATTACCAGAGTTTAATATTGATGAGAGCTTTTTATTCTCAGTCCATGAATACATTACAGGGCGAGGTCCGTAATCTCGATGCCTTTAGATAAGATGAAATTTCGTTAGAATTCCGAGAGAATAAACCTCATTATTAGAATTTAACATCTTATTATTATCTTTAAAATTTCTTTTTTGTAATGTAAGAGTATAGAAGTCAAGTCACAGTCGAGTATCGTTTATTTAGGTTACTTTTGCCTTCTGTATAATATGGTAACGGTACTTTTTGGTAAGTAAAACTTCTCTCTTTTATTATACATGTAGATATGTCGAAGAATTTCAACGACAGTGTGCTAAGTGCTTTATCAAATAATTCTAGCGGTTGCTCCGAATAATTTCTATTGAAAATATTCTCTAGAACTTTGGAAATAGTTTTGAAATTACTTTGCGCTTTAAGCTTATTTGTTCTGAAACTAAAATTTACTTTAACATAGTATTCTTTTATTAAAAAATAATAATCTTAAATAAATATGAGTTTTATTTTACAGCTGTAGGAAATTACATAATCGAAAGTAGGTACATTATTTAAACATTGTTTGAAATTGTATACAACATATTAATATCAAATGTAACTGATTACAAAGAGATATTACGTAGTGACGTAAGATGTACTTTCAAAGAATTCTCGTAGCAGTAACGTCAGCTCGTAGCGTTTCGTAGTGGGTCTACGAAATTGCTACGCGCTACAATCACCTATTTGACAGTTGCTATAAATTACACGATAATATTCATTGTTGCAAAGTCAGCTTCGATATTACGGATCACATATTAGGAGCTCGTCCGCTCGTCTCACTCACGCTCGTGACATTCATTACTTTGCGTTTGTGCTTACAAAGTTTTTATGTAATATGTTCATAGCTTATTAATAAGTAAATACCCTTGTTGCTTTCTTGTTAGAAATGTAATAAATAATTATATTAAAGATCGAAAGCATGGCGTCATAATAATCATTTCGTACAATTGAAAAAAAAAAATTAATTGAAGTAAAATATATATTTTATTATAAAATATATCAATAAGATACGAGGAATGCTATCTGCTCTTAGTATTTAAGACTGTAAATCAAGCGGCCTTTCACTAAATGAGCGATCTCTTCTAGACAACCTTTGGATGGAGGAGAAAGAAGGAAATAGGGATGTACATAAATGTTATGTGAATTAGCTCTTTAAACTACTTAAAGTGTTAAAGTGTAAGGTTTGATTTTTTTTTAATTTTGAATAGTTTTTGACTTCAAAGTCAGACGGATTTAACAAACATGGAATTGGAGAAGAAGCAAGAAGAGTGACAAGGAATATTGAGAGTTAAGGTAATCTATAACAATAACCTTAAAACATACATATATTTGTTAAGCTGCCGACATTTTATAGTTTTAGTTAATTAATTTACATATTTTGTTGATATTTTAAAATATCAATGTCAAATATTTATATATTTCATGTTAGTCAGCTTCCTGTGGTACAGAATTGGATGTCTGCGATATTTTTATGATTGGTACTTAAATATTTTAATTAAAAAGCCAGTTGTAATCGAATGCCAGCGTTGTTTTTAATTTATTATGATAAATATGTAAACTGGTTTTAATATTTATTCCATATAACATATATCACACATCAAGATGTATTTTATGTGAAACTGGAAATGACACATGTGACGTCGCATTATTATATTAAATAATATTTTTTCTGTGTGTACTTCGGATATTTAACGTAGTTCGAAAAAGGCGAAAGTCTACGTCTCCGTAGAAAGCAGGAACAAACAACAAGCGTCTTAACACTAGGTTCTTATAGTTCCTGCAGTTCCCTCTGCCTACCCTGCCGTGTGCGGGATAAAAACGTGAACCTAAAAAAATAGTTGAAACACAATATCTTGTTATTTTTAAGTATCAGCTTTAAGTATTAGCATATGCGGATAACATATAACTTAGAACATATCAAAAGATTAGAAAATAAATAAATTATGAAAAATAAAGGAAATGGTATCTTAGCAAAAGTAGCTCAGTGTGACGACTATTTTGGTGACGTTGACAATAACTTGAATCATCTGATAAGGACGTTTTAACAGTTATTATTTTTTTATCAAGTAAGTAGTATAATAGTATAATAATTTGTAATATTTATAAACTTGTTAACAATTTTACTCGAGTAGAGACATGTGGCAGACTGGATATCATGGGTACATAATGTATACAATATTATTTATATATACTTACATACATACATTATTATTTAAATTTTGAAATTTATAAAGAAAACATCACCCTTTACCAAATATTATTGTTACTCTCTTACTCCCAGTTATATAATAGTAAAATATACATTAACATAGAATAATATCTTGGTTAGTAAAAATCAAATCACGGAGCTCACGTTATTTGCATACTTGCCGCTGCGACCACTTCAAAGTGAACTCAAAGACTGAGGAAAATCCCAACGAAACGGGTTCCCAGGGTTTTGTACTCTCAATGCATCGATAGTTAATTAAAGTGCAGCAACAAAGGGTTATTACCATAGCTTACATTCAATCCACTCGCGTAAGAATATTGTTAAGTAAACGAATAATTATTGGACTCCGTTAAATTGGATTCGATCAGTGTTGTTATTATACAGCTAACGCCGACTAGCGGCCGTTTGTGAGCTAATATTAAATACGCTTATTGTTGTTCCAAACTGGGATTACTTGAATGCGTGTGCAGTGATCGTTTCAACCTTTATGCAGTAAAGGTTGAAACAATCTAGTGAAACATATATCGGATATTTTTTATAGTTTCACGCTTTATCTCGCACATAGCAGGTAGACAGATGGAAACGCAGGAACCATAGGAACCTAGTGTTAAGACACTCCGTTCTAACTTTCCACCTTTTTGAGACATTGCGTGTTAAGTGGCGGAACTCAACATCGCTGTAATTTTGCCTAGTTTTCAGAGTGAAGAAAATAAAATCAGAAAAGTCTATCATATATGGGACATGGGACAAATATTATTAGAACAGATGATGAACAAGGCAAAAAAACACGACATCGAGTTCCATCACTCCACACTCAATGCCTTGAAAGACGAAGCAAGCTTGAAGCATAAGAACATTATTTACCATTTACCATTGGGAATCAACTACATAACCTCCCCGTGTACGTGTACAGTCAGACGCTGCGCCGCCGCGCTCTGCGACGGCGTTCTCATTATTCATTCCTGACATTTATTATTAATATTTGTTTCGTATACACAGAATTTTGTATTATTGATATAATGTTAGAACATTATGTTTTATATGATGTCTCATTAGAGTTAGCCTGTAACAGGTTAGCGGTTATGAGCTTATCGACTTTAAGGTTTAAAGGTCATACTGTCAAGTAGTTGTATAAGGCGTCGATAACCCGATATTTTAGTGTTATTATAATAAAACTTTAGATTATAGTTTCAGTCACTATAAGTGCGCCTCACGTTGGGGCAAATGTGCTGTATCTATATGTACCTTAATTAATTTACTGTAGCACTTCACGAACGGTTATTGTCAATAAATGACCGCCAAAATCTAATTTCCTAACTTCCACTATACATTTTCAAAGATTTTTGTAATATTACATGTGCGTATGCACTGCGAACTAAGGAGAACTAGAGAAGTTATTTTGTACATTGAAGTTTAAGAGGACGTGGATGTACATCTCTGTGTATAATTAAATATCATTTTGAAGTATATATGTATATAAAACTCAATATGTACTAAAAGCTTTTGTGTATCAATTATTTATAAAATATAAGCCAATAAATAAGCTAAGTTCAAACTAATATTAAGCTTTTAAACGCAAAAAAGTATAATTAATCGTCTATTATTACATTGTTAATAAACAATAGTAATACATCGTTAAAGTAAAACTCCAACAAAAGCTATCGACTCTTATATTAATGCAATATCCTCGCCTCGGGTAATCCCGCAAAGGGAATCAGCGCTACAAGTATGCCAGCGCTAAGCCCCGACTTAAAACAGTGGAGTAATTAGAAGCGGCGGCTTATCGGACTCTCTGACCTCGCCTTCGATCCTCCGGAGAAGATATCGGAGGTTTTACATCTAACTTATACGTAACTTTTCTTTCACACTAGCAGCGTCCGGTCGGTTTGCGTAGAATTAGATGTTTTATTGATTACTTTTCTGTTGATATTTTTTAATTGCTAGTAAAGCTATTTCTTTAGGTCTGATTTCATTTGATCTATGGCCTTTCAGTGCTTTTGTAGGTGCAGCCTGGTCAGCCAGCTTTTGCTGTCGTATGTAAGATTTTAAATGTATAAAACAGCACAAAGTGATATGAAAACGTGCATGTGAAGGACAAAGTGATATGAAAATGATTAAACTTCTATAAACTCCATACGAATGAGAATGTGTTTCCTTTAGCTTAACACTTTCTACTACACATAGGTAGGTTTTGCTAGACTGGTTAACACGTGATAAAAATACAGTCTAATGATGATATTACGATATCTATTTATCATATTAATATATAATAAATATTGCATAATTAATTTTTAAACCAACCTGCCCCTTTGAAACTTCACCAAATCCTAAGTTCTCCACAATATGTGTTAGCCGCATTAAGTTTCTAGTGTTGGAAATTTAGTTTCTACTGTATATATGTTTGTAGTTATTTCTGAAAATAATACTATTCATACATATATATTTGTTAAACTAATTTTACACAGTGTTTGACTTATGCCCAACTTTAAGAAACTAAAAGACAGGTACTTTACAGAAACATAAAATTTTAAACAAAATATTACTCTAACTTACGTACTCCGAATAAGATAAAATCATTCGCAAATATATTTGCACTGAGTAGTCCCAAAACAATCGATTCACAAAGATAATGTACCCAAAGCGATTATTGTAAAAATGTTGACCGACCGACCCTACTACAGGTATCTACCCTTTCAAATTTACATTACGAGTCCGAATCAAATGAGCCATAAGCCATACACGCACATATACACTCGCATACGTATATTTAAAGTGTGTGTATGTGTGTGTGCGCGTACAATTTGTATAAAGATCGTATTAATCGCTTCGTTGAACAATGTTGTTTATCGCTACATTTGTGTTGTCATTAGTACGTATCTACGTATCGGGTAAGTTTTAGAATACAAGAGTTTGAATTTAAATTGATACAGAAGTAAGGTTGTTTTGTTTACAGGTATTCTGTTACATTGAAACGATTAAATGTTACATTAAACAAACATATTCTTTATAATATTCTAGCAAAATAGGAAATACTTAAAATCGATTGCTATTTAATTGTAATCTACAAATCGTTTCCTCTAAATTAGATACTTCGTTGTCTAACGACGCGCTAATCATACAAATTATTTAGTTTCACAATCAAATTAGACCAATTACAACTTATATCAAAGCAAATTCAACTATATAATAACCTATTAAGGTTAAATTTACTTTGAAACGTAATAATTACAATAAGCAAAGTTCACCGTAGCTGCAATTATGATAGCGAGTCCGATACTGCAACAACAGTAACAACAGTTGTAAAGTGCATTCATACAGCCATTAGTGCATTTCCCTTACGAATACACAAAAGGAACTTCAGTACAACTTGAGCTGGATCATATCGCTTATTATATCGAATTAAAGTTTAACTTAAAAAGAAAAGTTTAAAGTGAGTGGTCGTGTCTTTAATACAATTGTAATAATTTTAAAGAAACTATTAAGAACGACTTACACTTTGTAATAAGTTCTCTAGAAGTGTAAACAATACTTTATTATTTCTTTTGAAAAGTAATTTAATTTAACGAAATATAATAAAAGAAAATTTTTATTTTAACCATCTTTTTTTGTTAAAACATACAATACAGTTCATAGTTATAATAGTTTGAATGTTAGAAAAATTTTATACTTTAAAAATGTACGCGAATAATCTTTAGTTCTATTCAAAACTTACACCTAAAGGAGATGAAGCAAAAAGTTACCGAATGAATGACTTTAGTTAAGTCACAATATTATGTAAATGTTGAAGTTGTAACATTTTATTTATAAGTTACTCCCTGCGTGTAGCTACGTACGTACGACTTTGTAGCTGACTGACACTGGCACTGGCACGAGCTTTAGTATAGCGACGTGGCTTTCATCACGAGCTTTACAAAGCTTCACTAATGATCTGACACGCTGAGTCTTGCTAAGATGAAGTGTTCACCGCGGCTTACATGCTAAATGAAAAAGTTTACAGTAAACTAAATCATAACATATTACACATACATATATGTATGTTTTAATTATGCTTTACTGTTTTAAGAACGGCTTACATTTAATCACTTTGTATATTTTAAAGTTAAAAGTATATAGATATTATACTAACTGTAAGCTAACTTCAATATAGAAATTTGTATAGAGTTTGACATCACACATCTGATTCGTTTACAAGTTTTTTAGCTTCACGCTTTATTCCGCATATTGCAGGGTAGGCAGAGGGAACTGCATGAACCATTTGAACGCAGTGTTAAGACACTGTTGCTCCCTGCTTTCTCCGTCCCCGCTTTACCGCGTTTAGTTCCTTTGAATATATATAACATAACCGTAACTAATTCATAATAATTTAAATTTATAGACAGAAAAATAAATTACAAAAATGGTTTCTATTATTAACAAGACGAAAGCAAATGAATAGAATAAAAAAATCCAAAAGGAAATGAAGTCAACTTTTGCCAAATATTGATGACAGACACTTTGCGGTATCCGACTGCACACTTATCTTAGAAACTAATATGAAATTCTCTAAAATTAGCCCAGAGAGGTTCTAACATAAACTCGTGTAAGGTAGAGGAGTGTGCTCGTAGTTCATTAAAGATATGTTCGTGAAGTTCCTCTCACTCGCCGGCCGCAGGCTCGTCACTTCACCTCGCTGGAGTTCTCTCAGCTACAGTACGGCTATACTGCTGTCTCACTAGCATTTCTAAGATATGTTTGTTGTATAACAAAGAAATACAAGTGTTTGAATATTTTTAGAATTGCAAGTTTTTGAACATGTTTTCACGAACAACAGCCATTCTACTAGGTTTTTGTATACAATATGACCATAAAGGTAAATTATTAGTTTTTGTAAAAATTGCAAATTTACTCTTATCGGAGGAGTATTAAAATCCAAAATATTCTTTATTCAAATAGACTTATTACTCAGTAAAGTTGGCTGTAGCTTAATAAGAATCAGCTTCATTTACATCATTGTTAATATAAAAAGCGAGGAAACTAAAAGTTGACTCAAAGTTTTTAAAAGGTGAAATGAATTTTGTGAAATTGTTGTCATCCTAAGAAAACCAGTCGCTCCTAATTCAGTACACCTTGCGAAGGTGTTTCAAGTCGTCCAATTGCAACTAAGCTTTTTATACCTAATATTTGCTTTGTCTACCTTAGCACACAAACTGTCGCGTTTACGACGTTTTGTGTACTCGATTCCCACTCGGGGAAGATGGATTTTTTATTTCCATTTGCTTCGCTCTGTAAACTAGGCAAAACGAGGTGTTGAGTTTCACCACTGGATACGCAATGCCGCAAAGGCGGAAGGCGGGGACGGAGAAAACAGAGACTAAGCAACGGAGTGTCTTGACACTAGGTTCTTATAGTTCCTGCGGTTCTATAGTTCAGCTAAAAAAAAATGTATGAGCACTGATATGTCGTCGTCAAGTGTCAATATCAGTTTCGTAAACAAAACAATATCACAATCGACATTTTGTTACATATTTTGTTAGCTTCACGTTTTATCCCGCTTATGGCAGGTTAGGCAGAGGGAACTGCAGGAACCATACGGACCTAGTGTTAAGACACTCCGTTGCTTAGTCGAACAAAATGGAAATAGAAAAATCCATATTCCTCGAGGAGGAATCGAACCCAGAAACCGTCGCGTTTATATGCAGACTCTTACGCCTCTGCGCCACAACAATCCTCAATAATGTTATTAGACGATATGCATTATATAATAAGCTGTTATATGAATCGGCCATCTTGGAGCGTTATTTCACTTTTACAGTAGGATTCTCGACTCTTATCACTTTACAATCTATAGAACTGATTAGCACTAAAACGCTGTTTCTATTAACGTTTTTTGACAATCGAACTATAATAAGTCTTTAGACGTGCTTGTAACTTTTTATGAACAAGGTCGAAAGACTGTACAAAATTCAGCACAAAATTTTACAAGATGTGGATGATGAAAATATCGTCACAGCTGATTTAATGTGGTTTAACTTTGAAAACTTCTGTATGTGAATAGCTAAAATAGTCCGTCATTTGTTTTAATTTTTTAACCGCGAAGACGGCAGAGCTAATTTTAATTGCAAGTGCTGCCAGGTAGGCGGTTCATTAAAATTTGGAATCTGCGGTTATGTCTAAGGGAATTGCTGATTCTGCTACGCTAAAAATTACATTCTTAATTTTTAAGTTTGTATTTATAAATTCAAGTCATAGTCAAATAATTTTGTCCAAAATAAGAGGTTACATGCTTAAATTTTAATCATCAAATATATTATTTAACTTACCACCAGTTCGTTAAAGTTAATGCCTTAGACTTGAGAAGAATCAGCGCAATAAACTCAGCGGAACTGATTTTTGTTTTTTTTTTTATTTAATTAATTTAGTTTTCTTCTCACCTTGGCATTTGGCGTGACGAGGACGAAGGTCTCCGACTTATTTCATAAACTTGAAATTTAATCAAAATAAATAGCTATTTTTATTATATTAATTAATAAATCTTTTAAAATTTAACATAATTATATATAAATCAAGAGTGGATTGTCGCTAGTAATGGTCCCTCGCCAGTCCCTAGCAGTCGGCTGACGTCGCGATAAGGCGTTACGTTACCCTGTAATGAAGTGCCGAGAGACCCTCTTACTACTCGTCTTATATTTTGATACGACGCCTCCAGATTAGATGGAAATATAATTTGGCCTTAGAGAATACTGGCCTTCTGTGTTCCGCGCAATGTTGCTGGAACCTCTGACATTGTTTATTTATCTTTATTTATCTCTAGAGTATTGTACTAGAAATTTGGGTGAATATGGATTACTTATTATGATAGATTTTTCTTTATTTCTTATCTCTTACAAATTTCTCTTTCCAACGGAATCTACGGAACTATGTGTTGTGTGGCAAATTTCAATACTGTGCTATTTTTTTGGCTTCACGTTTTATTCCGCAAATAATTGGCCTATCCTACTGCAGAGGGAACCGCGGGGACCGTAGAAACCTAGTTTAAAGACACTGTTCTCTGTTTTTCCCCTTTTTGAAGCCTTGTGTGTTGATTGGCGGAATAAACGATAATTTAAATGTAATCTATCCCAATGTCTTCATATCTAACGTAAATAGAATCATACATGTACCGTGGAGATGAAATCGTACCTATAATATAATCGTAAACACAAATTTATATTATTAAGAGCAATATTACTAACTTATACATATATGTATTATATATAGAAGGCTTTGTTTAGTAACACTGTTGTATCCAATACTACTTGTACTACACTATATTCATATATGTCTTACGTTTATAAATTGATTTTTATTTTTAATTCACTTTGGTTGATATAGGCTCAACAAAGCTTGTGATATCTTGGCGAGTAGATTGGTCTAAAAAAGCATATATACTTAATTTGAATAACGTTATTTGACATTAACTTTGCTGCTTAATTTTTGAATTGCCTAAAACGATTATCGTTTGTCAGATTTGACATTTTAGACGTCGAGAAACCACACATTTCATGTATTTCTTTTATTCTCAATAATGAGAAGAGAAGTATGAGAATGAATAACTTGGGATTCAAACCTATGACCTCATAATTAACCAGAACTGAAGTAAATATGTGTGCAGATGTGTAGAATACACAACGCTTGGTAGTAAGTAGCTAACTAGTTAATAGCATTAAATGAATGTCAAATCATAAATCTTATCACCGTCAAAACTAGATCTTGATTTATGGTTCGAAACGTTCAGTCGGGCGTCTATTATACAGTGGAGCCTGCATTTGATTATCACAGCTTTCTATATCAATGATTCACTATGAACAAGTTCACTAGGACCTTGATAATAATAAAAAAACCAATGAGGTCTTTGTGGCACAGTGAAATGACGTCCGAGGGTAGTGAGTTCGGTTCCTTGTTAAGGAAATCAAAGTGCGGCCTTCAGAGAAATTAAATGAGGCTAACGAAATTTCTGGTAGTAAGTTATAAAAAATTGCTACAAAAAACTACAAAGCAATTCGTTTAACATTTTATATATAAAAGATAAATACATGTTGCGATACAAATTTTCCTTACTTCTGTAACTTCAATAAAATGCACTTTATATGAATAATAGAAATAATAGTAACATGCTTACATATTTGCTTTAACGTGACCTCTTCCATGTTCCATATAAGTATACCGCTCTTTTTGCTTTTCACCGCGGCTTTTTATTCAAGTTAAAACGACGTACTTTGAGATAATCTTGATATCACTGGTATCAGTATGCTATATACAGTATTCGGAATCATCGCGTCGCATATATTACACTTGACGCCACACGCAAGCTATTACGAAGGCCATTGAAACCGCAAAATTAGACTGAGCCGTAGCTCTCTAATGGAGGCTGTTGTTCCAAATGTGCTACGAGCTACGAGTTACGAATTTTATTACTTTGATCATTATTCTGTGGAGAGTTCACTTATTTATCAGCAACAATGATAAATGAATAAGTAAAGCAAGATGAATAAATGAATAAATAAAGCAAGATGAATAAATAAATAAATGTGCAAGATAGAGATGAATAAATAAAAAGGTAGAGATAAAGGCAAAGTTAATTCAATCGTAGATTAGTTTGTGTTTTTTATTAATGTTAAAAGAACCTCATATCTATAGCTAGTTAGTTACATTTTTTTCAACTGCGTTTCAAAGAGTTCAATAGTCACAATTGGTTGGTCAGACTTAATAAGCTTACTAAATAATATTGTACAGCTCAAAAGAAACTACTCCATAACAATTGCTTTTGTGGATTTGAAGAGATTTCTAGAGTATGACAAATTTATATAAAGTGTTTTTGTATTTATTACAACTCTATTACTTTTACAAAATTCTAATAGCTTTTAAGTTTCTCCATTTATTAGTGTGTTCAGACACTCCGTTCTATTTTTTCCGAATTTAATTTTTGTTACTTAATGAGTGACCGGACTCAATACCAAAATTATAATAATTTATTACTAGGAATCGAATAAGAATTTTCGGAAACTAAACAAATTCGTAGGAATTGAACTCACAACCATCGTGTTGATAGGCAAGTGACGTTTCGTTGCACCAAAATGGTCCCCTTTATTGCCATTTTTCTCATATTTTAGATTAAAATTTGCTAAGCACCTGAATATTCTAAGAGATTTTATATATTTAATAATATCGTCTTAAATATTATAAGCTAAGAAACTTAATATTTTCATAAATAAATAATAAGTATAATGCTCGTGCCTTTTGAGCACTACTTGATTTTCATTTAATCATACGAAAATATTCCATTTATTTAGATTTGAAATCATTTATTTACGCTCGCTTTTTAATATTTATAAAGAAATATGCAAAGTATTTACTCTTACTAACAATATATTATTATTTCGAGGACCGTCGTGGCGCAGAGGCGTAGCGTCTGCCTGTAAATGCGACGGCTTGTGGATTTGATTCCCACTCGAGCATGATGGATTTTTCTATTTCCATTTTCTTCGCTCTGGAAAGTAAACAAAGCGGCGTTGATTTCTGCCACTCAACACTCAATGCCTCGAAAAAAGCAGAAAGCAGGGACTAAGCAACGGAGTGTGTTAACACTAGGTTCCTATGGTTTCTGCAGTTCCCTCTGGCTGCCCTGCCACGTGTGTGAGAAAGCGTGAGCACATAAAAAGGAAAAAAAGTAATATTTTATTAATATTATTATTTAACATTACCCAAAAACCGTATACATTGGACTTGTTACCAAGAGGTGCGGGTTTAAATCCGGCCACTATAAAAGGCATTTGTTCTCTTATATTCTCTTGTTATAGAACACATATAGGTTCACAATTATATGCAAAGTCATTTAAAAATCCTGATATAAGCAATTTCAGGACAACAAGTGTTAAGTAGATGAATGCAAGGCTGCGTTAAGTTAAGCCTTCATTTGAAAGAGTACCGCAGATTGTTATTACATTTATACATATTAACAACAGCGAGCGTTTACAGCCTGTACGAGGTCTTATTTGCGCTCTACTTCATATTTATTACGCTATATATGTATTGTAATACTTAAATATAACGGTTTGCAAATAAACCAATATCTGTCATTTAGTTATGTGAAATTATTGATTTAAATAATTAAAACAAGGATGTAATGATATCAATTATTGGTGTCATTTTAGTAGGGTTTACGTACGCGTATGTGTTTGGTTAGGTTCAACATAGTAAACAAAATCAAATGGGCGCAATTGTTTTTGCATCACGCTCTATATATGAACATATATGTGTGTGTGTGTGCGTACGGCCGCGTGTGTATGTATGTATGTACACAGCATATATATATACGTACATCTATTTACATTCTCTTAAACTTCAAATACTTTGATTTACGGAAAACTTTGTGTATTTAACACAATGTGAAATTTAGTTTATTATTTTTTTAATCTATTTAGTCTACCCAAATCAGTAATTATAGGCAAAAATGAATTATAATAGAAAGAATCATACCTCAAGTAAGGATCGAATCTGTAACCATGTGCGGTCGGACTTATAGAAACAAACGGGCTAAAACAGTTTAGTCAGTAATTATTTTTTCTTCAAAATTCTGAAATAAATGTAATACAAATTGAATATAAAAATCAGAATCAATTCGAGTCTAAAGCATTTTGTCGCTCCATCAATTGTAACTGTAGATTGAGAGATCATGTTTGTAAACAAGCGACGCTCGCGTTTCCAATTATTACAATTTGAATGATGGATGGTTTTTTAATGTACCAGTGAAGTAAAGTATTTACGCTTTGGGCACGTTCATACTTATGGGTATTATTACATGGAAGCTTTGTCTAAGCTTATTACTAAGTTTGGAGAAAGCTTTATTTTTGTTCTTTTTCAATTATAAATCAAAATACGTGTTGGATTTTTGTTCAAGTATTTTATTATCGTAATCCTCTAATAGAAGAGAGTAGAATGTACGTCAAACGAAATTCGTTTTAATAGATATACATAGTTCACGCTTTATTTCACACATAGCAGAAGGAACTGCAGAAACCGTGGGAACCTATTGTTAAGACACTCCGTTCCTCGTTTCCTGTCTTTAGTGGCATTGCGTGTTGAGTAGCGGAAATCAAAGTGTTCCCTTTAAATTACATTTTTATGTTATTATACAAAAAAATGATAAGTACAATGTAAAAATACAATTACGTGAAAACAAAATATTCTTTAGTTATATAAAACGTACAGACAGATACCGCATTGCAAGACTCTTAAGGGCGCTCTTGAAATCTGTCACTGGTACTGGTTTACTTTCAATAGTCTATTATTATTTTTTGTTACTGATATTATTCGAGTTCACTACTTTTGATTCATTTCATTTCAATATTTAAATTGAATCGATTCATTCTCATATTTAACTTGTTATAGACGGTTTTATGTTGCTATGCGAAAAATATTATATCCAACAGTAAAACATATCTAACTCAGTTAATAGGGGATATGTACGTAGTTAAAAGTTTACCAACAATTTTATATATCATAAAATATGCAAAATTATATTAGGCTGCATATTATTATGAAGTATTTGTTACTTGGTTACACCTATAAACGTCTGGTAACGGACTACTTTGTAGTAAAGCTTTAAAAAATACAATTTTAACCAACGGAAATTGTATTTAAATGTCAATACACATACATATTTACATATATGTGGTAATTAAGGAGTATATAATACAGTTCATTCAGCCCACATCAAGTGAAACCGATAGACATAAGACTTAAGCCTTAAACATTTATTCAGCTGCTTATGCTCGCATTTTAACGTAATTATAATAAATCCTCGTTCTGCGATGACACGTATTTATTTATCTATTTTATTTATAACTTTTCTACTTAGAATCAATAAGATGATGACATCTGTACGTCAGATAGAGCGAACAAAGGAGTGTCAGAGGAGCCCAACTCGATAATAAATATTGAATTGAGCCCCTCTGAAACCCACACACTTCACGACTTAAAACTAAAGTTACGAGGGTTCCAAACGCGGCCTGATGAGAAGAGCCCACAACGAACTCAATCAGGCTTTCCTAAACCTATTGTGATCACTTCACAAAAATCATTCTAACTTATGAGCAATTCATGAATTCCATGCCGTTTTATCATCAATGTAATCCTTTACACGATAATAGGATTTACTAATTAATTGCCGTTTTATAAAAAAAATAAATTTATTTAACGAGAGATCAAATACTTCTTACGGCAGTTTATTGTAGAAACGGACACAATTACATGGGAAGAAGCTACCTATTTTATGGAGCCTAGTGGTGGGCATAACAAGTTTATACTTATTCCTCGTATTAACATTGTGAACATCACAATTTGTTCTAAATTTATCAATATTTTTATGAACGTACATTAAATTTTCGAATATATACTAACTGTGACGTATGTCAGGCTCATAGTGCAACTAGTGCGAGTGGTTCCCAGCACCGTGCCTCACCGCATAGCTCGAGCTCGAGCTGCATCCTTACAACTTACGAGAATGGCCAACAACTTTAACATATTTATTAGTTCTTTAAACTTAAATTGCTTCACTAATAGTTGCAGTGAACTGGCTGCAACTGTTGCAACTCACTTGTTATTTAAGAATTTTGAAATATTTCATGGTTTTCAGTTTTTGTTATTATTATTTATTTATTTAAATATACTGTACTTGTATCTAGATAAGATGTTTGAAAAAGAAAACATTTTGATAGATATTTTCTTTTTCAATTTATAGTGCTTTATTTTTTATTAATTGTATTTATCTTATTTTACTCGTAACTTTGTTTGCGATGACTCGATGTTATCAAGTAAACGTAGATGGACATATTTTACACAGTTGCTGATACTTTAGTCACTTATTTTCGAAATCAAATCGAAAATCATTTATTCATATAGATATCACAGATACACTTAGAATGTCAATTTTTTATCTACTACATACATACATACATAGCTTCACGCTCTATCCCTGGCGGGGTAGTCAGAGAGAACCGAGCGCCAAACGCTGCGGTCCCTGCTTACCTCTTTCGCCTCGTCCTCTGTCATTAATCTCTTCATACATGCTCTCCGGGGAGTCCTCATGCTTTTTACGTGACCTTCCTCCAGTATCTTCGATACTGTGTTTTCGAAAGTCAACCGAGGTCTCCCCTTATCTCTCTTACCACTCACTTTTCCATCGTATATCTTTTTTACCATTCTTTCGTCACTTATTCTTACGACATGCCTTTTTATCTATTACTATTTCGGAAAGGTGCTTTGTCATGAAGGAGAAGAAATGGCGAAAGAAATTCCTCACATTTTTTAAACAAAAAAAAAACAATTTAACATAAAATAAGGTATAAGAAGTATCGCCTAGCCTGAGTGGAACTGGTTGCAGAACTGATTAACTTGCGTCTTTGTCATGACTATTGTAAATCATCAACCCTATTGTTTGCTACCGACCTTTGCTAATAAGTTGTTTAATATTACCATTTTATCGTCATCGTTATGTGTCTTAGCTTGTCTATTGTGTTTCAGAAATTCAATTTTACTAGCAAATAGGAAATATTTATTGATCGACCTTATTTCCTATTTCATATAGCTTGATATTTTCAGTTATATCAGTCCCCAAAATCAAGAATATACGTTATATAATCTCATCAAATGTAAAAAATATTAAACTTATATCTATTTAATGGTTTACATCTCTTTTAGTTTAAAATTTAATAACTTTACATACATTTGACTATTGTAAACCATAGTGCTCTATAAAAGTCTAACATACTATACATATGTATTGCGGAAGGCTCGGCCTCAGGCAAGGTATCGTTTTGACCATTCCGTGTACGCGCGTGTAAACGTTTCCAAAACATCCATATTTTGAACAAAGCTTTGTGTGACCGAACGAGGTCAGGCTGTTTGTTCCGTACTATGAGCCTGGCGCCTTAGATCAGTGATTTATAATGGCAGTGTTGGTTTTCGATTGTAACATCCACTTATTGGACTTCTGTGTCGTTTAGAATGTAAGTTGTTAATTGAAGTTTATAAGATATTGTTGAACCGTCGTTGTCTGCCTGTAAACGCGACTTGATTGAGAGTTCGATTCTCACTCGAGAAAGATGGATTTTTCTATTTCCATTTTCTTCGCCCTAGCAAGTAGGCAAAGCGTGGCGTTGGGTTTCGCCACTCAATACGCAATGCCTCGAAAAAGGCGAAAAGCGGGGATGGAGAGAGCAGGGACTAAGCAACAGAGTGTCTTAACACTAGGTTCTTATGGTTCCTGCAGTTCCCTCTACCTACCCTGCCATGTGCGGGATAAAGCGTGAAAGTAAAAAAAAATGTTGAAACTCAATGACCAGTCTACGTGGTAAGCACTCGTTACTAGATCTCTTTTAGTTACTACATCTACTACATCTTTTTAGTATTCGAGTAGATAAATGTTCGTTTATTAAGTAATTGTGTTTTTAAAACACTAAATTTTTACGGAAATTCACTTTTAGTAACTTAAATACATATGTATGCAGCTTTTTATCCTGTAAAGCATAATCTAAAGTTATTGTAACGCATTGGGTTTACATCTGTGGACAAGTGATGATTTGCTAAACGCTAAAATGCAATGTTACCCACTTCCCAGGCGGAAAGTAACACATAATGTCGTAAAATTGGGAGGTAAACAGTAAGTGGAGTGTCAAAACATTAAGTTCTAATTGCTTACCCTGGTATGTGTAGAGTTTATTGTGTAGCCACATTCAATAAGACGAAAACGAAGACGTTCTTAACAAACACCTAATGTAACCTGAATTAAAATGTAACAAAAAAACAATAATATATGTATATATTTTGTCAGTAATTTTTGACACTGTGTCAAAATTACTGACAAGGACCAAAATTACGGATACAAAGCTTCGTTATTTGTCCCGTAGAGAATAGCAGTGTTGGTGATAGCGTATAGCGAGGGGTGCGAGGGGGGCGGGGAGGGAGTTGAAGGGGGGGGGCATGTTTGTGCACTGTCATTGTATTGATGGTTTCAATTCAGCTTATATACAAACTCTACTACCCTCGGTCATAAAGCCCGCTGCGTGCACAGTGATAGGAACGAACACTATACTTTGTACTCCAATGTATAATTAGTTAATAATATTGGTTTGTAAATTTATTTTTTAAACTCACCTCAAATTGCTGATTGAAAATTTGATTCTCTGCACTACTACTTTCTATGCACGATGGTATTCAAATTTCACAGAAGAATTGTTCAAAGGTTTCAAAGGTTCATTTTTTGTATTTCTAGCAATTATAAAATCTATCTACATACATATTAAGATATATTCAGTTATACTGAAATATAGTAACATCTCTACATAGTTTGCTAACCGTCACTTGACAAGCGGAATCTTCAAAAAGTTCGTATTTACTAAAATGAGCCAAAAATAATAAATCGAAGGCTTGAGTAAAATATTTGTTAATTTAATACATAAATCTAATATGGCTGAGTGGATTATATTTAAGATTAAGATTTAGGTCAAAAGACAATCGCGCATATCCGCTGTGTACGTCGCCGCTACGTACGTAGCGCTCGTAGACGGTTGAACTCCGACCGACAAAACATACGCCATTTGATCTTCATTGTTTACTTAGAGTTATTGTTTCGCATACAATATGTATATTGTATATACAGCACAGTACAGTATAACAGTATAACAGTACGGTGGTGTAACAATATTTGTTTATATTTTGTTATGAAAGCGAATTTAACCTTTATAATAAATAGACGACAAAACATTCTGCGACGTATACTTACACAATTTATGTTTTGATTCATAAATAAAGGGAAAAAAAACTTGTGCATCAATAATTGTCATCAGCTTCTCAGTATTTGACTCGATGAAATTGAAAAAAAATGGTTGCCTGTAAAGTGGGTTTTACGGGCGAAAATTTTACGTGACAACGTCTTTTTCTCGGTAGAATATTTATTGATATGATTAATAATTATAATATAAATTGCACAAATTTTAACTATAGAAAATATATTTTGTTTACTAAAACATTGTACATGTGTCAAGTGATACGCGCGGCGGACCGATCATAGTTCGGTGACAGTTGACACATCGTTACGTTACCGGGCGTTACACTTTTTCATATGTGACTCCGAGCCACAACCTAATTTAAGACGTTGTCACGTCAAAAATCTATTTGTTTTACTTTTCACTTCTCTTGTAAGCGTATTTTACTATATTAAAACGTTAAACGTCAAAGGAACCAGTAAATTACACTCATTACAATTGATTTCAGTCACTCTTTGACATAATCTCAAATATGTTGCATGACTTTTTATAAATACAAGCTTTTAACAAAAAATCTTAATAAATGACAAATATATGATTTCGAGCAATACTTCAATAATTGAAGATAGATTTTTCTTTCGAATTCATTTTTTTCTTACAAAGCCGTTGCAAATGTACTTTTTCTGTCTCCGTCGTCTCTGAGATACTTAAATAGGTTTTAATGTGACTTTTATTGCTAGTTGCAAGAATTTTAATTGCGTTTAGAGTTTCTACAATTTACAAATCTTGCATTTTGCTCGTGAAATTATTTCTTTACAAACAAAGTGAATTATTTTTATTTTACATTGTACGTTCATCGTACGAAGTGCGAAGAAGTTATGTGATCTCAAAGTACAAGCAAACATTGAAATCAAATTAACTACAAGACTTTAGAACCTCGTATTTCACAAATTCGATTAAGTAATTTAAAAAACGCAACGGTTTGTGAGTTCGATTTCCACTCGGGGAAGATGAATTTTTTTTTTACTTCCATTTTCTTCGCTCTGGAAACTAGGCAAAGCGCAGTATTGAGTTTGGCCACTCAACACGCAATGACTCGAAAAGGCGGAAAGCAGGGACGAAGAAACCAGGGGCCAAGCAACGGAGTGTCTTAACACTAGGTTCATGTGGTTCCCTCTGCCTACTGTGCCATGTGCGGGATAAAACGTGAAGACATAAAAAAATTAATAAAAATAGGGTTGTCAAATAAAGGTGTCAGTGTCAGAAAGCTGGTGAGGCGTAAGTCGTGACCCGAATACGGGAGCGGTCAATGAAGGAGGATAAACAGGAAACCATTGATCAGCTGATTCCTGTCGACCTCCGACACGTCGATACACGTCTCTAAGGATTTCGACTATTATATGATTTCTTGTAAGAATTCTTTATGTTCTTTAAGTTATGATTTTTCTTATATAAAAAAATACAAAGCGTTCATATTTAGTGTGCTTATGACATATTATATTTCGAAATGGAAAAAATCATTTTAATTTAACTAAAAAATAGGACATCGTTTTAATATTTCATCTAAAATATGCATGTATATTGTAACAAGACTGATAGTACTTTCATACTCATATATGCTCCTTTACACCCATTCTTAACACTATTTATCAATCTTTGTATTTGATCGTTTAATGTTCTGCTACAGATAGTGCTTGACATTAACACACGTTAAACATTTTTTATCTGGTAATAGATGCCAACATCCTTTAAATCTTTCTAACGAACTTGTGATCCTACTCCTTTATTCATTTACCAAACCACGGGTTTTTTCTTATTCCATCTTTTCTTTGTCTAGCTTATTTTTTGTGGTTTTACTTTTCACATTGTAAGATCTAGATTTGACAAAATTACTGTCTGTTGCTGTAATGTGATGGACATCCTTAGCCCTTAGTTAACTCGTTTCTTATGTTATTTCTAACAAAACGCGCACATGTGTCAAACACGTTTTCCTTAAACGTTAATGTTACGTTACGTTTTCTAGAAACTTTTTTCCAATTTTCAAGGAACTGTAGAGCATCCTAACAGCGGAAGTGTTTTTCTACCTCAAAAGCAGGCACCTGGTTCTAATCACTTGTTCCTATTGTCTATTGCTTAAAAACATGGTGTTTATACACTCTATTCTTTCACCTTCCGTCTAATTTTATAACTTAACTTATATATCTAACAAATGTGCTTAAAAGTTTATTTCGATTATCGAAACAATTTCGTTTCAATATTTGAGGGCCATCGTAGCGCAGAGACGCCGCGTCTGCTTGATATGGCGATCGTTTGTGGGTTCGATTTCCACTTGAGGATGATGTATTTTTTCGGTCTGACAACTTAACAAAACGAGGCGTTGAGTTCCGCCTAACACACTTTACCTTGAAAAAGCAGAAAAAGGGGGAACGGAGTGCCTTAACACTAGGTTAACCTAACCTGCTATAACCAGGATAAAGCGTGAAGCTATTAAGAAAAACACAACTATGTGTTCCTATTAACTTTCACTTTACAACGCGGACTTGTAAGTCCGCGTTGTAAAGTGAAAGTTAATCTGCAATTAGGTAGATCTGTAGATCTACCTAATTGCAGATTGTTTTCTTCTCATTTTTTGGTCTTTAGCTGGTGTTCTAATACAAATGGAAATTATGGAATTTTTATAAGTGAAAATTGACAATTTACATTCTTATGTAAATTTTGTTAATTTTTATATTTTATTGAACTTAGATACTTGAATAGCCTACCTGCGGCAGTGTTTCCAGATCGATACGACATGGGTACCTTCAAAAAGCGCGTCTACGTCCACCTTACAGGCCGGCAACGCTCTTGTAACACCTCTGCTGTTACACAGGGCCGTGGGCGTCGGTGATCACTTACCATCAGGTGACCCGACCGCTCGTTTGCCTTGTCCTTCCCATAAAAAATAAATAAATCCTACAGCATAATATATACTTACAAATATATGAGCAGGTAGGGCGGCGACGGGACACTGTCTACGTTCTCTGTAAACTATATAGATCCCATCAAAACAAGTCTTATGTAAAACTCAACTGGAATAATAACAAACCGCTAGAAAGTTTCAAACGATTTCATCTCCTAAGACATACGTAATAGAACTTATTATTGCTGAAGAAACACTAAAAAGAGTTCAAAAAAGGGATGATTGCCAACTTTAACTTTTAGCAGTAAAGTTCAACATTCCTTAATACAATCTTTTAGAGAATAATAAATTTTGTAAAAGTTAAAGCATATCTTAACAAAAGAGTCATAAAGTTTAAATTTCGACGACGTAAAATGACATTTATAGGACAATTTTAATCCAAAATATACTCTAAAAACATCAGATTAGAATTCATATTAGATTAAAGAGATTCACGAAATTCGCAGCAAAATGTACTGCAATCGTAACGAGCGGAAGCCATCACTCTTGCCACAATGAAACAAACAAGCACATATTTTTGAAAGTTGGCGGAAATTCGGATGTTTTTTATTGTTTTTATAAATTGTTTTTCATATTAAAAGTTTGCAGTTATATAGAAAAAGTTTTGACACGAGTAATTGTGTTCAAAATGAAAATGTATAGACAGCTATCAGCTGTGATCTGATTGGTCGTTCACTTTGTGCAGCCTTTGTTCTTTACCAATGGTTCAAATAAATATATTTTTGGAACTAAATTCAAATTATTAATTAAATATATTAAATAATTGGTTATTAGACATGCCAGTACTTATATCATCATCACTTCTTACAATCAAAAAAATATTATAAAGTGTATAAAAATTGTAAAGCAAAAAAATTTCAACGGTCTTCTACCTTACACTGAAATATATATGTTTAAAATTACTCTATTTTGAGGTTTTTTCAACTATTTGGACTTATGCGTGTTCGATTTTTACTTGGGGAAACAAAATATTCTGATTTAGATACTCCAGAAACAAAACAAAGCATGGTGTGGAGTTCCGCCACTCAATACTCAATACCTAGGCCGATAAGAAAAACGGAGAGCGGAGTGTCTTATTCCTATGTCTACCCTGCTATAGACTCATTTATTTTGATAGCATTACTATACATAATTGATCTAAGACAAAGAGAAATGAAATAAAATTTACCGTGTAACTCTCAAATTTGATTAACAATCAGAATTCAATTTTGTACTTTTTATATAAATAAATAACTCAAGCCCAAGATTGTAATCGAACCAGCACTTTCTCGCTAAGATACCATCAATTAGCTCTTTTCCTGTGAAACAACAGATATTGCGCAAATGTTGAGTGGCTTCCAATGGTCACTACCGGGTAGACTGTAGTCGTTACCCTTTAATATTAATATGAGCCCAGAGGTTGTTGCGTGTTCGACCTAAATATCAATTTTACCTCAAAAAACATAAATAACTTATCAAATCAGGACAGATTACTGTGAAGCCATATTTTGATTCGCCTAATGTTCTATATTTTTTGCCTAATTTACCTGGAATTAGATAATGTAAAAATTTTCACTTACAGCCAAAGAACTTAAAGTGAAGCTGAGTAGTGCTGTCATTTTAGTTAGGACTTTTGAGAGATTACTTTCAATCTGAAATTGTTTCAAGTGCGAGAAAGCTTTTTGAGACAATTTATTCTGTTGAGACGTAATTTACTTTTCATTTTTACAAAAATGTACGATTTATTTCAATGAAGGCCACGATGACGTCACATTATACATTTATAGCACTTTAACTGTCGTTCTGAAACTATTCAAATACACTTAATGTTTTATTCTGTAGATATGGAGAGGTTCTGCTTTTATATAATAAAATGTATAGTTAAGAAAAACTATGTACACTTAACACTGTTTATGGATTTATTATTTTTTTTTCTTTGAGGACCGTCGTGGCAGAGGGGTTTGTAGGTTCGATTTCCTCTCAGGGAAGCTATATTTCATCATTTCCTTTTCCTTCGCTTTGGCAACTAGGCAAAGCGCGACGTTGAGTTCCACCACTCAACACAATGCCTCGAAAAAGCTGAAAGTGGGGAACGGAGTGCCTTAACACTACGTTACACAGTTCTTGTAGTTGCCTCTGCCTACTCTGCAATATGCGGGATAAAGCAAGGTAAAGCTAAAAAATGTAAAGAAGCGTTCATCAATTTAATAGAAGTCGATATAACGATAATCATTATGATAAAATGTGAATTATTATAACACGCACGCCGTATATTTACAACTTCGAACCTTACGCATGAAAAATAATAAAAAAATGAACATAAATACGCCTCTATTGGGCAAACAGATCCCGTGGGACTTTTCATGTATACACAGTTCGTTAGGACGCTGTTTCTCGATCACGGCCGGTCGACTGTAATACTGCATAGAATATCTATAAATTGAAGTTTACACGAGTTTTATTTTATTTACTTATCAGCCACAGCCTTAGTTCTAAGTAATAATAAATATAAAAAAATATAAAGAAAAGAGTTCATTGTGATTTTTTTCTTAGCTCCACGCTTTATCCCGCACACTGACAGGGTAGGCAGAGGGTACTGCAGGAACTATAAGAACCTAATGTTAAAACATTCCGTTGCATAGTCCCTGCTTTCTCCGCTTACCGCCTTTCCGTGGCGGAATTCAACGCCGCGCTTTGCCTACTTTCCAGAGTGAAGAAAATGGAAAAAGAAAAATCCATCTTTCCTTAGGGGGCATCGAATCCAGAAACCGTCGCGTTACAGGCAAACGTTGCGAATCTGCTGCCATGACGGTCCTCATGACGAATAATATTAGTTGTATAGATTATATATTAATATTAATATAATAAATATTTATGATAATAACATATAGTATAAGTTAAAAAAGGGTACAGACCAAGTGCCAATTACATTATAAAAAAAAAAAGAAGTTTACACGAGTCGCGTGTCGGTCCGGGAGCGGCACTAAACTCGATGACACAATATACTTTAATGGAAATCACGCAAATCCCTCGATAAAAACGTCGATACACAAAAGAAATTGAAATATTTTATTCGTCGTAAATGTCGAGTGGGGAAGCCCCCGAGTTAACAACGACCGCGTACAATAATTACGACGTTCTTTACTACTTGTTATGCAGCCGTCCTCCCCCCGCCCGCCCTGACCGCGCCGCCCGCCCTAGCCACGTTGGCGTGAATACGAAAAACGAAATTTTATTTTGGTCACATATCTTGGATTTTATTTTTTTTTAGCTTCACGCTTTATCCCGCATATTGCAGGGTAGGCAGAGGGAACTGCAGGAACCATATGAATCTAGTGTTAAGACACGTTGCTTAGTTCCTGCTTTGTTCCTGCTTTATATACGTTGCTTAGTTCCTGCTTTATTCGTCCCCACTTTCCGCCTTTTTCGAGGCATTGCGTGTTGAGTGGCGGAACTCAACGCCACGCTTTGCCTAGTTTCCAGAGCGAAGAAAATGAAAATAGAAAATCCATCTTTCCCGAGTGGCAATCGAACCCTCAAACTGTCGCGTTTACAGGCAGACGCTTACGCCTCTGCGCCACGACGGCCCTCTATATCTTGGATGATACAGATTTTATATTGATATATTATGGACGCCAACGAATTTACGTAACACTTATGTATATGCTAATATATCTATCTGTATATTAGTAATATATAATATAATGACATTTTTTCTCGTTTATGTTGTTTAAATATAATTTATTTAATTATTTTATTATATTAATATAGATATATAGATATGCGCGCACGTGATTTTAAATAGTAAATAATACTCTAAAAAACTTCCGTATACATTCTGAAGGATCCTATATGTATTATATGGGATCCTTCAGAATGTATACGGAATAGAGTATGACGTGGAAAAACACTAAAAGAGAATTTCAGGAAATTCCAATGAGAACGGAAAAGAGACGAAGTGGAAATTCGTAGTAACATGTTAATTTTCTAATATTTTAATTAATAATGTTCATTTTACAATATCATAGCATAAAAATAATATTAAGCGTACGCAATGTCTATATCTCGTATTGAGAAGGTTGTGGGTTCGATTCCCACTGGGATTTAACGAGTTCTTTTCATATTCCTCGTTCTGGTAAGAACATTCCACTTTTCAATATATATTGTTTCGAAAATTGAAAAAATGGAAACGGAGTATTTTATCACTAGGACCCCTTTGCCTTCACCTGTCTATGGTTTACTCAGGATCAAGCACTATATATAAGGTACTTAAAAAGGGTCTTGCGTAGTCCATAATAAAATTAGTAGGAAACGTTAGTTAAATATTAAGTTAACATTTGTAAAGGGTTACATTTATTGATAAAAGCAAAGTTAAAGCAAATTACAATTAAGACATTGCAATGAAATTAAATGAAAGCATTTAATGCAGGGAGCCGGCGACGGCGACGCGGCGTCATATCAATTTGAGTTGGGGTCGTAACGTATTACTAATTCAATTATTGCGAAGCTTTGCAGACGTTGAGAAGTTAATTTTGTTACAAGCAATTATTGTGCGAGGAGTTTACGTTGTGTACACTTATTTGGGACAGCCTGTATACACTTATACGGAAAGCACAAAATAAAGGTATTCATTACAATCTACGATTTCGTCGTAGTATTAGGATTTGGTTAATATTAATTACATTACGTAATGATCTTACGTAGAAAGGATGTAGGCAGCTTTAATATTTTTCAGCTTAATGTGTGACATATACGTTGCCATAGCAACAAATACACAAATGTAAATTTTCGTACATATGGCAGCGTTTTTGAACGATTTAAGGTAGCTAGGTAGCTTACAATCATTAGGTAGGTAGGTAGCTTACAATCATTATTATTCAAAAGTTTTGTAGATATAAACAACAAGTGTGGGAATTTTCATACTCCTCAACTGCAAATGTGCAAGTGCAATTTTCATAACAGGGAGTAAAAAATTTTCGCTTCACATATTATCGTATTGATTGAGATTGTTTCATGATGAGACCTTACGGTAAATACGACTTTTTCTTTATACATTTGTAATTTATATCATACACTTAACTTAGTATTTGGACACTCCGTTATACAACGGCGATATAACAACTTATAACAATTAGCAGGATGTGTGTCCAAAATGGCCGCCGAGTCCTAAACTCCTCATTGTACATGTCTCATTCTGTACGCCTCGCTGCACTTCGAGAGAATCTATAACAAAATTATATTCAAGTTATATTTACATATAACTAGGTTCGTTTTAAAAATATATTTAATACTTTTAAAATATTTTATTTTTCCGATAATACAACCATCTCTTCTTCCCTAATTGATTCGCTAACTTTTTATAATCCAATATACAAAAAGACAGTTACATTATAGGATATATAAAAACTCATTTACCTTCTAATAGGAAGAAATTTTCAGAAGTGAGAAGAAAACAGTTAGAAAGACGTCCGTAATAATAAAAAGAAAATAAAACGTTTTCCTTGTTTAACTGTGCCTATACACGTAATGCCTCAAATCCTTTACGAGGCTCAATCAAGCCGGAGGATAAGGGACCTCACAATCTGAGTTACTACTGATAGCTGCTATCTAAAGCTGTTTATCTGTATATCTCCACAGTGTATACGCAGCTTTATTTATGGCTTTATCCGAAATGAGGGTCGTTTATAATTTTATTGTTCTATCTTGAAAAGATTTGTGTTTTTATATTTTACTACTATAAATATAGGAGGGATAAAACATTCCGATCCTCACTGTCGGTCGTCGGTCATTGGCGGAACTGAACGCCGCGGCTTGTTTCGTTACCAAAGCTGGAAAAATGAAAATAATTCATTTCCTCCTAAAAGAATTAACCCCGTAACCGTTGTGTACGTGCTAATTTCAAACATTATAAAAGAATATGTTTAAGTAACGGCAATATATATATGTATATATTAATAGTTTCCACCAATCCCATATCTCACTACCTTATATCTTCAGTCAGAGTCATTCGGAGACATAAAATACGTACATATATAGATAATATTTGAATTAAAACTCCTATGAACAATACTAGCACTAGATCAACATTACTTACCACATCGGTATCTGTACAATATTAATTTTCTTTTTATTTATATTCAAGAATCTTTCTTGTTGTGACACAAATGATAAATCATCTCCCTCCATTTTCCGTCCATTTAGAGGCGTCGTGTGACGCGCGCGTGATCCCCCCTTTATCTAATCTGATAAAGGCGTGTTCATAAATATATATGTATTTTATATTTTCTAAGTGAGTATTTAAGTCTGGAATCGTCCGTCCTTGGAAATGATAGATGGAGTACGGGTTCTAATACATCACGTGCAAATTGCCCAAATAAGTTTTAAGTAACTAATTACAAATATATTTCACTAGAATAGATGACACTAAGGCGTGGATTAGTGCAGCCTGCTAAATGAACAATAAATTATTTTGTCACGTACAAAGAGCTGCGTTGAGTTCCGCAGAATACAATACGCTAAGTACATTTACTGCGACGAACCTGTGTCATTGTCTACAGTTTAATTAAAAATCTAGTTTCTATAACTAAAAGCCTTCGCCAATCTTTCTAACTACACGGCAGCCATTTTTATGCTAATTTTAATAATTGTTGATTCATTATACTTTACCCAGTACTTTTGGGAATTTCCCGAATGTAGTGACTTGTTTTTAAGATGACGTACTGCATTATTGTTACGTCTCATCTACGAGGCTAACCATATATATACGCAACTCCCAACTCTCTCTTCTACGCTACGTACTCTTCTCTACTACGTACTCTATGTGTGTCTACGAATGGCGGAACCTAACGTCACACTCATTCATCAGAATGTAGAAATGGTTATAATTTTATATATTTCTTTCAGTGGAAGTGGATGTGAATCATAATTGTATGTAAATAAGCCACTCGCGTATAAAGTATTTATTTTATTGAACATAATTATCCCAAATCGTGTTCAACTCAGTCGTTGAGAGAACGATATTCGTGTTGCGGAATGTCCCTTTTAAATTAATGCAAATCCGGGGAAGGTTCGATTTATATCCTTCTAAAGCTCATATGAAAATAGACTTTATTCTGAAATGTTAAAGTTGTATTTAGAATATATTTTTGCGGTTAGCAAAACGGTTATTATCAATAATGAAATTGTTAATAGCGAGGACAGCATCTAACATGTTAATTACTCCACGATTTGTTAAGTCCGGACGAGGTCGGGGAATGGCTTCGTTTCATTATAATTTTATGATTTTACAATTACTTATTGAGTCGACATGTAATATGTTTGACTTAATTTTTCGCCAGAGGAATATCTTTAAAATGGACACATCTAATAATTATTATAAAACTGACATTTTATTGTACATAAAATAATTACAAGATAAAATTAATTCGATTTTATAAATAACTTATGTGCAATAGCGACCTTATCACTAATAGTGAATTCATACAGGCAACTACCACATTGTACGATCTAATATTGAGACCACAGTAAGTACCTATATGCATACAAACATATATCAAAGTCAAAAAACACTTTATTGCACTTTGTAAGTAGATAGCCTATCACAAAATAACATATCACACGCTATAAGTACAAAGGCGGTACATACCTACGTACATACATAAACATACACATACATACGCACATACTATACATAACATACATATATTTACGCATACATGCATACTTTGCCATCGTAACACCAAGGTAGGTAATGTGACCGTAGACCTATAACATTTTATTTTCTCTTTTATGCTTGATTGCATGCATTATATTCTATATAAATAAATAACAGAAGTAGTAATATAAAATATACTAGATATTTCTGTAAAGCCTTTGGAGGTTGTGTAAGCTTTCAGTGCCAGCTAAATCAAACCAAACATTAACTTTACAAACAAAGCGAATACAATTACGCAAATCAACTGAAATATGCAAAATTCAATGTTCCATCGTGTCCCAATATTTGTATTTGATTAGACTTAGGCTTTGATAAATTAGATGTTTGTGTAAATTGAGGAATAATATGTACTACGAGTAAGTAAGTAACTGTGTGGCAGTTTGACCTCTAGTAAAAAGAAGTTATTGGCGATAATATAAACAATTTCCTTATAAATATTTAAGTTAAAGGTACCCCCAGCTCGAATGATATAAAGAGCGAGCGCGAAATTTATTAATTATTATTCAAAATTGGTCAGAAAATATAATTTTCGTGTAGATTTTTACTACAAGCATACTTATATACACATTTCATGCTCTATCCCTAGCGGGGTAGTCAGAGAGAACGTAACGCCAAACGCTGCGGCCCTTGCATACCTCTTTCAACACTGTTATTAGCCTCTACATTCATCTCTCCGCAGAGTCTTCATGATTTTTAGGTGACCTTCCTTTAGTATATTCGATACTGTGTTTTCGAAAGACAACTGAGGTCTCTTACCTCTCTTTCCACTCACTGTTGCTTCGTATATCTTTATATTCGTATATATGTTTACCACTAGGCCTTCCTAAATGCCTAGAGTTCAAAGCGTTACAATTATTAAGCTAAATCAAATATTTGTTCAGAGCCCACGCCTCAGGTGTTGTTTTGAAGATGAAAGCGTAATTTGCCTAATATTACCGAAAAACATCCTCAAAACAAACAAAATTTGCAAAAAGCGTAAGCTCTAACGAATCGCATCTGAATAAACAAATATAGAGTTCTACATAATGTAGCTTATTACCACCAAGTTAGAGATCGCGATCCTATAGTGACCCTGTCGGGCAATTTTCGACTCTATGCTTTGTACAATAAGGAGTCCAAAGTTAATATTGGAACCACAAATTGTCGTTACGTGAGTCTCTTGCCGATGCTAATGACGGGTGATTACTTTGAGAGGGTCCATGGAATTTAGATAGAAGTTTTTGAAGCAGAAATTCGGAATGTGAAAGTTGTAAAACACTTAAATATATTCAAAATGATAAAAGCGAGGCGTTGGGTTAGTTATAGTTAATGTGCAGATATAACCGGTCTGTATATAACTGATAATTAATTAACTTTTTACGTACTATACAGATTATTGATAAAATTAATAAAGTTTGTAAAGTATATTTGAATATCAGTATATGAAATTATAGTACGAACAACACGATACAATTGTTAAAAGAAACAAAAATAAGCTTTTAATTCCACTTGAAAGCTTAAAAAGCTAGAAATTCTAATCACAATTCCTTCAGTAATGAAGTTGTTAAACGTCGCAAATAGTTCCACAGTGGGAGTTGGAAACAGCGGCACAATTAACTTAAACTCAATTATGAATTCAGTGCGTGTTTCAAAGGAAAAAAACACAGCAATTCGCCACTTAGCGGCGAGTCAAGTCGAGTCAAGATCGCACTACAGCCTTATTTGCTTCCACAGTGCCTACTGTACCAGTACACAGTACACAGTCTAAATCAAATGCCTCGCTCGAAACTTTTCTAGTTAAGAGTAAGTCATTTATACTTTAGGTTTTCTTTATTCCATTAAGCGTTCTGCACTTTATCAATGCTTTTTAGAACGTTTTGAACGTTATTTTTGCTATAGCATTTTAATATATTTTTTAAATTATCTTTTTGTACAATAAAATATTTTTTAATACCTATGTGCCGTATATGCACATAGGTATTAAAGTAAACAATTGATATAGCTCACATATTCTATGACTAAAATGTTTCACATCTGTGTATCTCATATTATATACAATATATATAATATGTTTCGTGTAAATATGTACTATATTATAAACATATGGTACTATGATAGCATTTTTTTTAAATTGGATTGTCAATCCGAGCAAGCTTAACTTATACGATAGCGAGTATTGATATTGCTCCTCCACAAAAGGCCGTGAGACTATAACGTGCTGTCCCCATCTCTATCTCCGTCCGGCGTCGTCCTTCACATGCCACTATTAAAATAGCACTACGAGTCTCGGGCCGAATAAATGTGGTACATCAATATATGGTAATATTTATTTAAAAAAAATAATGTTTTGGAAAAATAATGTTTTATTCAACTTTCTAGTGTTTATTTCCCTATCTAATGACACAATCACGTCACACTCAATCACACAATCTGCTCAAAGTCTTTTATGCTTAGTCTAAATGCATTTTCCATCTTATATGTTGCGCTAATATTATAAAATATGTACAATGTACCGAGGACTGTCGTGGCACAGAGGCGCAGCGTTTGCCTGTAAACATGACGGTTTCTGGGTTCGATTCCCACTGGGAGATGGACTTTTCAATTCCATTTTCTTCACTCTAGCAACGAGGCAAGCGCGGCGTTGAGCTCTGCCACTCAACACGCAATGTCTCCATAGACGCAAAGCGGGGAACGTAATGTCTTAACACTAGGTTTCCACAATTCCTGCGGTTCCCTCTGCCTACCCTGGTATGAGCGAGATGAAGTGTGAAGCTAAATAAAAAGAAATATATAGTATACGAGTATATATAATTCAAACGAAATTATAATACAATATGTCACAATATCAGGACAAATAGCGGTGTCGATGTTATTTTAAAGTCCCGGCTCTCCAGTAACAAGGAAGTTGGCAATTTGTATGCATCCTAAAATCTAAATTCATAAGTGTTCGTTGCTTCAACCTTAGCTGTAAGATCTTACACACGCTACGTGTCGGGAATACCAACGTGGCACGTTGCTCGCTGCTCCCTCACCCCACTTCCACTAGGAAACGTTACTTTTTGAAAATATTGAACATCCACCGAAATCCCCGGAGACAATCTGAAGCTTTACTAATTTCTTTTTGAACTTTAACTGTATATAGAGTGGTATATAAAAGTAATTCTTATCGAAACATATTTCAATACAGAATCGAGTAAACGCAAGTTGTCATTTTGTCTAAATTAAATTACTATATTTATTTTAGACCAGAGTGGGAAAATTAAAGAAAACTCAAAGCGTAGTGTTGACTTTCTGCTTTTATAAATATGCTTTCTTTAATAAGTTTACTCTTCTTCATATATCATGAAGTTACCGGTGGTTATTAACTACTTACATAGGAACTTTTGCTTCTAATCCAATATCCAACCGATATCTCTACGCCACTCCTTAATGGTTTAATGGCAAGCATAATTTATACTAAATGTCAACAGAAGTTTGAGTACAAAAAACATTTAAAAAATAGCATAGCAAGAAAAGAAAGAGAAATATAGCACTAAATATTAAGAAGTGACTGTAGTGAAGTACTTCTGATACGTAGCTTGAGCAGCATAAATAAAAACTAAATTTAAATTATATTTTAAAAATTTAAATTACCTACGTAATGTTTGATTATTAATATGAAAATATATGTACAATATGAGAACCTTTGTGA
The DNA here is from genome assembly GCA_037178615.1 of Dione vanillae. NCBI lineage: Eukaryota > Metazoa > Arthropoda > Insecta > Lepidoptera > Nymphalidae > Dione > Dione vanillae. The sequence goes on along the minus strand of JAZFAU010000299.1, from coordinate 2,685,439 downwards.
CGAAGAGGCGTAGCGTCTACCTGTAGAAGCGGCGGTTTGTAGGTTCGATTCCCACTCGGGGAAGATGAATTTGTAATGACAAAAGTAATCTAATACTGTAAAAAAACATAATATCAAGATTACACTTTTTTTAATATTTAATGTTCAACTGCGGTATCAGTTATTACCAGGTCGTAGAAATGGGACTTTATTAAAGCATGTAGAATATTTTTTATATCCCGATTTATTCCAGTCATGGCAGGTTAGGCAGAAGGAACTGCAGGAACTGATTAAGGAACTTAGTGTTAAGACACTCCGTTACTTAGTCCCTGCTTTCTCCGTCCGCGCTTTTCATCTTTTTGAGGCATTGCGTGTTGTCTAATGTCCAGAGCGAGGAAAATGAAAATAGAAACATCTATCTTCCCCTTCGCTTTTAGAGGTAGAGGTATCCTATGCGCCATGACGATCCTCAACATAGAATACTTGTATCTAGAGTAATATCACTTAGAGGGTAGTGCTACGTTTATAATTTCATTTTAATGGCAACACGAGGAAGTGAGGCGCTCAAACTTCTCCCAAGATTATAATTTCACTTCGTGGAATTAGTCACGACTAACTAAAGTTAACGTAAGCAGCTCGAATCACTTCGCTTAAATTGTACTTGTATTATATCTTATACATATATATCATACTATATGTACGACTGAGTCGTTAGTGTTTTAGTATATGTTATAGTTTTGCATTATAGTGAAAAAACTGATTTCTATAAAATTGCACTTTCACTTTTTAAATAAAAAGGAAATTATATAAGATCATAACCTATTATTTGTTATTTACATAAATATAAGTACTTAACGCACAATAGAATTAAAGGGATTTAACTTTTGTACAAGAAACAATTATGTTCTAACCAAAAGAAATAAAACAAAAGTCTTATTACGCTTCATAAAGTTGAGTACGACTTTACAAAAATAATATGCTTTTAACAAACGATTCAAATTACTTAGAAAGATAGAATATTTCTTTCTGTATGACATAATTATTGTTGTATCATAATATACTCTAGTATACTCTAAAGCTACAAATACATATTGCTATTTACGAAACATTTATGAGGTATACATAATACTTTGAAGTAAATTAGTATTAGTACTAAGTGACCAAAAAAACTAATTAAAATACTTTTAGAACGAAAGGTAAAAAATTAAGGTAATAATAGCGAAATCTCTATATTTAGTTCAAAAATGAGCCTATTTTCGAACATTAATTCATTTATAGAACTTGTTTCTTTCTTATTTATTTGGCAAGTTTCTTCTTAGAGAGCCAGAATAGTGATGTATGCTTCAGTGAGGCCCCTTAAAGCTGCATTCTCAAATCCAGACATGAGATGTTAAGTAATTTTTGCTTATATATTCGTATTTCTGCACGAAATATTTTAAAATGTTTCATAATATAATCAAGTGAAAAAATCCTATAAAGAATATAAAGGGTATTAAAGCTGAATCGTTTCAACAACGGCGGTAATTTGATTTTAATATTAATTGCGATATTCCGGTTAAAGAGGTGTGATATGAGAGCTTCGTAAAATTTCATTTGTATGCATTGGATACACTGTCTTCCAGATAACGTATTTGTATGCAATTCAACATATAATTAGGGGATTCAGCATACATATTAATTATCTTGGTTATTTTTTGGCCTCACACGTTTTTATCAGAGTAAGCAGAGAAAACGTTATGTTAAAGTCTCCGCTCTCCGTCAATTTCGAAATAGTAATACCTTAATAGCCTCGCATGTGAAATACTCTACAGTTTACTGTCGATAGCTTTCTCCACTGTACCTAAAACCACTTAAATTATAAAAATGAATCTTGTTTTTCCTAGTTAATTACTGGCATGAGCTTTCAAAACATTAAGTAAACACTTAAATGTGACTTGATGTCCCTTTAATATACACAATTTTTACTTAGTAGAGAGATCCTCACGGCCAATTTAAATTGAATGGCTTTATTACGTCAAGTGGCAATAAAACTGAGGGTTCTGAGGATATAAGGGCGCGTCTCGCTAAAAATATATTATACATTTTACTGTAAATTAGGCACTTATATTTACATTTATAACAATTATTATACAACAAAAAGAAGTAAGTTTTATCATCAAGATAAGCAAAATTTTCGTCTTGTGTAAACTTTGTCAATTTTCTTATAGTTTCACGCTTTTATCCCGCACATAGCAGAGTAGGCAATGGAAACTGCAGGAACTGTCGTGGCTCAGAAGCGTAGCGTGTGCTTGTAAGCGCGGTAGTTTGTGGGTTCGATTCCTACTCAGGGAAGACGGATTTTTCTATTTCCATTTCCTTTGCTCTGGCAACTAGGCAAAGCACCGCGTTGAGTTCCGCCTCTCAACACACAATGCCTCGAAAAAGGCGGAGAACGCAGGAACGAAACAACGGAGTGTCTTAACACTAGGTTCCTACGGTTTCTGCAGTCCAAGTTTAACATAATATTATGTATAATTTTATAGCTTAAAATAGTATTGCAGATATTTTATTATAATTTATCTTCGTGTAGACGATAGAATTACCTAATTCTCTGTCAGATACATAATTACTCCGATATATTATTTACGTACCTGTCCATAACGTCCTGTCCTCCGACGCGCGTCCCGACGTCAGGCAATCGCTTTAAGAAGCCGACCCCGCTGCTACCCGTGTCCTATAAAAGTCTCTTTGAAACCTCTTAATCTAAGAGACGTGGAATTATTTATAAGAGGTGAGATTAGGCTGCCATTATACCGCGCTTTTGATGCGGAGTATCAATTTCAAGGTGTAAAGGTGTTTTTGAGTTGTGTAAAGTTCCATTTTCCTTACGTAGTTGAGGGGATTTTTTTCACGTCGTGTACAAAATTTGGATTTTTACACATAAGTAATTCATAAGAGAAAATGATTTAGAAATATCGCAAAATCTTTAATAAATGATTTTAGTACATCGCTCACATATGTATGTGTTGGAAGTTGAAATAATTATAATATTACACACATATTATATAAGGTCTACTGTCAATAAATAAAAAATAAGAACAGAAATACAGAATTATATAGATCCGACATACAGAAGGAAAACCATAGCGGTTTTCCTTCTGTATGTCGGTTCTATAAAACTTCTTTAATTTTATTCCAGAACATCATTGTACGGTCGGGCCTTTATTTAAAAGACTTTCATGAAACAGTAATAAGGGAACTTCAAGTCGGCGGCGATCTTTGCTGAAATATAAACGAGACGAGGCAATCTGGTCAGGATTTTTAAGTACGCAGGTTTTTTGTAAGGATCGTGTCATGCCACGAGTGCCTTACAGTTCAGTTACATCGATTTAAAAATAGTAATAACATAGAAGGGGAAATTGAGGATAATGTAAACGCGACGATTTGTGGGTTCGATTCCCATTAGTAGAAGATGGATTTTTTTATTAAAAAATACCTAAAAAAGACCCTTTTTTAAATTGTTCATACCAGCGTGGTGGGTGATGATCTCTAACTATATATACATACTATAAGCTTATATTTTACAAAGCGCTCTCCAAAATCTCCGTAATCATATTAAACCACAAGCTCGGTGTAGGTTTAATTTTACGTATTAATTGATTTAGTAGTTCAGTAAATAGATTTAGTTAATCCGAGCGCTGTGGAATAATTAAAGCGAGTATAATATATATGTCTATGTCTGAGTTCGAATTAAATAAACTAATTACCCACATATAAATAAAATAATCATATAAGAAGAATGATTTAATTAAAACAAGGAAGCAATCTGTCAAGATGTGGTCGAAGAGAAATTAAGACAACTCTTTATCTATTTCTTTTTGACATTTTAAAAAGATACTGTTAAAAGAACAGTGTGTATTGAATTTTAGAAGTATATAGCAACTTTTGTAGCAACGAATATAGTTTACATACGCAAGGTTCGAAGTCACAATTGTCGCATGCCCATATATTAAAAGAATCTCCTTACTAGCCAAAAATGAATAAGTGTCTCTAATATTATAATTTGATTTCTTTTTTATTTAAATATGAAGTAGATCTTTAATACTTTAGCACGTCACAAATACGTTAATTAGTTCCGTTGAAAATTTCAGCCGGAGTCTGTCAAACTGCGAGTCGCAGATCGTAATGAGGAAAGTGTCATAATGTAAACTAAGGGAATATTTCTAAGAGAGTGCTTAATCATCATCTCATTTACATTTTGTTTCGTAACATCAAATTGAATCCCGTCTGAAATAACTTTGTCTTTGAAGGCGTTCATTAAAACCCAGTGGTCTTATATCTAAGTCGCGATAGTCAGTGGCGTCCTGAACGACCAACGTAACGAAATAGCGCCGCAAACTGGAAAGCATTTTGTATCGTCGAATTTGTAGTTTGTATATGTTAAAAGCATTTATATATGTTGACGTTGTGACGCAGGGGTGTAGCGTCTGCTTGTAAACGCGACGGTTTGTGGGTTCAATCTCCACTCGGGGAAGATGGATTTTTCTATTTTCCATTTTCTTTGCTCTGGTAAGTAGGTAAAGCGAGACGTTGAGTTCCGCCACTCAACATGCAATGCCTCGAAAAGATGGAAAGCGGGGAACGGAGCATCTTAACACTAGTTTCCTACAGTTACTGTGGTTCTCTCTACCTAACTTGCTATGTGCGGGTTACAGCGTGTAATTGTATATGTATGTATATATGTTAAAGTTCATCCCACGAACGATATATATGTTAAAATAAGATAATAAGTTATTATCATATCCATTTTAACATATGAATATTTGTAGTTTTAAGCTTATTTTATCATGATACGTAATGCAAATGTTCATTTAAAACAAGCATAATGTAGATTTTTCATATATATTAAAAAAATTGTTAACCTCAAAAGGGTTGAGTATTTCTTTTAAAGTAATGTGCTGGCAACATTCCCAGCCAATTAGAGACAAAGCCAGCAGGAAGTGACGAAATCGAACTAATCTAAAGTTACATTCACTTTGTAATTATAAACTGAATTTCAGTCAAAAATACAAAGACAGATTCGCCATAATTGCGTCTAATTTTCAATGATTTAAGAACCTTGGGGGTCTTTTTAAGCAAAATTGTGAAGCACAAAGTTTACTAATGAACAAAGGGATGGACTCAAAATTTGTAGGGAAATAAAATTTTGTCGCACCCAAAATTTCTAAAGAACAGTCAAATAGAAATTCACGCCTGACTTACTAACCTTTATCAGTTTCAACCTTCACAAGGCCTTTAAGCGTTGACTTCATTTATCTTATATATTGTGAAACAAATAACGCACTTCCCGACACAACAACACTCACTGAATTTGAATTTACTTGAAATTTAAAAAAAATTTTATACATGAAGTTGAAGTTTGATCAAATCAAAAACATTGTGGTTAAAAATAACAGAACATACACATACATATACACACTCATACAATATGGTAATGCGAATATAACTTCATACATTATTAAGAAGATGGATGATACTACATTTAGAACCATGACTTGGCTTTGATATTATTCAAACTTAAATTTCAATATTTAAACTAATACCAGCAAATAGATTTGACACAGCTACGTGTACAAGTACGTTTTGTTTACGTCAAAATTAAACTAAAATTTATATTTCAAGAAAACATAAAAGTTTGAATGCAGCGGGATTTGAACCGACGCCTCTTGCAAGCCGTTGTGTTTTCCAAATTTATATGTTGGTTTGTTTTCGTCAGGTCATTTTTCTATCCCTAGTGTGTATTAACATTTTAAACTTGAATTTAGTACGTGAATATTAATTTAATACTTCATGATATTATAATAAATTTTTGAAGCTTATATGATTATTTAAATATAGTTTACTTGTACTCTTAGTAGATGTTCATACTTATTATATACCAATAATACGTAAGTAATGCAATAAGATCACTTGGATATCGTATATATTTGTATATCAATATTTATAAAATTATGAAATAACACGAGTAAAAACGTTAAAGCCAAGTACTTACTAAAAGGCCTAAAGCCACAAAGACAAACGTTGATATTTGTCTGTTCCAAATTGAAATTTAACGTATTTTATATCAACTTGTGCAATAATTAAAACAGACTGTCACAAAAATAAGGTCTTTTGTTAGTGGAACACATTAAACAGTATTTATATGGTTTTATGACAGTCAAACAGAAATAAAGTGCTTAAATTTAATTTAAATGACACATGCTCCACACATCCTTCTATAATTTATTTGAGGTAAAAAATTTGTACTACTTTATTTTTTCCACTGTTACCCTGAAAACAATATATTTAACATGAACTGAACCGAGTCAACGTATCCGCAAAAACCTACTTTAATTTCAGTCCTGAACGTAACGCAGTAGTTTTGCAACTTCCTGTCCTCGTTAATAGTATTTAAAATGTAAATAAAGTTGTATTCTACTTTATCCTTTACCACTAACACGTTAATAAGAACTACAACTAATTAGAAATTTTATCCACAGGCTTCCTCCCCGCCGCGTCCTCCGACCGAAGCAGCTCTGAGCGTTCGTCCCCCCTCGACGCGGCTGAGCTCCTCCGCGACGCCCCCTTATACCCCCCGCTACGTGACGACCATTATGTAGACACTGACGATCACACAAAACTAAACAACGAAAAAAGCAACGAGGAACCAACTAATTTAGATCCTGATTTCATAAATGACCGTTTACAACCGTTTTTCGATACTCGTGAATTTAGTGAAGACGATTCTGTGGAAAAGAAAGCTGACTACGAAGCTACTGGTGTTAATTATGAAGATCTTGAAACCAATATAGAAGACAGTAGTATTTTAGTCACTCCAGACGAGCCGTCTATAAATGAATCAAATGTTAATTTGAGTGGTAACACATTTGAAATACCAGAGAGTGACAATGAAAATAAATATGAAGGTAATAACAACTTTGACAATAGTAATAATGATTTCACCGAACATTTCTCTCAAGCTTTGAATGAAAAATCTCAAGATAATAAATATGATGAAGAATCTAATAAGCAGTATTTGGAATCAAATGATATTAAAGATATTAATAACGGTTTTATCGTAGCTCCATGCTGCTAATGTAGACGAGTTGAATAGAATATTGAGAGAAGAAGAGGCCAGAGTTGAGGCTGAAAATAAAAACTTTGCGTCCGAGGAGGAATTCGAAAATGAGTCTGTAAAGGAAAATAATAAGCCCGATGACATTTTAAGTCCACCAGAAGAAGATAGTCTTGATCGTAAAAAGCGAAGCAAGTGGACAAGAGTGGGAGAAAACTTCCAAGGTACATAATTTATCTTATAATTTATGTAATCTAAACATCTTAAGGATATCTATACTATGTATCATATGATATTCAACGTGAGCTTAATTAAGTTCACCCGTTCACATTCAAATGCCTTATGACGTAATCTTGTCGATTAATGTAATGCTACTTGCTTGAAATTATAATATATTGTAATATGTAGATAACATATCAAATCCTACATTTGATTTGCCTACATTAAGGAATCATATTAAATTAAATAATAATTCTATTTCTTAGTATGCTATAGTTTTCTTATGGCACCATTTTGGTACACTTGAAAGCGGGATATGTTTGACAAAATTCACATTCCTCTTCTAATATCCTATATCTTTCAAATCGATGAAATGTTTTTATGCTTGACTAAACATTCTAAACAAAGAAATTTACAATATTTTATATATCAACAGTCACGTCGGGTAAAAACTGGTGATACAATACTCAACATCCGCGGTGCAGTACGTGACGCCATCGGAGACGCGGGTGCAGCGCCCAGCATGCGCGCAGTCTTCAAGGGTCGACGCATTTGTTATACGACCCGCGCCCGTCATGCGAGACGAGCCCAGAGACCAGATGAGAGAGGCACGAAGAGATAGAGTGTCTGCTCCTCCGCCACAGGTAATGTCTTTATTTAAAGCATTTTTAGTAAATTGACCTGTAAATATTTTGTGATTTTGAAGGTGTCTTCTCTAAGGATCATTATTAGGATAGATACTTAGTGTCTGTACTAAGGATAATTAATAATTAATCTACACTAAAGATAGAAAAACTACTTAAAGAAAACTTAAAAAATTGGACGCAGCAGGATTGAAACTCGCGTATCTTGCTTATCGTGCAAGAACTTGTAACTTGAAAATGTAAATTACTGTGTTAAAAAAGAAGTTTACTGGAGTCCCACGAGTTCCCTTTGGGTCTGTGGTATTAATTTTTGGTGAATCAGTGGTCAAATTCTAAATTAAATTTATTTTTAATAAAATTATTTGACTACGAGTCTTAAATTTTAACATACTAATTTTTAGCTTTGTTTGATTTGTTTAAAAATGAATAATTTTACGTGCGTTCCGATATTTATTTTATAAAAAGAATGAACTATATATAAATTTACCACAAATTATATAATATTTATTTCGTCAATATTATAATTGTATACATTTAAATTGTAATGAAAATATTTTGATGAAGTCGAAATGAAACCAAAGTTATTTGCTGTTATTGCTAAGTTGATGGTTTTGCAATGATTACAATTATTATGAGATATTAAACGAAAATGTTACTGATTTTTTTTAAAGCATCTACTGGAATTTTCCTACTTCCACCATTTTTCATGTCACTATAAGAAATTGCATTCTATGTTGATCTAGTGGCGATACTTAACGCGCTGCACTTTATCTTCTATGAACTACAATACAATCATCGTGATTTTCGTTGTATAAAAACGGCAATATGTTGTCATGAAAATGAAAGTATAGGAGGATTATACTCCTCCTGTGGTCAAAGTACTTGTACGGTTTGCAAGTGGACGCGGGTTTAAATCCTGCTGCATTCAAATTTCTATATGTTTTCTTTAAGTATTTTTTGGTTATAATGTACTTTAAAACGTAAATTACCCTTTAACAACAAGTGAATATAATGAAGCTCAGTATATAATTCACCTTGTAGATAACTACCATTTAGGATCATTAAATTATTAAATTTTGAAACTAGAAAGAATTTGTATCGTGTTATTAATAAGCTCTGATTTATATTGTATAAACCTCTTACAACATTTAAAACTGGTTAAATTTTGTTTAAATTTGTTTATTTATTTCGAAATGGGCGTATTTGTATGAACGTTGTATTTCCCAACATGTACAATAGAATTGGTAATTGTCTCGCAACTCTGTAAGCTGCGAACAACTCGCAATCGTGTCTACGTTTTATACTCAAGAAAACCCAATTAATTACGAGGCGGCTGTTGAGTTGCGGCACACCGGGCCCTGTGCCAAGTAAACGAATGTTAAATGGTAAATTTATAGAAGAGTATATTAAATATGTTTGATATATTTATCGATCAGTAGGAAAGCAAAACATGTATTGAATAAAATTTTTTTTTTGCTTCACGCTTAATCCCGAACATGGCAGGGTAGGCAGGGGGAACTGCAGGGACCGTGCAAACCTAGTGTTAAGACACTCCGTTGCTTAGCCCCTGCTTTCTCCGTCCCCGCTTTCCGCCTTTTTTCGAGGAATTGCGTGTTGAGTGGCGGAACTCAACGCCGCGCTTTGCCTAGTTTTGCCAGAGCGAAGAAAATGGAAATAGAAAAATCCATCTTCTCCGACTGGGGATCGAACCCAGAAACCGTCGCGTTACAGGCACACGTTGCGCCCCTGCGCCACGACGGTCCTCAAAAAATTAAGATGTTAGGATAATTAGTTATCAAGTAATATATATTTAAAAATACTATTATAAAGAAATTCATCGATTTAGGGTATACTTACCGTACTTTTGAAACATTTCTACGAGGAAATTACATTTACAGAGAGTTGTATAAAACCGGCTAAAATCAGAATTTATATATTTTTTTTTATTTTCGTCTATCTGTCTATTTATACATTTGTACATAACTGAATGGATACGTATCACGATTGTCTTCTAAACTGAACGGATTTGTATCGAACTTTTCGTTGTGTATCAGTTAGATGGAATTAGATCAGGTAAATTACGAGAATACGTAATACTTATACTAATTTTATACATAATGCTAGCTTGCTAGCATAGTGCTAGCTATGCAACAACAACATTACTGCAAGTTGCTGTTGCAAGTTGCTTAAAGTTGAAGTGAATATCCACTAGTTTTTTTATAAATTAACTTGTGATATCAGAACCGTTATTTTTTTATGTCTTCACGCTTTATCCCGCACAAGGCAGGGTAGGCAGAGGGAACTGCGGGAACCTAGTGTTGAAATACTCCTTTACTTCGTCCCGCTTTCCTCCTTTTTCGAGGCATTGCGTGTTGAGTGGCGGAACTAAACATAAATATATCCAATATATTTAATAAACATTCAAGCAACAAATATTAAATTTTTAATTTCCTCGGTGTGCCTCAGACGTGAAACCGCTTCAAATGTAGGCTGTTACTCGACATTACATTTTAATTCGCCTCCCTTTTTCTTATTTCATATTTAAATACAGACAAGTTGGATTTAATTACGTTCGTTTCGGCGTCGCGGGTGTGCGGGTGTGCGGGTGTACGGGTGCTGCATCCGTTTAGATGACATAGGATTTACACCAATAACAATCACTTGAAGAAATATCTTTGATTGATCTTAAAGTTCTTGCAATGATACGATGAATATTTGAATTTCAATTTTGTTTAAAATTAAATAATAATATATCAATAATTATATATACATATATATATATACATATATATATATATATATATATATATATATATATATATATATATATATATATATATATATATATATATATATATATATATATATATATATATATATATATATATATATATATATATATATATATATATATATATATATATATATATATATATATATTTTTTTAGCTTCACGCTTTATCCCGCACATGGCAGGGTAGGCAGAGGGAACTGCAGGAACCATAAGAACCTAGTGTTAAGACACTCCGTTACTTAGTCCCTGCGCTTACTCCATCCCCACTTTCCGCCGTTTTCAAGGCATTGCGTGTTGAGTGGCGGAACTCAACGCCGCGCTTTGCCTTAGATGCCAGAGCGAAGAAAATGGAAATAGAAAAATCCATCTTCTCCGACTGGGGATCGAACCCAGTAACCGTCGCGTTACAGGCACATGTTGCGCCTGTAACGCGACGGTTACATAAGTAAATATATAAGTGAAGACGCTTGAAATCATGCGCTTTGTGTATTCTACTATAATTAAATTACTAAATATATGAAAATATTTTCACAAAAAAAAATTTTCAACAAACAATCAAATTATAAAAATCAGAGTGGTTAGTCACAGAACTAGTAAGAATTTTACATACTGACTCTTCTAAGCGAATAAATAACACGTATGTAACGTATATATTAACTAAGGGATGTTTTTGTTCACAGCCAAAATCTATATATCATTTTCTCTATTCAATGGCAGAGGTTGCCTGGAAAAGATCACCTAGGTGATAAGGCCGCCTTTACATCACATTTGTGTCACACACTTTTTGTCTTATTTGTTTTATTTATGTAGGTGTAATAAAGCATTAAATATATAAATAAACAATACTATTATAATATTAAATAAATAAATACCACTGTAACTTATATTCAATGTTGTATCAACACTTTCCCATAGCCGCAGAAGTTGGAGCGCGAGTTGCTGGTGGAGCCGCACGCGCCCGCCCGCATTGTGTGCGACCTCGTCAACGTCACGAACCTGCGCTGGTACAAGGATAACGAGGTATTAGTTTTACTTTAATTGGTATATATTTTAAAACAATTTTACAATTTTACATCTAAAAATCAATGTCATTGGTCTGCGACGGCTACGGGTTCGAATCTCACTCGGATGACATTTTATTACACAAGAGCACGTAATATCTTAAGTTTGGTTTAGAAATCATAAAGGGATTTTCACTTGCTCGTAGTAGAAGTTTGGGGCAAATTTTTATTTAAACCTAAACTATTTAGTAAAAATTGATTGATTATTAAGAACTTGTACGTATTATAAGCGTTACATATCAATTTAAAATTGAGAGAGGCAAGTTTTTTTCCGTATACATAATCCTTAATGGTCAGCAAAAAAAATGACTAGTCTTAAAGCCTGTGACTATGCAATAGTCGACTAATATATATATATATATATATATATATATATATATATATATATATATATATATATATATATATATATATATATATATATATATATATATATATATATATATATATATATATATATATATATATATATATATATATATATATATATATATATATATATATATATATATATATATATATATATATATATATATATATATATATATATATATATATATATATATATATATATATATATATATATATATATATATATATATATATATATATATATATATATGTGTATATATATATATATGTGTATATATATATATATATGTGTATATATATATATATATATATATATATATATATATATATATATATATATATATATATATATATATATATATATATATATATATATATATATATATATATATATATATATATATATATATAACAAAAAGTAAAATTAATTAATATTCTAATATAGTTTTACTTTATCATGTTTATTTAATCTGTAACGTAAGGCTGAACTTTAAACACGTTTATATAAAGCTTTGATCCCGTAAAATTGTCTTGTATTTATTTTAATATATACAAAAGCTTTACCTTGATGACTTTACCGCTTAGAAATGTCGCGTGACAAAACAACGGCGTGCTTATTCTTACTAGAGATACTTAAACGATGTCCGCCTGCATCATGATGACCTTGACGACGTAGATGATGGTGACGACAATAATAATTACTTTATTTATAACATAAAGTAAGCATAACGAAAGGGTAGTTTCTAAATTATGGTACATACACAGGTATTGTTTATAATTTTGTGACACTGCCGCTTGTACTAAGCTCTAAGCTAAGTGTTACTAGTCACCAGACTCCCACTCATGAATAGGATTAATACATAGATATGCACCTACAATTCTTATTTAGCAAAATAATAATATATAATAATAATATAATTTATTTTCAACCTTCAGTGTTTACAAAGATAGGTGATAATGACAACAATCGCCGTGGCGCAGAGGCGTAGCGTCTACCTGTAAACGTGACAGTTTGTGGATTCGATTTCTACTCGTGAAAGATGATTTTTGTAATTCGATTTTCTTCCCTCAGGAAACTCCACTCAGAGAACTCAGGGAACTTCACTCAACACTCAATGCCTCAAAAAAGGCGGAAAGCGGGGACGAAGAAAGCAGGGACTAAGCAACGGAGTGTCTTAACACTAGGTGGTTCTATGGTTCCTGCAGTTCCCTCTGCCTACCCTGCCGTGTGCGGGATATAAGTGTGATAATAACTACAATAGTATAAAACAGTGTTGTAATTATTAACGTTCTACCCTCAAGTTAATATATTTATTTAGCAAATCTCCCTCCCGTCTTCCCCCGGCGGAGGAGAGTCTGCGTGGAAGGAGGGGGATGCTGTAGAGATACCGCGCGCGTCTCGCGGACACGCAGCTAGGTGGAGGTGCGCGGGACGCGACCGCTCCGGCAGGACTGTTAGCGGAGAACCCACGAGGCTGCTTATATATGGTAATAATACTTTATAATAATAATACTTTATTACATAGTATATAACAAATAAACATAAGAAAATTACGTATACATACAAACATATAGAGTTACATATACACTTACATAGACATACGTAGAATAAATATGAAATTATCAGCTTATATATTGTTCTAGATGGTAAGTTGTAAGGGTTATATTCAGTTATTATTTATTCTATATAGGTTCAAATTCACTGTAAGTGTATTTAGGCATAAAGTTCTTATTTTTATTTCATTTTAATTATTAAGTTTACCAACGGTTGTTACATTACTATCAATATAATACATTAAGTTTAATATCAAAAACAATTTATGCACTACCTCATACACCCCTTAAACCTCTTAAAACCCGCATGCAGAAGAAATACACGTGAGAACAGTGACAGACAGTGAAAGAAAAAAGTTTTGAAATATCTTATGTATGTAAGTACCTTCTAAGTAAGGTTACCCCTTACTATAAAAATTAGGTAAATAATCATTTTTTTTAATAACAGCACAAATTTATAATTGACGTCGTAATCAGTGTTTGAATATAAATCTATATATATTTTATATGAATAACACCTAAATTATATGTATCTATATATCAGTTATATTAAACTATTATTCATAATAAATATAGACGCTGCATCCATCACTAAAGTTAATACCCAAGTAGTTATCTCTAAACTACCGACGACTAATCAACGTGTGTACTAAATTGCGCCTACAAGTATTTTAATAGCGTCAGTTAAAGTTGCAAAGTGTAATGAGCCTAGAACACGTGTTGTATGTAGTAGAGTAAGGCGGGGTAGGACGGGGTAGGTCGGGGCAGGAGGCGGTAGGTCGGGGCAGGACGGGGTAAAGTTTGAATAAAGGCTATTTTGTATGCCACGAATAAGTTATAGTTTTATAATTGTTTGAGGCACTTAGAAGAGAGAACTTACAAATTGCAAGTGAAGCTGCCAATGATTGTCTCACTTCTTAAATAAGTTGTCGTTTGTTATTGTATTATAAATGCAATGTTAATAAAAGAAACGAAATATTAGAGCGACGTCGCGCGATGAAACACGCATGGCTTAGCGGTCAGAGAGCTTGCTCAGTTTGTAAGAAGCGCGGGTTCAAATCCCGATATTTTCAAATTTTTATGATTTTCAGGTATTTTTCACACTTCTCTCTCTTATTTTTTCCTATTTTATTTTTTCCAGTGAAAATCAAAATAAAAACTACTTGTTGGTGGACAAGTAACCACTTTTATTTAAAAGGAGTCGATATATCCGTTCTTTCTACACGTTACTCTTTTGCTGCAGAAACTGGGCTTTTGTTGAGTTGAAGGGCTTAATTTTATAATAAATTATTATACTTTTGTCAACAGAACCAGTCCGGTCCGTGTACCTGGCGGTGGACGGGCGCCGCCTCGACGCCGGAAACACGTGGGTACCCGTCAGAGACAAGACGGTGCTGGAAGTTAGATGCGTGGCAGAAGGTGAGTTAGTTAGTTGGTGCTTATTTCCTCTGCTCTTAAAGGCTCCAAGGTTAAACGTATCAGGAAAAATAGACGCAGGTAGATCGTTCCAAATCTTGGCGACTCTCACCAAAAAGTAGCTGCTAAAACGTTTGGTTCGACATTTGAGTATGTCGATCATGTATGGGTGAAACTTTTTCCTGCGCCTAGTAGTCCGATAAACGGCTCAATCAATTTCAAAAGAGCCTTTGAGCACCCTCCATAGTGAATCTTATTAAAAACCGATAAGCTGGCAACTCGACGACGATTCTTTCATTTTCAGACCGCAGACTAATAAAAAAAATCACTTCAAACTAAATTCAACTAAAACTAAATTCAGACTAAATAAAGAAAACTATATGTTGGGTGGGGGAGGAAAATAAAAAATAATTCATTTATTAATTTATCCATTCATAGATATCGAACTATTGCCTTGATAACTAGTCGTTACTTCGCCTTCGGCCATCAGGTAAGTGAGAAATGGAAATTAAATTATATGATTTAAATCTGGATAATAATACTGTTATTAAAATAGAAATAATGCTGAATATAATTGCAACTACCAGCTTAGCATTAACTTAAATGCAGTTTCCATATTTAAGTGTTTTGTGCAAAATTGCTACGATATAATTGTTTGTCGAATTAAGGATACTTTAAATGGACTGTACTTTGTAAAAAAGGTTAGGCTGCTTGTATGTATACCGATTTAAGTCAAACGCTTAATGTTAAAGGAAGGTTATCACAATACAATAGCGAAAATATTAAAACATTAGCGTACAACAGTGCAACATTTCATCATATACATACTCGTATGTTCCAAAATTCAATTGATTATATATACCTACATTCGTACACATCTTCACGCTCAATCCCTACCGGGGTAGTCAAAGTGAACGGAGTACCAAACGCTGCTGTCCCTGCATACCTCTTTCGCCTCGTCCACTGTCAATAACCCCTTCATATATGCTGATTATATGTATAAATAGTATATTTGTAGGAATATTCGATTTAATTAACAATTTAATTCTGAGCGTCTATAATTGTATCAAAATTGATAAAGATTGCATCAAAGCGAGATTTCATTAATTCCCTGTAACAGAAATCGGCATCCGCATTAAATCCGCAAACCGAATGATTCCAAATATTTTGCTGCGCGTCCAGTTTTGTGAAATTAAATTTCATATTACCTCGTTGATTGATGTTATTAATGATGATTTAATGTGCGGCTCCGCTCGTGAGCGAGCCTACTCTTTTATGTTTTACGGTGGACATGTTTTAATATTTGTCATTTTTCTGTAAAACTTTATATTAATATAGTTCAGCCTAATTTTCTATAACATTTTCCTAAAATGTGAAGTAAAAATAATTGTTGTATAAATTCAATAATTATTGTATGTATAAATTAAAAACGAAAAAACAATACCACAACATATTAAAAATATTCAAAATCAGAGGACATGATCTTTTTTACCTGTCCGCTTGACGTGGAATGCCTCATTTTGTTACTTCACGTCTTATCTACAGTGTTTGGGACACATTCCGCATCATTTGCTGGTACTGCATAGTCAGAAAGTAGTGTTCATTCAAGTCGTTCTCCGTTTTTCTCCGTTTCTAATCCTTGGATCTATACTAATAGATATTAAACAAAAACATAGAATTATTAATTTTCCAAGAAGCTACTATTTTAGCTCGTGAATAGAAATATTGTAATATAATCCGATATTGACGAAAAGCTATCCGAGCCCGAGCCGCACGGACGGACGTCTACGATGAGCGGGACATGAAGCGTAATTATATCATGGATCATATTATTTCTCTGAATCCGCCGAAACTGAAACGTCCGCCCTCCGCCCTCCGCCCTCCGTGTGCTGTATTGGAAACTGATTTTGTAATAAATCCGTACATATGGAATTTAAATATCTAGTATACATAGTAGTAAAATGTCTTAGTTTTATAGGCACTTATCGCAATACATATATAATAAACGAGTATATCTTTTTCATTACACCATATATTTATATTATATTTTTGTCTGTTGTATTTTATACACGGGTATTACTGTCAGTTAGAATCTACCTTTTAACATGTTTAACATCCACTACGGTGTTATATTAACATATGGAGTTAGTTACAACTTAGTAGCCCATGAGACTATTGACTTAAATATTATGTCACAAATTAAGCACATTATCTTCTATTGAATAATGATTTATCTTCTCCTTTGATATACCGTCCATGTATATATACACATATATACTACAATATATTTTTATATGAAGCCAGTATTTAAATATTCGGATTTAGTATCGCACTCGTGCACTCGTGCACTCGTCCACTCGCAGCAAACGTATCGCTTCTCTTTCCCGGTCGGGAGAGTCGTTTAAATTCTGACATTTCAAAGTACTTTGCGCTTTTGTTGTGAAAATCTTAAAAACTTGACCGATTTCACTGAAATCCACATCCAGTTGAATAGTCTCTCTCGGCTCGTGCTCAAACAACAATAAAAAGGCTTTCTCGACTAGCGTTAGAAAGAGTTTCAAATGCAACTTCCACTAACTTAGTAACAAGTAGCCGCTGCTACAACAGCGCACGGTTTTGAAATGCTATTTAAGGACAAAATTACACTTATGTACATTTGTAAGACATTTTTACTTGTAAAATTTGTTAATTATTTTGTCTTCTTCGTATATCCCGATTTTAATAAAATATTCTAATTGATAGCTAGGTATCTATGAAGGAACTCGTACAAACGCAGCCACACTCAATACGCCTTGGAACTAAGTTTTAATACGTATTGGATCTGTATCGTCCAGTAATTTAGCTAAACACATTATCCTCTAAAGCTGGAGTGAATGGCAATAGCTGTGTTGTAATATATATACAATCCGGGATTTTGACGGGAAATCACTTTAAAGCCAAATGGATTTTGTAATTGAATTTTCAAACGCGGAGCAATGCTTACAATCGATGCTCTACCAGTTTTATCTATTTGTCAGTTTGATATAAGGCAACCTATCGACTAAAAAGATTATAATAAATTTGATTATATTTTTTATATATATATATCTTATAAGATGAAAAACGAGCAGAAGGGCCACCTGATGTAAGGTGGACACCCTCGCCTATAGACAGCTACAATCTGAGAGGATATGGATGCGTTGTCAACCAAATACCCAGATCAACCTCCCTTTATGGGCTTCCGGAACTATCACTCACCTGACAAAACACATCAGCATTAGAGGGCATTAGAGGGTATGCTGGTGTTTCACGACGGTGTTCTGTGAGAGCGTCTGTCCCTTCCCTGTGGTTCGAGTCTGGCACTTTAGAGCTTGTAGCTTGGATCTACCACTTGTAAAAAACATTTTATACATAAAAATATTGCAACAAATACTTAAATAGTGTTAATAATAGTGCTTCAATCATTTAGAACTCTTCATATTGTCAATCGGAAGCAAACTACTACGAGCCTACTCTTTTCAGATTTCTCCCCGTTGTTCAATCAACAGTTGTTTTGTTTTTGATTATGAAATATATTATTTGTTTAATTTATACTTTTAGTCCAAAACTTTAGAAATAGGGAAATCTAGTAACGTGATTATATAATTATATATAAAATATTAAAATATTTATAAAAATAGTATTTTCTCTGCATTACGTTTTGTATCGTTGGGTTAAGAAAGTCATTACCGCGAGCTCTTACCAGATAGGATAATAAAGGGTTTTCCATTAAGGGCGCTTGATCGTGCAGAACTTCCATCGTAGCGTGTGCTGTGTGGCACGTAGCGCAACCACATGTTGTCCAGATCCATATTCTCGATTTTAGGCCAAAAGAAGTTGGTTATCATCGACCGGTATCGCTCACCATTGACGGTGACGGCCACACCATTATCGTTTTCGAAAAAATACGGACAAATCACGCGTCCGGCCCAAAATCCGCACCAAACAGTCACTTTCTGCAGGTCCATTGCCACTTGGTGAACCTCGTGTGGATTGGTCTCGTCCCAAATACGGCAATTTTACTTGTTGACATAGCCATTCATCCAAAAATGCGCCTCGTCGCTGAAGTGATTTTTTTGACAACATCGGCGTCAACTTCCAACTGCTCTAATGCCCAGTCAGCGAATACACGGCGCTGTCTATGGCCACTAACCTAGAGCTCTTGGGTCAGCTGGATCTTGTACGGGTGCAGGCTTAAGTCACAACGCAAAATTCGCCAAGTTGTCGTCTGCGAAAGGCCGAGTTCCTGTGCGCGACGCGGAATTGACTGCCGCGGGTTTTCGAGGACACTGTCGCGCACAGCGGCGTAATTCTCGGCAGATCTCGCGTTACGTTAACGCACGGGAACCGGCTGATTGTTAACTGACCCGGTTGACTCGAATTTGTCCACCAATCGACGGATAGTCGACTCGGCAGGACGATCGTCGCGACCATAAAACGGGCAAAGTGCGCGGAACGTTGCTCGAACTGAAGACCTATTTTCATGAAACAATTTTATGATTTGCACGTGCTTCTCGACACTGTAACCTGCCATGGTGGTTTGGGAGGACGGAATGAATATACTGCATTTGACAGCTGTCACTCAAACAACATGGCCGCAATCAGCTGTCAAATTTCTAGCGTCCCTATTGGAAAATCCTATACAATTCTTTCCCCCGAGTGATCTTCGAACCCAAAAGTGTCGTATTTGTCAGACGATTTCTTATTGCACCACGCTGGTGCATCTATTTTTGAATTATATAATAAATGCATTCTATGCAAATTTTTGAACTTCATTTAGTTCCAAGTAAGAACAAGGAGCAGATGGCGGTTGAGAGCGGTCCAGACGCTTAATACTATTGAATAGTATTGAGTAAGATGTCCAATTTTAAAATTATTTGAGATTCAGCACAGAATATCCACTCGGGACTTACTTTTATAAATTTATTATGTTTGAATGAATTCTATGCATATAAATAAAATTGAAGTGTTTGGTTTAAAATAATTAAGTTTTTTCAAACAGAAACCATGTCTGCATGAGGTAGTTATTTAAGACATTGGCATTTATAGGAGCCTGGGTATTTGTATACTTAAAAGCTTAGTGTCAAACATATTATTTATTATTTTTTTATTAGCTTCACCCTTTATCCCGAAAATTGCAGGGTATGCAGAGGGAACCGTAGGAACCATGAGAACCTAGTATTAGGACATAAGCATCGAAGTGTTGAATAACGGAGCTCTACACTGCGCTTTGTCTAGTTGCCGATGCGACGAAAATGGAAATAAATAAACCCATCTTACCCTCATGAGAATCGTCACCAACAAACTATCGCGTTTTTAGACAGGCGCTACCTCTCTGCGCCACGACGGCCCTTACAATTATTACACAAATATTTTATAATATACCAAGGTAAAATAGAATAGAAGTGGATTGTTTTTTAACTTCACGCTTTATAGTTTACATGGCAGGGTAAGCAGAGGGAACTGCAGGAACCATAGGAACATAGTTTTAAGAGACTCCGTTGGTTAGTCCCTGCTTTCTCCGTTCCTGCTTTCCACCTCTTTCGAGGCATTGCGACAGTCGAAATAGAAAAATCCATATTCCTCTCATAGAAATCGAACTCACAACTGTTTTCACAATTATTTTATAATCTAAGATAGAATAAAATAGAAGTGCATTTTTTATGTTATGTATATACCATATACTTTGTTCCTCCAGGAGGCGTCCCGCCCCCGGAACTGTCGTGGCGGCTGCTGGCGCTGGAGCCTGCGCTGGACCACCGGCCTTATCTGCGCATACATCACACTAACTACTCCATTGGTAACAACTTATAATTATACTCTATTTGTTTCTAGCTTCACGCTACTATGTCAGGATAGACAGAGACACCTTGACAAGATATGTTGTCCTTCATTTACTTCTCCTTTTAAAGCAGGTCTAATTCAAAAGCATTGCGCTTCAAATTTGTATTTTGTATTAAAATTAAATTTGTATTAAAATTTGGTCTGTTTGGAGAAAAAATATTAACAAAATATATCCAAGTAAAAATTACATATATCTGTAGCGCCAAGTTGGAGAATGAATAATATTATATTATATAAATATTTAATTGCATGAATATACTATAGTAAAGTAGTCAGATACATATTTTTATGATTTTTAAAGTGTTAATCCACACTGAGGATAGAAAAAATACTTAAAGAAAACATATAAAAATTTGAACGCAGCGGGACTCGAACCCGCGCCCTCCTGCGAACCGTGCAGGCGCTCTCACCACTGAGCCATGCGTTCTACATCACGCCGCGTTGAAATTCTTATATGCTTTTATACAACTTATATCGTTGTTAGCATCTCTGTAGGGAGATTTTTACAAATTTCCGCTACCCAAAGATCATTACAAAGAACAATCGTTTGGCGAGAGAGAATGCTATTTTTATTAAATATTTTTATGATTTTTAAAGTGTTAATCCACACTGAGGATAGAAAAAATACTTAAAGAAAACATATAAAAATTTGAACGCAGCGGGACTCGAACCCGCGCCAACAACGATATAAGTTGTATAAAAGCATATAAGAATTTCAACGCAGCGTGATGTAGAACGCATGGCTCAGTGGTGAGAGCGCCTGCACGGTTCGCAGGAGGGCGCGGGTTCGAGTCCCGCTGCGTTCAAATTTTTATATGTTTTCTTTAAGTATTTTTTCTATCCTCAGTGTGGATTAACACTTTAAAAATCATAAAAATATTTAATAAAAATAGCATTCTCTCTCGCCAAACGATTGTTCTTTGTAATGATCTTTGGGTAGCGGAAATTTGTAAAAATCTCCCTACAGAGATGCTAACAACGATATAAGTTGTATAAAAGCATATAAGAATTTCAACGCGGCGTGATGTAGAACGCATGGCTCAGTGGTGACAGCGCCTGCACGGTTCGCAGGAGGGCGCGGGTTCGAGTCCCGCTGCGTTCAAATTTTTATATGTTTTCTTTAAGTATTTTTTCTATCCTCAGTGTGGATTAACACTTTAAAAATCATAAAAATATTTAATAAAAATAGCATTCTCTCTCGCCAAACGATTGTTCTTTGTAATGGTCTTTGGGTAGCGGAAATTTGTAAAAATCTCCCTACAGAGATGCTAACAAGGATATAAGTTGTATAAAAGCATATAAGAATTTCAACGCGGCGTGATGTAGAACGCATGGCTCAGTGGTGACAGCGCCTGCACGGTTCGCAGGAGGGCGCGGGTTCGAGTCCCGCTGCGTTCAAATTTTTATATGTTTTCTTTAAGTATTTTTTCTATCCTCAGTGTGGATTAACACTTTAAAAATCATAAAAATATTTAATAAAAATAGCATTCTCTCTCGCCAAACGATTGTTCTTTGTAATGATCTTTGGGTAGCGGAAATTTGTAAAAATCTCCCTACAGAGATGCTAACAACGATATAAGTTGTATAAAAGCATATAAGAATTTCAACGCGGCGTGATGTAGAACGCATGGCTCAGTGGTGAGAGCGCCTGCACGGTTCGCAGGAGGGCGCGGGTTCGAGTCCCGCTGCGTTCAGAATTTTTATATGTTTTCTTTAAGTATTTAGTCAGATACATTTTGTATACAAAAAACACTTCAATCTTCATTTAACATTGCCATTTAACATTATTTTATTTATTTAAAAATAACAACTCAAAAAATCCCAAAAAGGATAAAAATCGGCAAATGTTTGAAGATAAAAAAAAACTTTTTGACAAACTCCGACATTGTGTGTCGCAATCAATGCGCGAAGGCTTTGTTTCATTCAAAACTGCATAACGAGAGCGAGATGTTTCTTACTATTTTGAACAAACTTCGCATATATGATATTGAGGTAAATGAGTCATGAAATG
This sequence comes from Dione vanillae, assembly GCA_037178615.1. Classification (NCBI taxonomy): domain Eukaryota; kingdom Metazoa; phylum Arthropoda; class Insecta; order Lepidoptera; family Nymphalidae; genus Dione; species Dione vanillae. The sequence goes on along the minus strand of JAZFAU010000299.1, from coordinate 2,662,435 downwards.
GTCATTTTTAATCTTAGACAAATAACGAAATATTGAAATGGTACATTTTAAATTATCTTAACTTCATAATACTATGTTGTTTGTTTTATAGATTATAAGAGTTTTAATTCAAAGTATATTAAACTCTCACTTGTTGTCGTTGAATGTTATTATAACAGTAATTGATGCGGGTTCGATTCCACTGGCAAGTTTGAACTATAAAAATTCGGAAAGCTAAAAACGAATTCAGAGTCCATTTTTCATTATAAAATAAAATCAATTGGTTTATTCTCGTGTGATAGTTAGTACAGAAGAGAAAGAGTTTACATAATTCAGTCCTTTTTTAAATTAATAGCTGATATTTCTGTTCAATATTCGAAAATAATATTATAAAGAACTTTATTTTACAAATAGGTTTTAAAGATTTGAATAGATAAATAAAATATATTTTGTATCACATAATTCAAGTGCGTTCTGACCCAGATTCTACGTAACTTAATTTATCGCTTTTATAATCTTGTAACCTGAGACTATCCTTGTTTTACAAAAGACTCCTAACAATATATAATATTCTTAGATTTAAGAAAAAAATTATAAATCTTTTATTTATTAAAAAAATCATTAATTCACGAAGAAAATTTATGGTTATATTCGTCCAATTAGTAAATTTATGACTAAAATTCTGTTTTAAAATTGATTTACCGCGATCAGATATCAAATAACAATGTAAAAAATATATAAAAGATGAACTTAATGAGAATGAAAAGAAGCGGCTTATATATTTTCATACGTAAAAACAAGTAGTCGTAGTACATTTTAAATTTTCCCAAAATCTTCAAGATAATATCGCCAAGAATTTAATTAGTAGAATACTCAGTAAAATTGAATTCCGTCGTGTCTAGAATGGGAGGGATATAGAATGAGATGGAATTATGAGGCTTGTTCGAGCGCGCGGCTTTGTACGAAGCTTTTGTTTAATTTAAGCTTTAATAAGCTTTTATAATTTTTGTTAATTTATTAATCTAACATATACTTATACTTATAAATATTTATTTGTATGTACATTAGTATCGAGTTCCTGTAAGCGCGACTGTTTTTGGGTTCGATTCCCACTCGGGGAAGATAGGTTTTTCATTTCCATTTTCTTAACTGTGGCAACTAGGCAAAGTATTGTTTATATATTTAATTTGATTGATATATATTTAACATATTTTATTAGTATACTTTAAATTAAAAATATTTATTTTGTTTTGTTACATACGTTTAATTTTTTTAATTACATTTTTTTTATTATATTTGCATTCAGCTTTATTTGCCACGTATGCTCAGTTTGTGGGTTCGATTCCCACTCGGGTAGATGGATTTTTTTATTTTTTTTCTTTCGCTCTGGCAACTAAGAAAAGCGCGGCCTTGAGTTCCGCCACTCAACACGTAATGCCTCGAAAAAGGAATGGATGAAGCAACGGACTGTCTAACACTAGGTTGCCTACCCTGCCATGAGCGGGATAAAGTTTGAAGACATAAAATATGCATCATATTATAATTCTTTGTGTTTTATTTTGCCTCTATCTATTTAATGTATGTGCAATAAACTATAAAGTATAAATAAATAACAACAAATCCCCGCAACAGAGGGCGTGTCGTGGTCGCGCGTGGTGGTGACGGCGGCGCGCGAGCTGCACAACGCCACGCTGCAGTGCGAGGCGCGCCAACGCCGCCCCGACGCGCCGCCCGCGCCGCCCCACGACGTACTCACCGCCAAGCTCGAGGTGCACGTCACTTGTGAGTATTTAAAATTACTAGATTTATTTATTGAGTCTTAGGCTCTCGAGGTCGGGAGGTCAATGTAATTTTGTTTTTTTTTACCTTCAAGCTTTATCCTGCACATGGTAGAGGGATATGCAGGAACCGTGGAAATCTAGTGTTAAGACACTCCGTTGCTTGGCCCTGCATCTCCGACCCCGCTTTCCGCCTTTTCGAGGCATTGCGTGTTGAGTGGCGGAACTCAACGCTGCGCTTTGTTTTATTTATATTTATATGGAAAATAAACAATTTATAATTTTTCGTTGCATAAATATTCAATATTTATTCCATTACATATTTAGTAATATAACAATATAGTTAGCAGTACTCTATGATTTGATTTGCGTAAATTTTACCTCAGGAAGAGCCGTAGGACTCATACATGCCACGTTACAGGTTCCTAGGTTTCTATCCTGCTTAGTATATAGTTTCATATTGCTTTTTATAATACATAAAACACTTCTAATATGTAAATTAGTTACTAATTATATTGCCACTAACAGTAATGCGTATTTGTATATTGTAATTACTATTATACAGTTCCAATTACCGTAATCACCTAATATCGGTGGAAGCTAATTAATTATTGTTGTGGTGACACTCACATGCGAAAGTGTTAAAGGAAGACGGTTGCGCGCACTCATTCGGGATTCAATTCAATTCAATTTCCAAGTCAAAATTAAACAATTTTATTTAAAATAAGAAATTACATACTGGCACGTTCGAAGCGCCATAATTAAAGAGAGAGTTAGAGAAGAAGAAATTATATGTTTAATTTTTTGAACGTCAAATAATTTAATTTACCACCAGTTCGCTAAAGTTAATGCCTCAGACCTGAGAAGAATCGGCACAAGAGACTTCATCTTTTTTTTTAGTTTGCCAGATATTTCAAATTTAAAAATTCCTTAAATCAATTCAATTCATCGGCGGAATTCAATGGTATTTTTGTCCAGGCCGAGAAAACGGGAATTATTACTACTTACACCGCAGCGAACATGAACACATATTCTATGATATACAAACTATGTTAAACAAAAATTGCAGTATTGAGTATAGCTATGTCAATATGGACAGCTATGCGACAGTGACACCGAACCAGTGGTAAATTAAATTGTCTGACGTTCAGAAAAACAGCATATAACATCTTATTTTAGAATAACATTATTTGACTTTGAAATTAAAAACGAAATACTAGTATTTTATTTTTCTTATCTTTTTTACTTGTTTACTAAGTTTTGTTTATTAATATATTTTACAACAAGATCCGCCATCGTTCGTGATATCTCGTTGGCCTGGTTTCGGCGTGTCGTTGGTAGCGGGCGGCGCCGCGGCGCTGCGCTGCGACGTCGACGCCAACCCGCCAGCACGCGCCGCCTGGATGCGAGACTCCGACCGACCTTCGAGGTGAGGCATTAAGCTTATTTTTACGCTTTATCCCACGTTTATTTGTGTCATTTATTAATTGAACTGTTCAAATTCGAACACCGGCTACCTTTTTCACGAATCCGTCTTTTTGATATCTTTACAACGGTACCAAAGTAAAATTCTAGGCCGAAAACTCGTCTTTTTAAGTGTGCGCAGCTATAATACTGCTGCACAAATAATACATAATGATAATTATATTTATTTATACAGGAACAATAAATACAAAGCAATACTACAACTAGAACGTGAAATTCAATCAACTGTGTCATCACAAAGGAGTTTGTGAAAGAAATAAAATATCGAACATTTTAATGGTTAGAATAATTTGATCATTGAAAGTTGTAAAAACTCTTTGAAGTCACTTCATCCTAAAACGAAAGCAAATATTAGTTGCTGTCAAAAAGTTCCGTAATTATTTTGAATTTCAATTAGAACTTTTTCGTAAGCACTCGAAGGAATCCGTTAACAGGTATTTAAGTTTGGGCTTCATTTAAATAATCCTTCTTGGAGAGCGATATTGGTATATAATTATATTTATTTTGTAAAATTTTCTTATGGTTTTTTTCTTGGAATTACTAACTATTACGATTGTTTCTGGAATTAGAGAAATATATGCAATATTTGTCTGAACTTTCCTTCTTTATTTATCGCCTGCATACTCTTATTGCATCCAGTCTCATATGCATTCTGAGAGTAGAGAGAGAGAAAGTTAAGACACTCCGTTCTCCACTTTCTACTTGAATTAAAGACTCTTATGTATTAAAGGATTGGACTTAAAAGCACTTCGTGTACTGGCGAAGTGAAATATGCTCTACTGGCTCGAAATGCCATAATTAAAGAGAAGAAGAAGAAAATGTTTGTTTACGTAGAAAACAAAAAGATACGTTGCAAATTTACTATCGAACTTTCTGTGGCCTAACATAAAATAGAGCTATAATTTATTATACTATAAAGACGTGAAATTTTATTTTACAAGTATTGATCTCAATTCTACAATTCTTGATAATCTATCACTGACTTCCTTGAATTGAATTATTCATCTGTCACGAATTACTCAGAATAACTCTAATAAACTCTGCAAAATAACATTCCAATACTATAAATTTATATAATCAATTTAACTTTATAGCTAACACTGTGGTTCCTGCAGTTTCCTCTGCCATGAGCGGGATAAAGCGTGAAGTTAAAAAAAAATCTAGCTTATGCTGATATGTTATTACTTTAAATAATTTTTATATGGCTTTCATGACTAAAAGGCACATATATTGAATATTGAATATAAAATATATTATGTTATACTAGAAACAGGTACTCTGCGAACACAATTCCACGAACTGTCATGTTAGGTAAAGAATTTCGAAGAAAACGTACAAACTATCTAAATAATGGTGATTCTGAGTTGAACTCAATTTTTCTTGGAACGCATCCATTTTTCAAACGCGAACCTCTTATTTACATTGAGCCTTAGCAAGAGTGTTGCTATTATTTTACGAATACTTCTGTTAGTGGTTGTTTCTTTTTATTTTACTTTTTGATAATATATAGAAGAGTGGTATAGTAAAAGTAGAGTGACGCGTCACTCACGTTTATCTGTCTGTAATTAAATAAGGATATTTTATAGCTTCACACTTTATACTGTTCATAGCAGTGTAGGCAGAGGGAATCACAGGAACTTTGGGAACCTAGCAATTCTGCAATTTTGAGATATTGCGTGTTGAGGTGCGGAACTTAACGCCGCTTTTTTACCTAGCCTAGGTGTTGCCAGAGCGAAGAAAATGGAAATGAAAATCTATATATATATATATATATATATATATATATATATATATATATATATATATATATATATATATATATATATATATATATATATATATATATATATATATATATATATATATATATATATATATATATATATATATATATATATATATATATATATATGTGTATATATATTCCATATATATATATATACATACATATATATAACTTTGCCTAGACCATCTAAAAATATTATATATGATTAGCAATAAAATAGACATAAATATTTCAACTCCACATACACGCGCAGATTATATTTATAGATTAGGGAATCCTTAAATAGAGGCTAAGCTTTTGAACCCTTCTCAAACTTATAATCAATACCTTCACATTATGTACTAAGTTCGTCTCTCCAAATATTTCCACAGATCTATTTATCATCTAAGATCATATTCAATATGTCTAGACTTTACTTATGATAACTAAACCTATTCGTCTGCGGTAAATATTTGTGATTTAGCCTCAATGTAGGGATTCTCCATTTCTTTAAATAGAATAGTATTTGTATAATAACTGGTCTGCTACTACTTATACATATGTAGAAACGAATTTCTGAAACAACTTTAGTTTGGTAGGCAAATCGAACTGTAGGCAGAAGGAACCTAGTGTTAGGACATCGGCTTTTCTACTACATTGCTTGTTGAGTGGCGGAACTCTACACCTCTCAATCTCTTTCCAAGTGGGAATCGAATCCACTAGCCGTCGCATATTACAGGCAAACCCTGTGGTTTAACACCACGACATTCCACTTTAATGGCTTAATAAAGACTATAAAATATTGCTAAATAATTATTTAAATAAAAACTATTCGATTTGATATCATCACCTTAACTACACTTCTTTTTTTTTTTTCAAATTTAAGAACGATCTAAGTCCTAAAGTTTTCCAAGAATTTTTGGGTGGTCCAAAGCGTCGTGAAATATCCTTACTTCTTCAAAATATACGAAAAAACTAAGTATAATACATTATATTCAGTTTTTTTCCGCATATTGCATAAAACCGATGCTGCCGCATTTCAACCTGGAAGCATGATATTTCATAGAAGTGAATGCTTACATTAGAAAACCGTGAAGATAAGACATTTTTTATGTTTTTTTAAGCGTTAATCCACATAAAAGAATAAATATAGATATGGATGAATACTTTTAAAATGATAAGAATATTGAATGAAATAGCATTCTCTCGCCAAATGATTGTATCTTGTACAATCATCTTTGGATAGCGAAAATGTGCAAAACTCTAAAAATGTAAACAATGTAATAAGTTATATAACGCATGGATGACCAGAGTGCTTGGGTGATTCACTTGCGGCGCGGGTTCGAAGCGTGATGCATTAAAAAAGTATATCATAGAAAATCACATTACTAACTTATATTTGTAATTTATATTATACAAAATTAAGTAGACAGGAAGTCTCTTGTTTCACCAAACTTGCTAGATTAACCTATTTCTATATAAAAAAGCTAGAAATATATAGCACATCGTAATTATTGAAGTTGATTATCTTGAGATGATAACGTTAAACGATTGCATGTAGTATATAATTATATAAATTAAAATATAATTTAAAATTTAAAGTAAACTTTTTAGTAATTTATAGTTCTTGACATAAAATAAAACGATCTAATCCAATAATTCTAAAAAAGACCAAAAAAAATACATGCACCAGCTTATTACTCGCTTCTCACAGCAAACTGTATACAGTGTAACGTAAACCACTCGAAGTTATCTTTTTCTGCCACAAACTGAAGTGCCAAAGATAAATTCATTTTCACTGAACATTTCTCAGTTTTAATTCCAACAATTTCTTTCAGGCTTCTTCTTTACTTGGTGTAACTTAGTTATCACTCTTCGCAGGCAGTTTTATAGCTGATGCAACTATGAATTTATGGGAGTTTCACTTCATTACTTTTTAATTAAATATACGAGGTTCTTGTGTTTTTTTTTATTTTTTTGTGGTTTTTTGTTGATTTTTGTACTTTAACTTACGATATGGACGGAAGAATGTATGACATTTTGCACCAATTATAAGTAAGCAATGCTTAAAAATGCGATTTAAACAAAATTGGTTTATTATGAATTATAAATGTGGATAAACTTTTATAGTACTCTATGAGCTTGAGATTTAAGATTATGCTTGAATTAGACTTTTCTTCTTTTAAGGAATTTGTCTCTCTACAATACTAAATTAGTAAGTTAAATATTATTATATATTAAATGTCATTTTATGAAAATTTAATAATATGACACATGTCCTTGTAATACACAACAGTATACAGTGATATATTGCTGAAAGCTCTCTTTGCAGATATAACCTAGTATAGTTTATGTAACCTGTGCTTTTCATCAATTTAGTGATTTGTTATATATATTGAGGCAAGATTTTATGATGGATTCATCTTTACACAAGCGCGAAAAAATAAGTAATTTAATATTAAAAATGATCTAAAGATAATAAAGGCAGAAAACGGAGTGTCCTCACACAAGGTTCCCACAGGTCCTGCGGTTCCCTCTGCCTACCCTACTGTTTGCGGGATAAAGCGTGAAGCTGAAAAAAAAGAAAAACAAAATCTAAAGATAATCTACGCTTTTACATAACGTAAAACATAAAGTAAGCAAGTACACACCGACCAGATTATTGGATTCGTTCACAACGTATATCAAGATAAAGGGATAAGATTCGACGTGTAACGTAATTGTGAGGCGACGCACAGCCGCTGGGGCTCGGACTCCCTCAGGACCTCGACGTATGACGTGGAATATATTTTAATACATTATGTTCCGTCTATAGAACGAATTTATGAAGGGAATTTACATATTAGAGGCGAAACTCGCGGCTTCGAATACTAGACAATTTTTGTTTATTGAATATATATATATACATATATATATATATATATATATATATATATATATATATATATATATATATATATATATATATATATATATATATATATATATATATATATATATATATATATATATATAATATAGATATGGATGAATACTTTTAAAATGATAAGAATATTGAATGAAATAGCATTCTCTCGCCAAATGATTGTATCTTGTACAATCATCTTTGGATAGCGAAAATGTGCAAAACTCTAAAAATGTAAACAATGTAATAAGTTATATAACGCATGGATGACCAGAGTGCTTGGGTGATTCACTTGCGGCGCGGGTTCGAAGCGTGATGCATTAAAAAGTATATCATAGAAAATCACATTACTAACTTATATTTGTAATTTATATTATACAAAATTAAGTAGACAGGAAGTCTCTTGTTTCACCAAACTTGCTAGATTAACCTATTTCTATATAAAAAAGCTAGAAATATATAGCACATCGTAATTATTGAAGTTGATTATCTTGAGATGATAACGTTAAACGATTGCATGTAGTATATAATTATATAAATTAAAATATAATTTAAAATTTAAAGTAAACTTTTTAGTAATTTATAGTTCTTGACATAAATAAAACGATCTAATCCAATAATTCTAAAAAAGACCAAAAAAAATACATGCACCAGCTTATTACTCGCTTCTCACAGCAAACTGTATACAGTGTAACGTAAACCACTCGAAGTTATCTTTTTCTGCCACAAACTGAAGTGCCAAAGATAAATTCATTTTCACTGAACATTTCTCAGTTTTAATTCCAACAATTTCTTTCAGGCTTCTTCTTTACTTGGTGTAACTTAGTTATCACTCTTCGCAGGCAGTTTTATAGCTGATGCAACTATGAATTTATGGGAGTTTCACTTCATTACTTTTTAATTAAATATACGAGGTTCTTGTGTTTTTTTTTATTTTTTTGTGGTTTTTTTGTTGATTTTTGTACTTTAACTTACGATATGGACGGAAGAATGTATGACATTTTGCACCAATTATAAGTAAGCAATGCTTAAAAATGCGATTTAAACAAAATTGGTTTATTATGAATTATAAATGTGGATAAACTTTTATAGTACTCTATGAGCTTGAGATTTAAGATTATGCTTGAATTAGACTTTTCTCCTTTTAAGGAATTTGTCTCTCTACAATACTAAATTAGTAAGTTAAATATTATTATATATTAAATGTCATTTTATGAAAATTTAATAATATGACACATGTCCTTGTAATACACAACAGTATACAGTGATATATTGCTGAAAGCTCTCTTTGCAGATATAACCTAGTATAGTTTATGTAACCTGTGCTTTTCATCAATTTAGTGATTTGTTATATATATTGAGGCAAGATTTTATGATGGATTCATCTTTACACAAGCGCGAAAAAATAAGTAATTTAATATTAAAAATGATCTAAAGATAATAAAGGCAGAAAACGGAGTGTCCTCACACAAGGTTCCCACAGGTCCTGCGGTTCCCTCTGCCTACCCTACTGTTTGCGGGACAAAGCGTGAAGCTGAAAAAAAAGAAAAACAAAATCTAAAGATAATCTACGCTTTTACATAACGTAAAACATAAAGTAAGCAAGTACACACCGACCAGATTATTGGATTCGTTCACAACGTATATCAAGATAAAGGGATAAGATTCGACGTGTAACGTAATTGTGAGGCGACGCACAGCCGCTGGGGCTCGGACTCCCTCAGGACCTCGACGTATGACGTGGAATATATTTTAATACATTATGTTCCGTCTATAGAACGAATTTATGAAGGGAATTTACATATTAGAGGCGAAACTCGCGGCTTCGAATACTAGACAATTTTTGTTTATTGAATATATATATATACATATATATATATATATATATATATATATATATATATATATATATATATATATATATATATATATATATATATATATATATATATATATATATATATATATATATATATATATATATATATATATATATATATATATATATATATATATATATATATATATATATATATATATATATATATATATATATATATATATATATATATATATATATATATATATATATATATATAATATATATATATATATATATTATATATATATATATATATATATATATACTATATATATATATATATATATATATATATATATATATATATATATATATATATATATATATATATATATATATATATATATATATATATATATATATATATATATATATATATATATATATATACTTAAAGTAAGTAAGTTTTTTAAGGAAATTATATTAAAATATTTTAACTAACTTCAATTATAATTTAAAACGGGATAGGTAATAACGTATAGGCGTAATATTATAAAATATATGTAATCATATTACATATGTGTATTTATTATATTTTATATTTAATATATAAAATTATATTCAATATTTATTTATATATTTTACACATTATACATTCACCCTACAAATTATATATTCAATATTATATGTATAAAAATTTCATTAATTCATATTTTTTAAACAACTCGATGCGAACACGTTTTAAAAGGTTAGGAAATCAAATTATATTGTAATTATGCGTTAGGTACCAAATTAAGAGCCAAAATACCAAAACGGGAAAATAACACTGTAATCAAAGGGACTCAGGGGCATGAAACTACGCTATAATCAGGGGGACTCAGAGGGATTAAACCACGCTATAATTAAGGGGGCCCAGAGGGATGAAACCACGCTCTGCTACCAGAAAATGTATATAGTAGTATATAATGAATATAATGAACTACGTTCTGCTACCAAAAAATGTATGTAGTATATAGTGAAACCACGCCCTGCTACCAGAAAATGTATATTGAATAGTGGAGGGTAGGGTGTGCCGCATTTGTGGAAGCGTGCTGAGGGGGAGGTTATTTATTAATTATTTACCTTATAATCGGTCTTAGGATAATAGAAATTGTACAGTACCTTATCTTCATAATTCACAACACAAACACTGATTGTTCACGGCCGCCATGGAATGTTTCACTTGAGTCTTCTTCACTAGGGGTTACTTGCACTATTATCTTTTGTAGGTTTGTCTTTGTCAGGTTCAATATCAAGAGGGAATACACAAAAGGGAAATCAAATAAGGCTGAGGGAAAATCACACCGCTAATTAATATATCGACTCAGGAAGGACGTGCGCTCGCGTCGGCCGTCTCACGTGCCCCTTTTACTACGTCTCGACAACTACTACTAACTACTACTGTTACCGACCGCGCGGGGTGTTCGCACAAGACTCTAAACTAGTCGGGGTTGCCATATATGAACAAACATATATATATATATATATATATATATATATATATATATATATATATATATATATATATATATATATATATATATATATATATATATATATATATATATATATATATATATATATATATATATATATATATATATATATATATATATATATATATATATAACAAAATTCTTATTAATATTTAATTTGAATAAAAATTAACCTAATATACTACACTATACTATACTAAAAATATCAAAAATATATGGCTACATGCCATATATTTTTTTCCATTCATGTTTACGCTTTACTTTAACAAATTTGTTCATTTTCATGCATTTCGTTAGATCCTCCTAAAAATATTAAACAAACGATATCACATACGTTACGTTACGCACGTCTTGAATCTGCGTCTATTTATATCGATTATTAATTTTGAATAATATTGTAACGGCCTTATTCATAAACTAGTTATAGCACGCTTAAAGACTCGATATAGTACAGTTGTCAAAAAACGTTATTCATAACAGCATTTTAGTGCCAATCAGTTCTATAAACCTATCATGAAGTTATAGAACCGAGAACCCTACTATAAAAGTATTTTAACGTCCAAAGATGGCCGATTCATATAACAGCTGATTATAGCTCATACTAATATGAGCATTGATATGACGTCGTCGAGTCGCTTGTCATCAAGAGTGTCAATTTCAGTTTCGTGAACAAAACAATATAACAATTGACATTTTGGTCGATGTTTATTAACTATATTTAGTTATTAACAAGTTTATTAATAATAAATTCTACATAAGAAAGGTGCACAGAACATAGGTAATACTTGTCCACGTCTAAACAATTTTCAATTCTTTGTCGTTTTACTTCTTTTGACTTAATTTTTTAAAAATTAAGTAAGTTTATAAACTAAAATAAAATAAACATTCGTGTTTTTGTGATAACAACGACGTAAATGAAGCCGGTAAATGTCAAGCCAGATCCAACAATATATTTTTGTACGTAATATTATCTGTGGTCATACTATGTCAATGCGTTTGTCACTTATCATCTGTGGATTTACTGGTATTTTCGGCAACAAGTCGACCGACTTCAGTATAGTGGCAACATTGTGAACGTATAAATCAAATTAGTGACACTTTAGTTATAGAAGGCTTATAGAGCGTTTATGAATACAAACATTTATCGAACGTTCTATAAGCCTAAAGAGCGTGTTAACTAAAGTATACTTAAAACGTTCTATAAGCCTTTTTATGAATAAGGCCGTAAGTCTTTATGTGTAGCGTACTTAAACGTTATCGGCTTAAGGAGCGCCGGTTTGAATTTCGTAAGAATCAATTTTTTGTAAAGCAAACATTATCCTTTACCAAGTGGTAATTTTTGAATATAATAAATATAGTAGTATATAAATATAATGTAAACATCTAAAAGATACGCTTTCTTTAAGCATATCAAACTATTATTTATTATTATTTATTTATTTAGCTTCACGCGTTATCCCGCATATTGCAAGGTAGACAGAGGGAACTGCAGGAACCATATAAACCTAGTGTTAAGAAACTCCGTTGCTTAGGTCCTGCTTTCTCTATCCCCGCTTTCCGCCTTTTCGAGACATTGCCTGTTGAGTAGAGGAACTCAACGCCGCGCTATACTACTTTTCAGAGCGAAGAAAATGGAAATAGAAAATTCTATCTTCATTGCTTAGAAATAGAACCCTCATACCGTCGCGTTTACAGCCGCCCCTGCGCCAGGACGGTCCATATCAAACTAAAAAGATTGTAAAATACTAGTATTATTTAGAAAATCCGTGGAGCGCTTAGTGCCATATTTTCATGTTAAGTTGTCATATCTTTTCCTTACCCTTCATACTCAATCTCAGTAAATATGTACAATATAGATTCAGTTGCTTAATATACAAAAAATATGACACAAATTAATAAAATATTTCTTTTTACTGACGCCGGTGCTGGTGATGGTGGTAATCCCGTCCGGATTTGAACCCACAACAAGTGGATCTGGAGTCTACGCAGAACCGCGCCTTAGACCTTAGTAGGATATACAGACAGCCCACATAAGCCACGGTCTCTCAGTCCAAGGAGAGTTACTCACATATCCACATACAAGCGAAGCTAATAAAGGCTTTTTAAAAAAATATATGTTGGTGTCAAAGCTCTCCGACGCCTCTGGAACTGCCTGAGGACGGCACGGCGCTGGGCTCGGCGACGCTACGCTGGGCGCGCCTCCGAGAGAGGTCACGGCGGCTGGTACCGATGCCGGGCGCGCTGGATGGACACAGAGTACTCTTCCATCGGATATTACCTGAATGTGCTAGGTAGGTACTATGTAGAGGTAGCTGTAGGTGGATACTATGTAGAGACAGTTGTCTGTTCATTTGAAGTTTTATGTAGATTTTATTTTCACTTTCTAGATATAGTAAGCCTAATGTTTATACTGCTCTATGTATGTCCTGCTGTATATGGGAGGAACATGAAAGTAGCTATATATTTTTTATTTATAAATCTGTATAATTTAGGAATAGCAAATAGAGGGTAACGTTTTTTGGTCGTTGTAAAACAACGACAACAATTAAGTCGGAGAACAAATATATTATTTTATCATTACTAAAAGATAATTGTTAAGTAAGTGCCGCTCAGCCCAAAACTTTACTTTTACAATTAATTCGTAATATAATAATTTAAATATAACAAGCTTTATGATTGAAGAAAAAATATTTTACTTGATTAATAACTATTGCTGTCAATAATAACTTAACAGCCGCCGAAGAAAATACGCAATCTGCGACAGATTCCGACAGTAAGGAGGAACCGCCTGATCATCAGAAAGTGGAAGTACCGTTGGGAGGAAATGTGCAGCTACATTGTCCTAAAGGTTTGTTACGTTTCTTTTTTATAGAGAATTTAGCTTACTATTTAAATATCATGTAATTCTTAAGCTTATATGAGAAACCAGCTTACATTGACTTGTAACAATTTCAAAGTCTTTAGTAGCGTTCATGTATTTACAATATATTTGGTAAACTCTATCTAATGACTATGAATTATTTATTATCAATAAATAAACTACTACTACTACTTTTTGATACTAAAGCCGTGTTGCTTTTTAGTCAGTTAGTCTTTTCATATGTCAAATGAAAGAATGATTTCTTTTTTTTTAAGCAAAACGAACACTTTGTTGTTAACTTTTGTTCTTAAGAAACGCAATATAATACGTTTTTCTCTTTCCACCAATTCTAAACTTAAAAAGTTGAAATTTTTTACAAAAGACGAATTTCTAAAATATTTTTATTTCCTACATATAGCAAAGTAAGATAAAGGGAACTGCAGACATAAAATCTACGTGAACTGGGTCAAGACACTACGTTCCCTACTTTCAGCACTTCGAGTCATTGCATATTAAGGTGGAACTTAACGCTGTGGTTTTTCATCTTATTACTAGAGCGAGTGAAATTTTTTCAAGTCTTCACGCTTAACCTGAACATGGCAGGGTAGGCAGAGGGAACTGCAGAAACCATAGGAACCCAATGTTGAGACACTTCGTTGCTTAGTCCCTGCTTTCTCCGTCTCTGTTTTTCGCCTATTTCGAGGCATTGTGAGTTGAGTGGCGGAACTCAACGCAGCGCTTTGCTTAGTTTCCAGAGCAAAAAAAAAATGGAAATAAAAAAAATATCTTCCCCTCATGGGAATCAAACACAGATACCGTCGCGTTTACAGGTAGAAGTTTAAATGACTTATATAATAAGTAAACTAAGCCGAGAGCTACGTGCATAATAGCAACTCGTTCGCAGGCAGCGTGGGCTGCTGGTGGCGGCGCGTGGTCGGGAACGCGAGCGACTGCGTGGGCGCCCGCCGGCTCGCACCACGCGCACGGCGTGCTCGGTGCGTACTGCGAGCTTTTATTTTTAAGCTTTATTCTTCTTTATATAAAATGCTTTTTTTGGTTACGGTTTATGTATAAGCTTTTAAGGCTTTTGGTAAGTTGTTTGTTTTTAATACTTAATTTTTGTATTTTGTAAATACTGGCTTTGTTATTTTTTTTTTTTCTCATTCCTTATTAATAATTGTTTTACACACAATTTAATACACACATTCTATGCACTTTTCATAACATATAAATAGTAATCTAAAATATTTTATATGATATATCAAGAATACAATGATTATAAAGTAAATATTATGTATATGTCGAGTACTTTATTCATAGTAAATGTATGTCATTTTAGTAATAACAATAATTTCTAATTTTGATATATGAAAAAATAACTTTTCTAAAAAAACATAATTAGAACTTCACCGTTACTTACTAATGTTAATATAGAATGTTATCAAGTAGGGAATTTCACTAAAAAATGATAAACATTCATACGTTCAGAAAATATCTATATAAAAAAGATTACCACAAAACACAAAAACAGGTATCTTTAAATATAATATAACACAACTAGGTATAAAAGAGGCGCTCTACGAAGAGGGCGGTGAGTACCGCTGTGTGGGAGCGCGCGCGCCCGACCTCAAGCGGCTGCGGGAGCTCAAGCGGGTCACAGCTACGGGTTACAGGTAAGGGTTACCTCGCTTATGTTACCTTACCTCATAGTTACAGGTAAAATTGTTACGTTGTTTTTTTATTTATGTAGGCTTGTTAAGTTTTTGTCAATTATTCGAGTAAGGTGAAGTTATTATATTTTCGGTATTTTCATACTTGTTATACAATTTCGAGTTCACTACTACTTTCAATACATATATATACATATATTAAAAGTTAAATATATATAAAAATAATCATGTCAACATATTTTTTTTATTATACTTATTAACTTTATCTTACTTGTCATAAATTTTATAAAACCAAAAAAACATGGCTATAAAAAACTACATTTCCTCATAACTCTAGGAGGCGCTACAGCGACCGCTCTGAGCGCGGACCAGACGCCCAGTGGATGGCGCTTGGAATGCGGCGCCTGTGGGAGGAACTTGAGGGTACTCTGGCTTAGAGGGGGACGATCTACCCCCGCTATACTAACCCCAGATCTGTCCCAACATTGCTGGAAAGCTATCCTGTTAGTCCCGGAACCGGACGAGATCTGGTGCGTCGCAGTTTCCTCTAACGGAGGCGCTGTTGCTGTATTTCCTAAGCGATCCCCACAAACCTCGCCTTCCCCGTCCCGACACGTCATTCGAGCTCTACACGCGTCTAGTACGAGGACGTTCTCGAAAACGATTCTACTCTTCGGACTTTTAGTCTTAAGTTATTTGATGTGCTAAAGTCGATGTTATATCATCTAAGTAAACTATTTTGTTACGCGGCTAGCGTTAAGCAACTCTTACTCTAGTTACACTCGTCCTGTCTTGTTCCCTTTCAGACGACTGATATATTAATGAAAATATTAACTCAGTGAATTTATTGACGAAGCTGTTTCTAAACACATAAGATAATGACAAGTAAAATTTTAAATTAACTCGAATGTTACAAATAATAAAAAAAATATTTAAAATTCCATAATGATGTATCTACAGTTTCGTTAGTAAAATCACTTTACTCATACAAAGTAGAGTCAATAAAGACGAATATCTGTTTAAGTAATGTAATATTCCTAAGAATACTATAGATATTAGCGAGCTCTAGTCGCGCGTCGTCGTTAGGACACTTACGAGTAGATTGTGTCTCATTGTATAGTCTTCGTAGCTCTCCTATAATCATTATTTGTTACGTATTTAGTGGACCTTACTCTAGTTCGTTGCAAACACTGTCTATATTCACTCTTATTTGAAATTCTAACAGAAGCTCGGCGTTTAAGCTTTTGATAACAAATTTCTTAAAACAAAAATGAGTTAAATTATAAATATTTGTTTTAGTAGAGTCATAAAAAGTCCGATACTTCAATGTCTCGCAACGAACGTCTCTATCTGTCTGTAATCTGTCTTCGCTTCAACTTCCTTCTCCCTCATTTCCTCCACATTGTTACTTTAGTTCTAATGAGCGTTGAAACAGGAATCAAATGTGCCAAATTGTTGATATTTGTAATAGAGTTTCATATATTACGTATTATTGTTTATTGTACGAGTATCTCAATGTTAGCTCTACGTTAGCGAGGAACACCAAATGAAAATTAGAATTTATAAGTGCATACTTGGTAGTTGTAAGGCGGCGCAGCTCTCCCCTCCCCCGAAGGGGGTAGCCGGGGCCGGATGACATATTATATGTTATATTTTATATAGATGTCAAATTCATAAACATTATGTATCATAGCTTAAAAAACAACGTCATGTAAATTTCTATGTCAATTTTAGAGGTTCGTTTAGATCGGACGATTTTGTATGTAACATTTGCTACCACAATTTTTGCAAATCTCGTATCGTAGTGTGTAAATGTAATGGGGAAATTTATATCGAACGTTCGATGTCGAAGTCAGTTGAAGTTATGTTACGTTCTTCATCGTCACTCGAACTTTCGAACAGATCCCACAGATTACGAACTATGAAAGAACTAGTTTCCCACTTTATTTTCATAATATGTCTTTAGTATTTTAAATATAAAATATGTATAAAATTTAAACGCCAAAACTAACGTTCAAAAAAAACATTCTCTTTATTACGACATACATTCCTTCTTCTTTCTTCTTCTTCTTTTCTCTTCTCCAAGAAAATGAAGAAACTACAAAAGAAGTCCGGACGCTAGTATTTCGTACGTTATCTGTGGGAACGTCTTTGTAACGAATTGTGATAAGAGGAGCGGCGGATCGCGGGACTGTTGTTGTTGTTGCATTGAAACTGGTCGCGCTGATGTCACACGGCTCCTGTGTATTTAAAAAGTGAAAATCAAAATCAAAATCAAAAATCATTTATTCATGTAGTTATCACAGATACACTTGTGCACGTCAACTTTTTAATCTACTATCTTCTATCATTTCGGAAAGGTTGTCATGGAGGAGAAATGGTGAAAGACACTCCTCAGCTCATCTTTTAAATAAAATAATAATTTTAAATACAATGAAGGTATTACAAGTATTACCTAACATATATATCCAAATAATAACACTGATACTTGGTAATGTTATATCATAACTAAATAACTTATATTTACAATTTTTACTATTACAAAAGAATTAAATTACTATTACAATCTTTTGCTGATTAACTTAAAGAAAAGAAACTTGATTGATAAAATTTAATAAAAGATTGTTAAATTCATCATTATTACCAATCTATGTTATAATTTCAAGTAAATTTTGATCAATTTCAAATTATAAACGACCTTCTTAGGTATAGCAGGAGCCGAGCAACACCAGCTTTAGTTTAAGTTAGATTGTAGCGAAATATATTTTTGTAACACAAGAAATGTTGGTCAATTTGACATTGAAAATGTATATGAGATGTTTTATTTCCTAGATTGTGGAAAACAAAGATCCGTCCATTGCGGAAATTCGAACTAGTTAGGTAAGAGCTAGATCCCTCCCCTGTCCACTCCTCGGCAGGGCTCTGAACACTCTGGTTACTTTGAAGACAGCTTTCAGCTTTACTACACTTTGAATTTCTTTTTACAAATTAAATTCAAATAAAAACTAACAGAATCGCAATCGATTTTACGCATATTGTTTCACAAGTTGATGATTTTCCATAATTTGCAATAACTGACACTAAGTTTGGAGGCCCTGGTCTTTAACCGACTTGAGATGTATTAGGTTTTATTGCAGTAAGCCAATCCAATGTTCAGCGATAGAAATTCTTTATAGCAAATAACTTAAAACATTTCAATTTTTGTGGAAAAATACTACTAAATTAAGAGATGGTTTAACTAAAAACCTATAAAACAATCTACTGGCTTTACCAAGGATATAATCCTAGGGCCCAGCTGCGGAACTTAACACCACGGTTAATTAGCTACTGTATTGGAGAAGTATACAACTTGTCGTAAAACCTAATACATCTCAAGGGACGTAGTTGAAAATAGCTAGAGAAATCTGTATAGATAGACGAAAAATGATACTAAATTATTATACTTCTGTGAACCTTCTTCGCACTTTCCTTTCCCTCTGTAGCGCCCCGCGACCCCGCACCTCTACCATATTGTATACTTTGTACTTGTAACATGATGCGTGACGACTCTGACCGGTCAGTATGGAAGCATGTCCAGGAAATATGGACAACAGACAAAATATAATGACATGAAATATAGCGTATGCGACCATTTAATTGATTTCTCATGACGTTAAAGAATATATTTTTCTTGTTAATAAGTACGTCTACGTATAAATACATCTCTTAAAATTCAGTTATATGCTTTTGAATTTCGTTTTAACTTTTAAGTACAATATTTCAGTATCTTGTAAATTGGAAAATTATTTAATTTTTATTAAATATATTAATTTAAAGTTTAAAAGACTATTTAAATGAAAAAAAAAATGCCATTTTATCTAAATAGCTTGTTATATTTATTTTTTCCCCCTTGCCCTTTGTTTTTTTAGGAAAAAAGCTCACGTCGCTGAACACTTTCAGCCTAACTTTTTCTATATTTCATCTATCGACGTTCTTCATTAAATTTCCTAATTATCTTCTTCTTTTTCTTCTTCTTCTTTTTCATTCACTCATTAGTTAATATCTTAACTACATTAACTTCACATATTTAACATTTCATTATAAAACCTCACCATTGACCGGTCACCGTCGACTAAGTCATCGTCACTCGAACTTTTCGTAGCGTCCATTTCGACAAGTGTCGTGGTGCCAACATGATAGTACATTACATATATATATGTATATGTATATATATATTTACATTTTACTATAATATCTAATATACATGTGTGTTACTTTGATATTGGATGTACTGTACTCGTTTAGATCACTCTCATCGCGATGTGTGTGCGGAACCTCCTATACCGGAAAATAAATAATCTAAATATATTTTATTGTTTTATTGCATTGCCCTCTTGTTTTTATATTTATAATAAGTTTCCTTATATACTAGAAATATTTTAGTATCTTTTCTCGGTTTTCCAATCATATTTAAGACATTGGTTATTTATTGATAGGTATAGCTATTAATTACGGAGAGAATAATAATCATTTCTCTGTCACGTATAAACGTAGATATAATACGTAGCAAGTAAATAGAATAACAGAGGCTGACATATAGTTTCGTCAATATAATATAAGATAATATATCTTTACTGTTATGTTTTTATTTAAAAAAAAATAAAAACTTTAAAACGCACCGATTTGTGGGTTCGATTCCCAATCAGGGAGAATAGATATTTCTATTTTCATCGCTCTGGCAACTAGGCAAAGTGCTGCGTTGAATTCCGCCATTGAACACGCTATGCCTTGAAAAAGGCAGAAAGCAGGGAACGCAGTGTCTTTCCACTAGGTTCCTATGGATCTTGCGTTTTTCTCTACCTATACTGCTATATAAAGGACAAAATTCATTTTAATATTCATTACTTGTACCTGTAAAATCAACAAATTATTCAGTTTAAATTTAATTTAGTTCTGTATAACACAATTTTGTATCCGAGCCTAAATTCTAAGTAATACTAATAGTCCTTAATTAACGACAGACGAGTCAAAACAATGAAATTCTAAAGCATATTTATTGTATAAATAAATTAATTTGACAGACTGAAGCTACCAATCGACTCTATTGTGGTTATTAAAAATACGGTCACTCTGATTTACATCTTTTTTTTTAGCTTCACGCTTTATACCGCACATGGCAGGGTAGGCAGAGGGAACTGCAGGGACCGTTTGAACCTAGTGTTAAGACAGCCCGTTGCTTAATCCCTGGTTTCTCCGTCCCCGCTTTTACATCTTGTAGAGAGTAAATAGTCTTTAAATTATTGTTAGTATGAAATATATAATAATATAAATATAATATTGTCGCAGCACAAAGGCGCCTGCCTGTCTGCCTGTAAGCGCGACGGTTTGTGGGTTCGATTCCTATTCGGGGAAGGTGGATTTTTCATTTCCATTTTCTTTGCTTTGGTAACTAGGCAAAGCGCGGCGTTGAGTTCCTTCGCTCAATGCTCCGAAAAGACGGAAAGTGGGAACGAAATCACTTAGCACGAGGTGCTCACGGTTCCTGCGGATCCTTGTGCCTATTATGCTATGTGCGGGATAAAGCGTGAAGCTATAAAAACAATTAAATCCCTAAAATATATCTCTTTTCCTATATGACAGAAAACACAGCTAGTATGTAAATTTAAGTGAATAATTTAAGTTTGCTATGACTTAACATAATTAAGTTACTATGTTAAGTCTCGTTTTGGGAAGATGTCTCAAAATAAGGAACGAAATTAATATAAAAATATAGATCTAGTTTATAAAATATACATTTTCCGATTACTCTGTAAGGAATAAACCAAAATGCATATCTAAAGTAAAACGATAGTATTGTATACAGAATACAACTCGAATAAAAATTATTGATATATAGTATATGTAATTATACACTAAACATATATAATGTATTCAAATAATGCACTATATTAAATATAGTTTATTTTTGGAACGAGTTAATTAAATTAAATTAATCAGCTTCATATTTTTTTCTGTATTATATATAATAATAGCAGAGTAGAGGACAGAGAAAAGTGTCAAGACATTTAATTCTCAATTTTCTGCCCAATTCTGGAGATTCTAGAGACTCTAGAGACATTGACACACTGAGGCGTGTTGAGTGGCGGAGCTTAACGCCGCATTGTTTTCTTACTTAAATGAGGATGCGAACTAATTCACTAATATAAGTGGGAATACGAGTACAAGCCATCGCATTTAAAGTCAGTCGCTATGCTTCTGCGCTTACCAAACAAAAGATATACTTACAGTACAATACATACTTAAAGAAAACATAAAAATTTGAATGCAGACGAATGACTCGAACCCGTGTCTTTTTGCAAACCGCTCTGATCACTGAGCTATGCGTTCAAATCTCAATCTATCTTAAATTTGAATTAACACTTTTAAAATTATAAAAATAAATACATACCCGGTTTACATCTAACATAAACACAGCTTTGATATAAACTTTTGCCCTAAACTTTTCGTAAGGGATACTGTTTCAATTTCAATATATATGTATTATATGCATGTATGTATTTCACGGTACAAGGGAAATTTTAATAAAATTAATCTAGTGAGTGCTTCGACGCAGCCGACTGTACACTTCTGAGATATGAGGATAGGCAGTACAAAGGAATGTGGACGCTTATCGCTGGATATATTATAACATGAATTTATAAACTATTGTACTTTTTATCATAAAATATTTAGTAAAAACTTTTATGTATGAAAGATTCGGTTTGTATGAGTTTATGATGTGATCGATTTTACAAAGCATTTATAACTATTGATTCTAACAAAGTTATAGACATTTTGAACTTTAAGACACTTTCTTTGCTTTATTTGTTCATCGACTAAGTCGTTATAATAATAAGAAAATATGAAATCAGTCACTTCTACTAATTTAATCTCATTTTGATATCTGTACGTTAGCGGAAACTAATGTAAGTAATTCAATACTAGATTACTTAAATAGGTCTAAAATGTACTAAAAAGTTAATAAACAAATGTTCTAAATACATGGATCAGAAGAAATAAAAAATATAAATAACCATCACCCACTTTTGTTAATGGTGGAAAGTGGGGGATGGAATTTTTTAAAAATTAACAGTTACAGCGTTACGTATTAAATAATTTCACGTTTCATCCCGCGTAGTTGAGAAACTCAGCAGAAATAAATTAGAGTCTAAACTCTCCTTTATAAGCCGTTACTTCGAATTAGAAACAGAGGTTTTGCCTGCGCTACGTCTCTCAGTTGTTGTGATCGATGTTGCTCTATATCACACTTCAGTATAATTAAATGTAATTATTTATAAAGATTTTCACTAAATTATCTCATAGCTTTATGTCTTCACCGTTAATCAGGAACCACAGAACCTAGTGTTAAGACACTCCGTTCTCTGCATTCCGCCTTTTACGAGGTATTACGCGTTAAGTACCGGAGCTCAACGCCGAGCTATGCCCAATTATCAAAGCGTTGCAACTGGAAATGGAAAAATCCATCTTCCTCGAGTGGGAATCGAATCCACAGATCGTCACGTTTACGAGCAGACGCTGCGCCTCCACGTTACAACGTCCTTATCCCACAGCTTTAGAAGCCAAAATAACATAATAAATTGAACTCGAACATACCTACATACCTATATACTCGTATTACGTAATTTAAGTCGTGAATGTTCTCTAATATCAATCCATTTAAGTCTTATATCATATCAACTTAAATACGTGTTTGGAAGAAAGCCAGAGCTCGTTCGTATTTTCCATCGGGAAAATAAATTCGAGAACAAAACAAAGTTATAAATTGTAGACACTTTAATTAAAGTTCGCCTCCTGTTAAGTAGTGAGAGAGAGACGGACGTAGTGATGATTTCCTCTACATTTCTCTTTAAAGATTTCGACAGTTTATACTCGTATTAGTTAATGTGAAGAGTGGAGAGGAGAATCAAAAGTATTGTATAGTATTAAAATATTGGTCCAGTGCGAGTGAGCCTTTATACTCGTATGCTTACACTCAAGTAGTACACTTTATAACTGAAGATTCACCATTCCAGTTAAACTTTAACAAAGCTACAACAAGCGTGGTTCCGGTTTTTACAATTTCACAAAGGAACCCCGCGGCCGGCGTTCAGCGCCGTAACTTCTAAGTTTAATGCTTTGTGTGAATTTGCAAACTTTAGATGGGGAAAACTTTCGGAGTAAGAATTCAACGGACAGTCTTACTAAGTCTGGATTATAGTTGGTCTGAATTAGCTAAGGTTGTTCCCTTTAAAAAACAGTTTAGATATTTTTTTAAGTACATTTTAATATTTGCATTAAAGATTTTTTTACTTTAGATTTACATATTTTCTGTTTCTTCCTGTAATATCAGATTATATTTTAGTCAAATATGAGAGTAAAACACAATACTGAAGATATTGGAGAAAGGTCATGCAAAAGAATAAGTAGCCTCAGGAGAGCGTGTATAAAGAGGTTAATGACAGTGGAAGAGGCGAGAGAGGTATGCAGGGACTCCCGCTAGGCATAAAGTGGGAAGCTTGAAAAATTGAAAAATAATTGATTGTAAAAACTTCGGATAGAAACAGGTCTAAAATAATCTGTGATATTTTATATAAAATAGATTCACTACTCGTGACCACAGACTACTGCAAAGTGTTCGAAACGTTGGATTTCCAAAAAAATGTCAATATAAACAAATAATACGTTTAAATAGTTTTAATTTAAAAGGTCTTAAATAAGATTACACTAATCTTGTTATTATGAAATAATAATATGTAAATATAAATAGTAATAAATTAGTTAATTACCTGCAAAAGTATGCATCGTGATGTCTCAAAAGCTATGCATATGAATAAATTACATGCACTTGTTAATTTAGTTTAAACATAAAACATTTATACAGAGGCGTAGCGTCTACTTGTAAACGCGACGGTTTGTGTTCAATTACATCTCGGGGAAGATGGATTTTTCTATTTCTATTTTCTTTGCTCTGGAAACTAGGCAAAGCGCGGCTTTGAGTCCCGCCACTCAACACGCAATGCCTCGAAAAAGACGGAAAGTGGGGACAGAAAAGGCAGGGACTAAGCAACAGAGTGTTTTAACAGTAGGTTGCTATTGTTCCTGCAGTTCCCTCTTCCTACCCTGCCATGTGCGGGATAAAGCGTGAAAACATAAAAAAACATATTTATTTTTGTATTATTAAGTAATAAATGACTTGTTCACAATTTTTAATAACTCTCCACCACAAAACAAAGAGCTTCACATTAAAACGCAACAAAAAGCCAGAGAATTGCAGCAATAATAGCGGAATGTCCGTCACGTTGTCACTCGCAACGAATTAACAGTACACAGTGTTCACAATCCAAAATAGACTCTATTCCATTTAAACAAGAACTAGTTTAAGTTACAAAACGGTGCACGATAGTAAGCTCTACAGTACTTGAATAAGATATATGCAACGTTGAAATAAACTTAGCGGAACTAAATTACAGGGCTATTCGATGGTAGCGGAGTGGCTCATGTGCTATAATTTGGAAAAATTACAAGGAAGCCTCAACTGAATACATAAAGCTTGAAAACTTGTAAGCGTACTACGAAGTTTCTTTTTAGTGAAGATGGATTTTCTAGTTCCATTTTCTTCGCTCTAGAAACTAGGCAAAGTGCGGCGTTGAGTACCGCCACTCAGTACACAATGCTTCCAAAAAGCAGGAACTAAGCAACGGAGTGTCTTAACACTAGGTTGATATAGTTCCTGCGTTTAACTCTGCCTTCCCTGCCACGTGCAGAATAAAGAGTGAAGCTAAAAAAATATAGAAATCTGACTCTTTATAGTAATAAATGGGGTAGATCACTTCAAATTCGATATAAAGTATCGGTCAAGTGCGAGTCGTATTGGTAAATCGAGAGTTACGTACAAATTTCGACATTAATAAAGTAAATGCTGACAAATTAAAAATTTCAAGCGTAAACATTTTAGATGAAAATCTACAGATACTTACAGTTACACAGTATATTTATTTATAATAATCAGATATATGTTTTACGTGTACACTAATCACTAACTTAACTAAGTAATAAGCAGATTCTCCGGGGCCGAGGACGTACTTTTAATCCGAGATATAAATCAACTACCCTACATATATCGAGAGAATTACTAAAAGAGAAAACTACTCTACATATATTTGAAATGTTTTACCGAAGACCGTCACGAATTTGCAGCATAAATAACAATTTGCCTACTTACAGGAGTCCCATGAACGTTTACGTTTTACAAGAGGTATATTATATAGAGGTTAAGTTCCGCCAACATGCAATGCCTCGAAAAAGGCGGAAAGCAGGGTCTGAGAAAGCAGGTCCCTGCTTAAGCAATGGACAGTCCTAACACTATGTTCCCATGCGTGAAGACATAAAACAATCACTTTTCATAAAAAAACATCAAGCGGACGTCATTGCCTAGGAATCTTAAACACACCCTATAATAATAATCTGGATAGTGAAGATCAATAGAGAAATGACAAAATATGATCTACTAATTTTTCTTATGTACCACCAAACCCAAAAATAATTATTCTTCTATTAAAAGAAAATTTTGATTCAATTCAATATTTTAATAATATGTGGAAAGGCAAAGAAAGTACGCCAAATAATAATGAATATTAGTAACGGTGAAACAAGAACAGTGTTATAATCTTTCCTGAAAACATCTCTATATCTAGTGGCATATATATACATAGTATATGACATAGTGCACTGACGTGACTCAGCCTGCTATGATTACCACTTTATCATTATATTATTATTACTCATTTTATTTCCTATACAATTTTAAAGCCAGTTACTTACGTATAAAATAAGATTAAAATTATTTCGCCCGGTTTATTTTTGTGCGGTTAAAGTGTGGCTTTTGAAATTTAAGCTTTAATATAATGAAGTTAAAGTTGAAATCTCTTTGCTATATATTCGCACCGACCGTCCGACATTAAGATACTGATAAAGAGATGAACACGGCGATTAATTTGGAATAGCCATTTCCTTTATTGTGAACTGAAAAGGAAAAATTTAGCAATATACAAGGTGGCACAGTTGTGAAGGGCGTTTAATACACCATGAGTTTAGGTTCGATGCCTGGTGAAAGGTGATTTAAAAATTTATTAAATAAAGGATTGCAATATAATTTGGTTGAATGGCTACTATACCAAATACGAAATTTCTTCAGGCGGATTCGGAAAACGAAGTTACTGCGAGAAATTACCACTACACATAGAGAGAGAGAGAGCGAGAGAGAGATAGTGTAAAGCTGTTAAATAATTACAAGAAAAATCTGTAGGCCAATCTAATCTACCTTTTTAAGTCGTCCTATATAAGAAATAATTTAAAATAAAAAGGTTTCTCTAAAGTAAGACCATCGTGGCGTTGTTATAGTGTTTCAATGAAACTGTGAAAGCTTAATATTCACAAGTTCGATTCTCATTCCGGGTAATATATTATTTTCCTTTCCCGCTCGGCCACTAAACACGCAATCTTTCGAATCTCCCAATGTACACAATCTCCTTAACACTATCTTAACACTGAGTTTTACGTGAAAATGCATGAAAATGAAATTATATTTTTTAAGTACTAAAAACAAGATACAAGTGCTCTAAAAGCATGTCATTCATATACAGCAGTTAACTGCAGAGTACGGTTTAGTGCGAGTAGCAGTTTAAAAGTAACAAGAATGCAAGTTGCGAAGTTGTTCTGCTTAACTGACGCCGGAGCCTGTTTTATTGTAGCTCTGGTCTCTTATATAAAGTTATGTATGTAGAAGAACTGTCTGTACGTACAATAAATTTTCATAGTACATAAAATTCGAGATAAAATCACACATTTTATTTTAATCTCCAAGAATCTTTTGATATTAGCGAAATATTTTGTATATAACTTATCCGTTTCAGAAGGATTAGCTATAAGAATATGATTCCTGCAATGATTGGGATAACGTCAAAATACATACCCACACACACACACACACACACACACATATATATATATATATATATATATATATATATATATATATATATATATATATATATATATATATATATATATATATATATATATATATATATATATATATATATATATATATATATATATATATATATATATATATATATATATATATATATATATATATATATATATATATATATATATATATATATATATATATATATATATATATATATATATATATATATATATATATATATATATATATATATATATATATATATATATATATTATTTATCTTGCTGATTCCTTTCAAGTATAGTATATACAATATAAAAAAAAATACTTAAAATGAAACAGATGAAGTAATATTATGCGCCGTACAACGTACAACGTCAACTTGCACAGTACAGTGGCTTTCCTTACAATGGCGGAAGTTGGCGAACTGTGACAAACTCGACTTCCGCTACTTGCATTTTATTATCTTGCTCCTATTGTAGTATTCACGTTTTATCGCATTTCTTAGTTATTACTTATTGTACTACTTATTGTGTATTTTAAAATTGCTATTAAACTTTACGCTTTATCCCGAACATGGCAGGGTAGGCAGAGGGAACTGCAGGAACCATAGGAGCCTAGTATTAAGACACTCCGTTGCTTAGTCCCTGCTTTCCGCCGTTTTCGAGGCATTACTTGTTGAGTGGCGGAACTCAACGCCACGCTTTGCGTAGTTTCCATCTTCCCCGAGTGGGGATCGAACCCACAAACCGTCATGTTTACAGGTAGACTCTACGTCTCTGCGCCGCTAAGGTTCCCAAACTCCAAGTCATACTCAAAATTATACATCTAGTTAGCATCTTATAGAGGTCGTACAAAAGCTAACAATATATATATATATATATATATATATATATATATATATATATATATATATATATATATATATATATATATATATATATATATATATATATATATATATATATATATATATATATATATATATATATATATATATATATATATATATATATATATATATATATATATATATATATATATATATATATATATATATATATATATATATATATATATATATATATATATATATATATATATATATATATATATATGTATGTATATAAATTTTCTTTATTAATAATTCAAACACGAGTTTGAAATTGTAGTCTGTTTGTATGAAAACCTAATTATTTTTAAGTAGAATTAGTACTGAATTTCCATCACCGCTGAGATAATTTTCACATACCATTTGTACCAATACAAGTGAGAGGTCCCTTTATAACCGTTCGCCGCAATCTCTCCGCTACATTAATTCCCGAAACCATTATCGTGAGTTATAAACGGGCCGCTAATTGTGGTTCTTTATGCTAATTTGATTGGCTCCGACTGCCCCTGATTTATTCGGCCATTCGGCCATTTTAAAATGAAATATCTGCTTTTTTCATAATTTTATTACAATTGAATGAACTTTGTACGCTGTTAGTTCATTATAGAAGAAAAATTTAAGATCGATTAAGTAAAATTTAGTATGGAATCGTAATTAAAGCTTCATTATAATAGGTAAATGCATTTAAAAATGTGTTACTATGTGCTTTTTATGTGGCTGTCGCCCTAATATAAGAAATATTCCGTACTAAAGTAAAAAAAAGAGTGTTTTGACACTAAGTATACATACTTCATTAAACGTTAAATAAAAAAATGTTGATGTGTATATTATCATTTATTTTTCAATTCATATTTTTCATTTTGTCCTCCCCCTTTTCCGATTTGAGTTTTAATTATTATTTTAATTCAAAGATTCTCCACGCATTCTTCACGATTTTTAATAATTTTACAATTCCTTTTAATATGTCCCTATTATTATGTCCTTTTTAGCTATAACAGGATAATTTTTAATAAAAATAACTTCAAAAGCAATAAATCACAAGGAATAGAGTGAGCTGACAATAGTCACTGTTCCTTCTGCAATAATTAATAATAGTAATAATTAAAGTAACAATATATAGTAACAAAATCGTAACACCTTGTACTTAGCTTTCATACTCTTTAATAGACCAAACTCAGACTTGTCCAAATATACCAGTAATGTGGTATATTTGGACATTATATTACATTGAAAAAAAAACAGAAGCTGTTAATGGTTACTTTAAGAAAAACATCGAAACACACGTAGACCATACGTTTCGAGCGTATTCTACGTAATTATGATAAATGGCATATCACTTAATACCAATGTTGGAAACATTGCAACTGTCCCGATTGATATAATTTCATTGCTTCTATAGTCTTTATATCTAAAACTACCATCTTTTTAAAAGATAATAAACTTAACGATATAATAACTATTCATTTTTATGGAATTTGTCATTTTCACCAAATATAGAACCCTAGCAAAGCGCAGCGTTGAATTCCGTCACTCTACGCGAAAGCGGTGAATGAAGTGTCTTACCACTACGTTTCCACAGTTCCTGCAGTTCCCTCTGCTTACTCTGCTATGAGAGGGATAAAGCGTGAACGTATAAAAAATAAGGTTCTAAAACAAAACGGGTACTATAGTTACTAGCTACCAGTAACTGCCTGCCAGTACGCCTCATGCCCTATACATTGTTCTAATGGTAGCTGTCACTTTGGAAACAGTAGAAATGTCAAGCGAGATAGATTAACAGTTACAAAGTAACGACGACGCTATACATTTTTCATGAGACGAATTTCCCGCGAACTTTTTAGAACATGTCGAATAAATATAAACATATAAAAGAAAATTCATCAAGGAGCTTCCCTAACGCCCTGTTACTGTACTGTAGGGAAACCATACGTTTACGTTTGAAAAAAACATGTTTGTGTATTTGTTATAATGATAAATTTATTGTTGAAATAATGAAATTTAAATTATTTGATGATGGTCACCTAAATATGTATCAAGTGGCATGCAGAGCCTTCATTTATCTATCTTTGTTATTGCTCGACTTAATATCTTCTAAATATACAGAAAAGTCTTGAAATATATTAATACTTTGTCCTCAAAGTATGTTCTATAACTCGTCTTAAATAACGTTTTGTAAACCAAATTATAGACAAACTAAGTATTTTTTATTACGAAACTTAGTAAAGTCATTAAAATAAAAATGTTTCGTTCCTCATTAACACTGCTTACTATAAGATATTAGTTTAAATAATTTTACATACATATATCTGTCTAAGTCAAAAGTACACACATCCTCATATAAATAGGCAAAATTCCATAAATCCCTTGAAAATATGCGCATCTGGCAACACTATGGGGAACAACTTTTTACAGCGCGGTATAAATCATCTTCAGATGATATCGGTGGAAAAGTTTTTGGGCCTGAAAAAATACGAGCCGGACGAATTAATTCATGGACACGGGAAATTACAATGTAATGGCGAATCGTAAAATAATTTTATGTTATATTTTATGAGCTTTATCACTTTTGTGACACTCATTTTTTTTATAATTTGCCCTTTTTTAGATGGTTTCCTTTGTTTCCGAATGTTATGATTGGAGAGCTTTTTTACTCATTTTTGTTATTACATTTAAAAAAAAAACGGAAGTATTTATTAAATTTTACTTTCAAGTTGAACTTTAGAGTAAGTATATATTTTTTATTAAAAAATGATTATGTACACAGTCTGACTCTAAACAAAACGATTATGAAGCTTTATTCCCATTTGGGAGATTTTGAACTCTCTGCTTTAATATAAAGAATACACAAGTAAGTTCCGCCGCATCTTCGCCCTAGATTACTATTTAGGCTTCTAGACAAATGCGAGCTAAGAAATTAGTAATTAGTAAATTGTGTTGTTGTTGTACTCTTTATTTTGCACCAAGTTAAGGTACAATGTTAAAACCTATTTAGAACATTTAAATAGTGCAGTAGGAGCTTTATTTTTCTTTTAACTTGTACACATTTTTTTAGATTTAGGCCTTGTTCAATATACGCAAATAATCCGTTTAAATTGTTTTATTTAAAATTGATAAAAATCACCAAAGACAAAGATCTTATAAACCACAGGACCTAGTGTTCCAACTCAACGCCGCGCTTACCCAGTTGCCAGAGCGAAGAAAACCACCCCGAGTGGTAATTGAACCCAGAAACCGTTGCGTTTACAAGCAGCCGCTATAACGTAATTATTACATTTAAATAGTTTTGCTACCAAATTTAGTGTTTCATTTACTGCAGCGGTGTACCTCAGTTCTAGCTCGATATCTACGTACGTATGGTTTAGGCGGTGACCTGTCTCTGCTCAATTAACACTACAATCAGTGCCGGACACCGCAAGCAAATTCACAGCGGCCGTTGAATTATAGGCAAAGTAAGTTTGATTTGGACTTATGCTCGTATTTGCTTTCTGTAAAATAAATGTACATGCATATGTGACATATAGAAAAAATTAGAACAAACAGTATAGAAAAAACTGTAAACCATTGTATGATATTTTTGATTACTTAATGATTGTTATAAATGTTGTGGTTAAGCCAAGCTACACCAACGCCAGTAGCTCAAAAGGGTCAACCTCGAACAGGGTAATTACTACGCTCTCACAGAACACCGTCGTGAAACAGTAGCATATAAATACTAGATACTGTGTTTTGTCAGGTGAGTGAGAGTTACGGAAGCACGTAAAGTGGGGTTGATGAGGGGATATAGTTGGCAACGCATTCACATCCTCATTGAGATTGTGGATGTTATGTCCACTCAACATCAGGAGGCCCTTCTGCTCGTTTGCCAGCTTATAATATATTAAAAATAAAAAATTCTCTTCTCCTCTCTCTGTATTATTATTGGTCCTATAACCAAGACACATTTAGTATGTATTTACTTATAAGCTAATTACGAACACTTTTCCATATATCTACATAATTTTAAAGATACAGTCGTTTTTAACTACAAAATATACAGTCTAAAATGTATTTAGTCTAAAATATCATATCTAACAAAGTAAAGCAAAACTGACAAAGTCACACAAATGTCCAAGTTAGAACGGAATCAAAGATGAAATCTCATCTCCACATTACAGGCAATTCTATCTCAACGTGTATAATTTGTAAGTTCCCCTTCGCGCGTCGCAAGCGTTTTTCCCTCGATCGATCGCAGATAAAAGTAATAAAGCGACCCACTGTCGTACTACTTTGACCACTACTGTGTGGTGCAAGGCAAAGGAAACTAGAGGGTTAGCTAAGTTAACTGATTTTTTTAATTTCCTAAGATTTGTTTTCAGTAATATATAGTTTTACATTATATTTGTGAAATATTTAGAAGTATTTTATATATAACATATACATACATATTTGGGATCCGACGATAGTTTTTTTATGTTATAAGACGACAAATGAGCCGAAGTTCCACTTGATGTAAAGTGGACACCCTCTTCTATAGACATTTACAACTTGAGAGCATGTGGATGCATTGCCTACCAAAAACCCAGACCCCCCTTCATGGGCTTCTGGAACTCCCACATGACGAAATAAAGTAGCATTAATAGATGATACTGAAGGAAGGTCACGTAAAAAGCATGAAGACTCTCCGGAGAGTATGTATGATGAGTCTAATGACAGTGGACGAGGCGGGAGAGGTATGCAGGGACCGCAGCGTTTGGCGCTCCGTTCTCTATGACTACCCCGCTAGGGATATATAAGTATGTGTATATATATATATATATATATATATATATATATATATATATATATATATATATATATATATATATATATATATATATATATATATATATATATATATATATATATATATATATATATATATATATATATATATATATAT
Source organism: Dione vanillae (assembly GCA_037178615.1). Taxonomy (NCBI): domain Eukaryota; kingdom Metazoa; phylum Arthropoda; class Insecta; order Lepidoptera; family Nymphalidae; genus Dione; species Dione vanillae. Next base: position 2,628,816 of record JAZFAU010000299.1, on the reverse strand, counting down.
ATATATATTTAGTCTAAATATCATATCTATATATATATATATATATATATATATATATATATATAATATATATATATATATATATATATATATATATATATATATATATATATATATATATATATATATATATATATATATATATATATATATATATATATATATATATATATATATGTATTTAATGTAGTATACGAATTAAGCTGGAAGTCAAAAAACGTAGTTTCAAAACACTAGTTTTCTTTTTCTTGGAAAACTTGGAACTTAATGACTCATTAGAAGGAGGAAATAGTCCACTCCCCAAAGTGGGAACTAAATTCCCTACTAACGTGCTATAGTAAAATGTTACACAAACGCCTTGATCTCGATAACCTCATTATATTGTTTTCCTATTTTATACTTATGTACTATAGTATAATACATAAAAATCAATAATTAACGCTAATTTCCTTAACGTTATTATTTTATTTTTGATATTAAAAGTAAAATTATGATATTTTATTACTTCTAAATATAATACGAACATAAATGGAAACAGATACAAAGTTCAGTTTGTGAACTTTATGTTCGTTGCGGTCTAAGTTATGAGGTAAAAGGGATTCATATCAATTTTTTTAGCTTCACGCATTATCCCGCGCATGACAGGGTCGGCAGAGGGAACTGCAGGAACCATAGGAACCTAGTGTTAAGACACTCTATTGCTTAGTCACAGGTTTCTACGTTCCTGCTTTCCGCCTTTTTCGAGGCATTGAGTGTTGAGACACGGAACTCAACAGCTGCGCTTTGCCTAGTTTCCAGAGCGAAGAAAATGGAAATAGAAAAATTCATATTGCCCACATGGGAATCGAACACACAGCCATTTTCACAATTATTATATAATAGATATATAAAGAGATATATACATAGAGATAGAGATAGAAATAGAGAATAGAATAAAATAGAAGTGCAGGTAAACGCTACGTCTCGGCGCCACGACGAAATCAAATTAATAAAAATAATTTCAATGAAGCCAGTTGAAGTGTTGGTATCCATTTAATATATATTCGTATTGTATACATGTTTGTCACTATGAGGGTAGTTGTTAATCAGTCAGTCTTGCAACGAACGCCGGCCGAGTAGACGTGCGTCTGCGCTCCTACTATAGTGCACTCGTGTGTAGTGGTGTGTCAGTGATAGTTCGAACCAGTTGTAGTTACAGGTACAATTTTCACCGTCAGGGACGGTCATTATAAGTGGCGATGAGAATATAGGTCAGTGAAAAAAAATATTATAAAAAAAAATACTTAAAGAACATATTTTTCAATTTTTTATGTTTCCTTTGAGTATTTTTTCTTTCGTCAGTGTGGATTAACATTTTGATAATCATAAAAATATTCTATAATTATAATTTGTACAATTTAAACAAGCGTAACATTATTTATCGTAATTGTTATAAAATTACATTCAATAGTAAAATAAAAGTTCGAAAATAGTTGTCAAATAGTTCGGTGAGCGTGATGCTGTGGCAACTTAGTGAAATAGCGAGAAAAGTCCACGTAAAATTTTTCATATGCTAATAAATATCATTTTTCTTATCTTTACGCTTTATCCCGCACATAGCAGGGTATGCAGAGGGAAATGCAGGAACCACAGGAACCTAGGACACTGCGTTGCTTAGTCCCTGATTTCTCCACCCCTGCTTTCCGCCTTTTTCGATACGAAAATACGATGACTTAAGATAATATATTCAAAATATATATTTTCGACATACCTACGTCAATTATACAAATATATCTTAACTGTTAATGTAGTATAGAATAGGGGCTAATTATATTTACATTAATATAAGTTTTATTAGGTATATATTATTCACCTATATTAATGAAATTTTAGAAATGCCAAGCTATGCTACGTTTGATACGTAATGTATTTATTCTTTGTATTGTGAAGTTAGTTCATTATTTTGCAGTTATTCGCACTATTTTTCATTAAATTGAAGGTACTTCTTTTAAAAAGAAATTATCTTCATATAGAAATTAAACGTCTTTAGAAGTCAAAGGTTCTTTTGAGGTAGTTATAAAAACAAATATGTTAACGGAAACGGATCAAGGAATTACTTGGGAAAGACGCCACAATTAACTCGGGCGTTTTTAAATGAATTTTCCAAGAGATTATCAAGATACTTAGAAAGATACTAAGAGACAAAACACACACAGACGAAATAACTTTTTAGTCGACTAAGATATCCACTATCCATCACTGCTGATGATGATCGTATATGTAAGTGGGAAGTTTAGAGAATTTTATCGCGAAAATAATATTAACGTTTTATCACTGTGCCATATTGTACACAAACGAATGGAGAATTTGAGAGATAAAATAGACACATCGTTAAAAGATTCAAAATATACTGAAATAAGGTAAAAAGGAAATGCCATATGAATACTTAATGATGTGTAATTTGAATTCTCATTCACTCACTAGCAAAACACAAACGAAACACCTCTTTATTTGTATCTCGATCTTAGTACTTTTCACAAAATGATTGTTTTCCAGAACCCTAAATGAAGTATTTTAATGTCTCTCAATTATGTTGATTTAAAATATACAAAGAAAAATTATCAAAAATCTTCACTAATTTCAAGAAGCGAGTTTAAACTTTCAATTTTTAAACTTTCATACATTCTACACTTAATCAAAACTAGACACCACTGTCATAAGTTATCTGATGACCTTTCCTTTAGCACCTTCAATTTCTCAGTGAGTAAGCATGTTTCTGAAATACCGCCTTAGGATGCGTCGTCACGAATTTTCATGACTCTGCAATATTTGTTTATTTTAAATTAAACCATCATGACTGGGGAAGGCAACCCTTCGCGGAACACAAAAGATATGCTTTCTAATTCCTACAAAAGTTTTTGTTCTAAGTACAAGTGAATTAGTCTCGATAGTCGTAAAATAAGATAAAACTTTAGTCAAGTTACTTAAATGATCTAGAAAATACGCGACAAACCAAGTTTTGCTAACGAAATGAACCAAAAATATCTTAGCCAAATATGTTTTAAATTTCATAATAAATTCTACTTTAATATACTATTAGATAATATAATAAATTCGCTTTCTACTGTATGCACCTATGCTTAGATCTTTAAAACTTTTTTTTATAAATTTAATGATACAAGAGGAAGGCTTATATATATGTGTATGTAGGTGTTTATATATGTATATATATATGTATATATATATATATATATATATATATATATATATATATATATATATATATATATATATATATATATATTTATATATATATATATATATATATATATATATATATATATATATATATATATATATATATATATATATATATATATATATATATATATATATATATATATATATATATATATATATATATATATATATATATATATATAAATATATATATATATATATATATATATATATATATATATATATATATATATATATATATATATATATATATATATATATATATATATATATATATATATATATATATATATATATATATATATATATATATATATATATATATATATATATATATATATATATATATATATATATATATATATATATATATATATATATATATATATATATATATATATATATATATATATATATATATATATATATATATATATATATATATATATATATATATATATATATATATATATATATATGTATATATCCATATGTATATAGATATGTTATTGTTGTGTACATGTTTATATATATATATATATATATTTTATAAGTATGCATTATATTTACTGTGCATAACAATTATATTTATTATTCACACCTTTAACTCCTTTTTCTTCCCCATTATGTCCTATGCCTTAAGGTTGCCTGGAAGAGATCGCTGTTATAGCGATAAGGTCGCCTCTTGTACACTTCATTTAAATGCTGTTTCTGATTATCATATCATATGAATGATCAATAAAGAGGGTATCTATCTATATGTATAACCCATGCAAAATACACATAGACGTTAACGAAAATTGCTTAATTTTAAATTATCTCAATTAATTATTATTGTTTTTTCCAGAGTAAGTAAGTTAATGAATGACAAAACATGTGTAATTTTTTTTATATAAAGACACCTTGTAATGTATTTACGGAGCTGTGGCGGGTCTACCTGTATATTTACTACATTGTGTAAATCTTGAAATAACTTAAAATTGTTGCTTCAACTGATGTCTGTGAAAGTGGGTACTGATGCTTAAAACTACAAGATACTCGTATGTAATAATGTTAAATTAAACATCCGAGAGAAAATTTAAAACTAAAACAATGGACTTGCTACAAGCTTTACAAAAGGAAATCTTCCAATTTTTAAGTTATTAATATTTTTCACATACTGTACATATTTTAAAATTTACAAAAATTAATAATATTTATATTTATACTTTAACTTTAGTTCTGAATCCCACCGACCGAAAGCCTTAACATTATTTCAAGTGATATTAGCATACACATCTATCGTTTTCAGTACCTAGTCCTGTCATCGGACCGTTGTGGCACAGAGGCGTAAGTGTCTACCTGTAATCGCGACGGTTTCTGGGTTCGATTCCCACTCGAGGAAGATGGATTTTTCTATTTCCATTTTCTTCGCTTTGGCAACTAGGCAAAGCGCGGCGTTGAGTTCCGTCACTCAACACGCAATGCCTCGAAAAAGGCGGAAAACGGAGACGAAAAAAAGTAGGGACTAAAGCAACGGAGTGTCTTAACACTAGGTTCGTATGGTTCCTGCAGTTCCCTCTGTCTACCCTGCCATGTGCGGGATAAAACGTGAAGCTAAAAAAATGAAGCAATATAATTTTTAATATAAATCGTCGCTTTATGATTACGATATCTATTAAAGGAAATTATTCAGGCAAAATTTATCAAATTAAGAAGCTTTTAGAATTGTTATACATTATTATTCAAGTAATATAAATTAAATTTTAAGTATTTTTCTTTAAAATAAATTATGTAAATAAATTATAATTTATCTGTGGCTTCCTGGTCTAGTGGAATTAACTAACAGGTATACACGAATAACAGGGAACGGAGAGTCTTAACACTTGGTTTACACGGTTCCTGCATATCTCTCTGCTCCTGCTTTAGGCAGGATAAAGCATGAAGCTAACAAAAAGTAAAAAAAAACATCCAAAATAATCTGACCATATAGACAAATGGTTTCAATATATAATAAATGATACTAGCTTTGCAATACCGAAACTTTCTCCATTCGATTCATTAGTTTTCAAGATTACATGTCCAGGCAAATAAACTTTTTAAATATTGGCACAGTCCAGGCTTAGACTCGTAACTTTTATCTACAAAGTAATGTATGAACGTACAAAACCAACTAGGTGTTTTGTTGCAGTAGTACATGTGTACGTAGTGACTGTCATTGAAGTTCTTATAGATAACTAACTCTTGGAGAAACTAATTGATGGTACAAGGCACAAGATATGTGTGCAAATCAATATACGTCTTATAATTTTATTGTTATGAAAGTGTTTAGTATTGAAATTAATGTTTTATTATTGAAACCAGTAAAACCGGTTTGTAATGTAAAGTTTTTTATGATATTATTTTCGAATATTGCATAGAAATTTCAGCTGTCAAATGAATAAGAAAAACCTAATTATATAAAGTGGATCTCTTTTGTATTAACTATCGTCGAAAGATAAACCAATTGATATTACTCTGTTGCTTAATTATGAAAAATAGACTACGAACAATGAAACTCAGGCTTAGTACCGACATATACGTCTAAATTATATGAAATAAAGTTAATATGTATATGATCTTAAATTTGCGTTAATTTTGTATTTTTAATTGGTGAAAATAGATTTTACGAAACAACGATTGTTTAATGGCGGAATTCATTTGGGATATTGAATTTTCTTTACTTTCATTTTTTTCGCTCTGATATCAAGACAAAGTGCGGCGTTGAATTTCGCAACCCAACACACAGTATCTCGGAAGGCGAAGGAAACAAGAAATGGACTGTCTTTAAACTACGTACCCTCTGTCTACGCTGCAATATGAGAAAATAAAAAGGCTAAAGTTTCAAATTACTTATTTCTATATATTCCTATTTCACTATTAAGTAAACAACTCTTGAATTAAGTCTGAAAATGGAGGACGTAGTGTGTCGACGTTTCTTTTTGACCTAAGTTATCATATTGAAAAAAAATATTTATAAAAATTTCTTATCGCCAACACCACACTACTACGTACAAGTTCCGCCAAACAAAAGTAGTCTCGGTTTATTTCATTTTAGACTTTGGCTTTAGATAACGTGGTTAGTTCCCGGAGTTTGGTTCATCTTTATTTTTATTATACTCGTACAAGCGTCTTCGTATTTACACCTGTCGCTTAGTTTCTTATATTTTCTTATTTAATTTGCGATTGTATTTTCCTATACTAATTTAATTACAGACACGTTTCTTTATAAGTCGGTCATGTGAATTTAGAAATAAGTAATATTGAGCCTCTATATAGACATTTGTATATTTTATTAGTTACACGCCCATAGCAGAGTAGACTGAGGGTAAGTAACTAAGTGACAGTTCGTTATCCATCTTATTCCTTCCGAGATATTGCGTGTTGAGTGACGGAGTTCGACGCCGCACTTTGTCTTGTTACCAGAACGACGCAAATTGAAGTAATTCAATAAACGAATAAATTAATGAATTAGATTCCTATTTGAAGAAAATTGGAATACAATTCACACAATATCGCTAACTACGATGTATATATTCTTTATTGCATACAAAAAAAATACTTGAAAAATATAAAAGTAAATTTTAGATCGCATAGATGGGCTTATTTCTGAAGGAAACCGAACAATTTGTAGCCAACCAGCGCAAATGTGTGCGTAACCGCGGGAACGTGTAGTGCAGGTACACAAGATATATAATACAAAAAAGTAATATAAATACTGAAAGGAATTTAAATGAAAGAAAAAAATAGTCAATTTAAATATTTTAAAGTAAACATATACGTATAAATATGAAGTATATACATAAGTACATATATAAACATACAGATACGTAATATACACACGTAAATACATACATACATGCATAACATCCTATGGAAGTTTTGGATTATTTTACTACACGAGATAAAGAAAAATAGAGCTCCTAATATATGTAACACCTTTTGTAAGATTGTTAAGTGGTCAATGAAGTGATTTACTACTAACAAACTACCAACCTTACTTAATTCAAACTATAATTTATAAAATATCATTTAATAGTCGCGACGGTTTATAGATTGATTTCCACTTGGAAAGGCTGGATTTTTCTATTTCCATTTTCTTCGCTCTGGCAATTAAGCGCGGCATTAAGTTAAACCACTCAACACGCAATGCCTCGAAAGACGGCAACCGTGAAACGAAGTGTCCTATCACTAGGTTTCCACAGTTCCCGCGGTTCCCTCTGCCTACCCCGCTATATACGGGATAGAGCGTGAAGCTATAAAAAATATATATAATATTACAAATGTCTACTTAAATATAACAATTTTATTTTCCTGAAGAGCTATCAAGGACAGATTGATTGCGGGTGACAGATTTCTCTACACCGAGTGACATTACGGGCGTAATGCGATTACTTATAGCTCTCTAATATCGGGTTTTATCTGGCCCTTTTATTTTCTATTCCTTTTGTTTGCGCCGTACAATGGTTGGACACCCTCTGCCTTTTATGGCCACAGTTTTAAGTGGCCGAATATCTTGTTATTTTCTTTTGTTTATTTTATTTTATGAAGAAAAATATATGTCTTTAATAAACATAGATGTAAAAATATATATCTATTTGTATATCTTGAAATATTTTGCATTTATATATGTAAGCCTCTGTAACATTTTGCTGTATCTTAAATTTATTTTATAGTTTCTCGTTAACATTTGAATACGTGATTTGTCTAATTAATTTCATGAAAATTGTTATTAACTTATGTATATTTAGGAGCATGTTTCACAAAACGTTTTTTTTAGTTTGCTGGGCGCTTGAACAGATTTAAAAAAATGCAGGTTCCTTTTCCGGTAAGTTTTTCTTTTACGGCTTAAGCTATTTTTTTATATATTTATATATATATATATATATATATATATATATATATATATATATATATATATATATATATATATATATATATATATATATATATATATATATATATATATATATATATATATATATATATATATATATATATATATATATATATATATATATATATATATATATATATATATATATATATATATTTTAACGTTTGATGCTGATTTGTATCCTAAACGTATAATTTGTAATTTCCATCATTAATAATCATCGTCAGTCACACATACGTCAGCTACTCAGTACTATTCAATGGTTATTTACTCACAAAGTCGTAATGTTCGATATCGAGTCCTCATAAAGTGAATGTTTGACAGGTTCATGATGACAGCGATTTATACTATTTACAGAACAACTCAGGCTTAATATACGTTCTGTATTCATTTTCTATGTCATCTGTTTAAGTTTTTCTTACATGACACAGATTCTACTACATCTTTCTATATATATAATAATTTGTATATAATTAAGACGCTTTATACTCTACTTAAAGAAAATATATAAAAATTTGAAGGCCGCGGTATTTGAACCCCCGACCTCTTGCGAACTCGATATTTTCTTTAAGCATATTTTCTATACTCAGTGTGGATTAACATTGTTAAAGTTATAAAAATAGCATGCTCCCTCGACAAACGATTGTTCCTTGTAATTATCTTTGCGTAGCGGAAATTTGTAAAAATCTCCCTGCAGAGATGATAACAACGAAATAAGTTGTATAAAGCTTATAAGAATTTCGACGCATGGCTCAGTGGTGAGAGCGCTTATACGGTTCGTAAGAGGGCTCAGGTTCAAATCCCGCTGCGTTTAAATTTTTATATGTAATCTTTAACTATTTTTTTATCCTCAGTGTGGATTAACACTTTGAATATCATCAGAACGCATTAGGTTGTGGTCGAGCTCGATAGGTAAACAAAAAAATGGTCAAATCTAACTCCACCAACGCCGCACGTAACCTCATATTGCATATACGAATAAATTTTTATTACGGCAAATATATCTCGGCATTAGAGCGCCGCTCGCGATCTCATAAATATTGCGACATTAGGACAGATTATCCTATATTTTGGCGTTTTGGTACAATACAAAGCCGTCGCTGCACTGCGCTTGACGTATGGATCCTCTTGTTATTTTGTATGCTTGTAATATGGAAGATATCCATTAATGTGAGTCTCTTGTAATTTATATTAATTTCTGTTAAAGTGTCTTTCCAGGAGTATTTGGATATGAACATAATATCGAGAGCTGTATACTTAAAAAATTATAATAATATATAATAATTTATTGCAGAGCAAAAAAAGATCATTTTAATAACAGTTTTGTATGTAGAGTGAATGTACGGTAGAGCTTTTATTGTCGAAAGCAATATTTTATAAGCAAGCATTATAATTAAAGTTGATCTAAAACAGGAATGCAGAAAGGTGTAAAAAGCACAGCTTTTTCTTTAAATTGTGGTTACAAAAATCAGTTCTATCCCTTTTTTCCACAACAACTTTGACCAGAGAATTTTCACGATACAGTCGACAGACAGACGAATATATTTCAACTTTGGTTGATTGCAACAAAAAAAATTGCCCTGATTGTTCAAAGCGCAATACAAAGTATGGAAAGTGGTTGCTATTTTAGCTGTCATTTTTTTATCAAAGGGTTGTTTAGTTTGGCTGGAAAAAGCTTTTTTTACTTTCGTGTATCTATATAACGCTTTTGAGGATATCACAGTACAGTGGCATTTTGATGTGTTTGGGAGGTTTGAGTTTTGGATTCATAAACAAGCATAGTGCAGCGGTGAGTTCTGCTTCTTAATAAACAATGTCTTATTTCTGGATGATATATATATATATATATATATATATATATATATATATATATATATATATATATATATATATATATATATATATATATATATATATATATATATATATATATATATATATATATATATATATATATATATATATATATATATATATATATATATATATATATATATATATATATATATATATATATATATATATATATATATATATATATATATATATATATATATATATATATATATATATATATATATATATATATATATATATATATATATATATATATATATATATATATATATATATATATATATATATATATTGTCCATGAATATCAGGTGTATTCAATAAAAAAACGGAATTAAGTTTAAGATCAGTATAATCACTGTAAGGGCGTAACATGAAGAGAAAAATTACAAAAAATGTGTCGGTAGACATAAAAATAAATCTACAAATATTAATAAATATGAACAAGTAAAATCTCGGTGGACAGTGATATTGCTATTGCAATATTGGCAGGAGTCATAAAATTAACTAGTACAAAATATAATAAACTAAATGTTATACTATTTTTAGACATGCCCCCAGGCGTTGAAAGCACCTCTTTCAACAATCTTCAGGTTGTGGTAATAGGCATATTTTGCTGAATGCCCTCTGAACAATTCCATTTGGAGTCCTAACATCTGCTACTCGAATAACACCATCGGCTCCTGGGTACACATTGACAATTCGACCCATTTTCCATTTGAGCGGTGGTAGATTGTCATCCTTTAGAACGACGAGACTGTGTAGTTTGAGGGAGTTTTCGGATTTTTGCCATTTCATCCTCATCTGAAGACCCGCGAGATACTCCTTACTCCATCGCTTCCAAAACTGCTGACGGAGTTGCTCAAGTCTTTGATAACGCGTCAGCTTGTTGATGTTTTGAGCTTCGTAATTCGGCGCTGGCAGTGACGTGAGCGAGCGTCCGATGGTAAAGTGTCCGGGTGTAAGAGGCAATAAATCTGCAGGATCTGTAGACATATAAGTCAGTGGCCGGGAGTTCAGTATAGCTTCAATTTGCACCAATGTAGTATAAAGTTCCTCGTACGTAATTTTACAATTTCCCAGTACTCTTATTAAATGATATTTTGTGGACTTGACACCTGCTTCGCTCAAGCCATTATAATGTGGTGCATAAGCTGGAGTAAAGTGAAATTTGATGCCATCATCAGCAACTGTCTCAGATAAAACTTCACTATTGTTTTTAATAAAATTTGCAATATCGTTACTCGCGCCAACAAATGAAGTACCGTTATCAGAGTATATATTTTTAGGTTTCCCCCTACGAGACATAAATCTACGCAAAGCTAACAAGAAATAATTGCTCGTTAAATCACCAACTAATTCGATATGCATTGCCTTAGTAGAAAAACATACGAAAACTGCAATATACGCTTTTAATAATCTACTACCACGACCTTGTCGACTAACAATCATAATTGGGCCAGCATAGTCGATCCCTACGTTCTCGAAAGGATAACTGACAGACACACGCTGTTGTGGCAAATTTCCCATTATAGGTGCAACTATCTTAGGCTTTAATCGAGTAGTGCTTAGTAATAGTTGCGGACCTGCATGTAACAATCTTCTATGCTCGTAATTAAATAATAATTTAGTAAAAGGATGTTTCGAGTGAATCAAAATCGGATGTTTTTTATCAAATGTAAAGTTACCATGTTCTAAACGGCCTCCAACACGAAGAATTTTAAAATCATCAAGAAATACATTTAATTTAAGTAACGCGTTTTTAGCAGGTAAGTTTTTATTATTTATTAAAAGTTCATATTCTGGAAAAGATTGTTCTTGTGAAATTTTGATTATAAGATTTAAAGCATTATCCAATTCTTCGACCGTTAAAAATTTATCATTAATTAATCCTTTCCTACAAATTCGAATAAAGCATAAAACATAAGCTACAGTACGTTTAAGTCTAGATCAGTTAGAAAATCTATTAAAATTAATTAATTCATTGTTATCACTTTCTACAGCTATATTTGCAGTTATTACAGGACGTAATTCTGGAAGAGTTTCAGAACTAGCGGAATGTGATGGCCAATATGACATATCTAGTCTTAAAAATTTTGGGCCTGACCACCAAATCTCAAGTGACATCAGAGCTTTAGCATTAACACCTCGCGAAATATGATCAGCAGGATTTTCAAGCGTAGGTACATGTCGCCAAGTACAACCAGAAGATTTATCTACAATCTCTGCAACTCTATTGCGCACAAATGGTTGTAATTTACTTGGTAGGGTTTTAAGCCAGCCCAAAACAATAGAAGAGTCGGTCCAAAAAAACGTACGCCGTACCTTGACTCGGAGAGCACTAATAGCCTTTTCGTAGAGACGTAGCCCCACAAGAGCCCCGCAAAGCTCCAATCTTGGTACGGTAGTAGGTTTGATTGGAGCGACCCTGCTTTTAGCGATAAGCAAACGAACTGAAACTTCATCATTTTCTTTTCCGCTACAAACATACAAACATGCTCCATAAGCATATTGTGATGCATCGGAAAATATATGTAAATCTATATAGCTATAACAATCAACTAAAACATTACGTGTAATCAATAAATCATTAAGAATTGGTAAATCAATAATGAATTCTTTCCATGACCTAGCTATATCACCTGGTAGTGGGTCATCCCATGACAATTTTTGTAGCCATAATTTCTGTAACATACATTTCATGATAATAATACAAGGTGTAAGTAATCCAAGAGGATCAAAAATACGTGAGATCACAGAAAGTATGCTACGTTTTGTCATAGTAACAGGAATATTACCACTTATGGAGAAACAAAGTTTATCCGAATTTGAACACCAACCTAAACCTAAAACTGATTTAAAATTAGATTCATCAGCCCCTATGTTCAAATCAAATGATTTAATATTTTTAACATCATTATTTAAATCTGCAACATTTGATTTCCACTTTCTAAGTGGCATTTGTGCCATACCTAAAGCATTAGTAACGTTTTGACGTATCTGTAAAAGTTCATCGATGGTATCTGCCCCAGTGAGCGGATCGTCGATATAGAAATCGTCTAAAATGATCTCAGCTATATTGGGATCAGAGCATTCGAGACCTATTTGCTTGAGACAGCGGACAGCTAGAAACGGTGCACTCGCTGTACCGTAGGTCACCGTATTTAATTCATAAATATCTAAATTCTCGTCCGTTTTATTACGCCAGATAATTCGTTGAAGGTGTCTATCATCTGGATGTACTGAAATCTGTCTGTACATTTTCTCCACGTCAGCGGACAAAATGTACTTATGCTGCCTAAATCTCAAGAGAATACTTAAAAGATCGTCCTGTATAGTTGGACCGACCATTTGAATTTCATTAAAGGAAACTCCCGTAGTAGTAGGACTACTAGCGTTAAACACGACCCTTAACTTCGTTGTTGAACTACTATCACGCCAGACACCATGATGTGGAATAAAATAAGAAAATTCATTAGATTTTAAATTAGATTTGGACATATGGCCTAGTGATAAATATTCCAACATAAATTCATGATATTTAGTTTTTAGTAAAGATTGATTATTAAGACGACGTTCAAGAGACAAAAAACAATGTTTAGCACGCTGATAAGACTCACCTAAAGTTTCAATATTATTTTTTAAAGGAATTCTCACGCAAAATCGGCCATCAGGGAGGCGGGAAGTATTATTAATGAAGTGCTCTTCGCATATCTTTTCTTCCTCAGAATAATAGGAGGATTTATTATCAATTTCCTCTAACTCCCAAAATCGTGATAAATTCTCTTGAATAGCTTCATTTGAATCCAAAAAATCATTATCAGACTCAATTCGTGCTAAGTTACATTTAATATGGGCTGGTGAGCGATTAGACACATGACCGCCAAACATGGGTCCAAAAACTATCCAACCAAGTTTAGTTTCAAAAAGTATCGGTTTGCCGCTACCTAGCTTAATGATTTGTGATCCTAGTAAATCCCAAAAGAGATCAGCACCAATGATTAAATCAATGTCTCCGGGTGTATAAAAATTAGGATCAGCTAAATTAATATCAGATTTAATATCTAACATCGAAATGTCTATATGACTATAAGGCACTTTACTTATGATTGATGGTAAAACAAAACAAGTGACATTTGTAAAATAATTATTATTTAATGATTTCATTTGCACACGACACATTTTACCAATTGGTAGGGTGCAGTTATTTATCCCTATAACAGAACGTTCGACATTATCATAAGGTAAGCTTAATATATTACACATATTTTCTGTAATAAGACATGATGTACTTCCGGAATCAAGTAACGCACGAGCAATATATTCCTGATTTTCGGAGTCATACAGCTTAACAAGGGCTGTTGATAATAGAACATCATGATTACCTTTATTTGAATTTTTCAAACATGCCGACAAAGAGATATTTGAGTTGGAAGTGGAATTCATATGATTCGAATCGCCCTTATCCTTCTTTGATGATCCAGCATTATCTGGTGATCGCGACTTTGAACCTGATACGTGGATAAGTGTATTATGCTTACGTTTACATATCCTACAACCAGGCTTTTTGCATTGGTTTGCATAGTGACCGGTATGTAAACAATTGTAACATATTTTATAATTAGATAAGAGTTTCAATCGCTGCTCATTATTAAGACCTAATAACTGAAGACAATTTTTAAGCGGATGCTCACCTTTACATTTAACGCAGGGTTTAGGTGTAGAGGAGGCTATCGGAGATTTATCGTCAGCCTGAGTTGGACTCGCAATAGAAACAATGCTCTTAATTTTCGTGTTCTGTTTAATGGACTGGTGAGAATGATTACTACTTCGCGATAACTCTAATGCCTCTAACAAATCAGCACGATTACGTAAAAAGTTTATAAATACATCTAGTGTAATAGGTTCATCCTTACCAAGACGACCCTTAAGTTCCTCCCATTCGCGATACGTCTTAGGATCTAGTTTTTGTATTATAATATGTATCAACAATGTATCCCAGTGCTTAGTCGGTTCGCCTAGAGAATCTAAAGCTCTTAAATTTTTATTTAGTTGATCAATTAAACGCTTAATAGATACGGACGACTCTTTCGTAATTAAATCTATGTTGAATAACGCGGTCACGTTATTTTGAATGAGTAACCGTTTATTATCAAACCTTTCGCATAGTATCTTCCAAGCAACAGGGTAAGTCTTCGCTGAAAATTCAATGGACTGTATAACTAAGGCGGCAGTGCCCTCTAGTGACGCTCTCAAATAATGAAATTTATTAATGTTGTCAATTTCGTCGTTGGAGTGAATAAGACTAAAAAAAGTATCATGGAACTCTAGCCAATTATCATAGGAACCGCTAAACTTAGGCAATTGTATAGTTGGTAATTTAACAAGATTATTGTTATTATTAACCCTCATAGTATTTTTATTACTGTCAGAACTCGAGTCACTCAATCCAGTAGAATGAGCAACTAAATACTGTGCTTGAGCTACTAATTTATAATACAGAGATTCGAAATCATTTCTTTCCAATAATTGACTTTCCATGTCTTCTGTTACACATTCCAACCTGCACTGTACCTCATCATATTGTTCAAACATGCTGCAAATTTTATTAATACGTAATTGAAGTTCTTTTACCTGAGACTGACTGACTGACCCGTCTAAATTATTTAAATAATTTCCAAATAATGTTAGCCGGCCTTTATAGGTTGCACGCTTTTTAATAAGATCTCTTTCTTCCCGTTCCGACATTATGTGAAGCAAGTGTCAAATCCTGGAATGTATACAATGCAAAATATTAAATATAAATTTAAACAATACTTTATAAGGTTAGGTTAATTACAATTTGGTATAAATTTTACAATGAAACAAATTGTAGTAGTCATATGGTCAAAAGACAAATAAATGTAACTATTATTAACTTCTAAATATACAATTTAAAACAAAAAAAAATGATTTGACTTAAATATATTTTCTGTAATCAACACAATCTCTGTATCTGATATAAATCAAATTTATTAAACATATTCTCCTAATGACTCATTACATTTAAAATTATTTAATTAGGAACTATGCATATAAAGCATTACTTATTAAATTTATAGTTTAATAATTGTGTATTTGTACCTTTAGTAATAAGTAATTAAGTCAAAGGAGCACTAACAATGCAAAATTAATAACTTTTTAGTTAAAACAATCACAAAATATAATGGAAGGAACTTTCTATTTATAATATAACATATTATTTTATACATAACACATTAATAACAAATAAAGTTAAATTGATATGTACTGACCTTTATATAAATCTTAAATCCTTAAATACTACCTGAATATAAGAGTACTGGGTGGAAATTAAGCACTGAAATAGCTAAATACTGCAATATTCCATAAACCACGTCATACATCCAAATCCTTTGTTCTGTGATCCGACGTCTGTTGTGATTTCACTTATTTTTCCACGAAGAAACCAGTATCCCTTTATTGTGCTGGTTATTTTTAACATTTACTATCCGGCTCGAAGGACCATGTCCATGAATATCAGGTGTATTCAATAAAAAAACGGAATTAAGTTTAAGATCAGTATAATCACTGTAAGGGCGTAACATGAAGAGAAAAAGTTACAAAAAATGTGTCGGTAGGCATAAAAATAAATCTACAAATATTAATAAATATGAACAAGTAAAATCTCGGTGGACAGTGATATTGCTATTGCAATATTGGCAGGAGTCATAAAATTAACTAGTACAAAATATAATAAACTAAATGTTATACTATTTTTAGACATATATATATATATATATATATATATATATATATATATATATATATATATATATATATATATATATATATATATATATATATATATATATATATATATATATATATATATATATATATATATATATATATATATATATATATATATATATATATATATATATATATATATATATATATATATATATATATATATATATATATATATATATATATATATCGTGTCTAAACCAAATAATCACCATGGTATTATCGTCTTTGAAGTCATTTACAACTTGTCAAAACCTTAAATACGCCGAAAGGCATATTAGAATGTTTATTAGCGAAGCAATTTTGGCCTAATTTTGGTTTGAATACAATAAATTTTAAATCATTTGTCTCCTTTAAGTAAGTTATTAAACGCTTTAACTTGGCAAATAGAGTCATTTGTTGGCATTTAAAGGTTTTTGACTGTACACAAAATGATAGACTTCGATACATACATACATACATACATATCTTCACGCTCTATCCCTAGCGGGGTAGTCAGAGAGAACGTATCGCCAAACGCTGCGGTCCCTGCATACCTCTTTCGCCTCGTACACTGTCATTAACCTCTTCATACATGCTCTCCGGGGAGTCCTCATGCTTTTTACGTGACCTTCCTCCAGTATCTTCGATACTGTGTTTTCAAAAGTCAACCAAGGTCTCCCCTTACCTCTCTTACCACACACTTTTCCATCGTATATCTTTTTTACCATTCTTTCATCACTCATTCTTTCGACGTGCCCAAACCACCTGAGCACATTCTTCTTCATTCTTACTATGACATCCTCGCCGGAACCTGAAGACTTCGATACCAGACTCGATATACCATTTATAGATATATTTTAATATATTATATTCATTTACATATAAAATACACAAATAAACATAAAGCTTTACGCTTTGTCTGTATCTCTAAAATACATAAATTACTTTAAATAATACGCAACTGTAAACGAAGTGTTGTGTTCCAGCACTCACCATGCAATGTCGGGCTTTTGTGCAGAAAGTAGAGACAAGAGTGCCTTGTCACTATGACAAGTAGTGTCATAGAAAACTTGATACAATGTAAGCTGAAAAATACCAAAAACTAGAAATTGAGTGAACTTCTTATTTGCTTTTAACGATACTATATGTATCTATACAACATACATACATATACACATAATTACTAATTACAAAAATATATAAATAGCTTTAAATATTATTTAACTTATGTTACGGTTCATAGTAATTCAAAGTTTTTTTTTTTTTTTAGCTTCACGCTTAATCCCGCACATGGCAGGGTAAGCAGAGGGAACTGCAGGGACCATACGAACCTAGTGTTAAGACACTCCGTTACTTAGTCCCTGCTTACTCCGTCCCCGCTTTCCGCCATTTTCGAGGCATTGCGTGTTGAGTGGCGAAGAAAATGGAAATAGAAAAAACCATCATCCCCGACTGGGAATCGAACCCAGTAACCGTCGCGTTTTAGGCAGACGTTGCGCCTTTGCGCCACGACGGTTCAAAGATATTCTATATATTTAAAGTACTTCCGAATTAAATTTACCAAGATTTCGATAGGTTTCTTAAATATAAATATGAGAAAGATAATAAACTAGCGACTAGGGGTCTACGAGGGATATTTACTAGAGTCGAAAGCAGGTTAAAAGGCTGAGATCGTAAAATCCGAAATATAATTTACTTATATTATTTTTAATTTCACAAAAGTAAAGTTAGAAAGCACATAGTAACTTAAACTTAATTAATGATATATAGATTAATACTATTTAAGGAGGATTACAGAAATAGATCCGCTAAAGAAAGTTCTTTTACAAACCACTTTTCTAACATTCACCAACTTGTTTCCGCACAATTGTATGGAAAATCTACGCATATTTCACTGCCTTTAATACTGTATATTATAAGACCTATAATCGCACGTTGCTATCAAAACAATTGATAACGAAAAACAATAGAAAAATAACCTTAATAATGGGTAATAAGGATTGAATTCTCTATTCTAAATTTGGTAGTAAAATAAAATCATGATCTGGAAATTTATTCTTTATGGTTTGTATGTTAAGGTTGAATTTTCTTTGCGTAAATTTCATAATCCGAGCTGAGCGATAAACCTAGGGCACTGTGGCCAAGAAACAATAGCGTATTGTTCGCTTTAGGGGTGTCAATTTCAGAAAATTTACACATATTTTCGATTTTAGGGGGAATATGCTTTATAATATATAAAAAGCTTTTTCATAAGTTCTCTAAAATTTTTCTTAAGTGTTAATAAAGCTTATTATGTAACAATTTTACAAGTCCTTGATAGATATATATTGTAAGCTTTTTCTGAATTTAAGCTCTAAATTAATGTTATTTTGGGAGTTTGATGGAAAAGTTGTATGTCAAGAATAGACAAGAGACAAGAAATTAATCAAATGAAAAGACGTGAACAAAGCTACTAATATTAGATATCACAAAACGATATCTTAAGGAATTTAATAGAAAATAATTCACGTAATTTTGAAATTTATTTATTAATATAACACGATGTATATGTTTTTTCCATAAAAAGAAGTAACTACGCAATCGCTCTGTACTCAGAAAAAATATTCAAAAAGCTACAAAAACACCTATAAAAAGAGCCTGTAAGCGTATAAAAGTTAAAGCGCTAAAATAACAATTTTTCAGTATATAATGAAGTAGTCACGATGACGAGCTTCGAGTGACGCTCGAAGCTTTTCCTTGACGTCCTTTACATAGCAAGTGTTTTGTACTGGGCAACATATGACCAGTCACGAATAGAGGACGATAGAGAAGTGTTACATCAGATGTAGTTCATGTATAGATAATTAGATTTTTATAAAAATATTGAGATATTACTTTTAATAAAGCGGTTACATAGGTTTTGGTTTATCTTACTATACCAAATCAATTGAAATAATTTTTTCCCTAACCGGAAATCGAAGCTACAATCGTCACCATTACCATTAGCCACTAAAAAGTGATTACATGATATATAAACAAAATTTAATTTAATTATTTACTATGTTATTGTGCTGTAAAATAAACATATTTTTATGATCTTATATATAATGTAATAAAAAGCAAAATTAATCCTTATAAAATCAAAATTATATAGAGAAAATGACATATTGAAATCATTATTAACGCCTTTTAGAAATTAAAAAAGCTCTCCCCCTCTTCCCGGAACTTTCTCTTTACCCTCAAAAAAGGCTTTTTTAAAAAAAAGCCATCCCCTCTTTCTGTCATCCCTAACAAAGTGAATGGACTCACTTATTCGTGATACTTTTGTTGCTGTTTTTGTATCAACGTTAATCGCTTTGACGTCTTTATGTTAAAGCTTAACATATACAAAATACATCCTTATTTCAAATACATACGGCTCCAAATCCCATATTGCAAAACCGATTTGATTAAGTGAAAAGTACTGAGCGTTTGTCTGAAAATTAAGCGAAGGATAATTTTACTCGCGAAGTATCTAGAGGGTTATTGATGACTTCATGTTTGTGATTTTTTTAAGGCACAATATATATTTTTTAATTGGTTATTACTGAGATTCGTCCTTAGGGAATTGTTAAGAAAATAAATAAAAAAAAAAAAAAACAGATAAAATATTTAAGGGTCAGCCAGACTGGTATGAAGTAACATAAGACCGATTTTAAAATCAAATTAAGGAAATAAAATCTTGTCAAATTTAATAATTCTAATCAAAATCAAAACAAATTTTCTATTTCCGACTGTCTATTATTAAACTTCTAATATACAATAATAATAAGTTATATAAAATATCATAAGCTGATAATAAATAAACGTGAAAGAGTAACTTCAGACAGCAGGAAGAGAGAGCAAGTGATCTCGCCAGGAATATACACAAACCCAAAAAACAAGTTGATAAGTTTTTAAACAGCGAACCGAAAAAAACAAGTTACAAGTGGAGGAAGCTGAGTAACCTGACCTGTTGGCTGATATAAAGTAAAGATTATGAGCAAAAGAAATAATAATATAAAAAAAAGAAATAATATTTTATCTTGTATAAAGATAAACCATCTATATCAATATATTTATACAAAAAATAGTTGTAAAATAAAGTTTTATAGTTAGTTTAAAGTTGAGATAAAATAACGACTCTTTTTATTTCATTTTTATTTTAAATCAAAAACAAATTCCTAATCATTGAAGATCTGGATCATTGACATTTTATATATTTTCGAAAAGAGTTTGATATGAAGACAGAACATTTCAAAGCAATACTAGAACACGAATAGATCTGGCATTTGACAAACTTTACAGTGAAGCGGTGCAAAACTTTTTTAATACACAACAAGTGATGTTGAAGATATACATACATATATACTTACATATGTATGTAACTTATTATAATTTCTCTGCACTTTACTTTAATATAAGGGCAGAAATAACTAAATAACAGCCTGTAACGTGACGGTTTCTGGGTTCGATTTCCAGTAGGGGAAAATGAGTTTTTCTATTTCCATTTTCTTGCTCTGACCACCGCCAGTCAACTCGCATTGCTTCGAAAAAGGCGAAAAGCGAGGACAGAGAAAGCAGAGACTTGGTGTGTTAACACTAGGTTCGTATGGTTCCTGCAGTTCCCTCTGCCTACGCTGCCAAGTAAAAAAAAAATAGCTTATTGAAATACTCCGCTCTAAGCTTTCCGCTTATTTTAAGTGTTAATTTAGTAAATGCGTGTATATAATATGTATGTATGTATGTATGTATTTTCTATATCTCTGTGTTTTTCGTATCTACATCTGTACGTTCATATATCTTTGTTATGTTTTAAAGCAAGTCAAGAAAAGTATTTACTTATATTTAGCTTTACATTACTAGTGGAAATCGAACCCACGACCGTTCACAGTTCACAGTTTCATGCTGAGTCACTTTTCCACAATGGCGTTTAATGATAGTTAAATGATACTTTATAATAATTATTGAAGATAATATTAGATATATAAAAGTAAACTTCAATTCTCAAAAAAAAGTTCATAAGACCACTAACTTACATTAATTTTTTTAAGTTAAAACAAACGGTTTTTAATAATGTAAACTTTGGAACTTTTATCTTCAACTTACACCCCATAATACTGTTATAAAACAGGTTAAAAATAATTCGAATTTTGAAGATATAAGAGTGCAGTGATATTACTTCCAGTGGTAGGAACCGGAATCTACAACCATCGTATTCGTTAGAACGTATACGATAGTTGCAGGCTCGGATTCCTACTCAGAGGAATTTATTATTTATATTCCTGCCAGCACTCGTGAGACTTACTTGTATTATCTCAACTATGGACGTTAATAGTGTCATAGGGACAAGATTAAATTAGTTAGATAGTGATCTAAATACGTTTAACAGTTTATGAAGCGGGGAATGGAGTCAAGTTGACATTAAAATGTGTTTTGTACTAATTATTTTATTCAAAAACTATTTGTACTGATTTTGAACAAGTCTCACTTTAAATTTTTTTTATATTTTTTTAGCTTGAAGCTTTATCCCCCACATGGCAGGCAGAGGGAAACTGCAGGAACCATACGAACCTAGTGTTAAGACACTCCGTTGCTTAATCCCTGCTTTTCTCTGTCCCCACCACTTTAAAATATTCAAGTTTAAAAAAGGTTCGATTGGAAATAGTACGAGCGTTGTAAACATTGCTTACTTTATTTGAAAAGAAGCCAAAATTACTGACAGTATTCTTTTTTATTTTAAGTGAAATGTGTTTTATATATGTAGTTATATTTGTACAAAACTGTGTATATAGATAATGAATTGAAACCATTTAGGATGTTTAAGTTTATTTCAGTACGTAAAAGAAAATAATAATAATAAATCAATTATACCAAGCTTTCCCCAGTTACCTAAAGTAATGAAATATTTACTCTATGCAAGTTGTAAGTCGTTACTCCTTCAAGCTATAACATGAATATTTAAATACTGATGTTAAAAACATTTAATATATTTAAGAAGACCGTCGTGGCGCAGAAGGCGTAAATTCTGCCTCTAAACGTAACGGTTGTGGGTTCATATCCCACTCGGGGAGAATGGATTACTTTATTTCCATTTTCTTCACTCTGGCAATATGTCAAAGCACAGCGTTGAATTCTAACACTCAACACGCAATGCAAGCAACTTCGAAATGCAGCAAGGAACGGGAACGGGAACAATGAAAGCAGGGAACGAAGTGTCTCTACACTAGGTTCCTACGGTTCCTGCGGTATCTTTGCCCACCCTATGTGCAGGATATAGCGTGAAGCTAAAAAAACTAGGTTTATTCAGACTGCCCTGCCACGATCGGAATAAAGGGTGAAGCTATATTTGAATCGTTGTAGCGCAGTATACAAATGAGTAGAGCTCTTTAATTTTAGAAATATTCAGAAGTAGTGTTTCAGCTTGAAATACAATTAGGTATAATAATTGAATTGAAAAAGTTTTCGTTTTTTATAAGAGTAGCAAAGTAGTTGAATTGTAAAGATCATATTGTGTAACTTGAATAAAGATTCACGAGTATTATGTACGGGGTAGTCTCTGCTTTTTATAAAAATATAATAAACATATATTTTGAAAGCACAAGCTAAGCTTGTACGGTTCATTTAGCTTACTTTACACATACGAGCTTATTAAGTTTTAAAGTTGGACTGTAACCTTGACATGCTTATGGGCTCTTTTGAAATTCATGAATTTCATAGTAAGCACTTTGTATGTATTCAGAGAGAAGCCTGACAAGCGAGAGCCTTACTTTTTATAAGATTTTTAAAGATGCTTTATGTAATATTTCCATGTTAAAGTAATTTGAGGACCGTCGTGGCGTCTGCCTGTAACGCGACGGTTTCTGGGTTCGATCCCCAGTCGGAGAAGATAGATTTTTCTATTTCGATAAAGCGTGAAGATATAATAAAAAATATTTTTTTAGTTAATATTAGAATTCAATTACATTTAAATTATTTTTTTTAGCATAAAACTTTACCCTCCTTGAAGAAACATGAGTCATAACACGTAGTGTCGAGACACTACCCTTACTTTCTACCAAAGTCGACAGAATTCAATACCAAGCCTCAACCTTTAAAATTCATACTACACTACGTATTCATAAATTCATACTATACTGCTACTATAGTTCTTCGTAAAACATCGCCCAACGGAACCCTAACATATAATATTTTTCATGAATATATTTCATAAAACAGAATTTTCGCGCACAATTTTAGTTTCACATTAGAATAAGCAACATATGATTTGTAAAGTTTATTTTGTTAGTTAAAGCTACCTTTGAAATGTACGTCAAAGAGCTTCATCTTTTCACTGCCATCACAAAACACTTACTCGTATTGTTAGTGTAAACAATGAAACAAATATGAAGTGAGCTATAAAATTCATTTTTTATGTATTCACGCTTTATCCCGCATATAGCAGGGTAGGTTAGAGGAACAGGGTAGGGTAGGCAGAGGGAACCACAGGAACCGAATAAAATCCATCATTTTCGAGTGGAAATCGAACCCATAATCCGTCGCGTGTACGGGCAGTCATGCAAAATTATTATTGTATAAAGTAATCATCTACCTATGATCTAAGTATTTCTAGTTGGTACAAATTTTTCTATATGTATGTGTGTAGGAAATCGAAAAAAAATTTTTTTAAGAAAAAATAAACTCCTTAATTGTCATTTACTCCTTTATGAAATATTAATGCCTTCTTGCGGCTTACATTATAAACATATTGATAGCTATGAGATTAAAAGCATTTGATTATGAATGCAGTTACATAAAGCTTGATTATCATTTGAAATAATTATTTAGTTTGCTTCACATGTCACGAAGTCGATTTTAACTACAAGTATTGTGTATAATTTAGATGGAAACCGAAGAACGGAGAGTTTGACAATGAGACTTGTGTAAGCTAAAGAAAATAATATATTAATGTATTAGCAGTAATATTTTTTTATTTTTAGCTTCTTGCTTTATCCCGCACAGGGCAGGGTAGGCGGAGGGAACTGCAGGAACCATAAGAACCTAGTGTTATGACACTCCGTTACTTACTCCCTGCTTACTCCGTCCCCACTTACCGCCGTTTTCGAGGCGTTGCGTGTTGAGTGGCGGAACTCAACGCCGCGCTTTTCCTTAGATGCCAGAGCGAAGAAAATGGAAATAGAAAAGTCCATCTTCTCCGACTGGGGATCGAACCCAGTAACCGTCGCGTTACAGGCAGACTTTGCGCCTCTGCGCCACGACGGTCCTCATTAGCAGTAATATAATTAATATTTATAATAAGAAGTAATAACATGAAATTTAAATTACTGAGGACCGTCATGGCGTAGAGACGCAGCGTCTGCCTGTAGGTACATGTGATAGTTTGTGGATTCAATTCCCATTCTAGAAAGATGGATTAGTTCATTTCCATGGTTTTCGCTCTGGCAACTAGGCAAGAGTGGCATTGCGTTCCGCCACTCAATACACATTGCCTCGAAAGGCGGAAAGCGGAGATCGGAGTGTCTATTGAAAAAGATGAATAAAATTTATTGTTTCCAAAATATTATAATATTAAATCAGACCGGAAGTCAATAAAATATTAAAGTAACCATTTAACGAGACATCGATCTACTTCCGCATAAAATGTCTAGATTGTATGCAAGATTGATATTCTGTAGACCATATTAAAATTAAACGTTAGTATAACGTTAGTATAACGTTTTAAGCAATGATAAACTGTAGTGCTTCAGGAATAAACGCTATAATTCGATGACATATTTTTGTTGTCAGAAATCTTCCTGTAGTTGTAACACATGTTTGATGTGACAAGACCAAAAGGACGATTGTACATCTTATTATAAGGATATGCCGACTTGTATTTGACGAACGTCGAAGCTTCTCATAAAAGCTTTCTTTACTTTTGATCTGACTTTGTATAAACGTTTGAAAACATTCATATTTTTAATATTCTGATACATATTATTTTACCTTTACACGTACACGGTATCAATCAAAAGCCCTAAGGAAATTTATCATCGTTTTATTAACATTGGAATATGCTCCGTAAGTAGTCTTTAAAACATACTTAAATTATATTTAACGTATATATGAAGCCAATTTCTTGTATATTATAATTTTCTCGTCATAAATTCACTTTAGAGGTAGAGAGAGAAGGAATCGCGAAACGTTACGATCTCTGCTTACCTCTTTCGCCTCGTCGACTGACCTCTTCTTAAACCTCTGTTCTCCATGCTTTTTCCTCGACCTTGGTGCAGTATCTTCACCCTCTTTCCTTCTTATCTCTCACACCATCATTCTAGCATTCTTACATGTAAAACTCTTAGTTATACAAACTAATATGGATGAATCCAAACAGATTACATTTTAGAACCTTCCATTACTATATATAGAAACTACTGAATATCTGAGTCATGTCAGTATGAAACATATAAGCATAATATATTATGCTATGTAAGTATGTATCTACTCGTATGTCGCTAATGTGAATTTGATTTACGTGTCGTTATTGCTTACGTGACGGCGCGCATCACTCGAGCGGAGAGATGCGATGACGATAAATGATATATAAATTAGTTATATATATATATATATATATATATATATATATATATATATATATATATATATATATATATATATATATATATATATATATATATATATATATATATATATATATATATATATATATATATATATATATATATATATATATATATATATATATATATATATATATATATATATATATATATATATATATATATATATATATATATATATATATATATATATATATATATGTATATTATATATGTGTATACACATATAATTAATGTATAGTAGCACAGTGGGACAGTCCTTAAGTATAAACTAAATAGTAGCGGATTTAATTCCAAGAAATTCAATATCTCTAAAATGGGACAAAACGGAGTGTCTTTACCCTATTATTTGATTTTGTTTAATGTTTAATTTATTTATTAATTTTAAATAAACCAATTTAACCGTTTATAATTTGACGTTTTATCTCGCTTAAAGCAGAGTGGGACAGAGGGGACCGCAGGAACCTTGAGAACTAAGTAATTCGCTCATTACGTGCTGCGTCGCTCATCGCCTCGATTGCCTAGTTACGAAAACGAAAATGATCGTAAATAATCGTACCTACAAACCATCGCGTCACGTCGCAGCAGTCACTGAGCCTATATTATTAATATTGTATATTTTTTGGAATAACCATTTACTTTAGATGAGATGTCACTTGCGAATATCGTATCGGAATTCGCACTCGTAAAGACTTACTGTTATGGCAACTGGAGGCGTAACGAGGCTACTTCAAAAATAACATATATTTACATATGCAGTAGCTATACTAAGATATTCTTGTATATACTATATTAATGTTTTCACATACGAATTAATGATTGCAGTTTTTTGTATTATAAATTGATTCATTACAGTGTTGATTTGGGATTGTAAAGCTTAGAAAAAAAATACGTACGGATCAGTGGTGGTAAAAAATATGTTAAAAGATATACCAACTTAACGAATACCTCCATTTTTTTAAATTCGGTTAAAATTATACTTTTACTCAGCGCCAAATTAATGCCATCATCCAAATCAACTCTTCACCATTTCAATTACAGTAAACACATTATAGATGGTAGATTTATAACTTATATGTGTCGTTATTTCGCACCACGATTCCTTAGTATTTTTTTTACAAAAATCTGAAAACAGAACATTGTAGCCAAAAACTAACACCACTTGGCAACTTTTAAAGACATTGTTTTAGATTTAGCTGATCACAGCAGAAAGGGAATTCGTGTCAACGAGCGAGATAAGATATATATGTATATATATAGTACAAAGTATGTAGAAGGTACATACTCGTAAATGTAATTTATAGGGGCCGTGTACGTGCGACCTCTTGAAATCAGGACTTTATTGACTCGCTGTCACTAACTTTATTAATGAAACAGGAAAATCTTCGGACTTATACTAAATCTTACAATAATACGAAATATAGCGTTGTATACAAAATGGCGTCATATTTTTTAATTCAGTGATTAAGCACTTTTTATATTTCCCTGTGTCTGAAATTTTTTATAATAATAATTGTCAAAAGTACGACTTAAGTTAATATAAATTGAAATCATTGTAAAATAACATAGATGAAGCAAGAGTCAGTGATATTCTAGAACAGCGTAAAAGATATTGAAAGGAAGTGACGTATAAAACGTGAAAACCTAACGGAAGACATCTACTAATAGCTTAATGACAGTGGACGAGGCGGAAGAGGTATGCGGGATCTTTGGCGTTCCGTTTGTAAATCTTATAAGTTAATTAATATATAGGAAACAGCAATATATATTCCATTTACAATAATCCCACTGTAAATGAATTTGATTTCGTTCTTAAAATATTTCTAAGTAAGTAAACTTAGTGAACTCATATTATCCTGATTGAATTTACCTTACGTTACCTTTATAAGAATAACACTCATCTTGAAAACAAATCTTGATTTTTACTTTCCCTACATTCTTTTTGTAATGGAATACACCATGTACACTAAAATTCAGTTTATGCAAAAGAAATATTTTTTCTTTGGACTATTTGAGGATTTTGTAATACATTGAGCGAAAAGCTCATATTTGCAAGACAAACATATAATGAATAGCGGCTGCATTACCGCAAATATAAATGTCATAAGACATAATATTATGAAAGTACCTAAAGTGAAGCGATTCGTTTCCATATGATTTCCTATTCTATTTTTTTAACTCAAAAGCAGCCGAACTAAATGCATAGTCTATCCAATCTATCAATATGAGATCCACATTGTCATTTTAAGTCAATAATGGTATAAATACAGTAAAATCAAGAAAATCTGAAGCTTCGATATTAAATTTTCTTTTTGGGTTCTCGGAAAATTATAGTTTTACAGTTTTGTTTATACTTTTCAATAGGAATTTGTAAATATTGGTTACTCGCGTTTATTTTAGTGATATAAATCAGAATATATCTATTAATGTAGCTGTATGTCTTTTCTTTCTCCCTTAATTCACTTGTTATATTTCGGTTCCTTATACTTTGTATCGTATATAGAATGAAAAACAAAAAGAAGTGTTGAAACATTCTGTTAATTCATTCCCCCAAATGGGAATTAAACCTAAAGTCCTATAGATATCCTAGCATATACCATTTTCGTCTTACATATAAAATTAAAATATGTAACTTAAAAGAAGAACACACTTTAAAGCTCTTTAAATATGAATCAGAGGTTCAACCGACCACAATCCAATGAATTTTTGCTTAAATTGCGAACAATTTAAAAGTTTCGCGACAAAAGTAAATACTGGAATTGATACTAATTATTATTGAGGATTAAAATTTAGTTCCTTTGAATGAATTTAAGTGTATTGTAGGTATTGAAATATTTGTCACAAAGGCACAGTGGTTGTAAATGCCTTAGTTATGGGTTCAAATCCCATAATGGGGTATGAATTAACTTAATTTTCCTTTTTTATTTGATCATTTCACTCAATACGCATAATCGTATAATACGGAGTGTCAAGATACTAGGAAGTGACGCATTGCCATGACGATAAATAAACATATAAATACATAAATATTACATAGAGATAAATATGGTGTACATAAACATATTGAAGTTAGAACTTTTATATAGGTATTAAAAAAAGCTATTTATTTCCCATAATATTTAAATATACCTAATAAAAGCTACTTCTAGTAAATTTATTTAATTTGTTACGATAAACGATATCAATATACCATAAAATTATGAAAGCTACGCGATTTCTTTGAAAAAGAATCGCAATTTACGTAAATATGATTGCCTTCAACTATTCTAAGTATAGAGCAATTGCTCAATAAACTAAAAGAAAATACTTACCACTTATACTGTGTATCTAGAATATGTATAAAGCCAGTACAATTCAGAAAGACATATATATATATATATATATATATATATATATATATATATATATATATATATATATATATATATATATATATATATATATATATATATATATATATATATATATATATATATATATATATATATATATATATATATATATATATATATATATATATATATATATATATATATATATATATATATATATATATATATATATATATATATATATATATATATATATATATATATATATATATATATATATATATATATATACGCCGCGCTTTGTCTTATTACCAGATCAAGGAAAGTAAAACATTTTACAATCTCAAGTGAGACTCAAACTTACACTCTATATTCACGGTGAACTAATTAATTTTTACTATTTTCTTCGCTCCTGCAACTAGGCAAAGAGCAGCGTTGAGTTCCGCCACTTAACACACTCTGTTCCTCGGAAGCGGGGAACGGAGTGTCTTAACACTAGGTTCCTCCGATTCCTGCGGTTCCCAATGACTACTTTGCCATACGCCATACTTTGCTATATGTGGGATAAAGCGAGAAGCTAAAAAATGTATGATTTTTTATATGCTTTATAAAAACATGTATAGCAAGTAGATATATATAGCCTAGTGTTGTAACACTCTGTTATATTTACTGTATTACTGTACTGTACTACATATTTACTGCTTATTTTGAATATTATGAGTGTAATATGTTATTTTTTTATAAAATATATAAAAACGTCCCTTATCGTACAATGTCTTAAAATTTGTAGAAATTGTGTCAAAAGTTGATAAGGCAGAGTTTTGATAAGAAAAGTTTAATACTTTAAATTTTTCTAAAGGCTTTATAAGTTAAAAAATTATAATACCAAGTAATTAACAATGTTTATTGGAGGCAATATAATTGAAAAATTCTTTAAAATCCATTTATTAATTATAACGTTTCAAGTTAAAGTTTGAAATATATTTAAAGTTCGAATTGTATTTACTGTAGAAGCAATTCATTATTTTATTAATTGACTCAAATTATTTCTGAATAGATTTTTTATTTTAACACAATATAATGTTTAAAAGTGGTAATTGACATAAATTAATTACGTACTGAGATTTTGATTTGATGAAAAATCATAATAACTTGACAAAACGACAAAAGAACATTGCTTTTAGAGTTTTTAAGAGACTTTGCTTATTTTTAATATTGCCTAATTATTACGGGATCATAAAGAGCACTGGTTTTTTTTATAATTTTATTAATTCACCACAAACAATTCAAATAAATTTTTGAAAATATATTTTCAATTACTAAACTAGCGTCTGTAGGATGACATGTGCTTGCCAACAGTATTATTATATATTAAGGAACATATAATATATTATTATATTAAGGAACACTTCTTTGACCGTGCTGTTCTAAAATATTGAATTCCAAACATTTCTATAGTAATCTTGCAAGTAGATCCTGTTTCTGTCTTATTGCATATTTATGACAAGAAAATATTTTCATTATTATTTACAAAGTGTTTAACGTGATGTCATTTCATAGTATATTCAATTCCAGATGCAATATCGTATCGCACGATCGTATTATAATCGTGTATTATAAGTAACTGCAATACAGCTTCCATATAAACCAGTTATAAATTTGATTTTTTTTTCATAAAAATTGCTATGTATTTATTCTTCTTTCCTTCAATATATTATTTTTTATGTCTTTTTTATATATAATGATGATCGTATAGTAAAAAAGGATTTACATATAAGACAGTTAAAGTTACGATTTTTTGCATAAAATTATACTTATATATTTAGCCTTTTATTCCAAATCAATATTTCATTTTTTATCTCCTATTCATATATAATCACGATCGTACAGTGTAAAAGGGCATTAGAACCTCACGTAATACATTAGGCCGCGTACACACTGTACTGAGATAGAGGACGTGTTATGACATGTGATGACTTTCTGAATATACCATACTGTATGGACAGGTAGATGTTGAACGATTCTGTCGGTTATGATATGCTTGAAACGTAGAAATGCGGCTTTTGATTTATGTTTGTACGGATATGTCGAGTCAGTCATAGGATGCGACTGGCAATGACTGACTAAAATTTATATCTTCTCCTTTGAGAGAATGAGAGGAGAAAGTGCGGTGTTTATTTCCAGTACTCAAAATCCAATGTATACAGCTCAAAAGCTTAAGTAAGATGATGGACTGATTTAAACCCTATATTGTGAAAGACTCCATTGTTTTGGCAACCTTTATGTTAAGTGAAATAAAATTACACGTCAAAGTTAACTTTAGTAGTCCATACATATATTATATTTTATAATTAAAATTTAAAGTATATATAAAATCATATGTTATCTAATAATTTATTTTATCAATATCACATGTATAAATTTTCGATAAGCATTTTTCTTTTATAATATTTTGATTAAGTTTAAGCCGAGCTTTAAACAATATCGTCAAAAAAATAATACAATATATATATATATATATATATATATATATATATATATATATATATATATATATATATATATATATATATATATATATATATATATATATATATATATATATATATATATATATATATATATATATATATATATATATATATATATATATATATATATATATATATTAGATAACAAAATCACTGAAAAATATTGTATTTAAGTAATTACCAATAAAGACAAATAGATATAAAGATTTAAAATTTAATATCTCAAGACTATTTACTATGTAATGAGTAATCCCAATTCAATTAGGACCTTCTCAATTACTATTGTATTACTCATTTACATGTTAAGGTAGGTCAGTGGGCGGTCAGTTCTATAGGAAATTGGTATTAGATGCAGTCTCTCTATAATCTCACATCATTATGCTAACATGAGAGAGAGTGCAGAGAGAGAGAGATTCGAGTGAAAACGCACTTCCCACTCAACAATTTTTATCAAATTCTTACTATTAGTCGTCTATTGGTGCGGGCAAATGAAATTCATGTATTCTTTGGCATAGATATTTTCCAACTGTGCCACGATGACTTTAGCCTTTTCCCTCGCTCTCTCCTTTTGTCTTTCTATTCCGTCGGTAACCATGTTGACTGTCATACCAACCTGCACATGTAGTTAAATTTTCAACACATCACTCATTTTTGTAACCGCTATAACAATATATACTAAATACAGAATAAAACAAATGATGATTTATTAGCATCTTTTTCCAATAATAATTATAATTTAATATAATACTTATTTTACTTAACTTTTAAACATCTTTTATCATTTTCAGTATCAAAAAAACAGTATTAATACTATTAATTGCCATTTATCACTGAAAGCGTATACCAAATCTCATAGTTACAGATCTCAAGTAACACTTAAGCCTAGCTTAGTTCCAATCAGTCTCCACGTCGGTTTGTGCGACGTTCCATCAATTCTCGCTCAGATAGTTATCCATTACGATCTAGATCTAGATTTAGGTCTATATTTAGTTGGGTCTTAACTAAGGAATTATTACATTGATCCTAGTTACGCGCGTTGTAGTGTTGTGGAACACAAATGTAAGTAACTGTAAATAATACTAGTGTGTTAAGGGATTCGATTTTGTTATGACTTAATTAGTTCACCGTGAATATAGAGTGTAAGTTTGAGTCTCACTTGACATTGTAAAATGTTTTACTTTCCTTGATCTCGTAATAAGACAAAGCGCGGCGTATATATATATATATATATATATATATATATATATATATATATATATATATATATATATATATATATATATATATATATATATATATATATATATATATATATATATATATATATATATATATATATATATATATATATATATATATATATATATATATATATATATATATATATATATATATATATATATATATATATACGCCGCGCTTTGTCTTATTACCAGATCAAGGAAAGTAAAACATTTTACAATCTCAAGTGAGACTCAAACTTACACTCTATATTCACGGTGAACTAATTAATTCATAACAAAATCGAATCCCTTAACACACTAGTATTATTTACAGTTACTTACATTTGTGTTCCACAACACTACAACGCGCGTAACTAGGATCAATGTAATAATTCCTTAGTTAAGACCCAACTAAATATAGACCTAAATCTAGATCTAGATCGTAATGGATAACTATCTGAGCGAGAATTGATGGAACGTCGCACAAACCGACGTGGAGACTGATTGGAACTAAGCTAGGCTTAAGTGTTACTTGAGATCTGTAACTATGAGATTTGGTATACGCTTTCAGTGATAAATGGCAATTAATAGTATTAATACTGTTTTTTTGATACTGAAAATGATAAAAGATGTTTAAAAGTTAAGTAAAATAAGTATTATATTAAATTATAATTATTATTGGAAAAAGATGCTAATAAATCATCATTTGTTTTATTCTGTATTTAGTATATATTGTTATAGCGGTTACAAAAATGAGTGATGTGTTGAAAATTTAACTACATGTGCAGGTTGGTATGACAGTCAGCCTGGTTACCGACGGAATAGAAAGACAAAAGGAGAGAGCGAGGGAAAAGGCTAAAGTCATCGTGGCACAGTTGGAAAATATCTATGCCAAAGAATACATGAATTTCATTTGCCCGCACCAATAGACGACTAATAGTAAGAATTTGATAAAAAATTGTTGAGTGGGAAGTGCTTTTTCACTCGAATCTCTCTCTCTCTGCACTCTCTCTCATGTTAGCATAATGATGTGAGATTATAGAGAGACTGCATCTAATACCAATTTCCTATAGAACTGACCGCCCACTGACCTACCTTAACATGTAAATGAGTAATACAATAGTAATTGAGAAGGTCCTAATTGAATTGGGATTACTCATTACATAGTAAATAGTCTTGAGATATTAAATTTTAAATCTTTATATCTATTTGTCTTTATTGGTAATTACTTAAATACAATATTTTTCAGTGATTTTGTTATCTAATATATATATATATATATATATATATATATATATATATATATATATATATATATATATATATATATATATATATATATATATATATATATATATATATATATATATATATATATATATATATATATATATATATATATATATATATATATATATATATATATATATATATATATATATATATATATATATATATATATATATATATATATATATATATATATATATATATATATATATATATATATATATATATATTGTATTATTTTTTTGACGATATTGTTTAAAGCTCGGCTTAAACTTAATCAAAATATTATAAAAGAAAAATGCTTATCGAAAATTTATACATGTGATATTGATAAAATAAATTATTAGATAAAATAAAATTTTATATATACTTTAAATTTTAATTTTAAAATATGATATATGTACGGACTACTAAAGTTAACTTTGAAGTATAATTTTATGTCACTTAACATAAAGGTTGCCAAAACAATCAAGTCTTTCACAATACAGGGTTTAAATCAGTCCATCATCTTACTTAAGCTTTTGAGCTGTAAACATTGGATTTTGAGTACTGGAAATAAACACCGCACGTTCTCCTGTCATTCTCTAAAAAGAGAAGATATGAGTTTTAGTCAGTCATTGCCAGTCGCATCCTATGACTGACTCGACATATCCGTACAAACATAAATCAAAAGCCGCATTTCTACGTTTCAAGCATATCATAACCGACAGAATCGTTCAACATCTACCTGTCCATACAGTATGGTATATTCAGAAAGTCATCACATGTCATAACACGTCCTCTATCTCAGTACAGTGTGTACGCGGCCTAATGTATTACGTGAGGTTCTAATGCCCTTTTACACTGTACGATCGTGATTATATATGAAAAGGAGATAAAAAATGAGATATTGATTTAGAATAAAAGGCTAAATATATAAGTACAACTTTATGTAAAAAATTGTAACTTTAACTGTCTTATATGTAAATTCTTTTATATTATACGATCATCATTCTATATCAAAAAGACATAAAAAATAATATGTTGAAGGAAAGAAGAATAAATATATAGCAATTTTTATGCAAAAAATCAATTTTATAACTGGTTTATATGGAAGCTGTATTGCAGTTACTTATAATACACGATTATAATACGATCGTACGATACGATATTGCATCTGGAATTGAATATACTATGAAATGACATCACGTTAAACACTTTGTAAATAATAATGAAAATATTTTCTTGTCATAAATATGCAATAAGACAGAAACAGGATCTACTAGCAAGATTACTATAAAAATGTTTGGAATTCAATACTTTAGAACAGCACTGTCAAAGAAGTGTTCCTTAATATAATAATATATTATATGTTCCTTAATATATAATAATACTTTTGGCAAGCACATGTCATCCTGGAGAAGCTAGTTTAGTAATTGAAAATATATTCTCGAAAGTTTACTTGAATTGTTTGTAGTGAATTAATAAAATTATAAAAAAAACCAGTGCTCTTTATGATCCCGTAATAATTACGCAAAATTAAAAATAAGTAAAGTCTCTTAAAAACTCTAAAAGCAATGTTCTTTTGTCGTTTTGTCAAGTTATTATGATTTTACATCAAATTCATCTCAGTACGTAATTAATTTATGTCAATTACCACTTTTAAACATTATATTGTGTTAAAATAAAAAATCTATTCAGAAATAATTTGAGTCAATTAAAAAATAATGAATTGCTTCTACAGTAAATAC
Organism: Dione vanillae; assembly: GCA_037178615.1. Taxonomy (NCBI): domain Eukaryota; kingdom Metazoa; phylum Arthropoda; class Insecta; order Lepidoptera; family Nymphalidae; genus Dione; species Dione vanillae. The sequence continues at coordinate 2,592,292 of JAZFAU010000299.1, read as the reverse complement.
AATTCGAACTTTAAATATATTTCAAACTTTAACTTGAAACGTTATAATTAATAAATGGATTTTAAAGAATTTTTCAATTATATTGCCTCCAATAAACATTGTTAATTACTTGGTATTATAATTTTTTAACTTATAAAGCCTTTAGAAAAATTTAAAATATTAAACTTTTCTTATCAAAACTCTGCCTTATCAACTTTTGACACAACTTCTACAAATTTTAGGACATTATACGATAAGGGACGTTTTTATATATTTTATAAAAAAATAACATATTACACTCATAATATTCAAAATAAGCAGTAAATATGTAGTACAGTACAGTAATACAGTAAATATAACAGAGTGTTACAACACTAGGCTATATATATCTACTTGCTATACATGTTTTTATAAAGCATATAAAAAATCATACATTTTTTAGCTTCTCGCTTTATCCCACATATAGCAAAGTATGGCGTATGGCAAAGTAGTCATTGGGAACCGCAGGAATCGGAGGAACCTAGTGTTAAGACACTCCGTTCCCCGCTTCCGAGGAACAGAGTGTGTTAAGTGGCGGAACTCAACGCTGCTCTTTGCCTAGTTGCAGGAGCGAAGAAAATAGAATTAGAAAAATCCATTTTCTCTGAGTGAACATAAACTATCGCGTTTGCAAGCAGACGATACGCCACTACATTAGAAAGGTCCTCCGGTAATATTCCATATGAAATATGAATTCGAATAGACAACTTCCGACACACTACACTTATAAAAACATAAAAATTTTGAATCCTTGTCATTTTGAACCTTAATTTACTAACAATTAATTATTTGTAACTTTGTCATCTTCAACTATATCTTTGCAAGTGGTATTCATCTTAATAGGTAATGCATTTAGTTTTAAGTTGTCTAATAATTGTATACCTTTGTATGTTTTAATGTATTTACCACTGGTGAATCTTAAATAAATAAAATAAAATAAAAACACAGCGAGTAATTTAGTAAATAGTAATTTTTATTTTGTTTAAAAAATTAATTTTTTAGTTTTTTTTTTTATTGTCTTTTGTGTTTTTCCTCTGTGTAAACTAATCTACCAATATATTAACACACCTATATAACTAACAACAGCTGTACAGCTGTGCAGGGCTGCAGCAGCGCGGACTTCTCGTATATGACATTTATATAATAATTATTCTTTGACATTCACCGAATGATTAATTACTACAACGAGTGCAAAACTATAATTTAATTGTAGTTATATTTTTAAAGCGCTTTTTGCCGAGTAAAATAAATTGTTGGTAAATTATAGATGTGCCGGTATTTCAGATTTTATATGTAGACTCCTAATCTCCTTATGTTTCACTATATTCAACAAATTCAACAGTTTCAGTTTATATTGTTAAAAAATTATTTTCAATTGAAAGCTTCACTTACTTAAGAAGAAGACTACAAGTATATGTATTCTATAGATATTTTTAAAATTATTTAGGAGTTATCGACCCCCAGTGGACTATCATTTGTGTAAACGCAAAGATTTTGGCTTTAATACCCTATAGGAGTGTGTTATACTTCCATTTTTTAGCCAAATCGCGGCGTTGAGCTCCGCCACTCCACACGCAATGCATCGAAAAAGGCGGATAGCAGGGACTAAGCAATGGAGTGTCTTCACACTAGGTTCCTATGGTTCCTGCAGTTCCCTTTCCCTACCTATCCGCATACAGTGTGAAGACATAAAAATATATATAAAAAATACCCCTATTTCTTATTTAAGTAATTACAAATTTATTATTTTAATCATACATGTATATTTTTTAAATACAATTTAAAATATATACGCGATATATTTTAGTACCGGTTTTAAATATTACATTACACACACAAACAATTAATTAAACATATCAATAAACTCAATAATAATTATATTATTAACATTAGCTGTTAGCCATCGTATTTATTTATAAATTATTAATATGCATTAATTTACTTATTTATATAGAATCATAAGTATCTGCTGGTCCTATAGAGGAGAACTACCCCTATAAAGCCTTGTACTTCATATTTTGTTATATTTTTGATGTCATTATCTTACCATATAGCCTACTTATATTTTTTCAGTTTTTTACTTGACTTCATCTGTAAGTTTTATTTACTTACTGACACGTAGTTTTATTTTATAATCAAATTTTAAACGTGACTTTGCTAGGCTTAAATGGAACAAGCCATAGGCAGAGCATGATATATGAGACAAGACTATGACACAGTAGAATATACTAAATACAATACAAAATATAAAACGCAATATAACTTTGACTGCAGTTGATATCCATACAGCTAAAGTATAGTAGGCTATAGCATTCCATTGAAAAATATTAATTCAATTTAGTTCACTAGTTTCTGTAATGCTTCCAGTATAAGTAAGGAAAAACTTTATGAAAGAAGCATTACTCTAGATTTTCCATAACAGATTTGAATCCACAATAATCAAAGTAACAAATTTTCATTATTAAGTTATTTAATAACTTGACTTCAGAAGAAAAAAAAGCTAGTATAATCTTAAAAAGGCTTATATTATCAGTACAGTGTAAGAGTAAAAAGGTCACGAATGCACTTACGGTACAGCCTACGTGAGTGATGCTCCGTCGCCGACATATTACGGCACATTGTATGATACAGTGAAACTTTGTAACATATAACATAGGAGGTTCTATATGTCTATATATATAACATCTCAACCTCTATCCTCCATTCTCTATTCTCTACCCTCTATCCTCTATCGTCTGCCCTCTATCCTTTATGCTCTGCTCTCTATCCTCTACCTTCTACCCTCCTCTCTGACTCTATCCTCATTGTGAAGACAAGTTTTGCACACGTCCTTACTCTAATTCATGTGGAAATGGGTAAATTAGTAAATTTTCATATATATTAAGCATCTTGCTCTTAGCATGACCTTGGACAACAACATATAAAACATATATTCTATTTTATTAAGCTACTATAACTCCTAAAATTTCCTAGAATAGAATATCAAAAGAATATTTTGTCATCCAACTCCTACGTACTACAAGTCCTTTTTATACCGTATTTTGTTTCTAGAAATAGTCGCAGAATACTTCACTTTGCCACTTTTTTGTGTTAAAGTGCCAAGATTTTTCTTAGTACTAAAGTACGTAGGAGCGTGCTTTAGATATTATGTTTAAAGAATGACATACATATACATACATATAGTAGGGCTGAATTAATTTTATTTTAAAATCTAATTGTTAAGGCCATGTTTATTGGTTCTTTTTCGTCACAAAAAATAGGTACTATTAAAATATTCATGTAGAAGAGAGAGTACACAGAGAGTTTCTTTTTTCTTTTCTCTTTACTTTTGTTTCATTTCAAGACATTAAATATTTTGTAGCACCTCAATTTAAATTCAATACCCCTATATAGTAGTATAATAAAAAAATAATATAATATGATTATGAGAGACGTATATAAAGGCACATTTAATGAGACTCGAGTGCACGATGCTCAGAACGTGGGTTCGATTTTTTGGGTAGGTAGAGAAAACCGTGAAAGTCTAGTATTAAGACACTCCGTTCTCTACTTCCCGGCATTACGAGTTGAGTGGCGATACTCAACGCCATGTTTGCTTAGTTGCCAGGGCGAAGAAAAAATGGATATGAAAAATCCATGCTACCCGAGTGGGAATCGAACCCATAAAACGTGGCGAGGCAGACGCTGCAGTTCTACGGCACGACGGTTCTTGAATTCCTTACATTTTCATACTTCATGTTTTACTTCAAATACCACAAGTAAAAAATGAACGGTAAACGTGACTTTTAAATAATAAAAATAAAAAACAATTAACATATATTATAAAATGATACTTTTAGAGAAATAAAAATTTAAACGCTTTGGTTTTGAACACGCGCCTCTTGGAAACCGTCCATCTCCTTTGACCACTATGCCATACGTTCTCATCTAATTTTTCTAAAATGTAATTAGTTACTTAATATAAGTTAATATATTTTTCTCGAGCCCAGATTAAACCTACTGCTATATCCTACACCAACGCATCACGATAGCCTCAAGTATGTTTCATACTTTAATAAGACGTCCAAAGTATATATAATGTATAAAAATTTGTAATAACGAAGTCGATTTGAAAGCTGGCATTCAGCCAGAGTACGTGCATCAAGGAGGTTTTTCGCTCTCGCACCAGATGGGAAATAACTTCTTGTTACAATACTATTCTACTGTAAGGTATTTTTCATAGATCCATAGATGTACTGTAAAGCTTGTTGATGTTTACTTTTTATTTGTACGCATTTTTTGCATAAAATCACGAAACAAAAAATAAAGAACGGGCACTTCCGGTCTTAATAATTAAGCTTCACGCTTTATCCCGCACATAGCAGTGTAGGCAGAGGGAACTGCAGGAACCAAAGTGAAGTCACACTCAGTGGACGCTCCGTTCCCCGCTTGCCGCCTTTTGATTGCATGTTGAGTAACGGTCTTAATTTCTGTTTCGATCTTTCAAGATATTTGTGTTAAGTTATAGAATTATACGTAAAAAACAAAGACAGATACAGAAATAGGTTTAATATTATATAAGTCATCAAAAGAGTACTTGATTCAAACAAAATTCGGACCCCAGTACTCAAAAACACCAAATACACAAAGAAAATTCAGAAACAGTCGACAAAAGCGTAAATAAATATATAAATTGAATTTTATAATATATTAACACAATATAAAACTTTGAGATTTAATAATCGAGTCGTCTGACGCGTAATCTGAATTTAATAATGCTCACGTTCCGTCCGAATGTTTGTGAATGAGATATCGTTTAATGAATTTTGATTATAATATCGTTATTGGTCTATATGTAGCTATATGGGTATGTTGCTGTTTGAATATATATATATATATATATATATATATATATATATATATATATATATATATATATATATATATATATATATATATATATATATATATATATATATATATATATATATATATATATATATATATATATATATATATATATATATATATATATATATATATATATATATATATATATATATATATATATATATATATATATATATATATATATATATAACCATTATGTTGTGTGTTGGGTGTTTAGTCCACAAAAGCGTAGATTATAAATTATGATAGTAAAATGTATATTTATATATATAAGATAGTCTGAGGCTTTTAGTTCCTTCTCAACTTAAATCAAGTATCTCTTTGACTTAAAAAATCGATATATTCTGATTCATGCACTTTACACTGAAATTTTCTTTACAAGTTCTTGTAAGAAAGGATCTTAGCAGACAGACTAGCTTTGTAATATAAATTATATTACAAACGTTCCTATCTTCTGCAACCCGAAAAGCCGTTTTTTATATAAAGGAATAATGAAAATATATCGCTTATTTTGTATTAAAGCAAATATTTTTTGTTTTTGACACTTGCCGTCACGATACGTAGCAGGGCGGTGGTGTACGAAATATCTGGTAAAATTGTAACCAGAATAATACTTGTTTCATTTTTAACATGTTCATGTTAAACTATTATTTCACGATTTATTTAAGAGGAAGTGTGCTATATAAGCTTAGTGAGCAACATGAATTCCGAATCGTTTTATTTATAAAAGTAGAAATATTAGTAAATTAACTACTATTACTAATACTTGAGGACTGTCGTGGCGCAGAGGATTAAGCGTCTGCCTGTAAACGCGACGGTTTGAGGGTTCGTTTACTACTCGTAGACGATGGATTTTTCTATTTCCATTTTCTTCGTTCTGGAAACTAGGCAAAGCGCGGCGTTGAGTTCCGCCACTCAACACGCAATGCCTCGAAAAAGGAGGAAAGCGGGGATGGAGAAAGCAGGTAAGCAACGGGGTATTTTAACACTAGGTCGATATGGTTCCTGCAGTTGCCTCTGGCTACCCTGCGATATGCTGGATAAAGCGTCAAGCTAAAAAAAACTTCTAATTATAGATTAATAATGACTTACACGCGAGGATATCCAAAGCCAAGCGCCATTTCAAAGTCGTTCTGACCTAAACAATACTTTACTTAGTGGCCACAGCATTAAAGCTTTTATATGTATTCCACAAATGTTTTTTTAGTTTCATTTTTCTACACACATGAGAGGAAACTCAACGCCTCTCTTGTCTTGTTGCCAGAGTAATGAAACAACCCAGCAGAGTGGGAATCGAACCTTCAAACCGTTTCGTTTACAGGCAGCCGCTGCTTAAGCTATGAATTAAGTTTGTAAAGATTGTCATAATTATAACCTTATGTTGAACTTCCACTTACCAAATACAGTATCCACAGTAACTGCACTAGAAGGTCGTAAACAAAATATAATATCAAATATTAACTGATATGAAAATTAAACTGTCTCGCGTCCCTCGACAGCAGTTAATCCGCGTTAGATAGTGGATTGCGATAATGCAAATAACAAACATAATAAGCTTGTATTGAGTTTAGGATATACATGCATACATAAAAACATACAAATATATGTCGATATTGAAACATCGCTTGCGGTATATTGCCTTTATTTAATTGTGAAATGGAGTGTGATATTTAATATAGTCATGATTTGGATTTTCATTTAATATTTATTCATTAAGCACAAACACACACAAACACAAACACATATACGTACACATAAACATGCACACATTCACACACATGTACACACACACACACACACAAATCTTCACGCTTCATCAAAGGAAGCAAAAAGTCCAGTCCAAGTCCAAAGTTCCACATCCATTTCGTATCTTCAACCTCTACTTAACATACTTCCCAATTATAAAACTTTATTTACATATTCCAATGATTTTCCATTTACAAAAATCTTGCATTCTGTCCTTTCCTCGTCTGTTTCAAATACCAAAACTATTATCTTACTTGGATTCAGGCTTAGACAGTTGACACCCATTATTTAGAATGGTGACCAATACCTGCATTTCGCATTCTGGTGATGCAAAAAGCTCTGCATCTTCTGCGTACAACAAGCAATTTCCCTTAAAGTCATCTACTTTTACTCCTGTGTCATTTTCTTTCAGTCTTTGAAGACAGCTATCAAAATACAAATTGAACAACCACTCCGACATGACGCAACTCTGTTTGACACCCTATTGAATGCCAAACCAAGGCAACATGTGGGCTCCTACTCGCACACGGGCCAGTATCTACCATAACTTCTTTCTTACAACCCTGTCAAACGCCTTCTACGAGTCCACATAAGCACAGAAAACCTTTTGGTTTAGCTAAAAACTTTTCGGGATCAAACGGAAGAAAAATATCCGATCCATGCATCCTCATCCAGGTCTAAAGCCTCCTTGGGCTCCTCCCGCAATAGCCTTTCGGTATTCTCTTGTATACTTTGGTACTTAAACTAAACACACTGATAGCCCTATAGCCTGCACAGTCTATCTGTGAACATTTGCCTTCATACAAAGGCACGATGACTGCACCTTGTCAAACATACCATCCATATTATATCAAATATATTACATACTTTGTATCCCTATTCCCTGGGCATAATTTATATCCAATTTCGTGCTTGTAATATTATTGTGAAGATCATCGTAATATTATTCTGTATATATAATCAAGTACACTTATTATACTCGAGTAAATTTCAATAACAGGATTACGTATAAATTATTATACACATAAAATACAGTTTTAGATAAACATATTTTTGTTTCAGTATAATATAAAAGTGTGTTTGATTCCTACTCGGGGGGGGGATGTGTTTTTTTATTTTCATCCCTCTTGCAACTAGTCAATTGTGGAGTTGAGTTCCGCCACTCAACATGTGGTGGCTCAAAAAAGGCATAAGGTGTAGATTACCACGGTTCTTACAGTTTCCTCTACCTACCCTGCGGAAGCGGGATAAAGTGTGATAAAATGATATTTTGTGTGTGTGTGCGTATTAGTGAAATTACATACATACGTTATATACATATAATACAATGTGTATACATACAATGTATACACATTGTATTATATAAATATATTATTAAAGCTTTCAAAAAATATTTCATTAATCATAAACGTATTAACTTCCGCAAATTACCTTTGTATATTTTCCTTACAGGTTCCTTCACAGCTATATTAGGCTTAAACTAAACTAGCTGAACTAGCGAACAAATGAAAGTATTTTGTACTTCTTAAGTCGTTTTACACAAATCATTATTTTTCTACTTTTTATATAACAATTAAAAGTTCTAAATGATGGCAAAGTAAAAGTAATAATAATTTATTTCTGGACAAAGAAAATCCCCGTTGAACATATTTTTTTAATAAATTTAAAATTTAAATTAAGAGCAGAATGACTAACCTGATTCTGCCATCTTTCATATGTTAGTAATACTAAGTCATTTAAATATAAATCAATGTGTTTTTCCTATACATGCTATAACAGTCATACACACACACATATACACATACATATGCGTATACACACTTATACAATCCTTTCAACTGATTGCAAATTGCCCTCGCGCCTAAACAAACGAAACCGATACGTAATTGTAGTCGACTGTAGTACCTAATGCAAGTTTATTTTTCTTTGTAATCTCTGCCATAAGGGATGCTATGTAAGTAGTTCACTTTACTTTGGAAAAGTGTCTAACACACACGATAAAATTAGTTCGCTAGAGACACCATTTTGAGTACAAAAATATATATAAAGTTTAGGTTTAAATTTTAATAAATCCCAGTACGAATGATTATGGCAAACAAAAACAAGTATCAAATTTAAATTTCTTAGGCTGTTGTATTTGGGAGTATTTCTATATTATATAGCAAATCCATTAAAAGTCTGGACATCATCATGGCTAGCACATTGCTCTAGACGGCGCATAATTCTAGTATACTAGTATTAGGCTCTCTATTGTTGCAGAGATTTAGGCAGTTGTTGATGCTCTAAGTCTTTTCTTGTTTTAGGAAATTCCTAAAGCGTTACTTTTTGGCAAAGCAAAATAACATTCATAATATATTCGTATTGGTATTGATAGAGCTGGCTGATATCTGCACCTCGACGTCTTTGCCTACCAGGGTCAGGGTAACAACTAGTAGTGGGCTGTCAATAACATCAATAATAAAAAGATATTAGTTAAATGAACCTTGTACAGTTAAAGCTCCAGTGGCCAGTTGCGGGCAATCGAAGCAGAGACCTCGTACCTGGGACAGTGTCTTCCTCGTTTGTCGTGCTTTCGTCAGGCTAGACTATAGGTCATTGTGCTTGTTCCTAGAGCGATCTAAAACAAAGACTTGACCAGACCAAAGGGAAGGAGTGTTATCGGTAATTTCCAGTAGCTGTCATACCTGAACGTGCTTCGTTACCTCTAGAGCTACAGTTCTCTTTAATCCAATGTAAGAACAGAGCATTTTATTTACATACTTTCATTAATCTATTGTGACATTCGTAGATGACTGTTGTGAAATCCATAGACGAGCCGTTTATACAGTTTTTATTGAGGGTGGGAGAGGAGTCACATGTAGACGTCCTTAACTTCCCTCACTGTGATGGCTATTACCACTTCGATAATTCCCATATATTTGACCTAGACAAACCATGTTGCGATAGCCAAGATTGATATATTGAAATTCAGGTTCTCGGAAAATATTCCTGAACCAGTACCCAGTAGTTGCCTTGGACCTATCCGTGAAAATCCTAAGACCCCTTGAACCCTTGTTCCTGTATATTTGGTTACTTGTATTCCCCTGTCGTTGCGAGCTATAAGTAAAAGAAAGTGCCTGAAGATTTCTTCTAGAACAGCCACATGAGATCCGTTTCTTTTCTAAAGGTGTAAGATGTGTAATCTCACCGCGGAAAGGGCTGCTTCCTGCTTCATGTGTAAATGAAGTGAAAGCAGGTTCAACTGGGCCTCTACTGTGGCTGTAGAAGTAGTTCTCATACACTCACGTGATGGCCATGCATACTAGCCTCTGTAATTCACAGAGCTTGGAAGCCGCAGTGACCTGGTTTATTATGTGTGGTATGCCATACCACAACACCGTAGGAAACTAAGGGAAAATATCTAGGTATCCTTTTTTTGGTGAACATTACATTGCACTACGATGTGTTGAGCAGATTGTGTAATCTCGCAGACTGAGCTAGCCAACACACACATATATGACATAATAAGAACTGCATAATCTGCATGAATATATATATATATATATATATATATATATATATATATATATATATATATATATATATATATATATATATATATATATATATATATATATATATATATATATATATATATATATATATATATATATATATATATATATATATATATATATATATATATATTCATGCAGATTATGCAGTTCTTATTATGTCATCAGATTGCGAATTGTAGGTATTGGTCCCCATTCTGAAAGACGGATGTTATATAGAGTGAAACTTGGATATTGGAGAAGAAGAATGAAAAGAAGATTGAATGCTGTAGAGATACGATCTCTTCTAAGGACAAGCAGAGTCAGCTAAGCTGACCGATTCCGCAACGAAGAGATACATTAGACAGTAGGTACCAGCAAGGATGTCAGAAGAATGAAGAAGAACGTGCTCAGATGGTTGGGGCACGTTAAATGTAATCAATGAAAGAGTGGTAAAAAAAATATACGAAGCAAAAGTGAGAGTTAAAAGAGGTAAAGGGAGAACTCGGTTGATTTTCGAAAACACAGAATCATGATGGTTGTGAATTCGATTTCCACTTGGGTTGTAGTGGTGAACTTCTCAACACATATAATGTACGAACCGAGTGTCTTAACACTAGGTTCTGTGTGACCACCTTGCCTTTTTTATATTTATCAAGATGTACTAGTAAATTAGTAACTTTCTAATGTAGATAAAAATTAACTAAAAGATAAATCTAGTGTAAATGGACATAATTTATTTAATCACTATATTTCTTCTTCTTCTTCTTCTTGTTCTTCTCTTTAGTTATGGCGTTTCGGGCATGCCAGTTGAGCACAATTTACTTCGCCAATAACACATTGAACGGAGAACACATAAAGAATGTAGAAATCACTATATTTAAAGGCAAAAAAACCATCTTCTTTTAATATGTTCACCTGTAAATGAGAAATTTGGATTAATAGAAAAACATACTGCATTGCCACCCTACAAAGGGATCAAGCGTAGAAATTAGCATAGGGTCAAAAACTTCTGGAATCTATGTAATACATAGGAATAAATAAAAGTTTGCGAACCCTTCATTGTACCTACTCGTGGCTCTGTATTGTTTGTAATCTGATTTCTCGCTGAATTTAGAAAGCCTTATTACGATTCGTTGTTTGTATATAGATGCTTGTGCTAGTAATTAATTACAATAAAAGAGGACGCCAGATGTCTTTTTTTTTTCATTTTTATTTAAATGCTAGAGCATTACAGAGCTTTCGTACGTATGCTTTTTCATTTGTTTTAGTTAACGATTATTTAAAATAAAGGCTATGTGTAAGCAAGTTTTCCAAAATTACACTTTTTATTAGTTTAACATATACATATACTTAACTACATTTACTTGTGAAGAAATTGACCATCTTGATGGCCCTTATAAAGGTTCTTGCAGAGGGATCAGAATTTCCCAGATACATACACTATAAAAGTTATTGTCTGAACTAATATAGTATTTATGGGAAAATATTATTTTAAATGAAAGAAGTGGCTGTAGTGTACAAGTCAAATGTCTTCATCATAAAATTGGTATAGAAATTTAAATTTCATATGAGTTATATTTAATATTTATGTAAAACATAATATATTTAAAAATTTAAAGGAATATAAGGTCCTCTGATATGACCTTCGAAGTACTATAAGAAGATCACGTAAAAGCATGAGTATCCCCATCTCCCATCCCCATAAGATAACCAAGTATGATGTCGGTACTTTTTCTTTGTATACGTTTTTGTTTATAGTAAGCGTCAAGGATTTGAGCATGAGTTCTCTTTTCCCTTTTAATTAAATCTTCTTGGTCGTGCTTGGCTTTAGAAAATACGTAGGAAATCGAAGGTTTTCTGAAAAAAAAATTACAGATTCACGCGACAAGGATTCTATATTGTAGGTTGTAATCATATTTTAAGGGCAAGTAAAACTTGTAAAAATCTTAAATTTATGGGCGTATATGGCCACTTTGCTTCTAATGAACTACAAAATTAGGTCCCTTGCTTTTTGGTGATATATCTGTAAATTTACAATTTTCATAAATTTCTCCTTTTACTTGTTCCTGGAAAATTAGGTTTAAAGACATTTATTTTCTCACTAAGAATTTACAAAATTCACTTACATAAGAAAACTTATATTCTAAGAGATACATTTTTATATGAGCGTCGAAAAGTCGGTAGTATGGAAATAAAGAGTACAAGTTTTTAATATCCTTTGCAACAATAGTACACAAAGATATATTTGCTACTGAGATTGAAAGAGACAACGAGTAGTTACAAGTTACAACAGTGGCTACAAGCTACAAGACGACCGAAAATAGCTCTTATTACTATGTTAATTGGTTTAAAGTTGAAAATTGATTTTATTTGTTTTTAATTCTTATTTATTTTTTATTTTGTGTAAAAGTATACTGTATTTAGATATAGGATTAAGAGTTACTGTTTAGAAGATGCAATTTTAGTAACCTTTTAAAAGTATGTATTGTCTTTGTATTTCTTATTTGTTTTGGTATAGAGTTAAACAGCTTAGCACCTTGATACATCAGACATTTTTTTCCATAATTAGTACGCGCGGATTTCAAAATTAGGTCACTAGCACGTCTTAAGGCTTTGGAATGTACTTGCTTCTGTTTAATGAAAGTGATTTGGGAATGAACATTTTGAGTCATTATTTTTTTGATTAAAAGGCAAGTGAAATATTTGTGGGTTTGTTTTATATTTAATAGTTTAGTTTCTTTATAAACTGTTTCAGTTGGCGTTAGAGAATTAAAACGAAAGAGTACTTTCACAAGTTTGTTTTGGACTGTTTGGATAATATCAAGATTAGTGTCGGCTGCATTACCCCAGACTTCTATCAAATAATCTATATGAGGCTTTACAAGTGTATTATAAATAGTATACCGGACGAGGCGCGGAACACATCGAGCGAGAGATCTAAGAACACCTGTCAGTGCTGATAACTTTGTTTTGAGTTTTTCTATGTGGGGCCTCCACGTTAAATTTTTATCTAGCGTTAAACCTAAATATTTCGTTTCATTGGTTTTGTTAATTATTTTTCCGTCTATTTTTAAAGGATCATAGTCCACGATTTTTCTGTTTTTAGCACAGAAAATAGTGTAATTTGATTTAGCAATATTAATAGTTAATAAATTGTTACGAAACCAATTATTTAGCAAGTCTAGATCATATTGTGCGCCTGCTACAATTGATTTTAAATCTGTTCCGAAAAAGAATAAACTGGTGTCATCGGCATACAAACTAATATCTCCTTTCAATCCTATGTCTTTTATGTCATTGATATATATCAAAAACAATAACGGGCCTAAAATCGATCCTTGAGGGACACCGTATGTAATTGGTTGAGGATTACTTTGTATATTTCCAATCTATACTATCTGTGAACGATTTGTCAAGTATGATTTTATTAAGCTATATGCAGTACCATCTAGACCAATTTTGCGTAATTTGTTTAATAGTATGCTATGAGAGACAGTGTCAAATGCTTTTTTAAATCAATAAATATACCTAATGCAATCTGTTTCTGATCAATTTTAATTTTAATTTTAGTAAGAAGATCTGTTGTTGCCGAAAGCGTGCTCGATTTCGGTCTAAACCCATACTGCCTTTCATAGAGAAAGTTCTTTGATGACAAATACTCATCTAGGCGTTTAAAGATTACTCTTTCAAAAATTTTTGAAATTACTGACAAAACTGAAATGGGACGATAGTTTTCAGGGTTATCTTTTGACCCAGCTTTATGGATAGGCATCACTTTTGCTACTTTTAATGTGTCTGGAAAGACCCCTAGTTTAAGACAATTATTGATACATTTGGATAAGTCCTCAGAAATTATATTTTTAACACATTTTACGGCTTTAGTTGTGACTCCATCGAGGCCTGCACTGGTGTTAGTTTTTAAACTGTCAATGATACGCTTTATTTCTTGTGTGGTGGTGGGTTTAAAGTTAAAGGCTGCATCCCTATGGTTGTTTAGACTTATTGGCCGAATGTTACATTGTTCGTTGTCACTTTGACGAGGGATCTGCAGAGCGAGCATAGCGCCAATAGTAGCAAAATAATGGTTAAAGCATTCACATATCTCTTTTTCTTCAGTAATTACACCTCGACTTGAATTAATCTTTGCAGGCACAGTTACATTTTTAAACTTGTTATTCGATAGGTCATTCAGTAATTTCCACATTTTTTTGGGTTTCCTTTGCATTTGTTAAATTCTTTATAGTAGTATTGACTCTTCATTTTCTGTACATTATCTGATACTTTTTGTTTTTGGTCTTTGAAATGTTGTTCTACGTGCTCATTTTGAGGATTATTTTTGTAGTCAAGCCAGAGCGAATTTTTTTTATTGATTTCGTCAATTATTTCTTTCCCAATCCAGTCCTGCCGGGGAGGATTTATCAGCTTGGTTTTTTTGATCTTACTTTTGTTTAGGCAATTCAGTAATGATTCTTCAAATTTATAGTATTCGCAATCTTCGGGGCTAAGCTTCGTTTTTTCCATTGTTTTGTATAGTATGTGATAATCTAAAGCCTCATATTCAAATTTTTGGATAGGTTTACGTCGCATGGTTTAACTTCAAAGTATAACTGCTTGTGATCAGATAGAGAAGATTCCATAATACAGAGATGAAATTTATGTTCTTTTAGGTTACACCAGATATGATCGAGAATAGTTTTAGTTGTGGGAGTTTCACGTGTACATTAGTTCTTATGGATTTTATTGAGAACTTTAAAGTCATTCACTTTAAATGTTTGCAAGTAGTCCTTAGACTCTTTAGAATCAAGTAGGTCAAAGTTAAAATCTCCAAAGATTAGGGTTCTTTTCTTATTTTCAATATGAGCAGTTAGGTTCTCGAAAAATGTTTTGTTATTTGTCCTGCCAGGTTTATATATGACACCTATGTTCAAGGAAAACTTTTTTATCTTGATCCACAGAAAATGATTATCGTCACGACATTCATCATCAAGATAATTATGTTCTAGACTATCATGCACGTATATTGACACTCCTCCACCTCTAGAGTCAATTCTATAGTTGTGATAGTGTGCATATCCAGTTATATGAAATCTTTTGGCTTCTTGCTCTGATTTGATTCAAGTCTCTGTAAGTACTATAATCTGGGGAAACGTTGGCAAAGCTTGAATGATGCATAATAATTCTTCAAACTTTCCGTCCTTGACAATACTGCGAACATTGGCATAGAGAAATTTTAACGCCTAACGGGTGACACTGACATCTGCATAGTTGTTTGTTATTTGGTATGAAATTTGTGAAGTGGTTTTGGTTTCGTTTATCATGCTGGTTCTTAGTGAGACAGGGAAAAGTTTTTTTGATGATTCTGTACAATTTTGGGTACACCCTTTATGTATTTTATAGTCAAATGATTTTCCCCTTTGGTGGTCCTGGTAAACAGCTCTTCTTTTAGTTTTTTCATATAATTTTGTTGACTAGGCGTCATATCTGCATAAATCTTTACCTTGCTGCCTGAGGCTATTTTGTTTCTATTCACTAATATATATTTAGCATCTTCGGTTGAGCCAAAACATACCTTTATTGGTCGACACTTATTTGAGGAGTCCCTGCCAAGTCTGAAGAATTTCAAGGGAGACAGGGGCTTTTCAGGAATAATCGCCAGTAATTTCATTATTTCAGATTTATCGGCATCAATTTTATCATTTACTGATCCATTATCCAGTTCGGTAATACCAACCACAATAACATTCTTGCTTCTCAGATTCCACTCATTCAACTCGGTTATTATATCCTCTTGAACGAAATTTTCGCCGATCGTTAGATTGGTGCACTTTACTGTTTGTATTTCAGTTTCCAGCATTTGGATCTTTTTTTCTATAATGTCTTTACTTTCCACAATGCTACTAACGTCCTGTTTAATTTTGGATTGTTCCGCTGTAATGCTCTCAACTGTTGCCTTGATGTTGGATACTTGTTCTTTAATGTCAGTTATATCCTGGCATATTTTGTTGATATTTTGAGTTTGGGTTTCCGAGGTAGATTTTATTAGATTCATCATTTCAGACATTTTTTTGCTAAATTCGACCATTTCTGTCCTGCATTCATCCGCATCATCTGTCATTTTTCTTTTATTTCGGAAAGTAATGTTTGGCTTCTCAACGACGTCATCAGCTAAGCTTAAGTTTGGTTGAGATATACTACGTTCCGCACTGATGTCACTTCTAGGCGGTGTTCGTTGTACACTCATCTTGATCTTTGTTAAACTAGTGCGGGTTATTATTTAACTCACTAGCTCAGTTTACGCAAATCTGTATTTTATTTCTTAAGGCAGAAATGCACAAATTTCCGTACACAAGGAATATGTTTATTGAAATGAAACTTAAAACACGTCTGCTCCGTACGCTCTTCGCCGCTCCGTACAAAAATAACACGTAACGTAAAATTTCATATAATCTACGGCAAAATGCTATAATTACGTACAAACGCTGGTAACTTTTGGTTACGTTGATTTATAAGATTGATGTTTTCCATATTCTAAAAGATTATTAACTTGGGCTTGTAATATTAATTTGAAGTTGATAAATGTAATCTCTACAAAAATGCCTTTGACAGACCGATAAATAGATTTTTCAGGTATGAGATCTTAAAAACGAAATCAAAGTCGTTAATCTACCTTCTACTTACATATTACCACCTGTCATTAAAATGTATACGTCAATTTTTTAAGAAGTAGCTATTAAATTGATGTATTTTTACCAAAAACCGATCTCGTCTCCCCTTATCCAATTATCATATGTAACGATAAACTGTCATCGCAAGACGCTGTAACGTAGTTGTAAGACACACAAGCACACACACAAATTTGGGCGGAGTAAATATAATATTCCGTCCAACTTTTGGTAAGATAATAAAAATAATTAATTCCCCATTTGGGAATAGAACCCTCAACCATCACGTACTATTACGCTCTTACGATTCAATGTATCAGAAGAACACATTCAGCGAGTCCTAATTGCCGATCCGACATCAATGACAGTCGTTAGACAGAGGTCTGTATAATTTCGATAGCTCGTCAAATGACAACGTTATCGGCACTTCCAGTGAATGGACGCCAAAGGTACTATAGTAGTTACTTGTAAATATCTGCACTAGGACTGTCAGGATTGATTTCTAGTAGTTCTATTGTTGTTATTGGACCGTTGTGACTGTAAACGTGACGGTTTGTGGGTTTGATTCCCATGAGGGGAAGATGGATTTTTCTATTTCCATTTTCTTCGCTCTGTAATCTAGGCAAAACGCGACATTGAGTTCCACTACTGAACACGCAATCCCTCGAAAAAGGCGGAAAACAGGTACGGAGAAAGCAGTGACCAAGCAATAGAATGTCTTAACACTAGGGTTCTATGGTTCCTACAGTTTCCTCTGTCTACCCTGCCAAAAAAAGAACAAGAATTTTTCAATAAGCCATTTTTCACATTCTAGAGTTTTTAAAGCCGTTTATAAACGTGATAGTTTTGGGTGCGATGCTCAATTGGGGGAGTGTTCACTGTAAGATTAAAAAATGTAGTTAAAATGGAATAGGTGGTAACTAGAAACCTTGAAATTAAAAATATATAATCGTTTGAATGTTCGGTTCAAAATAAGCTATTAAGCTATTTAAGTAATATTATTATTTTTTTATAATCTCGAAGGGAGATTCGCTCTATATTAAGATAGATTGAGTAAATGTATGAAGAGGTTAACGATATTGTATAAGGCGAAGGAAGTATAATGAATTATTTACGTTATGTAACGTATGATTGAACGAACGTAATATCTATTTATATATACCCGATATATAAACGTCGTGCTCGAATACATTATAAAATTCTGTTTACTTAATTCATAAGTCAAATTATTATAGAGATAGTTAATTTTACTATTTCATCGCTTCATTAGTAAGAAAATTTATTTCACCATTGTGACCCACTTAACGTATAACGTATACAGTCCTTAGATAAATCACAGTGCATTTCCTGTTCATTATATATAACTAAAATAAATTAAAGGTTGTACCTTATATTGTTTTTACAATTTTGGAGGTTAATTTTTTTAAGCAGGACGAAAAATGTAGTGGTATATCTATATATATATATATATATATATATATATATATATATATATATATATATATATATATATATATATATATATATATATATATATATATATATATATATATATATATATATATATATATATATATATATATATATATATATATATATATATATATATATATATATATATATATATATATATATATATATATATATATATATATATATATATATATATATATATATATATATATTATATATATATATATATATATATATATATATATATATATATATATATATATATATATATATATATATATATATATATATATATATATATATATATATATATATATATATATATATATATATATATATATATATATATATATATATATATATATATATATATATATATATATATATATATATATATATATATATATATATATATATATATATATATATATATATATATATATATATATATATATATATATATATATATATATATATATATATATATATATATATAGATAGATAGATAGATAGATAGATAGATAGATAGATAGATAGATAGATAGATAGATAGATAGATAGATAGATAGATAAAAACTTTATTTGGATCACACCACAACATAAGTAAAAAAAAAAAAAAAAATTAAAAAGATATTAAAACACAAAAAAAGAAAAAGAAAAATATAGAAACAAAAATTAAAACTTATAGCTAACTTACAACTTCTATTTATAGCTAACTTACAAATAACGTGTTACTTCTATTTTTTACTAAATCTAAATTCAATTATATAAAAATATAGAAGACAAAAAAATGAAAATGAAAAATGAACAAAACTAAAATAAAAATAACTATAAATTTTGAAGTGGTGTGGCATCCAAAATGGAAAACCCCATCAGTTAAAGCTGGCAAACTAATAAACCAGCACTGATTTTCAGAGGCCTCCATGTGACGGTGACGGACGGCCGTGTAAGCGTAAAAATAAAAGTTCGACAGAAACGAAAAGGTCGCATAGAATTTTTTTTTTTTTTTTTTTTTTTTTTTTTTTTTTTTTTTTTTTTTTTTTTTTTTGCCTTACTTAAGTAATAATGTACGAATATAATCTTTCTACCAATTTATTTTTATGTTGCCTTAGCGACGGCGATAATAGTAGTCGTAAAAAGATATAGTGGAGACTGACAAACAAATACGTGAAACAATCTGCATAAAGCAATTTGGCCGTGCAATACTTTTCAACTACTAATACTAATAAATACTAACTTTTATACTAGTAAATATATTTGTCAATATCAATATCAATGTATACATATATACACACATATACATACATACACATACATATATGCATACATATACATATATACACATACATATACACACATACATAACATGTGATTTCTAAAATCATTATATATGAAAAAGATAAATTATCATTCAGTTTGTAGATTAAATAAATATAACTTGTATTTTAGTCTAAACGTATTTAGTGATTTTAGGTTACGAAGTGGGGGCGGCAGATTGTTCCAGCATTTGGTTGCGGCGTATTTGAAACTCCCACGAAAGGCTGCAGTACGATGCGGGTGCACTAGCAGCAAATGAGAATTCGCCCTGGTGGAGTGAGTAGTGTTTACGGCTGATGACCACAAAAGTTTATCGTAGAGATATCCCGGAGACTTGGTTTTAATGACTCCGAATAAAAGTATAGCGAAATGCAGTTGTCTACGATAATCAGTCTTTAGGGAATTGGCTTCATTTATGTAAGGCGTTACGTGAGCACGCAGAGGAATATATATATATATATATATATATATATATATATATATATATATATATATATATATATATATATATATATATATATATATATATATATATATATATATATATAAATATATATATATATATATATATATATATATATATATATATATATATATATATATATATATATATATATATATATATATATATATATATATATATATATATATAAATATATATATATATATATATATAAATATATATATATATATATATATATATATATATATATATATATATATATATATATATATATATATATATATATATATATATATATATATATATATATATATATATATATATATATATATATATATATATATATATATATATATATATATATATATATATATATATATATATATATATATATATATATATATATATATATATATATATATATATATATATATATATATATATATATATATATATATATATATATATATATAATATATATATATATATATATATATATATATATATATATATATATATATATATATATATATATATATATATATATATATATATATATATATATATATATATATATATATATATATATATATATATATATATATATATATATATATATATATATATATATATATATATATATATATATATATATATATATATATATATATATATATATATATATATATATATATATATATATATATATATATATATATATATATATATATTCCTCTGCGTGCTCACGTAACGCCTTACATAAATGAAGCCAATTCCCTAAAGACTGATTATCGTAGACAACTGCATTTCGCTATACTTTTATTCGGAGTCATTAAAACCAAGTCTCCGGGATATCTCTACGATAAACTTTTGTGGTCATCAGCCGTAAACACTACTCACTCCACCAGGGCGAATTCTCATTTGCTGCTAGTGCACCCGCATCGTACTGCAGCATTTCGTGGGAGTTTCAAATAAGACGCAAACAAATGATGGAACAATCTGCCGCCCGCACTTAGTAAATTAAAATCACTAAATACGTTTAGACTAAAATACAAGTTATATTTATTTAATCTACAAACTGAATGATAATTTATCTTTTTCATATATAATGATTTTAGAAATCACATGTTATGTATGTGTGTATATGTATGTGTATATATGTATATGTATGCATATATGTATGTGTATGTATGTATATGTGTGTATATATGTATACATTGATATTGATATTGACAAATATATTTACTAGTATAAAAGTTAGTATTTATTAGTATTAGTAGTTGAAAAGTATTGCACGGCCAAATTGCTTTATGCAGATTGTTTCACGTATTTGTTTGTCAGTCTCCACTATATCTTTTTACGACTACTATTATCGCCGTCGCTAAGGCAACATAAAAATAAATTGGTAGAAAGATTATATTCGTACATTATTACTTAAGTAAGGCAAAAAAAAAAAAAAAAAAAAAAAAAAAAAAAAAAAAAAAAAAAAAAAAACAGATTCTATGCGACCTTTTCGTTTCTGTCGAACTTTTATTTTTACGCTTACACGGCCGTCCGTCACCGTCACATGGAGGCCTCTGAAAATCAGTGCTGGTTTATTAGTTTGCCAGCTTTAACTGATGGGGTTTTCCATTTTGGATGCCACACCACTTCAAAATTTATAGTTATTTTTATTTAGTTTTGTTCATTTTTCATTTTCATTTTTTTGTCTTCTATATTTTTATATAATTGAATTTAGATTTAGTAAAAAATAGAAGTAACACGTTATTTGTAAGTTAGCTATAAATAGAAGTTGTAAGTTAGCTATAAGTTTTAATTTTTGTTTCTATATTTTTCTTTTTCTTTTTTTGTGTTTTAATATCTTTTTAATTTTTTTTTTTTTTTTTTACTTATGTTGTGGTGTGATCCAAATAAAGTTTTTATCTATCTATCTATCTATCTATCTATCTATCTATCTATCTATCTATCTATCTATATATATATATATATATATATATATATATATATATATATATATATATATATATATATATATATATATATATATATATATATATATATATATATATATATATATATATATATATATATATATATATATATATATATATATATATATATATATATATATATATATATATATATATATATATATATATATATATATATATATATATATATATATATATATATATATATATATATATATATATATATATATATATATATATATATATAGATATACCACTACATTTTTCGTCCTGCTTAAAAAAATTAACCTCCAAAATTGTAAAAACAATATAAGGTACAACCTTTAATTTATTTTAGTTATATATAATGAACAGGAAATGCACTGTGATTTATCTAAGGACTGTATACGTTATACGTTAAGTGGGTCACGATGGTGAAATAAATTTTCTAACTAATGAAGCGATGAAATAGTAAAATTAACTATCTCTATAATAATTTGACTTATGAATTAAGTAAACAGAATTTTATAATGTATTCGAGCACGACGTTTATATATCGGGTATATATAAATAGATATTA
Source organism: Dione vanillae (assembly GCA_037178615.1). Lineage (NCBI taxonomy): Eukaryota > Metazoa > Arthropoda > Insecta > Lepidoptera > Nymphalidae > Dione > Dione vanillae. The sequence goes on along the minus strand of JAZFAU010000299.1, from coordinate 2,569,637 downwards.
CGTTCGTTCAATCATACGTTAAATAACGTAAATAATTCATTATACTTCCTTCGCCTTATACAATATCGTTAACCTTTTCATACATTTACTCAATCTATCTTAATATAGAGCGAATCTCCCTTCGAGATTATAAAAAGAAAAATATTACTTAAATAGCTTAATAGCTTATTTTGAACCAAACATTCAAACAACAATGTTTTTTTAATTTCAAGGTTTCTAGTTACCACCTATTCCATTTTAACTACATTTTTTAATCTTACAGTGAACACTCCCCCAATTGAGCATCGCACCCAAAACTATCACGTTTATAAACGGCTTTAAAAACTCTAGAATGTGAAAAATGGCTTATTGAAAAATTCTTGTTCTTTTTTTTGGCAGGATAGACAGAGGAAATTGTAGAAACCATAGAACCCTAGTGTTAAGACACTCTATTGCTTGGTCACTGCTTTCTCCGTACCTGCTTTCCGCTATTTTCGAGGGATTGCGTGTTCAGTGGTGGAACTCAATGTCGCGCTTTGCCTAGTTTACAGAGTGAAGAAAATGGAAATAGAAAAATCCATCTTCCCCTCATGGGAATCAAACCCACAAACCGTCACGTTTACAGTCACAACGGTCCAATAACAACAATATAACTACTAGAAATCAATCCTGACAGTCCTAGTGCAGATATTTACAAGTAACTACTATAGTACCTTTGGCGTCCATTCACTGGAAGTGCCGATAACGAGATTTGACGAGCTATCGAAATTATACAGACCTCTGTCTAACGACTGTCATTGATGTCGGATCGGCAATTAGGACTCGCTGAATGTGTTCTTCTGATACATTGAATCGTAAGAGCGTAATAGTACGTGATGGTTGAGGGTTCTATTCCCAAATGGGGAATTAATTATTTTTATTATCTTACCAAAAGTTGGACGGAATATTATATTTACTCCGCCCAAATTTGTATGTGTGCTTGTATGTCTTACAACTACGTTACAGCGTCTTGCGATGACAGTTTATCGTTACATATGATAATTGGATGAGGGGAGACGAGATCGGTTTTTGGTAAAAATACATCAATTTAATAGCTACTTCTTAAAAAATTGACGTATACATTTTAATGACAGGTGGTAATATGTAAGTAGAAGGTAGATTAACGACTTTCATTTCGTTTTTAAGATCTCATACCTGAAAAATCTATTTATCGGTCTGTCAAAGGCATTTTTGTAGAGATTACATTTATCAACTTCAAATTAATATTACAAGCCCAAGTTAATAATCTCTTAGAATATGGAAAACATCAATCTTATAAATCAACGTAACCAAAAGTTACCAGCGTTTGTACGTAATTATAGCATTTTGCCGTAGATTATATGAAATTTTACGTTACGTGTTATTTTTGTACGGAGCGGCGAAGAGCGTACGGAGCAGACGTGTTTTAAGTTTCATTTCAATAAACATATTCCTTGTGTACGGAAATTTGTGCATTTCTGCCTTAAGAAATAAAATACAGATTTGCGTAAACTGAGCTAGTGAGTTAAATAATAACCCGCACTAGTTTAACAAAGATCAAGATGAGTGTACAACGAACACCGCCTAGAAGTGACATCAGTGCGGAACGTAGTATATCTCAACCAAACTTAAGCTTAGCTGATGACGTCGTTGAGAAGCCAAACATTACTTTCCGAAATAAAAGAAAAATGACAGATGATGCGGATGAATGCAGGACAGAAATGGTCGAATTTAGCAAAAAAATGTCTGAAATGATGAATCTAATAAAATCTACCTCGGAAACCCAAACTCAAAATATCAACAAAATATGCCAGGATATAACTGACATTAAAGAACAAGTATCCAACATCAAGGCAACAGTTGAGAGCATTACAGCGGAACAATCCAAAATTAAACAGGACGTTAGTAGCATTGTGGAAAGTAAAGACATTATAGAAAAAAAGATCCAAATGCTGGAAACTGAAATACAAACAGTAAAGTGCACCAATCTAACGATCGGCGAAAATTTCGTTCAAGAGGATATAATAACCGAGTTGAATGAGTGGAATCTGAGAAGCAAGAATGTTATTGTGGTTGGTATTACCGAACTGGATAATGGATCAGTAAATGATAAAATTGATGCCGATAAATCTGAAATAATGAAATTACTGGCGATTATTCCTGAAAAGCCCCTGTCTCCCTTGAAATTCTTCAGACTTGGCAGGGACTCCTCAAATAAGTGTCGACCAATAAAGGTATGTTTTGGCTCAACCGAAGATGCTAAATATATATTAGTGAATAGAAACAAAATAGCCTCAGGCAGCAAGGTAAAGATTTATGCAGATATGACGCCTAGTCAACAAAATTATATGAAAAAACTAAAAGAAGAGCTGTTTACCAGGACCACCAAAGGGGAAAATCATTTGACTATAAAATACATAAAGGGTGTACCCAAAATTGTACAGAATCATCAAAAAAACTTTTCCCTGTCTCACTAAGAACCAGCATGATAAACGAAACCAAAACCACTTCACAAATTTCATACCAAATAACAAACAACTATGCAGATGTCAGTGTCACCCGTTAGGCGTTAAAATTTCTCTATGCCAATGTTCGCAGTATTGTCAAGGACGGAAAGTTTGAAGAATTATTATGCATCATTCAAGCTTTGCCAACGTTTCCCCAGATTATAGTACTTACAGAGACTTGAATCAAATCAGAGCAAGAAGCCAAAAGATTTCATATAACTGGATATGCACACTATCACAACTATAGAATTGACTCTAGAGGTGGAGGAGTGTCAATATACGTGCATGATAGTCTAGAACATAATTATCTTGATGATGAATGTCGTGACGATAATCATTTTCTGTGGATCAAGATAAAAAAGTTTTCCTTGAACATAGGTGTCATATATAAACCTGGCAGGACAAATAACAAAACATTTTTCGAGAACCTAACTGCTCATATTGAAAATAAGAAAAGAACCCTAATCTTTGGAGATTTTAACTTTGACCTACTTGATTCTAAAGAGTCTAAGGACTACTTGCAAACATTTAAAGTGAATGACTTTAAAGTTCTCAATAAAATCCATAAGAACTATTGTACACGTGAAACTCCCACAACTAAAACTATTCTCGATCATATCTGGTGTAACCTAAAAGAACATAAATTTCATCTCTGTATTATGGAATCTTCTCTATCTGATCACAAGCAGTTATACTTTGAAGTTAAACCATGCGACGTAAAACCTATCCAAAAATTTGAATATGAGGCTTTAGATTATCACATACTATACAAAACAATGGAAAAAACGAAGCTTAGCCCCGAAGATTGCGAATACTATAAATTTGAAGAATCATTACTGAATTGCCTAAACAAAAGTAAGATCAAAAAAACCAAGCTGATAAATCCTCCCCGGCAGGACTGGATTGGGAAAGAAATAATTGACGAAATCAATAAAAAAAATTCGCTCTGGCTTGACTACAAAAATAATCCTCAAAATGAGCACGTAGAACAACATTTCAAAGACCAAAAACAAAAAGTATCAGATAATGTACAGAAAATGAAGAGTCAATACTACTATAAAGAATTTAACAAATGCAAAGGAAACCCAAAAAAATGTGGAAATTACTGAATGACCTATCGAATAACAAGTTTAAAAATGTAACTGTGCCTGCAAAGATTAATTCAAGTCGAGGTGTAATTACTGAAGAAAAAGAGATATGTGAATGCTTTAACCATTATTTTGCTACTATTGGCGCTATGCTCGCTCTGCAGATCCCTCGTCAAAGTGACAACGAACAATGTAACATTCGGCCAATAAGTCTAAACAACCATAGGGATGCAGCCTTTAACTTTAAACCCACCACCACACAAGAAATAAAGCGTATCATTGACAGTTTAAAAACTAACACCAGTGCAGGCCTCGATGGAGTCACAACTAAAGCCGTAAAATGTGTTAAAAATATAATTTCTGAGGACTTATCCAAATGTATCAATAATTGTCTTAAACTAGGGGTCTTTCCAGACACATTAAAAGTAGCAAAAGTGATGCCTATCCATAAAGCTGGGTCAAAAGATAACCCTGAAAACTATCGTCCCATTTCAGTTTTGTCAGTAATTTCAAAAATTTTTGAAAGAGTAATCTTTAAACGCCTAGATGAGTATTTGTCATCAAAGAACTTTCTCTATGAAAGGCAGTATGGGTTTAGACCGAAATCGAGCACGCTTTCGGCAACAACAGATCTTCTTACTAAAATTAAAATTAAAATTGATCAGAAACAGATTGCATTAGGTATATTTATTGATTTAAAAAAGCATTTGACACTGTCTCTCATAGCATACTATTAAACAAATTACGCAAAATTGGTCTAGATGGTACTGCATATAGCTTAATAAAATCATACTTGACAAATCGTTCACAGATAGTATAGATTGGAAATATACAAAGTAATCCTCAACCAATTACATACGGTGTCCCTCAAGGATCGATTTTAGGCCCGTTATTGTTTTTGATATATATCAATGACATAAAAGACATAGGATTGAAAGGAGATATTAGTTTGTATGCCGATGACACCAGTTTATTCTTTTTCGGAACAGATTTAAAATCAATTGTAGCAGGCGCACAATATGATCTAGACTTGCTAAATAATTGGTTTCGTAACAATTTATTAACTATTAATATTGCTAAATCAAATTACACTATTTTCTGTGCTAAAAACAGAAAAATCGTGGACTATGATCCTTTAAAAATAGACGGAAAAATAATTAACAAAACCAATGAAACGAAATATTTAGGTTTAACGCTAGATAAAAATTTAACGTGGAGGCCCCACATAGAAAAACTCAAAACAAAGTTATCAGCACTGACAGGTGTTCTTAGATCTCTCGCTCGATGTGTTCCGCGCCTCGTCCGGTATACTATTTATAATACACTTGTAAAGCCTCATATAGATTATTTGATAGAAGTCTGGGGTAATGCAGCCGACACTAATCTTGATATTATCCAAACAGTCCAAAACAAACTTGTGAAAGTACTCTTTCGTTTTAATTCTCTAACGCCAACTGAAACAGTTTATAAAGAAACTAAACTATTAAATATAAAACAAACCCACAAATATTTCACTTGCCTTTTAATCAAAAAAATAATGACTCAAAATGTTCATTCCCAAATCACTTTCATTAAACAGAAGCAAGTACATTCCAAAGCCTTAAGACGTGCTAGTGACCTAATTTTGAAATCCGCGCGTACTAATTATGGAAAAAAATGTCTGATGTATCAAGGTGCTAAGCTGTTTAACTCTATACCAAAACAAATAAGAAATACAAAGACAATACATACTTTTAAAAGGTTACTAAATTGCATCTTCTAAACAGTAACTCTTAATCCTATATCTAAATACAGTATACTTTTACACAAAATAAAAAATAAATAAGAATTAAAAAGAAATAAAATCAATTTTCAACTTTAAACCAATTAACATAGTAATAAGAGCTATTTATTTATATATATATATATATATATATATATATATATATATATATATATATATATATATATATATATATATATGTTACCTACACTGCTTCTTATTTTTTGTGAATTCTTGTATATATTTATTTTATTATTCACCGTAATTTGAATCTACAATGTAAGACGTTAGAATGACATATTATGTTTTTCTACTTTCTATATATAAACACTATCGTAATGTCAAGTAAATTCTTAGCTAACAACTAGTATCGGCTAAGAGGCTTAGTTCGTTCCAAGGCTTATATTTTCTCATTTTCCGGTTCCTTTCAGCTCAAGTGTTAATCTTTTTAGAAGAAATATCAAATTATTCTGTAAAGCCAAAACAAACTGATAATAATTACATTTTTTCGCAGTCGCATTAAAATCAAAATTTAGATAATCTTAGACGACGCGGCGTTGAGTTCCTCTTACATAAACTTAGATAGAAGGTACGGAAAATATATATGTATATGTTGATATGCACTAATCATAGTATAAGCGATACCCACTTAACATATACTATGTACTCGATGCTTGCGGATTCTATTCCTGCTTGAGTTCCGCCAGTCAACGTAGTGTCTTAACACTAGATTTCCTTTTCAATCTTCTTTTACCCCTTTCTTTTTAATAAGCTTACCACAATCTAAGGCTGAGTAAAATAAATCGGTAAAGTATGAAAATCACTTGAAATTTAGCTTACTTGGTCTCGTTTGTCTTTGAAAATTCACATATGTGTTATAAAACATTTTTATATTGTGCTGAGGACAGAAAATACTTTCACACCATGCAATCCAATTTAAAATATATTTTTTCAAACGGAGCTTTGCAAATTCTTTACAATCGTCGAATGAACGTAAAGCCACTGCCAGCTTTGAAGGCAATTCTACTGAGAAGAGCCGACAAGAAACTCAACAGTTGCTCTTTACGCTATAAAAATTCGAACATTTATGTCCTTTTAATATTCTTGTATTGAGTAATAAGGTTAATAAATTAACAACTAAGATTATTTGTACAATGACTGTATATATCGTTAATAGTAAGTATTTGCAATGTTCCTGGAGTTTTTTGTTCTGGCAACACAAACGAGATAATGTTTTCGGGAGAAAAAGTGAGAACCGAGTGTCTCAACACTAGATAGTTTCTCTACCCAAAAACAATAAATGATTTTTTCAAAACCATAACAAATTACGAGAAAATGATTTTAAAGCCTGTCTTTCTTGAATTTTTATTAATAATTATTATCTAACAATTTATTCTACAATATTGTAAACTTATAAACTGTGAGTGTAAAAGTGAACGTGAGGACCGTCGTGCTGCAGAGGCGCAGTTTCTTCCTGTATACTTGACGGTTTCTTGTTCGATTCCTATTTGGGGGCAATGGATTAATTAATTTTCATTTTCTTTGGTAACTATGCAAGCGCTGCTTTTAATTCTGTCACTCAAAACGCAATGCTTCGAAGAGGGGAAAGCAGAGATCGGAGTGTCTTAACACTAGACTCCAATGGTTCCTGCGGTTCCCTCTACCTACCCTGCTATAAGCGGGATAAAGCGTGAAACTAAAAAATATGTCATCTACATATATGCATGTTTTATCACGTATATATAATCATTATGGTATAACACGTACGTACATCGTCCATCGTACACGTGCTAACACCGAGTCCTGTTCAATAGTAATAATATAATTATATGAGCGGCGAGTCGGGAGTGCGTGCGGCTGACAGATGTTAAGTGATTACCATCAATTAGTCTGACGGACCCCTCGTACCTCGTAAATCTAGTTATGCAGTCAGTTTTGGGCTTATTAGACGAATTAATATAGGATATACGCGTTGTAAGTATTTTATATGAATATGCAGAAGAGAATATGTATGGATTCACCGTGCAGGTGCCGGGCCCATTGAGTTGTAGGAAGAGGAGCTCCGATCAGCGCTTGGGACTTGCGACCCAAGTGTAGGTTTCGTCATTTTACACGTAATATATTTGATCGATATTCGATGAAAATATATCAGAAAGACAAGAAATTTGTTTATAATTCGATTATTATAATTTTTCGAATACGAAGAGGTGAGGTGATACGTTTGGCTACACGACATCTATATAAAAACCGGAGAGTGGAGTGTCTATAGACAAAGTCTCTGTCTTGTCAAATTATGCGGAAGCGAAGAGAGATTATACGTCAACGATGTACTTTATAGGCAACAGAACCCCATAACCATGTAATCTATTAAAATCAGTCGAGATTGAATATTTTGAAAAATTTCTTAAGGAATCCTATTTGACATATATTTTATTTTTTATTAAAAAATGATTGACAGTGTTAATTTAATGTCATACGAGCGACTTGTTCTCGTCTGCGACCTCTTTGTGTGTATGTGTGGTAGGTTTTAGTTTTCAAAGTTGTTATAAGTGGATCCCAAATGGTAGAAAGCTTCCAACTGTCTTTTCTATTGAAATTGGGATATTTATTTTTCAATTGCCTTCTGCAACATTGGGATATATCTGATTTTTTTAGCGTGTATATCAAGTTTATCAAAGCAGATGTAATAGTTGGATTTGTTCATAGAGTGCTCACACACAGCTGACTTCAATACACGCCTATTCTTGACATATGAGATGTGCTCTTTCATCCTAACACCAATGCTTCTCTTTGTTTGACCAACGCCACCACCACTACGTCTAATTGTTAGCCAAATCGATACGCCGACGTATAAACTCATCAATATTTCGTGAAATATCATAGCTTATTTCGTTAATGTCAAAAAAAATTCATTAAGTTTCGTTAAACGATATTTCTTTAAAGAGCTAGCCAATAATTCAATCATCGGCAACAAATAAAAAAAAAATTATGAATAATCGTACAAAAATGACAGAATTCAAATTCAAAAGTAACATTATTAACAATAACTTAAATAGTATTTATTACCATACTATATACATACTAAAAGCGGATACTGTCAAAGCATCATTTACTGAGCGGGTCGCTAGGACATCTAGGTCATGTTCGATCTAGATCCCCTTGTATTTGGCATTAGCTGGACAAATGCATAGCTTTGATGTGACACGATTTAGTTAACGACCGTGTGGTACAGCTGTTGAACTGCGTGAAAGGAGATTGTAGGTTTTATTTCATCCTTACTAATAGTTTTGTATTTCATACTTATTACTAAACAAGTTACTGCTTTTTTATTACAATATATCAATCAAGCTACTTAGTAGTACATATTTCTTACAATAACTTTTCAAGTTAAGTTATTAAGAGAAATATTGTGTAACACTAAAGATATTTAAAAAAAAGTAAATAAAAGGTAATTAAACCTTTTCTCAGTTGCTATTTGAAAGACTGCGAAATGAAAATACCAATAACATAATCCTGAATATTAATCTATACGGAAAACAATCTAATCATTAACTTTCAGACGTTCTGACGTTCTGTATATGTGTATATGTTCTATAACATATCATTATTCTATCTTTTATCATCAATATTGATTGTATTATCATTGAAATTTGCAATAAATATCTATCATAAAAAATTGTGATCTATATCCTCAAAAAAATTAAAGATAGTTATTTATAACTAAAACTGTGTCAAAATTTTGTTTTTTTTTTTTTAAATTACGCTATACTTATTTATATAATACATAATTTGACATATACCTATATATGTAGATACACAGTAACGATTTGGGAATGATTACTTTAAAAAAATATAAAAATTTAAACGGATTGGACAGCCGGATTTGATCCCGCGCCTTCTTGCAAATCGTGCAAGCGCTTTGACCACTAAGCTATTTGTAAATGAGATACTTTCTGTTTTCAATACAAAAGTGTCAAGATACAATTTTTTTATATGTGTTTGTTATATACATCGAATCTTTCAATAACATAAAAGCTGCAAATCTCGAAGGACGCAGCAGTAAAAAGATACGACTCAGCATTATACTCGATTCCGTCACCCGTTCACTCCTTATTCACATATCTTTTTATATATCTATATGTGGACATATTACATATAATTATATATTTATATACGTAATATATATACAACTAAAACTATATAGAATTACTCAAAAATACTATTACGCAATGTGAGGTAAAGGAGAGAAGTGACAAATTTGCTTAATTCTTGAGACATTGGAATCTAACTCCACACTTGGTCTTTAAAAAAGTTATTTAATTTTTCATGTTGTTTTATTTCTATACTTATTATAATTTATTCTAGTTAGTCTATATATATTTGCTGTCTTCCAGATATGCCATTATTTAAGCACAAAATGCCTCAGACTTAAATCTTGCATAAATATTTTTTACAGAAGTTTAGGAGATTTTCTCCTATTAATTAATTTAAATTTCCTCGCCTTGGTAACAAAAAAAAGGTTAACGTCTTTCGCTTTAGACACAAAGCGAAGAACGGAGTGTTTTTTTTCATTAAAATATACTTGATAAATAAGTCACTGACATTTTGATAACATAACTACGTAGCTTCACGCTCTATCCTGCACATGCCAGAGTAAGCAGAGGGAACTGCAGGGAGCATGAAGTCCTAGTGTTAAGACATTCCGCTCCCTACTTTCCACCTTTTTCAAGGCACTGCTTTTTTGTGTGGCGAAATTCAACGCTGTACTTGCTAGAGCGAAGAAAACGGAAATAAGTAACTTAAAATATAACTTTAAAAACAACAAAAATAAACGCTAACATAATACGGTACAAAAAAGCGACCTCTCCTCCCAGTGTCAGAGTTTCAGCACCTGTCTAAATGACACGAGAACGTTACAAAAAATCTCAGAGCACTTGTCGAGAGCAAGGAAACTAGTTCACCCCAACGCCCTCACACCTGAGCCGCCTGTGCTTAACTGCTGCGCGTGGCTTAGAGATGTTTCACATGTAGAGTTATGGAATGTATTTATAATAACAGTTAGTACAGCTTCAAATCTTATGTTTTTGTTAAACTAACTTTTTTCTTTTATTTGTGAATTTGTTTTTGAATCTATATAAAGGATGCACTTCCTTCAAATAGCAAATACAGAAATAAGTTACTGTCTAATCTCTCTTGTTTATAAGTTGATTATCTCTTCTTTTATCTCTAGTTATACTATATATTATATTATAGTGGATGTCTGGTTTTTACGCATTTAAGGATAATTTGTTTTTTCATATAAAATTAATAAAATTTATATTTTGTTCTATAGTACATAAACTGTAGTTTTCATGCTAATTTATGCAAAATCTCATTTGTTCCGTTTACGTTGAAATTTCAGGCTCTCTATGTACGGTAAGCAGGTATCTATTACAGTCGTCAAGGGCATATCTCTGTGTTGTGAGTCAGTTAGTCAATAAAGGAAAGGTTCTATGTACAAAATTATTTTAGTTAAAATTATTAAGTTAATTGTTGTTCATACTTTTTTAAGTGGATAAAAGAAAAAAAAGTATTATTGAGTTATCTTAAAGACAGTTTCTCTCCAGATATGTAATAAAAATAAAACAAACGAACGCCCCATGTGTAAGCGCCCTTACATCTGTCACGCGGACTCCTTGACCCGCTGAGGGTAACAAGTAACGACGTGTGCATTCACTTGCAAAATAAAGATAAATTAGTTTAAATAAAAATATCAATAGCTTATGATATTCTACTAATTCGTAAATTTATCATGACTGCAAAAGCAATTCCTAAAGCGATTCAAAGATTCAAACCTCGAGAATATTATTTTTTTCAGATTTGTAATTGTTAAACTTAGTTACTATGCGTAATTGACTTTTTATAGAAAACGAAGAACCAAGTAGATATCATAAACGCCTGGAAATAGGCGGAGAGCTGGGATGGAGAAAGCAGGGATTAAGCAACGGAGGGTCTTAATAGTTGGTTCCTATGGTTCTTGCAGGTCTCTCTGTCTACCCAGCCATGTGCGGGATAAAGCGTGAAGATAAAAAAAAGTATCTTGAGCCAAATATCTCTCTGCCTTTTCAGCCATCTGTGAAATAAAGTTAAAAAAAACAATATAAAACTTAAATTCTACTAAATTAAGGAATAGTTCATTATTCATATTACAATAATATAATTTGAAAAAAAAAAAAAAAACAAATTACACAAGCGTCCATTTATTTTGCCCTATCGTGTACAAGTTACAGAGAGAGCGTTTATGCCCCACATTCACAACTTACTGTGCGTATTTGCTATAAGAGTTTCATTTGCGTTTTTATCGCTTCTGCCCTCGAAGGGTTAACCTACATATTTCAATGTTACATATGTAAGTGTTTGTGGTGGATTTTCGATTTTCTTGACCTGTGAAAAAAAGAGAGAAGAGAGTGATAAATGTAATAAAAAAGAGTTAATAAGAAAACTACTAACTTATTTCACGTCAAATCAATAAAAAAAATTGGTAAAACTTGGTTTTTTTGCTCCATTAAAACTTAAAACTAATTTATTTCTAGTTAAGAAATCTTGCAGGCTACATAGAATGTATTCGTTTTATAATTTTATATTATAATTCAAGAGATTCTTCATTCTTCGGGTCTATGATTGGGAATCAATATAGCTTAGCTTATTATTTTAATCATTCCTTAACTGAAAATCAAAAATAATGGCCGCCATGATGTCTTCTCGCTGTAACTTATCAATTAAGCTATAAGACTAAAATTCTGGGATTTGTGCTGCGTAACACAAAGGAGTTCCGAAAATCCAGCACTAAAATTACTTTATATAATAGTTTAGTTGCGGTTAGAACGAATACAAAAAAGATTCTTGTGGCATCTTGCTTTTGGTCTCGGAGAAAGTAACAAAAATTTAACCTATCAAGATAGACTGCGTAGATTCAATATGATCGGGTTGGACAAACGAAGAAATTTTTTGGATCTTCTATAAAATCCTCCGATACAAAATAGACTGTCCGCAGCTTCTGAGCGAATTTAAGTTACGAGTACCATACAGATATTCTAGGCGCCGAATAGTGTTAGCACGACATTTGCCAGTTTCACGTTTGGCCGAGCTTTATAATAAATTAAGTAATGTACTGGATGTATACAATGACATCAATTTCGTAAAAAAATTGTTAAGATATTTAAACTTCCCTAAGTAGGTATTATTATAATTGGCTCCTTGCATCAAATTTTTCGGCTTATATTGTGACTAGTATAACAAAATTTAAGAACATAAATAATTTTTAGTCTATAAGTTTTTAGAATAAGCATGCAGTGTTTATCTTTAATTAGTTGTACATTAGCGTTAGATGTATTTTAGTTCAATTTTATAGTAAAGTAAGATATTAATGTAACAACTGTTGATAAACTTAATAAATAAATAAATAAAACAGAATTCGTACTTACAGGTAATATGAACCTTACTTATATATTAAGTGATCTAAGTTCTGGAAATTAACATATATTTCATTTTTACTCGCTCAACGTCGCGCTTGCCTATAAAAATATATTCTCCCTCATGGGAATCGAACTCACAAACCGTCGCGTTTACAGGTAGACGCTACGCCTCTGCGCCGCGACGGCCCCCTATCTTTTCTTCAGTTTATTTTAGTTTTGTTATTTAAATTTAAGTTATATCAAAAAGATTATAATATTAGAATTTTTATATATGAATTTTATAAATTCAAGAAAATCGTGTCATAACTACAAGTACTGGTAATTTGAAACCAGTCTTTAAAAGAAACTACAACACAATACAAACAAGGAAGCGAGCGAATCGGTAGTTCTTGTCACAAGAGGCGAAGCTCTCTCTTTATTGTATATTCATTAAAATCAAATAAAAGTATTCCTTATTCAATTAGGCTATTATAAGCACTTCTTTTTTTATTTTCTTTGCTTAGTATTGTTGAGTGGAGAAACTCAACGCCGCGCTTTGCCTAGTTGCCAGAGCGCAGAAAGTGTCAATTTACATTGAAGTGTCAGTAGTGTCAGGAGTGTCAGAAGCTCAAGAGTTAGTTATTCTTTTGAAATATATATTTAATAGATTTATAGCAATCAGAAGCTTTGCAAAGAAGTTTCAAAGTAGCAATCAATTCCACACAGAACTAGCTTTATAATATTCTTAAATAGAATAGACAGTATGTTTTACCTAATAATAGATTCTTAGCTTTATTTCAGCTTTTAAATTGTTCAAGTAGAAGATCTCATATATCTCTTGTTGAATTTAGAGTAAAGTATAAACGGGTAGTAAGAGAGGGGAAATTAGAACTCGGTTATCGTTCAAAAACACAGTATCGAAGAAGTATCTTCGAAGAAGTATCTTTCCTCCAGTATGGAGGAAGGTCACGTGAAAAGCATGAGGACTCTACGGAGAGTGTGTATGAAGAGGTAGATGACAGTGGACGAGGTGGGAGAGGTGTGAAGGGACCGTAGCGTTTGGCACTCTCTTCTCTCTGACTGCCCCGCTAGGAAAAGAGCGTGAAGACATGTTTATATGTGTATGTGTATATAAACGATTTAATAACTTTGAAGATTAAAAATTTATCGTCTTATTCTTATTTCTTGTATTTATACCGTGTCTATTTTGCTTTTTAAATAGTTTTAAATATTTTTATGAACAAACGATAATCTTACAAAGCTTAGAAAATACATGTATATTTTCTAAAATACTTATATATTGACATAATATCATATTACTAAAATCACTTAACAATAGTAAGTCATAAGGACAATCGTGGCGCAGAGGAGCCGCGTCTACCTGTAAACCCGACAGTTTGTGGGTTCGATACCCACTCGAGGAAGATGTACCGTATGACAGATAGATGGACAACAAAGAGACCCTATAAGTGTGTAAAATATCTCTAACAAAAGCATTTCTTATATTTTTAGATCTATTTAAAAAAAAAGGTATTTAAAAATAACTTTTTGCTAATTTATAGTGAAAGCTGACCGAATCTTATTTTGTACAAGAATGTACTACGGACACTGGAACACGCCTCTAAAGCCTAGCTCCAAATAAAGAATACTTTGTAATAAAAATAAAAAATAACAAATGTGGCACGCTGTACAGTAATATTTTATAACTTCCAACACTATTTCTAGCAAATCTTAGCTTTAAGCCCTTCAAATAAAGTCTATTATCATTCAAACGATTCCGCACTTAGGACTGTTTAGTTTCAAACGTGTTTCTCCTTAAATTCGATATACGACGCTACTGATACCCAAAGGCATACATTGCCTTTGAAACGATTAACACCTAACGTTTATATATATATTTAGTAAATTTCAACTTTAACACCTTATTAATAGAGTTAATTTTTCAAAACGAAGCTTTATATTATATTTCGTTTTAAAATAAATATGAGCACAGAATATACGAGACTTAACAAAAATAATCTTTAAAATATTAGCCCCAAGGTTCATTATTTAACAAACCAAATATGTCGTTTACTACATTTTTCCTTTCATGCAAATTTCATAGTCCAATTTAAAAGGAGCTCTAATTCTTAACATTGTAGTTCAAATTTCCAGTTCATATAAATTGGTTATTATAAAAGGCGGGAGGTAAAATAAACCTTACGCCATAGAGATAAAGTTCCTTATGATTTACATAGTGTTGAAGTAAAAGGATAAATCAATGATAGTTATAGCGATTGGAAAGAGCGTGTCGATAATCGCCGGAAGAGTTTACTTCGCACTTGAAACGTCGTAACTTATGTTATAGATATTTGTATGAAAAATAAAGTAAAAATTGGCCAACAGTAGGACAATATTGGTTCAAGTAAATATATATACCTAGTATTATTTTTTTTTCTGATTTTCGTTCTTTTTCGTGAAGACAATTTTATGCGTTAAAGTGCATACGAGTATACCAGAAATAAAGTTTCGGCTAGCTAATTTTTAAATCTCGTTTTTTGACACTTATGCTATTATACAGTGTTAGATTTCAGAGATTTAAATGGAGGGGGTGTATGGATGTTAGAAATTTTATTATTTTGTATGTAATTTTAAATAATAAAAAAATGTTGAAAGTCAATACAAAGTCAAAATTACATCATTTTACGTTTTTGTAAGTAATTAGTAGTTAAGTATTTATTAAGGCATTTATAAAATTTTCAAAAGATAACAGGAAATCTGTGATATGGACTCAGAAGTTTCAATTAAAAAAATAGTGTTAAAATACTCGGCTCTCTTTTATTTTTTCACATTTCTTCGACTATCACTGCGGATAGAGTTGACCCTCATATGTCCCATGGTGAGCCATTGAGTGAAAAATATCAGGAGTCCATTTCCACCAGGATACGTCTTAGCAATCCTGAGATTCCTAGGAAATAAATAGTCAAATCTAAAAAAAACCATCTAAAACAGCTCCAGGTCCTATAGTATAGTATACAAAAAATGTTTATCTGTTCGTAAATACCTCCACAACTTATATGGTAAAATTTCGTCAAGAAAGCAAATACCTACGTCGTTTGGAGTAGCGATATTTGTCCTTATTCTCAAAAAAGACCGGGTAACAGATCCAAAGGATACTAGGCCGATTGCTCTTACGAATACTCTATATAAAATCTTTTTCTCAATATTTCAAACGAAAATGACCTATTTTATGATTAATAATAGGTACTTCAGACCGAACTACCAGAGAGGGTTTCTACCTGGAATTTCTGGATGCCTGATCGGTACATTAGATAGATTTATAAAAAGCGTTTGGATCAGTACAACACGACCTATAGATGTTTGCTTTAAAATGGTACAAGTTTCCTACAATAGGAAACAACATATTCGTTGCTGTTTATCCGCAATAATATTTAATATCGTCATAAATATTTCAATAGATAATTTAATTAAATATAAGATAAAATGGGGTTATCGGTTTAAGCTCAACAATAAATACACAGAATCCATTCTTGCTTTTGCGGACGATCTCGCGATACTGACTAGGAATCCAAAGCAATGCCAGCTGCTTTTGGATGAAGTGGACTAGTTTTATGCGTGGACGAAGGGAATGAGGACAAAACCTAATAAGTGTCACTGCTTACCTCAAACAATCTGGGACTTAAAATAGGTGGTAAAAGCTAATTTCTAAACTTTCCGAAGCGGCAACTTTTAAATTTCTCGGCAAGAAAATAGATTATAAAGGCCGTACTCCATCTTTAGATGTACTAGTCGACAGCTTTTTGACGGATCTTGAAAAGATAGACCATAAACCTATAAGTAATGTCAAAAAAGCTTGGATATATGACAATTTTCTAACGTCACGTCTGAATTGGCCTTTCCTCGTATATGATTTTAATAAAACCCTCTTGGCTAAGTTAGATACAAGTGTCATACAGATACCAAAGTTTTGACTTGAGCTAGCGCATTCGGCAGACACCTCAACCTTATTTAGAGAAAAAAATAATTTTGGGTTAAAATTAAAGAAACCATCGGAGCTCTATAAACATCTAAGAGTTGCCAAAACACATATTCCAGGAAAATCACGAGATGAGATTGTTACCTCACTTCCAAAAGACAGAAGTGTCCCAGAGCTCGAGTCAAGATTTCAGTTCCATAAACAATTTATGATAGGAGCACAATCAAGTAGAGTAAGGTTAGGATCAAAGAGTAAAGTTCAAGACACGAACATAATAAAATCTTTTATCCGGCAAGACGAGAATGATTGGTATAAGGTGCACGCAATTAGTAAAGGATTAGAAATGCAAAATGAGTGGCTAACTCTGGGAGAGTTCTGTATCCCTTTAGCTTTAAAATGGCGCACCTTAATTCATGAGCACTATTAAAATTCTATCTGAATGCGTTCTAAATGGCTCTTCCAGATCAAATTAATTTAGTAAGATGGGGTAAAGCTACCGATAAATCTTGCTACATCTGTAAAGAGGCAGTGGGGACAGCTAAACATATACTGGTGGGGTATACATATACACGTATGAGAAACAGTATAAAATCCCTGAGGACATTGGTGTTTCGTTATCCAGACCGGATATTTTTCTTTATTCTCGAAACCTAAAACGCGTAGTATTGGTAGAACTACAGTTCCGTGGTAGACAAATATCCCTAAAAGTCATAACTTCAAACTTAATAAATATTTCGAGCTTACTAACGAACTGACCAGGAATACGTTTAGAGTAAATTCATATGCGGTGGAAGTAGGAGCGAGAGGTATAATAGCGAAATCTCTTTTTAGCTTGTTAAAAGATCTCGGCCTGTCTAGAACTGTTACTAATACATTTCTAGAACGTACTTCAAAGGCGGCATTAGCAGAATCATTTCGAATTTGGTTAGGTAGTGGGAGGAGCTCGGACAGTGAAGGTGAGCGTTAATGCATTTTAAATGGGCCCCTTTAAGCCTACACTTGGGTCGCATGTCCCAAGCGCTGATCGGAGCTCCTCTTCCTACAACGCGATGAGCCCGGCACCCGCACGGTAAATCCATGGAATGCTAAGCAGTTTCTTCTCTTCTCTCTCTTATTAAGGCTATGTTTCTGAAATGCTAGAAATGAAGTTTTAAAATAACTCTTTCCTGGAGTGAGAACCAAACCCCCGACCGTCGGTTACTGTCTGTTACTTCTCAATTGTGCTACGAAAGCATTTAAATGAAAAGTACAAATATATTTATTATATATCGTAAATCATAAAGTAAACTACATATCAACACTTAATATCAACTCATACGTAAAACTTGTTTTACAAAAAGATGTACCCTATTCTGACTTCGAACAGACCACCCTCCCGGAATAATAATCAGGCACTATCTAAATTTCCGATTTGCATATCCTATTCTAAAACGGATTGTGGTAATTTATATTGTCATATATTATATATACATTGCTTGTTTCAAATGAGGTGCTTTTAAATGTGTCTTATACATTACGAAATGAAAATATCTTTTTATAAGAATGTCTTTGTATGGTAAATATTACATAAATATGTTTTTTTATCTTGACGCTTTATCCTGTACATAGGCAGGGTAGGCAGAGGGAACCGCATGAACCGTAGGTACTTAGTGTTAAGACACTCCGTTCCCCGCTTTTCGCCTATCAAGACATTGTTTTTCTAATGGCGAAACTTAAGACAGCGCTTGCCTAATCACCACAGCGAAGAAAATGAAAAAAATAAATTATGCTCATAGTGTTGGAATCGAATTTTCTCTTTCTTCTATATATTATTGTAAAAGATTATTAAATACTGGCTTTTCCACATTGAGATTGAGCTTTGCCTAAAACCTAAACGAGTATAGCTTGAATTTTAAGTTTAATTTAACAAAAGTAAGAATCAAACACGATGTATGAAGATAAAAAGAGCCAATTTTTCATCTAATTTTCTGGTTCAAAGGACAAAGACAAGGGGATTTCCCTTTCGTTAGCAAAATCAATCTGAGCACTATCACTGTGTAATTTATGTAGAAGGGAGGCTGTAAATCTGCGACCCGCGCGTCTCTCGCTACGAACACATTCTGTCTACGAGGCGGTTTAATTAAATTATATTGTATATAGTTTGGTATATAGATGTTTGGGGTGATGTACACTGATTTAGAAGTTTTCTAGTTAAATATTTTTATTTGAGGACCGTCGTGGCGCAGAGGCGTAGCGTCTGCCTGTAAACGCGACGGTTTGTGAGTTCGATTCCCACTCGCTCTGGAAACTAGGCAATGTACGGCGTTGAGTTCCGCCACTCAGCACGCAATGACTCGAAAAAAGGGCGGAAAGTGGGGACGGAGAAAGCAGGGACTAAAGCAACAGAGTGTCTTAACACTAAGTTCGTATGGTTCCTGCATTTCCCTCTGCCTACCCTGCCATGTGTGGGATTAAGCATGAAGCTATAAAAAAAATATATTTTTATTTTCACTTTTTATTCTGTTTGTCCGAAAAATGCCAAGTTAGTATGGTAGTTGGCTATATTACTGAATATTAACATAGATATGATAAATTTCCAAGTATGCATATTTCCAAGTATACTAATGCAAGCTTTAACAGGACACATATCACATGCAGGGTAAGCAAAGAAAATCATAGGCAGAAGGAACATAGTGTTAAGACACTCCGTTACCCACTTTGAGACAATGTTGTGTTTTTCCTTATTACCAGAGCGAGTAAAGTAGGAATTCATGCCCAAGTGAGAATTAAGCCCACTTACCGTCACGTTTACAGGCAGATTCAATATGTCAAAGTTACAATGTGGACTGCAAATTATTGGTGTATAAGCTCCCTTTCCCTGCAACATTATATATAAGATATTATATGTGTAAATATAGTAGCTCTTCAACTATATATGAATGTCTGAATGTATACAACAGTATGTACTTTCAAATTTGCTGTTTTTAATACAATTCTTATTTATTACCTTTAGTATTTCTTTTCTTTTTTCTTGTCGCATTTTGTAAACAAAAATTTACTTGAAGTGTGATATGAAGTAGCAATTACTGCTAATACATCAATGACTCATTATATTTTAATTAGGAACAATAGAGTTCTGTCACTATATAAACTACAGTAAATAGTTGAACGTAGTGATGTATCACTACTGTAATTCTCTGTCAAACTAAATGTGTAGATAAAGTACGTACTTACATTTCCTCACTATCTGCGAAACAGCGCCGTATGTAATAACAAAGGGAAGTGACAGGGGTTGGTCAGATAAACGAGATTTACGCAGCCTCCCACCAACTTCGTACTGAAACTCAGGCCTCGATATTAAATCCTTTCCTATATATCTCCAAAATATTTTTGCGATATATTTTTCAATTTTATATGTTAAATATATATAATAATTGTTATATGTGTTCGTGTCGCAGAAGTACAGTGTCAGCCTTTTACCGCCACAAAATACACAATGCGTTGAAAAGGCGATAAGCGAGCTGTCTTATTTCCTAAGGTTCTTGCAGTTCCCTCTGCTTAACCTTCCACTATGAAACCACAATAAAAACTTAAAACTAATGATTTTGATATTATTTAAACTTATTATTAACATAGACACCAGTTATTAATTTTTGTAGTCATCTCAAAGCTGACGAAGTAAGAGTTAAAAATTGGATAATTACATATATTCGTTTTATATCTAGTTTTCGTTTATATATGTCTAGCATTTAACTCAGTGTATTGTATCCCCACTTCATTGTATTTTAAGGAATAAGTAAGTAATCTAAAACAAAAGCTTCTCTTTGAGCTCCCACTGCCAGTGCCACAAATTGCAAAAAAGACTTGTAAAAGCTTACTAGATTTAGCTAAGATTCATAACGGACACTCGAGCGTCTTTTAAAGTGAACAAATATAATTGAACGTACTTAGCGCAATCTTCTCTCATTGTGAGCCGAAGTAGGCCAGGCGGAATATTTTTGTGGACCGCTTCAATATAAAAGACCCGCATGTTTACAGTAAACGTGCAGAAACGGGGATAGCTAATATGAATCTATAGAATAAATCTCTCGATTAAACTTATTGTGAAGGAATAAACTTATTTATGTATATATTAGGTCGTTTTGATATATCGTTTAAAAAACGTTTCCTACTTTTAGCTTAGTTCTCGAGATATATATATATATATATATATATATATATATATATATATATATATATATATATATATATATATATATATATATATATATATATATATATATATATATATATATATATATATATATATATATATATATATATATATATATATATATATATATATATATATATATATATATATATATATATATATATATATATATATATATATATATATATATATATATATATATATATATATAATGTATAGTATATCGATAGAAATACGATTTTACATATATATATGCTGATACTATTGTAAATATTTCTTTTTGAAATGAAGGTAATTTATTGAATAGTTCCCAAACTTATGTGAGCTTTTATATTTTTATTTTCAATATAAATATTTATTTTATATGAGGACTATAGTAAAATATAATATTTGGGAAGCTCCCTACAGATAAACAAAATGAAAATGTTCATCAAAAAAAATTACAAGATCTAAATCTTAAAATGTGGAAACTGAAAAAAAATAAGTGTAAATTTCCAACTTAGCCCTGAACTTGTTTTCTTCAATAAGATAAAAGCCTTCCATTTTTTAAGGCCGAAATTTTTCAGTTTTATTTTTCACTCACAATTTTCTTTAGAAATTTGCAGGCAATTAGGCGTTTCAGCAATTAGCGCGGATTCGAGTTTAATGGCTGTTTGAAAATATTTGAGAAGTTCATTATATAGTATTATATAAAGGCGAGGTTGCTTTGTAGTGTGTAGGCGCTTGCTTACAAATTATCTTGACTAATTTATATATATATAGAGAGCTAATTCTAATACAGAGTATAATATTTTTTTCATTTTCTTATGTCTTCACGTTTTATCCCGCAAATGGCAGCGTAGGCAAAGGGAACTGCAGGAATCTAGTGTTATGACACTCTGTTGCTTAGTCTCTGCTTGTTCCGTCCCAACTTTCTCTTTTTCGAGGCATTGCGTGTTAAGTGGCGGAACTCAACGCCGTGCTTTTTCTAGTTTCCAGAGCGAAGAAAATGGAAATAGAAAAATCCGTCTTTCTATAGTGGGAATCGAACCCACAAACCGTCGCTTTCACAGGTAGACGCTACGCCTCTGCGTAGTGTAATATTAAATTAATCATAATTGTGTATAATAAAAAAACATAGTAGTTTATCATTTCAGAGATAACATTTAGATTCGATTTTCAGTACGCAGCGTTGAGTCAATGAGCAATATGGGAAACGGGCAAAGACGTCTCTTGTGGGATTTTTTTAATATGATTATATATGTGTATGTATGTATGTATATATATATATATATATATATATATATATATATATATATATATATATATATATATATATATATATATATATATATATATATATATATATATATATATATATATATATATATATATATATATATATATATATATATATATATATATATATATATATATATATATATATATATATATATATATATATATATATATATATATATATATATATATATATATATATATATATATATATATATATATTTTTAAAAATAAAAACAAGGCACGTAAGGCGTATAAACTAAGTTGCAACTAATTAAGTTGTCTTATCAAATGCTACGTGCTTCATGTTGGACTGACACACGGAATTCTTGAACGTGCAAACTTAAATTAAGTATACTACTTACTATTTATAGGCGTTCATGGTGCAGAAACACCTAATTTTTTATTTATTTTTCTAGTTAACAAAATTGTAGCGATTTAAAAAAAAACATTTTTCATAGATTGCTATGTCACAATCTTGAAGTAAACCTGGCTAATTATTAAACCTGGCTAATTACTAGTAAATTTTTAGGAAATAACGTTATTTTTGCTCAAAACAAGCAAAAATAACGTTATTTAATCTTACTTCCGGCGTTCAGTTCCGCCACTCAATGTATACAAGGTAGAAGAACTTATTGCATTATTTCCATAGAGACCCCTCTAAAAGTGGGTAGGAACTATTTAAATACTGCTGAAACATTTTATTTGTCCGTGTGACATAAAGGTGGCTCACTTGATGACCTAGGTCTTAAATTTATATTATCTTCTAAACTTATATTTGAAAACAAAACTTGATTGGGTTTTCAATGATATTTATAAGTTGTTTTGATGCAAACACTTTTCATATGTTTATTTATATATTAGGTAATGCTTAATTATAAGTGCAAAAATACTTATTTCTTTTTATATATTTTGTAACTTAATGCTTTGTATCAAGAGACACTATTCGTTTTGCCCCTACAATATTTTACTTCTTTTATACTCTGAAAATTGAAAAGTTATGTAAGTTTTCAAATTTATTTGGAGGTACTTCTAAAAGCCTGTCACGTTGCACTTACTCTAGTTATCAATATTTAATATATGGATCAGTTATGAGTTGTACAAATTGGCGATAAGCCAAGTAGTAACAGAAAGTAGAAAATAATAATAAATATATAGCGATGCCACGATAAAGTACTAGAAGTTGTATGTACGTGAAGCCGTTAGTCTCTCAGTAGCAAAAGCACAAAGATACATGACAAACGCTTAATAGGGTTTGTGAAACAAGGTTATTATAAAAAGCACACATAAAATTCCTTCACTCTACTAGATCCCGCTCCTGATTGGACTCTTATGATGGACACGTATCAGAAGCAGTATAGAATCCCTGAGGACATAGGTGTTTCGTCATCCAGACAGGATATTTTTCTTTACTCTCGAATGAAGCTTAAAACGTTAAAGTTAAAACTAACGATTTCGTGGGAAAAAAAAATCCTGCAAGTTATCACTAGATAATGATTTTTCAGAATATTTGTTTTCGGTGGAGGGACTTAAAAATATTCCCAGCTTACTGATGAACTGACCAGGAATAGGTTAAAAGTTGATTTATATTTGATTGAAGTAGGAGCGAAAGGTATAACAGAGAAGTCTCTGTATAGTTTGCGAAAAGATCTCGGTCTGTCTAGAACTATTACAAATTCATTTCTAAAACGCACTTCATTATATTATTTATTTAAAATTTAGTTAGGTAGTGGGAGGAGATCAGAAAGTGGAGGTTAGTATCAAACGTTAATGTATTTTAAAGAGGCCTGCAGGAAACTTGTGAACCTAGTATTAAGATACTCCGTTCTCCGCTTTCTACCTTTTTTCGAAGCATTGTACGTTAAGTGGCGAAACTCAACGCTGCGCTTTGCCTCATTGCCAGAGCGAAGGAAATGTTGAGATTCACCATCCAAGTAATGTGATAAAGTAGAATTAAGTGCTCCGTCTCCATTATCCGTCTCCGCTGCGATGAGTGGGTTATAGCAGAAAGCACAAAAACATGTGAGAAAACTACTTCGCAGTGCCTGGGACTTGCGAACTAAATGTAGGCTTAAAGGAATTTAGGAGAAATATATTATCACTTACCTCCACTGACCGAGCTCCTCTCACTACCTTATTAAATTCGAAAAGATTGTCTTAGTGTCGCCTTCGAAGTACTTTCTATCTGATCTTTATGACAAAATATAGAGAAATTTCACTAATTACTGCAGAATAAGTCCAAAGGACCAACAGAGGTATGAAACTCTCGCTCCTACTTCAATTGTATTTATATATACTCTTACCTTTTTCTACTTAGTTTAGACTTTAAGAAATTACCAATATTACGCGTTTTAAGCTTCAAGAGTAAAGGAAAAAACCTGGTCTGGATGAAAAAAACACCAATATCCTCTGGGAATTGGTAAAAATATACAATATGACTGTAAAATTTAAAAGTTTCGCATTAATTTCCGTCAGCGTGTGACAAGCGGTGTGACAGCCAAGTTATAATTACGCGTCAGCTTTTGTTAGGTACGAGTTAACGTCTGATCAAAGTGGACAGAGCTCTAGGAATAGCGAAATACTATTACCATATTGCCAACTTTACTACCGTTTTACCTAAACTGTTAATGAGTTATTCAGATATTTCTGTGTATGTGTTTATAAGAGGCACAGAGCCTGTGTGTAAACGTGACGGCTTGTGGATTCGGTTCCAATTTGGGGAAGGTAAATTTTTCATTTCAATTTTCTTCGCTCTGGTAACTAGGCAAAGAGTGGTGTTGAGTTTCGCCACTCAACATGCAATGTCTCGAACAAAAGCGGAAAACGGGAAACTGAGTGTTTAAACTTAATTTATTAGGTTCCAACGGTTCCTGCGGTTTCCTCTGCCTTGCTTGCTATGTGCAGGATAAAGTGTGAAGACATAATTGGTTGAAAACTATTATTGTCGTGTCATAGTGTTCACATTGAACTTTTGGCAGCCGTCTGTGTAAAAATTAAGCGTCCTGCTTTAAGCTTCATACCATATATAGTAGAGGGGACAGAGAAAACTTTCTTCCACTGTTTTCCAAGGCACTCTGTTTTTTGCAAGATCAGACCAGAACTAGGCATAAATCTTTTTATAGTAGTATATCTCTGTTTCTTTTATTAATAACGTAAATAGTATGTCACGTAACAAAGCTTCGGTTTCAGACTAAAATAATTGAAATTAAAGGAATTGGTAATTGTTTCAACTTCACCATAATAACGTCATTTAAATTATTTTGTTAACCAAATTATGGTATTATATAAATGAAAAATTAAAGTTATTTATATAACAATATTTTTGTAGGTACTTAACGTAGATTAAACTTAAAAAATAAACACTCCTTTTTAGCTTTGCACTGAATTCAGCTAGATATATCTAGCATTTATTTAACACCTTGTAGCAGTATGTAGAGTGAAACTAATTAAGACACTCCGTTGTTTTTTTCCACTAGTTCAAATGGCGGAACTGAACGCAGCACTAGATCTTTTTATTAGCTATCATCCCAATTACTATCAGGCAGATAAATATACTGATAATATGTGCCAAAAACTAATTCAAAATAGCTCTAGATATGGTATCTTAAAAATGTCACAATACCAAAAACAAATTCAATTTTCATATTTCTTATTACATTGACTTTAAAGGAAACACAGTTAAAGCAATTTAAAAGCTGTACCAAACGATGGTCCAATAAAGTCAGTCATCAAACGCAGATTTCTTTCAGAAGTGTCACAGGCGCTCGATATTTCACGGAACTGCCGCTGTCTGTTACTGACAGGGAAAGGTGCGGTCGTAGTTAAAGAACGTATAAGAATATACTAGTAAATGTTTTTATTTTTGGTAAATAAAAAAATATTTAAGCGGTGCGACTTCACTTGAAGTTAAAGCTCTATAAATTTAACTTTATAAGATAGATTTAGCTTAAAGCTTTCAAAGCTAAATAGTTCTCTAAATATATCAAAACATAATAAAATTTTGCTAGTTTTTAATAAAAATATTGGAACAGATAGTATTTATTCATTGTAAAATAAGTAATAATATTTTACGTAATATTATATTAAAATATTTATGAATATGTTTAGAAGAAATGAAAATGTTGATAAAAGTTTTTTATCACATAATGCGAATATGTAAAGCTAAAAATAAATGACCTAATTTTATGTTTCCACATATATATGTTCCTACATATATATGTTTATATATGTGTATGTATATTTCTATAATATCGCTGATAATAGCACCACATTTCGTTAAAAGGGTGCACTCAGTACCGTCAGATACATCAGACATGATGCGTCAGCACCGGATTTACAATCTAGTAGAGTATGGTTTACATGTTATAAAGTCTTTACTATATTAATAAAATATTGCAATTATAAGAAAATAGCAATAAAATTTCATATAACTCAAGTTTTGTATGATATTTTTATATTTAACTTAATATATTATATTTATAAAAATAAATGGCACCACTGTGGCACAGGGACACAGCGTGTATCTATAGATGTGACAGGTTTGGGGTTCGATTCGCACTCGAAAATATTCAAATATTCTGCCATTCGACACGTAATGCTCCGAATTGTCACAGCGGCCGAATGCGGAGAACGAAGTGTTTTAACACCTAGTGTCCTTACAGAGTCTACGGTTTGTTCTGCCTACCTTGGTAAGGGTAGGGTAAAAAAAATTAAAAAGACCCTTACAAATCTTAAGTGATTTCCATAAGAAAGAATGTTGGAAACTTTCTGCGACCTACCCACTCATATTATGTGTGTCCCAAACCTACCACGCTAGAGGGTAGGAAAGTCAGCTTATTCTGCAGGAATCCAGTGCTTTAAGTGAGGGGAATAAAAAAGTGATGGCGGTAGTACAAGACTTCCGGCAACAGTTTCTTATTTCCCTCTATTTTAATTAGCGGTAGTTTCATATAATAATTGTATCAACAGACGTAGACGAATAAGTCGTGTGGTATTCCATACCTATCTACATATAAACCTCGGACCATAAAAATATACAAGATTAATTTCGTAAAAGAGTTTAATAAAAATGTTTTTATGATACTAAAATGTTTTAAATATATTTTTTTTGTTTCGTTCCAATCGCCATAAAAGCCTTTATAACTTATTAAACCTACAAAAAATCACTATAAACCAGTAAGTGTGCAAGGTATAAATGTAGGAGGAAACTCCAATTCAAATAACTTATGTTTAAGTTAAGTTAATAACTTGATTTACAATAACTTATCTTAACTAGGGCTTTCAAATCAAACATTTTGATAAAGTTAAAACTTTCGAGTTTGTGTGTATTTACTTACCTTACTTACCTTACAGCGTGTCATATTATAATATAGTGTAGAACTTATAGAATATATGCTTTATACTAAGCAATGTTTTGAAGAAGGCGGAAAGCGGAGAACGGAGTGTCCCAGGTTTCTGCGGAAGCCACAGCCTATCTTGAATGGATGTTAATATTTCTAATTGAAATGATGAAGATAATATATTAAATGTTTTGTAGATATATGTGACTGTACTACCTTATTATTTGTATAATAACTTACTAACGAAATGGCAAGTATAATTTAAATTTAAAGGTAATTTGTATGCAGAAGATGTAAGAGCGAGAGGTATAACAACGAAATATCTGTATAGTTTACTATTAGATCTCGACATATGTATTACTATCATTAATTTATGTCTACCTAGTAAAATCATTTTCTATTTGGTTATGTAGTGAGCCCGGGTAGTGGAGTAAGTGTTAATACGTTTCAAATATACTCCTTTGGACCTTGTCTTGTACTATTAGTCCGAGGAAGCTCCTCATCTCACAAGATGATGGGTACCACGGATTCTGTAAAACCCCGAAACGCTAAGTAGTTTCTCGTATTCTTATAATAAAACATTAATTCTATCAAAATATTATTATTTTTCCATCATCACACAGTGTCTGGATATCGAAAAATGGATAAAAGTATTTTTGACTGTAACTTCTTTCCGTAACCTTCTTCTGTAACCTGACGTATTCCAGATAAGTGAAAACCATAAAATATACTTGCTTAACTAGCTAATTTTTATAATTTCTTTGTATGTATATGTAATATAGCTTCAGTGCAAGGAAATTGAAGTAATCCATTCCTTCTGTTGGGAATTGAACCTACAACAGTGGAGTTTTAACCAGACGCTGTGTCGCGGCGTCTTTATGTCTTTGCAAGCTTAAAATCCGTAAAACATTTTGTTAATCGTATATTTCTATATAAAGATATCAACTTTAAATTTTAAAAAATACAAGAAATTTTAAAGTTTCATACAAAATGTCCATATAATTTAATGATCTAGTGTTCGGGATGCAAAGTAGGTAGTGCTAATAATTAATGTATCTGGCATGTCGCCAGACTGACACCAGCCGCCGCCCGCCGCCATCTTGCGGGGAAAAACCGGAAATTTGCAATTTACTATCACAACTCGCTTATGAATTGATTATTATATATTTAAAAGAGAATCTCAGGACAGAAGTGCCGCAGTTTGTGGTTCGATTCCCACTCCGGAAAGATAGATTTTTCTATATCCATTTTCTTCGCTCAGGCAACTAGGCAAAAGCGCGGCGTTGAGTTCCACCACTCAACACGTAATACTCTTGTGGTCTAAGTTGAACAGTGGACTGTGGACTGAATCAATGGTTTGATTTTCTAACGCCATTTGTATTCTCATGTCTAAAAGATGCCGTAAACTTGGTTAATGAATTGCCTTAATTGAACACCTTAAGAAAAAAGAATAATGGAAATATGTGTAAAACTGATATAAATAAAAAATTGTACCCATATATATTGAAAATCATTTTTTTACCTCCACACATTATACAGCTCATAGCAGGATAGGCAGAGGGAACTGCAGGAACCATCGGAACATAGTGTGAAGACACTCTGTTCCTCGCTTTCCGCCTTTCGACTCATTGCGTGGTGGAACTAAATGAAATAATACATTCTCCCCAAATATGAATCGAACCCACATGCCATCATGCCTATAGAGAGAGGCTGACCTTTTGTGCTACGACAGTCCTCGTATTATAATATTTCAATAGTATTTTATTTAACAAAATCACATTTACATTCAAATATCCCTAAGATTACATAAAGTTATATGTTACAGTTAATATCGTTATATGTAACGTCGTACAATGCACTACGACCTTTCGGATCTTTTGTGCTCCTCGAATCCCTTAGACCCACGTCATGGCTTAATTATGGCATTTGCTTGAGAGAACCCGTAGATCTTAGACGTACTCTCTAATCTACTTTAGTACTTTGCATGGATTTACTCATGTAGATATGATTTTGAGTGATTATTTTAGTAATGAAATTATATTTTGTTTTTCTTTTTCATACAATGGAAAATGAAAATGGAATCGTTTAGATGTTTCACTTTATACTCGTTAATAGCTATTGAGTTTGAGATACTGGAACCCAAAGGAACCCAATTCAGTGAATTGGGTTTCATGAGCCCATAAACATCTTTAATAACACGTATCTTTGTTACGTCATAATGTCGTAAAATAAGCGTTATTCGCTGTATGAACTATAAGAGAATATTTTGCAATTCAAAAAGAGATACAATCACCAATGCTGTTGAAGATCGTGGGTTCGATCTTTACTTGTAGGAATACCGGATGAAACTAGGTACCCTTCAACACGTATTATTTTCAAATTAGGTTAAAAGTGAATATATATGTATTTTTTTTTTCACCTTTTGTTAAGGCACTTATTTCTCTGTCTTCTGCCTAATTTTTCAAATATTTCACGGAACTCAACGCCACGATATGTCTTTTAGCAGAGGTAATGACGTATTTGTTATATCTGACTAAAATATTAAATACTACAATTATACACCAAGTAACAATCAATTTGTGTATATTTCAAAATCTTGTAGACAAATTGTATATAAATAATTCCAAAACGTATAGACTTTCAGGCTTTGCTAAGTCAGTACGTTGTTGATTTTACACTTGTATGGGACAATGCAGAGGAAAACACATTACAAGTGTTCGTACAAGCACTATCCAACCGTGGATTGCAGTTTCCTTTTGTTAAAGTATTGAGATAGGTGAGATAGGTATTGTTCGATTTAATAAAATATATATATATATATATATATATATATATATATATATATATATATATATATATATATATATATATATATATATATATATATATATATATATATATATATATATATATATATATATATATATATATATATATATATATATATATATATATATATATATATATATATATATATATATATATATATATATATATATATATATATATATATATATATATATATAAAACTACGCAACAACAACAGTTCAATTATTACTTTATTTTCATTAATTTCAACATATTGTGCCAACACAAAAGTCGATAAAACATAAAAATCATAGAAATAACTGAAGTGGGCTGGGGCTGGACATTTGTGCCGTCAAAAAGACCAAAGATGGAGCAAATGCGTTCTGAATTCGAGGCCCCGTCTTGCGAAGCGCAGGGTAGGCAGACCACCTGCCAGATGGACCGACGACATTAAAGATGGAGCTGGAAAATTGTGAAAACGGAAAACTGAACTCCGTACATACATACATATTTATATACATATATTATATGCGCAGTGAATGACTTTAGAAAATATGTTATAATTAAAAAAAAAATCCCTATCCATCATAACTGACCTTTAGTTTCACATGAAAGCCAGCGAGTTGAATAGAATAATTAAATAATTGTATTCAAATAGTTTAAATGTTGTTTGGCTAGAATTAAACTCTTTCGTTAGCCGCCCTAGACGCGCCGCCCAACGCCCGCCCGCCCTAGCGTACCAACGAGTTCGAGGCGAGGCGCGTAGTCGAGACGTGGCTTTAAATTGTTACAATTTTGCATTCTTCTACGTGAGGCTTGCTTCTGTCACTATATGCACGTAACTTTGTGTACTACAAGCCTTACATGGAATGTACTTATATTTATTTTTGACAAAACCGATGTATGTCTTTTGGGACATTCTTTACTAAAAGATATGATTAGTTTTAAATAAATATTTGTTACATATATATTGTATATGCAATAGTAGTGCAGAGAGATCACTCATCAGCATCTCTCTGCTCAACTTGTTTAATTTCTTTTTACTTTAACTTTGCTACTGTACTGTAGAACTAAGAGGGTAATATAAGAAACAGCTAACTTATGTTGGAACAAAGAGGAAAGACGTCATAATATTTATTAATGAGCATGTATGAAGAGGTAAATAGCAGTGGACGAGGTGAAAGAGGTATGCAGGGACCGCAGCGTTTGGCACTCTGTCCTGTCTGACTACCCCGTAAGTATAAATGCGTGAAGCAATAATAAAACTATAATAATTTATGGTTCTCTTTACATCAGTATATAAACAGTAAAGTCCCGTTTATACAATGATTTTTTTGTCATGTTTGTTCTATTAAATTAAGTCAATCGGTGGAAAGCATGTGTACGTGTGACACATTCTGTACGTTAACGTACGTACGTACGTAACCTTGTGTTAACACACTCAGTTCCCCACTTTCTGGTTTCTGCTTTTTCGAGCCATTTCATATTAAGTGGCGCAACTCAACGCCGCTCTTTGCTAATTACTACAGCGAAGATCCATCCATCCATCTTCCCCTAGTGGGAATCGAACCCACAACTCGTCACGTTTACAAACAGACGCTGCGCCTCTACTCTATGACGGTCATCATCAAATTTAAATAATTAATATATTTTTAATAATATAAAACATAATAATATATGTATATAGTAAATACTAAATCTGCGGTAAAACCGCGTCCGCTGTCCAATTCAATCGGATCATTAATTTTTTAATAATGTACGTATAGCGTGTAATTAGTGGTCTCTCGTTGCATAAATGTACGCGCAAAATAAATATTTAACGATAATTATATCTGCGGGAGGATGGCTGGAATTATTTATGTGTTTAATTGTAATTGTATTTATATTGGTATTTGTGTAATGTGATTCTAATTTACAGTTTTAAACGTTTTCCGTTAGTAAATATAAAGCAAGGAACGTGTAAATAATTATTGAAAAGTAGAAAATGGACAAAAAATCGAGACCATTCCTAGAAGCGAGACGTAGCCACTAACTACAAGTGTCATAAAAAAATTATTATATTAAAAATGTTTAATGAAAGGTATCATTATTATGTGTAACACTAGGTTCCCTCTTTTCACTATATGTGGGAAAAAGGGAAACCTATTCGAAAGTATAAATTTCACATATCATCCATCATATCCAGTCATATTAATACTGTAATATGATATATGTTTGAATAAACGTGATGAAATTATGTTGATTTGATTTAGTTTGACAAAAAGCAATATTATTTTAGGTTCACACCTGTAATCCGCTTAAAGCAGTCAGAGAGAACCTAGTGTTGAAACACTTACATTTTCACTTTCTGTTCAACTTTGGAACATGTATTGAGTGGTAGAAATCAGGGTGCTTTGATTTCCAGAGAAAATTATCTTCCCTGAGTAGAAATCGAACCCTGGAACCGACATGATACATTAAATTCTATATATAACTCTACACTTCTATATACAATAAAATCACTTTAAAGTGAATTTATGAAACTGCAAACTGCTAACTGAAAATGCGTACAAAAGTAACTTAAATCCAGATAGCGACGACAAAACTTAAAAATACGAACTTTATATGCAAAAATAAAACTATATTTCAATAAAAATATGAGCCAACTTTATTTATATCTCTCATTGAGCTTTCGGGACGGGTCTTGCTTTATTATATTCGCAGATTTATAGGATCCCGTTACATGACCTGTCACAGAGTAATGACAATAGCGGAGAGAAACAGATGTGGCAGAATATTTATATGGAATTTTGTAGTTATTCTTAATTTTTATGAGTGGTTTAGGTTTTTTCAAGATTTAAGATTTATCGAATCTTTGTTAGTTCGTCTTTTTATGTCTTCACGCTTTATCCTGCCCATAGCAAGGCAGGCAGAGGGAACTGCAGGAGCCGTAGGAAACTAGTTAACTAGGTAAACTGTTAGGACGCTCCGTTGCTTAGTCTAGTTCGCTACAAGTTAATTTTAATTTTCTATTCTAAGAGTCCTTGGAGCAGTATCTAGTATTTAGAGCTTAAAGCTTTATCTAGTATTTAAAGGCTAAATGGCATTCACTCTTCGAACTCCTTCGGGCTCCTTTAAAATCGAAATAAATTTACAAATGCTTAGAGTGAAACTAGCACTAAACTAAACTGAACTAGTACTAAATAGTTCTAAAATCAGCCAGATCTGCCTATAGAAATTTCATCTAGCGTACAAATTAATTCACAATCAAATAGATGAAACTAAATACTTTTTTAGTTTAAATGTAAAACAAATTCTTTCATCTTTTGATCTGGTGATGCGTTTTGGCGCTCGCTCTTCCGATTTCATTGCAATCGATCTTAACTTCCGTACTTGCCGACGACTGTCATAGAGCCTTTGATATACAATAGATATGGTTATTACAATCATAATAGTTTCTGAGCACATTTAATAACAACTGAAACCAAAATTGCTTTTCTAATGAATTATTATAAAGAATGGTTTAAAAAAAATAAACTTAAATTAATATTTAATAAAGAACAAATAATATTTTTCGTTAAAGATACTAATTCTAGAACCCACTTCTGTACCTGATACCATTTTAAATTGCTAACCTAATTAAAAAGAAAAAGTAATTAATATATCTTCAAGATGTATACAAGTCTCTAGAGGTTGAGAGAAATTCAAAATTATAATTACAAATAGGACTCCGGTCTGGTGCAACTGATATGAATTTCAATGTGTATCGGTGGCTTTTAAACGTTTTTTTACTTAATCTATTTCTAATTTAAAATTTAATCTTAATTTAATTAATCTTAGCTACAATTAAGAGAAAACGAGATCGACAGAAATAAACAATTATTTTTATTATTGCAAGAAACCGTCAAAAGTAATTAGCAAAAAATCAAATACTCTGAACCAGATCTTGAGATGCTTCTTGCAACGGAATTCAACGCCGTGTTTCACTAAAATAAATAAAGTCACCTAGTGAGAATTAAGCCCATAACTATTGTGTGTATAGTCTAACATCTTTTTACTTTTCTTACTGCATAAAATATTTTAACGCTTTGAGTAATTAAAATAAAAAATACACAGATGTACTTTAAAAATTTTTAGTTTATTTAGTGCTCTGTATATTGTATATTATATAATATGTATTATATAGCCAATATCATTGGATCAGTTTCTTGTCCATCTGCTTGGCATCCGTCAATAAGATCAAACTGAGATTGATATCATAGACCTAGAGTCTTTCAATCATTAAGGCTTTTAAAGCACAGAAAAAATAAATCTATGTAAATTATTATATAGCTTCACGCTTTATCCCGCATATTGCGGGGTAGGCAGAGGGAACTGCAGGAACCATATGAACGTAGTGTTGAGACACTCAGTTGCTTAGCCTCTGCTTTCTCCGACCCCGCTGTCCGAGATATTGCGTGTTGAGTGGCGGAACTCAACGCCGCGCTTTGCCGAGTTTCCAGAGCGAAGAAAATGGAAATAGAAAAATCCATCTTCTCCGAGTGGGAATCGAACCCTCAAACCGTCGCGTTTACAGGCAGACGCTTAAGCCTCTGTAAATTATTATATTTACGACGACACGACGACGACCACCACGACGGTTAATTATTATATTTATATTTATCCATATTGTGTTGCAAATGAATTCGAACGTAATGAAATTTACTAATTAAAATAAGGATCAATATAATATATAATAATTTCTGTTTATCCGATTTTTGTCTTAGCATTTGAACTTAGGACTACTTCATAACTACAATTTCTTACTATTTCTATGACGCACCACATCTGCCCTCACTCCTCTATAGGCCGTGTGTATTTGACGCGTCATTTATCACTGTATGAGTGGACATCTCAGTTTTTACGAAGTTAGCACATGGGTGTTGAGCGTAGGGTGTACGGACCCTTCGAGATTATATTAAAGGGTTTTTGTATTTCCTTAGTAACTACCAGTTTCATATATGTATATATTATGTTACATATATGTATATGTTTCATAACTATGTATAGTGGATATAAAAAATCTTATAGTTGGCACAAGAAAAACTCACTAGACGATATTAGTAGTAATATAATTTAATTTAAGACATTATTTCATATTTGACATGAGCTTACTGTGCGCGATCTTTTGGGAATGCGTTTTCTCGTGTATATTTTGTATAGCTTTAAGATTTTCCGTCCACACTCACCAAGTTAAACACGGAAACAGAATTAAAAAAGAATAAATTACTTTTTTAGATTTTATACTACAAATTTCGGTTTTAAATCAGCTAGAAAACAAAAATAATTGAGAATTACAGCATATGTATCTTATATATAACAGTCTTAGCTACATAAAGATAAAAAATACCTCATTTACGTCAAAATTACCATACTAGGCAACACTCTCTACGCTATAATCGTTCTGACGTATAATAAAAACGTAATTCCACTGTGTAATGGAATCAAGAGGTCATAAATAGAGCGTTAAGAACAGATGTGCATGTTTTCTTAGAAGGGGAAAAGTCAGGTCTGCGTCGGAACTCTTATACGAATATGTTGCAGTAAATTCAAGATTTGTCAAGTAATTTGAACTGGCTGTTTATGTTTTTTTTACGATTTACTTTACGTTACGATGAACTGTATATTAGATTAAATTAATATTTTTGCTCATAGCAAGAGATAGAATATCACTAGGCTTTTTCAATTAATCTGGATATAAGAAGTACTAGACGTAATGTTTCCTTAAATTGTAATTTTTTTATTTTTTAATTGTAGAGTTTAATTCAAGAGAGTTTTATCAGTGTTTGGCCTCTTTGAATTCCATGTCGGTAGCCCCAGTAAGGTCATCATTTGTGCAAGCAAAAGATTAGTTGGGGCGAGTAAATGTTCCATGATTTATGGGTTGGCACCACAGTGTTATGGTATACATTAGATCCCGATTTTGCCAGTTTTTTTGCAACGTTCAGGTATGGCCAGATACGGAGTGTTATATAAGAGTCAAGCTTATGTTTTTCTTAAATTGACTTTTCCTTGAAGCGTGTCATCTCACGCGAAACATTCGGAGATGCTATACTAACGGGGATGTAGCTTGTTACTCGATAAGATAGCGCGAGAATTTACTTCCATTTTAGGTTAGGGGCTCCCTACTGAGAGTGTCAGTCATCGTCAGAGATTGTTTATTGCGCCAACTTATTTTTTGGACAGATTAGATTTAAATACATTTGCTTGGTAATGAGAGTCGAGTTCGTTAAGAACTATCCTCAGTGAGCTTCTCAAAGTTGGTCCCTTGGGCGGCCATCACATGATTATTTGTAATAAACGAGTGAAATGAGTTTTAAATTTTGAGGCGGTCATGGATAAAACATGGAATAGTGCCGGAGACAGGATACTGACCTGTAGAGGTATATTTTATTTGGTAATAGTACATGCCATTTGATTAAGACTTTTAACCTTCTGATGCTTTTGACCAGTCATAGACTGTTTTAATAACAACTAACTTTACAATTACATATAGTATTAATCAAATTATTAACTTAAAATATTTTTCTGTTATAAATACTTTTGGCTGGTTAAAAACGTTGACTGCAACATACATATATAAGTTGTCAGTTTTAAAAGCGTATTAGAGAAACTTGAAAATGTTCGCGTTAAGTTAACGCGCGAAAATATCAAAGAGCTATACACGATATGTATTTGACGTGTAGAGTTCATTGACATAAAATACATAAGAAATGTTTAACATAAGCTACAATATATACTTTGTACTAGTATTTATTGCAAAAAGGACGTTTTAGTATGAAATATTACAATTAAAAAATCTTCATGATAATTTCCGCATATAAATATGTATAGACCGATGGAATCCAGCCAATTCATTCCCCCGAGTGGGTTTGAACCCACTACCGTGTTTACAGCACGACACTTAATGATATTAATGCGATTAACGAAATAAAGTTTAAAAAATTTACATATGTTTTGTAAAATAAAGGAAACCATCGTTCCTATAAGTACATACTTATGTACACATTTTCTTTCTCTTATTATTTTACAAATGGTTACTTAAGAGTATTGTGCAATGGAATAGCTTTTGGCTCTAGGCATGACAATGTACATGACATGTAGGTACATGACATGTAGGTTCAATTCTCACTCGAGGGGTTAATTATATTATATATCATATACTAATGTGAAACATTGAACATTTTTAAAGGGAACTCTAACCGTGCCTCAACGAAACTGTCCAAACTTCTTCTACGTAGTGGAAACTTGTAAAAACATTTCTCTCTCTCTCTCTCTCTCTTTTCTAAGTATTTTTTCCTAATTACACATAATAAATAAAAATGTATCCTTATTGACACTCTAGCAAAACTAAGCCTAATTTTAAGTTCCGGAGATCGGAGAGTATTAAGCTGCAGGTTCTCTACTTTATGCACGATATAACGTGAAAATAGAGAATAACAAATAAATACATTAATATCATAATACATACAAAACAATAATTTAAATCTCAAGGGAAAACAACATCAACGTAAATCCGAGGTAATTTCATGAATACTAGAATTTATAAAAACCAGATGCTCGAATATTTTGGTACAATTTTCCTTAAAATGTTTATTAACTTACTTTCAAAAAGCTGTAATACTGAAGCTTTAGTGGGCCCTTCATCTGGAAAGTTTAAACTTTTAAAGACCATCAAAATCTTCGTATGTCATATATAGTTTTGTAGGTAAAGAAAAGACCCTGAACGTTAAAGTTTTCAAAGTGAAAAATTTAGAGTCCAGTAGAGCTGGATTATCAATCAACGCAGCGGGACAAAATAAGATAGTTTAGAAACCCCTTAAATCCAAAAATTTTAAAATACACATAATCTAGGCGGACTCTAGTACAAATATCTTGGAGCTTTTGGTAAATAAACATTTGGAATCAGAAATCATATTAAAATTTAGTCATTCCCCGACTTCATTTCAACTAATATGAGAAATTCTGTTACTGCCCGCAATTCATTCGCTTTTAGTTCATTTTTCCCCACTACACTGGCCGTTTATCAGAGACACCTCACAAGCATATTCACTTAAAGGAAAGGTCCCCGGAGAGTTCGATCCCCATTCGAGATGTGGTGTTATTTCCCTTTGCTTCGCTCTTGGGAAAAAAGTCAAACGCGATTGTTCTCCGCGCCCATGACACACGCTATTCCCATGAAAAGGGGAAAAGTTGAATACTCGGTCATTGCTTAGGCACGATTATGAGTGAAAGTTCCCGTGGGCGGTAAGGGGCCTTCTGGAGCGGGATAAAGCGTGGCCATAAAAAATTTAAAAAAGGGAGTGGAAAAGGCTTTTTCACCTTGCCCGAAAAAAACTAAATTGTCCATTGGCCATAGCCCCAAAGTAGAGTTTAGGAATTAAGGGCCAAACTTCAGGTATTTTGAAGGGGATTGAAAAGAATTAGAAGACAAATTAGGTTCGTTACAATTTGCGTAATCCGTAAACCTCTCTCTCCACTGAATCAAATTAAATATTT
Source organism: Dione vanillae (assembly GCA_037178615.1). Taxonomy (NCBI): domain Eukaryota; kingdom Metazoa; phylum Arthropoda; class Insecta; order Lepidoptera; family Nymphalidae; genus Dione; species Dione vanillae. The sequence continues at coordinate 2,530,740 of JAZFAU010000299.1, read as the reverse complement.
TCATACATACCACCCACTTTACAAATTAAGATTTTTGTCTAATGACAAATAAAAATCAATTATAACAAAAACGTTTTAATCATTGCAATTTAAATTAAAAGTGTTTTAAACAAAAGAATAATTTTTTTATTTTCCCTCTTATCCTTTAAAAAAAAAAGGTTCAGACAATTTCTTTTTTTCGTAAATCTGTAAAGTCATATTGACAATTATAAGAAGAAACAACTTAGCTTTCCATGGATTCACCGTGCGGGTGCCGGGCCCATCGCGTTGTAGGAAGAGGAGCTCCGAGCAGCGCTTGGGACTTGCGACCCAAGTGTAGGTTTAAAGGGCCCCTTTAAAATGCATTAACGCTCACCTTCACTGTCCGAGCTCCTCCCACTACCTAACCAAATTTTGAATGATGCTACCAAAGCCGCCTTCGAAGTGCGTTCTAGAAATGAATTTGTGATAGTTCTAGACAGGCCGAGATCTTTTAGTAAACTATAGAGAGATTTCACTGTTATACCTCTCGCTCCTACCTCAACCGCATATAAGCTCGCTCTAAACCTATTCCTGGTCAGTTCGTTGATAAGATCGAAATACTTATAAAGTTAAAGTTGGTGACTTTTCGGAATATTTGTTTCCCACGGAACTGTAAGTTCTACCGTACTACGCGTTTTAGGCTTCGAGAGTAAAGAAAAATATCCGGTCTAGATGACGAAACACAAATATCCTCAGGGATTCTATACTGTTTCTCATAGGTCCGATAAAAGTTTAGTTTTCGAGGCACAAACTAAGAAACGAAAAATATTAAGAAATTCATTTGTTTATATACTTGTGGAAGCGTTTTAATTGCAAACACTTGCGAGAGGCGAGTTTTTGAGCTAGAATTTTACTTTTGGTACCGTTTTAAAGATCTCGAAAAGGTAGATTAGTGAAAAATATAGCTATGTTTTAACTTGAATAGTGCGATGGATAATTGATTCTCTGTTCAAGCACAATTCACTTCGCCACTGTCACGTTGAATGGAGAACACACAAAGGAGAATGTTACCGTACATTCTCCTTTGTGAAAAGGAGAGCAACATAAAACAATCTGTATGTTAGTAAATTAGACTTGCTTCACATTGAACACTTGACATTTACGCGCACTTTCTGTCAGTCTCAAAAAATTCTGTCATTGGAGAAAAAAGACTTCAAACTTTACTATCCCTTTAGATTATGTTAAGATGTTGTAAAACTGCTATTTACTATCTATTCTTTCCACAGTATTACAAAAACTCAAATATTACAAACTGACCGTCATTGAAATTTTAAAACGATTTTTCCCTACTTTGAAGCGATCAAATAGATTCATAGGAAATGCATAGTTTGGGTGAAATGGGGGAATAATATTTATCATCCCTCGAGAGGGGACGGAGCAGGGGCGTTTGTCGACTCAACGAGTTCATGTATGAACTCCAATTATATTTAATATGTAGAATGTTTCATCTGCTGTTTGTATGTTTAGATTATTTTATTGCATACAATCTATATAATATGTAAATTTAACGATTACGTTATTTTATAATATATAATATGTAAATTTAACGATACGTATTTGATGCACTTTCTATATAAGATGAAAATTATTTCATTACTGAGTTATTGAAAGAAAGACATATAAACATAATTTCTATTTCAATTGTCATTTATATGAAAATTAGACATATCATATACTTCAAAGGTTTAATTAATTACCTCCCGATGAGTGACTGTTTATCAAGAACAGGTTCGAATCCCAATTTGCCAAAATTATTAAACCCTTACTAAAAATAACATAAAAATTACCTACTTCCTCTAAAAACATGACCAAATTAATATAAAAATCTTTATATCAATAGTAATATATAGGAGTAAGACACACCCATATGTTCACACTAGTAGTAGCATCCGGCGTAAGATTGATCATGCGCGAAATAAGCCCTCCCCTTACGCTTATTATAAAGCAGCTAAGTACTTTAACAAAACTTATACATTCATAATTCCCTTTCTATAGGAAATATGCATTAATATGTATATTTATTGCATTTATATGTATAAGTTATATTATTAAGCTTGTGAAGAAGAAATGTTCTCGACTTCAAAGGTCGTTTCTCTGATTTTCGAGCAACTTTTAGTAGAGCTTAAGCAATGTTTTGAATGAATTGTTATAATTGCAAAAAATATTATTTATATTATTTTTTTTTTATATATCATAGAAAAATACAATACAAATAATTTGTAAAGTTTATCTAAGAAAAATATGTAAATTTTTATAAATTATATTTTTCGTCAATCTATTATTTTTGAGATTGGTAAGGAACCCTATGTGCGTAAGTCCAACTCGCACTTGAACTGTTTTTATATTATGTGTAAAGAGTAATGTACAAACGCACCTTTAATATTTAATTTCAAGGTTTAATTTTAAAGATTGTTTTTTTTTTTTTTTTAGCTTCACGCTTTATCCCGCACATGGCAGGGTAGGCAGAGGGAACTGCAGGAACTATAAGAACCTAGTGTTAAGACACTCCGTTACTTAGTCCCTGCTTACTCCATCCCCACTTTCCGCCGTTTTCGAGGCATTGCGTGTTGAATGGCGGAACTCAACGCCGCGCTTTGCCTTAGATGCCAGAGCGAAGAAAATGGAAATAGAAATATCCATCTTCTCCGACTGGGGATCGAACCCAGTAACCGTCGCGTTACAGGCAGATGTTGCGACTCTGCGCCACACATCATTTTTCATTATCTAAGAGATAATAAACAAAAGACATAAAAAAGAGACTAAACCCTAAATTTGTGGGTTCCGTTCCCAATTGGACAAATTCGATATATATAGTCCGGCGTTTAGTTCCGTCACTGAACTCGTTGTACACACAGTATGTAATTTAATTCTTATAAAATATATTAACATTAGATTTTCATAATACAAATACATGTATATAAACATATTTCATACATATATGGCATATATACGGAAATACATGAAGATTTTATTTCTAGATGTAGTATATTATACAAATATTTAAGTTCAGTTAATAATTATATTATTATCTTCATAATTTAATAACTTCACGTTTTTTCGCGCATACAGTTGAATAAACAGCGGGAACCGAGTGTTAAGTTGATAGTAACAAACTAAAAAAGGTAATATTCATCGATTCTTATTTAAAAGTTAAAAACGTACATAACGATATATTTTGTTATATAAAAGTATATAGATGTAAATATACATACATATAATTTATATATGCTATATACATATATCTTACTTATTAAGAGCTTTTAAACATATTCAATAGGACTTTGGTTCAAATATTACTCTCAAAGTTCTATTAAGATTTTAAATATCCACAATATTTTCTTACTAATTTAACTGTACTATTGAAATACTTGTAGGCAAAGCTCTAAACACTAAGCTCTAAATTAACTTTGAATGACTAAAAGGGGAATCACTTTATATCGCGTAATTGAAGTACTTCCCATAGAAGTTCAGCCCTAAAACGTTTTTAAAACGACTCATGGAACCATAAACTAGAAACCACTTCAAACCCCCATTAGAAAAACTAAGGTATAAGCTTTTAGCTATACTTATATTCAGTATATGTGTACTTAAAACATACATATATGTATAAATTAATAAGAAAATGAAAACCTTGCGCAAAGTGAGTTACAAATATTTTTTGATTTTGATTAGAGTATTAATTTGCACTCAGAGAAGCAGTTATAATAATTTTCTTTTAACTATTTTGGAATTAAAAATTAGAGAAATTTCTTCATATCAGTTCATCTAGCTATGAAGAAACGTGAAACTAACAAAACAAAGTGTTAAGTCACTATCTGCCTCACTTTTAGTATATTTAAATAGACAAAAATTGTACCAAGCCCCATAAAAAACCTCCTTTTAAGCAATTACAAGATACCTTTGATCGTTGGAATCATAATAAAAACAATATAATTGGACGGGAGCTTAATTCCACACTTGACTTTATAACGTTAGGGAAGTTGGGACGCGTTTACTATGGAAAAAGCTTATTTGTTTTATAAAGTACATTGGAGTGTATTTCTGTATGTACATTAAATTTTGTAGATACTGTGTATATTACCATAGATTTTTATTTAAATTTATTTATAATTTAAATTAACAAGCACGTAATTTTACGTAATTCCGCTTAACTTCGAAACTATTCTTTTTGATAAGCAAAAAGAGTCGAATTTCGGAACGTAGATAAAGTATTGAAGTCTTCATATAAAAGAAAATAATTTAAGCACAATTTTCATATAATTTAAAATAATGAACCCACTCACTATTACAAATAGGCTATGTCCACAATCGAACTACTGGCTATTATAAACAGAAGCCTTTTAAATTATAAATAACAAAAAAGGAAACTAGCGTTACTTCGTCGTCTATATCACAAAGTATTGTCAATTCTGTCGACAACTTCGAGTTATTTTATACTACAAGTTAGCTTACATTGTGCAAAGAACGTAAAAACTTAGCTGAGTACACAGTACACAGAATGGATGAAGATACCAGTGATGAAGAAAACGTGCTTATGTAGTTCAGGTTCGTTGAAAGTTAGCGGTATATCAAGTATTGGTAGGTATACATGTAGCTAGCTGATTTCTGCAAATCGAAATCCGCGTGCCTATTTTGCGTCGATGATAAGGACACTAATCGTGCTATCACAACTCCACGAAGAATAATAGCAAGCCTTCATATTCATTATTATCTCAGTCGATGTTCCAAGGTGAGGTGTCTGTAAGTTGCTACCCCTAAACAGCGTAAATGGACGTGGGCAGTTTCTTCCTCTATGAGACAAGCTGTCAGTGATAACTATAGTAAAAAGATGTTTATTAAATTAACATATTCCAGTTAAAACACAGACTTAAAGTATGAAACTAGTGGCATGCAATGGGAACGGAAAGCATGTATGAAGGTGTTAATGACAGTGGATGAGGCGAGGTATGTAGACTGTAGAGTAAGGCACTTATTTCTACGTCTACTGGCTGACCGGCTAGGGATAGAATGAGACGCTAAAAAATGAAAAATGCTAAAAAAGGAAACTAACACATTATGTCTACCAGACGGTTTCACAAAATGAGTTAACTTTTATAAGTTCAAATTTAAACCATTTTTTATAAGACTAATTCGTAATGCGACGAACGTAACAACTAAAAGCATTGTGGAGTACCTTTAGAAGATGGCCATGAAAGACAGGAACGCAGCGGTCACGATTTCCATTACATTTTATAACGCTAAAATACTACTTTTTGTATTATATACTATTTTTTTCTGCATTTACTAGCCATATCCTTAGTTGTATGTAACAATAAATATATTAAAAAATAATGTGATGATAACAGTTCATTATAAGTACGGACCAAGTGTTAAATATATTTCAAATAAAAAAAATTAAACCATTTACCCATTTATTTCATCTTCCTTGATTCCCTTCCATCAATTATATTTATAAAAGAACCAAACCTGCTACCTCCCTATCAATATTCCTAACCCAACGATATTTTCCATTCATTAGGACAAAAGCCACTAATTTATATAGCATGCAACAAAATCCAAATTAGCCGTGTAATAAAACGCTGTAAACTCCAGTAGGTATAACATTAAATTACCGCCTGTCGTTTTACGTCGAGCAATCATTTTGAACCGCAAATTGTGCTTAAATTAAAGGCTAGGCGTCTGATTAAACATGACTTTTAGATATAAATGTATGTTTTTTATTACGATATGAACGTGCTTAGATTGATTTGAAGTTGCATACTAATTATAATTAAATTATTTTCGCGCTTTAGCGTGGCGTTGTGTTCCGCAACTTCACACTTGCTAAGAAAGTGACAATTCAACGCTGTGGTTTACCTTACCAGAACTGGGAAATAAAACATAATAATTATTGCTAATTCCTAATAGAGCACCGTCGTGGCGCAGAAGCGTAACGTCTACCTGTAAACGCGAAGGCTTGTGGATTCGATTCCCACTAGGAGAAGATGGATTTTACTATTTCCATTTTCTTCGCTGAGAGAACTAGGCAAATCGCGGCGTTGATTTCCCTCACTTAACACGCAGTGCCTTGAAAAAGGCGGAAAGTAGGGACGGAGAAAGCAGGGATTAAGCAACAGAGTGTCTTTACACTAGGTTCCTATGGTCCTGAAAAATCACAAATCAATGAACCTTCAACTTCGACCAAAATCAACCACAAAATGGAGTATAAATTCAATGAAAAATTTCATATAAAATCTGCAACTATTTCAAATAAAGTTTAGAACTGGTCTCACAAACTATTGTCAATTCTACTGACAACTTCGAGCATTTTATACTACAAGTTCGGTGATATCGTGAAAAGAACGTAAAAATTGGCTGAGTTCACATAAAATATAAGGCATGTTAATTTTTTTAGAGACAAGAATAAAAATGAATTCTACACTCAGACCCAATATAAACCAAAAAGAATACGAAGGTTTTAATACTAAATGCTTTCTCTTCACTGTAATCTGCAGGACGTAATCCGACTGAAAATCTAACATTAGTGTGTATATAAAGAAGTTGCATGTAAAATATAAAAGCGGGGACGGAGAAAGCAGGAACTAAGCAACGGAGTGTCTTAACACTAGGTTCAAATGGTTTCTGCAGTTCCCTCTGCAATATGCGGGATAAAGCGTGAAGTTAGAAAAAAAATGTAAAATATATATAAATTTCGAAAACTGTAAACCTTCTTTGATCTGTACATAACAACATATAGATTAAAGTGCCTGCTTGCGATTTCAAAATAGTAGTGTTTTTTGAAATATTCTTAGTTATTTACCCTTTAATTAAAAGCAAGGTAAATAATATTAAAATATTTGCAATGTTACATAATTGTATTTTTTTAGCAATACACTTTATCCCGTTCATAGCAGGGTAGGTAGAGGGAACCTAGTGTTAAGACACTCCGTTCCCCACTCTCCGCCTTTTAAGGCAATCTGTGACTACTACACTGGTTAAAATAAAAATACTTGTATTTAAAATAACTAAGAAAATATGATTAAATCATCGCTATAATAATATTTACGTAGTTGTCGTACCATCGATTACGCCATAAGTCGCTGTGACCGGTTTTAAGCATTTACTATAAAAAAAAACTTGCCCATTACGTGATATATGGGTGTGATCGACGTTATTTATGGAATTTTGTGTTTTTCTTACGAAATTATTGTAGTTTTAGGCCTTATGTTCCCTGTCTTAATAACTTTCCGAAATTTATGCGAAACGTAGAGAACGGAGAGTCTTTGCACTATATTTTCTCTATCTACCCTGCTATATGATGGAAAAATATTACGTTGACAAATAGTTTCACATATTTGGTGATAATATTTTATACATTTTTTTACATATTTGAAACAAAAAAATCATTTTTTCCGATTAATCCGGTGAGATGGCTTCAAATATTTTTTATGTTTTGTTAGTTTAAATCTGTAATCTGCATATAGTGTAGGTCAAACAAACCTAGTGTTTTGACACTTCGTTTTCTGATTTAACTCTTTTTTCTTTATTTTCTAATAATAATTATTAGTTTACTATATCTTCGTAACAACATCGTAATAAGTTATTAAAATCATATAAGAACTTCAATATAGCGCATTTCCATGAGCCTCAAATTCAAATAACGCTACGTTCAAATTATTTATGTTTTTTTTTTGTATATTTTCTATTCTTAAGATAGATTAGCATTTTAAAAAATCAATCATTACCTCCACTAAGATTTTTTTTTCATCCCCAACATGGCAGGATAGGCAGAGGGAACTGCAGGAACCATCCCCGCTTTTCGCCTTTTTCGAGGCATTGTGTGTTGAGTGGCGGAATTCAACGCCGTAGGTCTACAAAAAACAATTTCGTTCTATATATCCATTATTCCATCTCGTACGTAGCAAGTATCGGACGATGCTACGGAATTCAATAACAGCGCGGCGGCGCGCGTCCGCTGATCTACAATTAGTTCGCTGTTAAACTATTTTATTGTCACCCGAAATCCGAGTAAACGAGTTTGTTTGAAGTTACAAATTGGTTTCGATAATTGTAATTGATATTTGCTTTTACAACGTAATCGTAAATTTTACACGTCCTTTTGTGACAAGTTTAAGTTGTAGAAAATTATATAGAAATAGCTCTTTCTGAAATATTTAAAGTTTTTTTTGTACTCATTCACATTATTTGTTATCGTTCTGTTTGAAAGTTCAATACAAAAGCTCTTTGAAAGCGTCTAAGTCTATTTTTCAACTGCACTTCCTATATATCTGCGAATTCCGATATATGTATGTATCCGATATATGAGAATGTATGAAGAATGCAATTAAACGTTGTAACAATGTTTTCTAGTTCAATTCATCTGACGGATGTTGTTTTAACGAACTCGTTTATTTTGAAGATATTTTTAGATGCACTTTTTAAATTGTGATGTATTTAACGAGAACGAATGAATGAAAGCCTTGGAGATTGTTACGAATTATATGAAGAGAAAAGCTTAATGTTCATAATAAATAATTAAGTTTTTAAGTTAGTTTAGTTCTTAGCGAAGAATTAAATTATTATAAATAAATGAAATTAAATTATTATACTATAAGTAAATTAATCACAACTGTTTGACTGTTTACATGATGAGAGTGAATAAAGTTTAAAACGCGGCGTTGAGTTCCGCTACTCAACAGCGGAAAGCGTAAGCTTAGTTTCCCTCTTCCTACCTTGCTGTGTGCGGAAAACTGTGTGAGGGTGATACGCAATATGTGAAAATATTTGTTATAGTAATATTTCGACAGTTACGACTCCTTTAATATATTTATAAAAAGGCGGAAAGCGGGGACGGAGAAAGCAGGGACTAAACGGAGCGAACTAATTGGGCTACGGAGTGTTTTAACACTAGGTTCCACGGTTCCTAATATATATATATATATATATATATATATATATATATATATATATATATATATATATATATATATATATATATATATATATATATATATATATATATATATATATATATATATATATATATATATATATATATATATATATATAATATATATATATATATATATATATATATATATATATATATATATATATATATATATATATATATATATATATATATATATATATATATATATATATATATATATATATATATATATATATATATATATATATATATATATATATATATATATATATATATATATATATATATATATATATATATATATATATATATATATATATATATATATATATATATATATATATATATATATATATATATATATATATATATATATATATATATATATATATATATATATATATATATATATATATATATATATATATATATATATATATATATATTAATTGTAATCTTACACTAAAGGTTGTAATATATAATTTGATTACAAATATTTTTCCAAAAATTTATATGAGCCATAATTATAATCATTATTGACTTTTCTTTAGTTGATTCGAATGAGTGCCAACGACAGGATTAAATACTATATTAAAAAGATGTATGAATTTGTTAAAAAGTTTATGAAAATGATACATAGAGCCAAGAAAGTATGAAGAATATATAGGTTTAGCTCTCGCTAAATGTCTGTTAATGTGCACTACATAATAATTTTTATATATTTGTAATTTTTTCGAAATATATAGTATATAGTCTACTACTATTTGAATACTCAAGTAAGTATCTAGCTCACTCTAGTAAAAAGCACTACCACAGCGTAAATGTTTTCCAGAAAACAGTCTCACAGAAGAAGTATTCAACAAAACTGTATAATATAATACCAATTTAAAACTTCTTTAACTAAATTCAGTGACATTTTCAAAATCAAGGTCCAAAATAAACTAAATCATAAGCAAACGCAAAAAGTTAAAGCCTACAAAGCGTTTTGTCACAACCAAACCTGAAAATGTTATCCGTTCAAATTACATTACCAAAGGAAATTCAACCCTTTAATTTTTGGCATAAAGCTCATATTTCTTAAGCAGGTGAAATAAAATTCTGAAACTTTAATTTAACATACAGTAATAGGCTTTATGTTGTTAGTTACAAGAGTCAAAATCAAATATAAAAAAATGGAAATTTCAAAGTCAATGTTACGTACAAGCTAGAAATAGCCATATTACAATAGATACAAGATTCAAACTATTACAAAATGCTGAAAAAATAACTAGGTATCCTAAATTTAAGGGATTTTAGAATTTATTATATAGGTTTTAAAGTATAATATTAGTTCTGACAGTTTTTGGCTCTGTATGTGACAAACGTATCCGCTTGAGCTCCGTACAAGTTAAAGATTGTAACACACTTGGTTAAAAACGTTTATACTAAAAATATTTAAATAATAACTTTTATCAGAGTTTTCAAGTGTTTCTCGCGACGGTTTGTGGGTTCGATTCCCACTCAGGTAAGATGATTTGTTTCGCTTCCTTTTTCTTTGCTCTGGCAACATATATGGAATACATTTTAAACTGTGATACACAAACGCTTGTCTTATAACAAGCGTATGGATGGTATAAAAATTGTATAGCCCCATACTTGCTTCATGTAAAATAATCACAGAGATTCAGTTCACTTTACCAAAGGATAATTTAAGTTTTAACGTAGTAAAAATACTTTTAGAATAAAATGAAACGAGTATTATTTCTAAAGAACTATAAAATATTTTCGCATGCTATTATTATAGATATATCAAAGATAACAGTAAAAGCAAGCTACACTTACAAATAACTTTACTTTCCGTTATTTTGTCATCATTATACCCCTTAAAACATCTTACCAGGAATATAAGAGTAATATAATTACATGTTAAATCAAATTACATGTAACATATAAGAATCAAACCCGTGACCACTGCCTAACTGACAGACACTGCTGTACTACGAAATAACGATTCAAACATAATCACAAATATATACATATATTATAATCTCTATGTGTTTCTATAAATAGTTGTCAAAGCTGTGGGCGAAATTATACATTCGTCACACTGGCGTCAATACTAAATAATTATGAACGAACAGATAACATAAATTATGTTATATCAAATTGCAAAAAAAATATATTTTGTCTGTCGCTTTGTGGTCTCATTTACGTACAAAGTGGTTAAATTTCTTAGTAATGATATATTAATTACTCATTAAAAGTACCTATATTTAAATGAAACTGAGGCAAGTTAATTTTGAAAGAACCTAAATTACTATATTTGTATATGTTAGTCATAAAAATTATTAATATATGATTAAATATATATTTTGTTCACATACTATAATTCATTTAATACAGATATAAGAAGTTATTATTGTACATTTTGTTTAATAAACATATAAAATTATTTACTTTTATATAAGGCTTTCGTTTCTTAGTCAATTTATATGTGACTTGACTTAAGGTCCTAAGTTTCCTAGATGGGGCAAAGGGCATCCACAGTGCGTCGCCATCCCGTCCGGTTTTGAGCGTCGCGCTTCACTTCGCTCCAGGTCCTCCCTATGTTTGCCACCTCTGCAGCGACCGTCCGACGCCAGCTCAGTTTATGGCGGCCACGTTTTCGCTTGCCTTGGAGATTCCAGTCTAGGGCTTGCCTAGGGATGTGATCTGGATCTCTTCGGAGCGTGTGGCCAATCCATCCCCACTTGCGACGTTTGACGTGCTGGTCGATCGGAGTTTCGCCGCAGCGTTCCCAGAGTTGTATTTTGGAAATTTTCTCGGGCCAGTAAATTCCGAGAATGCGGCGAAGATAACAGTTAACAAAGACTTGGAGTTGGCGCGAGATGTCTTTTGTGACCTTCCAGGTCTCACACCCGTATAGCAAAACGGTTTTAAAATTGGACCGGAATATTTTGAGCTTAACTCTCCTAGTCAATTTCCGGGATTGCTATACAGGGCGCAGCTGTGCGAAGGTTGCTCTTCCCTTGGCGATTCTCGAGGCAATGTCCTCTTCGGTCCCTCCAGCTTCAGTCACTTTATATGTACCGTAGGCTAAGAACTGAGTGGCAGAGCTCTACATCCCACTTTGTCTCCTTGTCAAAGAGAGAAATTGATAATAATTCATCTCTCCAAGTGAGAGATGAATTATTAATAATTTCTGCACCATGACGGCCTCCTAAAATAAAAACGAAACCAATATTTTTATAATCACTTGAAATTCAAATATTCTAAAACTTGAGTAAAATAATTTAATTTACATTCTAATATATAATTAGAAAACTCAAGAGCCATTGTTCTCATAATGATTTGTGAATTAACATGAAATATTATTATCCTTGAGAATATTGTGGCGTGATGGGGGAGTAGGTAATCTGATTGTAAGGTAACTAATATGGGTTCAATTCTCACTGGTGGGACTATACGGCATTGAATTTTTCTACTCAAAACGGAAATTCGAGGATAAAATTTTAAACTGGAACACTTAACTAATTAGATTAATTCTACATACCCTATTGCAGTTAGTAGGTTTAGTTATTTAGTAGGTAGTAGTTAAGGTATAGGGTAGAGTTACGCGGAAAATATGTTACGTAAATCTTACTTAGTAAGCAAGTATCATACTTTATGATTACTCCATTAGCTTTTTCTTTTAGCTTCGCCTACCTGACGAATCTAAGTATTTTATATGAGGCTTTTAAGTACCTAAGACATATCTACTTGCACGTCATAATAAAACTGTTAATGTGAATTTACCATGAAAATATTGAATGATCAAAAACTTTGTATTGTAATTTAAAACATTTGAAAAATCACAGTGTAATGTAAATAGAGAAGTAAACATTGACATACATACATTAATTTTCAACAGATGCTGTTTTATTTGATAAGAAAAGCATAATAAATGAAGACTTAGCTCCTGCTACCTTCGTCGTCTGCAACGAAGTTTCTTAACCTTAGGTTCCTATGGTTCTTGCAGTTCCCTCTGCTGACCCTGCCATGCCCAAGATAAAGCGTGAAGACAGACAAATGAAGGCAAAGTAAATAAGTCCTTACATTTCCCAAGAATACTTTTAACTAGAATGTAATTTGTTAAAGCTAAATTTTTATGAAATTATTAGTATAGATCAATAGTAATATTGTAAAATAACCTATCATATAGAACTCGGTGCGTCTCCTCCCTCGTGTACTGCGATGCGACGGCGCGTGAAGCGTGCAGCGCTGGCGGCTGAAACGTATCTGTTGCACTTTTACATTTGCCTTGTAATTATAAAAAAGCTTACTCTTTAGAATAATCATTTATTCTATGAAATAAACTAATTTTGTGGACAGTTTTTTATTTAATTTGTTTAGAAGTTTGAAATTTTAAACAAGAATATATCAGGAATACTAATAATAAGAAATGAGCTTAACTGAGCTTTTCTAATGAGCTTAATAAGTAAGGTTGCCTTGAAGATTGTTAATTTGTTTTTATTTGCTGTTTAACCCTAGATTTTCTTCGAAAATAGATTGATGATGATGATAGATGGAGAAGCTATAGAAACTTTTTTAATAAATAAGATGTATAAAAGTAAATTATTATTTTAAACACTATCCTGTAAATAACACAATTGATCAAAACTAATCGTAATCTAGTATTATGACACTCTTTTCCCTGCCTTATCAGTTATCCCTTTCCCCTCTTGGGATTCGAACCTAACCTAACCTAACCTTTACAGTCTGTTGTTTCTCCACGACAGCTCCATACTTAAAATGGCCTTTAACAATATCGAATCTATCAGTTCTTATGACATTGTCAAACTGATGAAAAACGATGAAAGGATCATACAGAGTCAGAGAGAGTCGTTTCCTATGAATTTTTCGTGAAAATTGGGAAAAAACTATGGCGAATTTATGCTTTTAATACCCTTTTACAATCCTGAACGGTCCAGTTCCCAATTATACTTGTTACAGACGTACATATGTATTGTGGACACTTACAATTGTATTTTAAACTCTATTTGTGCGAAAATAAGGTTAAAATTTGAATACGTCATATATATCTTTTTCCAATGCTATTCGATTTTAAGACTAAAATGTTAATGAAACGAACTCTTTTCTATTTTTATATGAAAGTTTATTTGTGATTTAACGTGAACTTCGACTTTGTTGTTTTAAGCCATCCATTATCTGTAGTTCTGTTGATTTTAGGGCTCCCATATGATTGAGTGAAATTTATATTATACTACGATAAGCTTATTTATTCCAGCTTAGTGAATCGCTCGTTCTTCTTCATTCTCACTGTGATATCCTCGATGGTATCTACCATTATGTGTTTCTATTCAATACCAGAACGCAATAAGAGATCCCATCTATACAGCGTTCATCTTTCTTTCATTCTTCTTCTCTTATACCCACGTTTCACTGTCACATAATAGTGTCGGAACCAAAATACAGCGATGATGAAGTTTTACCGTCTCAATGAAACAGCTAAGGTGACGTTCTTCTTTCCACACCTAATTCGTATCTTGTATCTCTACCGTACTTGTATACTTCCGAAATATGTAGTATATATGTAGTTTACTATATTTGCTAACCCACAATGTCTCAAAAATAGGAAAACAGGGAACGAAGTGTCTTAACACTAGGTTCTCACCCTCTGTCCTTACCATAAACGGGACACAGTAAAAAGTTATAAAAAATATAACGTTCCTATACTATGATTAATTAAAATAATATATAAAAATGTTTCAATCGAATATCTCAACATACTGGCATGTAAAGAAAAGTTAATATAGAAATATGGCATTTAACCTCAAAACCCTTCACACCAATCAACTTCTAGACAGTCCCTAGTCCCTCTCACATAGTTTTCAGTTACTTTATAAGTTCAATATCCGTACACTGAAATAAGATAGTAATAAAGAAATGTAAGTATTTTCCGAGATCGTTTCTGTCGGTTGCGAAACGGTCCCTATAGACAATTTGCTATACCCAACGACTGTGGGTGTCGAATGTGGGCACTTGATTCATTTTATGACCCCCATTCGTGTTGCTTGGTATACTAAAGGAGATTTTTTTTGTTGATTACATCTAAACGCTTTGGGTTTGGATGTTTAATTTTCTTTAGCATCCTTCTACCTAGCAGGGTAGGTAGAAGGAACCGCAGGGACTGTGAAAATATAGTGTTAGGGCACTCCATTCCTCGCTTCCCGCCCTTTCCTAGTGAACGTTATTGACACTTGCCTAACGAAGAAAATAAAAATAAAAAAAAATCATCCTCCTCGAGTGGAAATTGAACCTACAAAACGTCGCGGTTACAGATAGACATTATGCCACTGCGACACGATACTCTTCGGTTTAATTGAAGACATTCTTAATTTTGTTTGGCTAAAAATATATCATAATTATATAATATATTACGACTATGTGACGTTATACTGCAGTTAAATATATAAAGTGGTGTAAGATATGTTTTTGAATAATTTCCTAGGAATCTCAATGGAATAAACTTCGGTCTTGCATATAGAGTTAAATCTACTACAAAGTGTAGATTAGAAGTAGATGGACTGCACTATTTTTTATCGGAGGAAATCAAAATTGAATACATCAAGTGGAAACCGAATCTTGGGATCTCGGTTCAATTTGCAATCTGCCGATGTCCCACTGCACTACAGCCTCTTGCTATTTAGTAATGTATAAAAATAATAATTTCCAGAAAAGTAAGTAGATTAATTTAAATCTATAATAAAATAAAAACAACACAAATTATAATAATGTAATATAATAGAAATAATGTTTTGTCAAGACCAAGCTGACAAATGAGCGCTTTTATGAAAAATTCTATTTTTGGCGAGAGCCACCTTCAAAGTTCACGTCAAGTCGTCAACTTAAATGTATTCCTCAATTTGTTCAAACGATATTTCATACTGAATATGTTTTTTATTTTACTACTAGCGACCCGCGATTTATTTGAACTTGTTACATTGTAACTAATTTTTAAAGTAGAAATCAGTATAAAACAAGTATTTTCATTTCGATTCAACATGTAAATGTAAATTTAACCTAAGATAAGACAAATTCAAAGCTTAAATACAAATAATTTATCCGACAAGGAATCCTAGACTGTATCTTGTTAAATAAAGCACCGCCCATTTTGTGTCATCCGCCATTTGCTTTTACGATCGGCCATTTCGCGACGCGGGAATTTTGGCGCGAACGATACTTTCTTCGACGATAAAATGCGATATTATTGAATCCGGATTATGTTTGCTATTATTTTTATTAATAATATTTTTGTCATTCATTTTATTTTTTATTGTTGTTTGTTCTACAATGAAAAATGAAATATAGAAGAAATGGTTGTTGAAGGTTCATTCTCCACTCAGAGAATTTTTTTTATTTAAAAATAGGTAAGTCTTGAGTTCGGCCAATAAGTGAATTGAAAAGTGTAGTAATACTAAGTTATGTATGTCTTTAAAGTAGCTAAAATAGAAATTCCTTAATTAATTATACGTAGCATAATAAATATATCTCAAAAGTAAGTAAGTAAATGTTAAATACATACGAGTATATACAGACAACATGTCTTAAAATCCTTTTCATTTTGTAAGTGTGCTTGGAAAAGCCATTTCAGAGATAATGCTTTTTTGTTATACACCAATAACTTTTTGCCATTTTATAAATAGCAATAAAATCATAAAAAATATATATTCTTATAACAATGTAATATAAAAATTGTGTTTCATTATTATATATTATTTTTATATATCGAATATTATGAGGTAAGCAATCAGGTAATTGGGATATTTTGTGGATATATCTAATTTGCTCTAGAGAGAGCCATATATATATATATATATATATATATATATATATATATATATATATATATATATATATATATATATATATATATATATATATATATATATATATATATATATATATATATATATATATATATATATATATATATATATATATATATATATATATATATATATATATATATATATATAACATTTGTATCTATATTTAGAATTGCCTAAAACATGCTTCCGGATCCGGATGATTCTACCTACACATGTATTTTACCTTTAGCTTTTGTTTTATGAAGGTTCCATAGCTCAAAAGAGAAAAATCAATGTCAATATGTCTGTTGCTAAACGATAAAATTTCTGAATCTAGACAAAGATGCGAGATTTTACCTCTTTTCACTTACTTTTATCGCACTTTATAGGAAATTTATCATGTACTTAAAATCTATATATTATGTTACCGTTAATCTAGAAATATGTATTACATCAAGTACCTACAACTTACCATATAAGTGAAGGTTTTGAAGGAAATATCCCGTATTTTCCAATTTATATATGTAAATATATTTTAAAGAGAAAAACTATATAAGTTAAGTATGTGCTTTATTTCAAACATAATTTAGACTTCACTGGATATGGGCTCGAGTTTGTGTAATATTTTAAATTTATTAGGTAACAATTTAAAGCACAGTAAAGCATGTAAAATTTATCACATACTACCTGAGTCCTTGTCACTTAAAAATATGTCTTTAATGAAGTATTTATTATTAAAAAATGTCGATTTATTTTTACTTTATCGTCCATATCGTGGAGATTAAGCAAATACCACTTACTATCAATTTACACTAGATTTCACAAACGGCTTCCCCTGGGAGGTCAAATGAAGTCAAATAAGAGCTATGTATGACACATTACAAATAGTCTGACAAAGTATCTAAGGCAGTTTTGATTATACTTACGTCGAAACAGTTAGCTTGATGTAGTTTAGCTCATAGCTTACCTCGTTAATGAACTGTTTACATTAAAAAAATATGTTAATTTGATAGGATAAAGCGTGAAGCTAATTTGATTAATTTTAAAAATTTTGAACCCGCGAATCCCGCTGCGTTCATATTTTTATAAGTTTTTTTTAAATGTTTTTTCCTTACCTAGAGTGGATTAAAACTTCAAAAACCTTTGTCAAAAGATTTTTTTATATTGTATGCTGGCAAACGAGCAAAAGAGCCACCTGATATAAAGTGGACACCTTCGCCCATAGACATCTACAACCTGATAGGATGTGGATGCGTTGTCTACCAAAGACTCCTCCCTCTATGGGCTTATACCTTGTAGAAACCTTTAATAGTTGAAATTTGTAACATCTGCTTACAGAGATACAGCTAACATTTTAATAAATTATAAAGAACATATAAATAGTAATATGGGACGTAGGTTCGAATTTTTATAAACTTTCCTTACGCATCATTTTAAACTTCACCTTTATAAAATTAGCAGAAATAGATATCACAAAACATATTGAATATTGAATAGATAGAAAACCTTATTTAACACAAATAAGACATTAAAAATATTTGAAGAGCGCCACCACATTTTTCATTTAGGAGGTATTTTCAATAAAACACGCCGCTCCGCAAAATCGACGACTCCGCCTTTCAGTTGTTGTCACAGTGACAGTGACGATGGAACGGCAAAATAAAATAAAGCAAAGCGCAATCTAACATCGGTATCTGGTATTTGATAGCACAAGTCACATTTCTTGCTACACAACTAAAATACTTGTTTTGGTTAGTCGTTTATTTCTCTGTTTATTAGTCTGCAATTCAGTGGCAATAAGATATTTTGTTTTTTTTTTTTATTTAAAAATATATAATTTAGTATATCTTGTAAACGAGGGTAGTTTTAAATAACGAAGACTATAAAAGCCAAGAAATTATGTAAATCGGGGCAGTTGCAGATAGGTAACGGTCTATATTGCAAAGAAATTACTTTGAAATATTGTTTTTTTTTTATGTATTCACGCTTCACGCACATGTCAGAGTAGGCAGAGGGATTTGCAGGAAGCGTAGGAACCTAATGTTAAGACACTCCGTTGCTAGTCCCTGGTTTCTCTGTCCCCGCCTTTCGCCCTTTTCGAGGCATTGCGAGCTGAGTGGCGGAACTCAACGCCGCACTTTGTCTAGTTTCTAGAGCCAATAAAATGGATATAGAAAAATCCAACTTCCCCGAGTGGAAATCGAATCCACAAACCGTCGCATTTTCAGACGCTTTTTTTTTAGACGCTTACATCTTTGCGTCACGACAGTCCCCTTCAGTCCTCAGTCTTTGTAGTAATATTGTTTTAAGTGCTTTATATCTTTTACTACGATTACGTAGAATCTCTGTCTCTTGAATGCCATATGGTCTCATGTAGAGTTTCGATGATTTTCTTCAAAATAAATTGTAATCGCTTCTGTTTTCTAAATATATTATAATAATGTCATTTGTAAGTTATGTCATCTTATGTATTTCCGTGACCTTCACACTGCACCCTCGTTTCATATTTAAGGGTAAATATATTAAGCCTATGATAGAAACACTTTTATTTTCCTCCCAAATAAACTCAAAGCTGCATTTATTTATTTATTTATAACTTTCCACTTAGAATCAATAAGATGATCACATGTGTACGTCAGATAGAGCAAACGCAGGAGTGTCAGAGGAGCCCAATTCGATAATAAATATCGAATTGAGCCCCTCTGAAACCTATATACAATATACTCCACAACTTAAAACTAAAGTTACGAGGGTTCCAAGCGCGGTGAGAAGAGCCCACAACAAACTCAACCAGGTTTCTCTATACCTATTGTGATCACTTCACAAACGTCATTCTAACTTATGAGCAATTCATTAATTCCATGCCGTTTTATCATTAATGTAATCCTTTACACTATAATAGGATTTACTAATTAATTGCCATTTTAAAAAAAATTAAATTTATTTAAGGAGAGATCAAATACTTCTTTCGGCAGTTTATTGTAGAAACGGACACAATTACATGGGAAGGAGTTGCCTATTTTATGGAGCGTGAACACATATATATATATATATATATATATATATATATATATATATATATATATATATATATATATATATATATATATATATATATATATATATATATATATATATATATATATATATATATATATATATATATATATATATATATATATATATATATATAGATATATATATATATATATATATATATATATATATATATATATATATATATATATATATATATATATATGTGTAGTTATAATATATATATATATTTTTATTTATATTCGTTTATTATTATTTAAAAAATAAATATTTCTTACAAAGAAGAAGTACGAGTTGACTCACGATATATTTAGACCAAAATTCGATAAAAAGGGAGGAAGCTATATACGAGTGTGTACGCGTACATACAAATATTTGTATGTACGTACATATGGAGTCACATTGTCTTTTACTCATCATATATTTAGTTTTCGCAAAGAGTAATAAAAATATTACTTCACAGCAGCTTTATCAAAACTAGTTCTGATTTCAGTTTTCAGCTTCGAGTTTCCCACATATAGCAGTATAGGTTAGGTTAGATTAGAGTTCATTGTGACGAATAATTAAATCTTCTTCACTTTTTATCCGATTCGAGTTATAGTTACATGACAAAATTCTCCAATTTTGGGAAAATGGAGAAAACTGGGGAATTGAGGCGTTCCCCAGTGGGATAGTGGGATTCAAACCCACTTGCCAACATATGCCTCAACAAATTAGTTTTAAGTTTTAATATCAATATGAACCTACTCCCTACAGAAATATCACCAAAACCTTTAACTAATATACATAAAGGTATCATTAAGACATGACGTTTGGTAACAGTTGCGTGACGCGAGGGTCGCATACAAATTACTATACTGGGATATCATTTTTACAAATTAGAGGGATTTTGAGGTTAAAGAGTTATTTATATTTTAATGTTGGTAAAACTAGTTACGAGAGGACCATGGTAGCGCAGCGGTATAGCGAATGACTGTAAAGCGACGGATTGTGGCTTCGATTCTCGTTCGGGGAAGTAAAATAATTAATTTGCGCTCTTCTTGTATGTAAATAGCAAAGAACTCGAGCAGATTTTAAAAATAGTTTTAGAAAGTTCTCTTGTGGGAATCGAACCTACAACTATTATGCTTTCAGTTAGACGCTGTGACTTTGTCTCAATGAGCTAAATACTCTATTATATGTGACTTACATATAACTTATATATAATAATTATTCGCACTTATCATACAATTGTCTCTCCTGGGAACTAAACCCACGACCTTCAGCTTAGCACGTAATATATAAATATATATATTTTTTTCATATATTATATGTTTTGTGTATTCATATTGTGGTCGTACTACCGTTTAGGTGCTAATATAAATTGCAATAATGATTCACGCAGTTATACTCGATGACAAAGATACAAAGTAGGTAGTGAGTCATGTATTTAACTTGTCCTTACATACTTTTTGTTATATATTTTTATATCTGTTATATGTTACGTATTTATAATGTTATAAAACATAGAAAGAATCGGCCAAGTGCGAGATCAAGTCACATGCGATGGGTTCCGCATCATTTTAATACTCAATACTAAACCAGGAATTAGGATTCATAAAAGTTGATTTAAACTTGCAAAATTGACGTCCCTTAGAATTGACTTAGACTTACCTAACTTAAACTTTAAAAACTTTAAAATTCAATAGTCGTAATGTTTTTTGTTGTATACATATAAATTTCCCATTTGATATTAATACAAATTGTGCTCTGGCGCAGTGGAGCAATGTCAGACAGTAATAATGATAGGTATAGATTCAATTTCCATGTATCCTCGTCGCAAATCGGGTCGTTTGTTTTTTAAACATTAATAGCTTAATATTAACAAAAGCAGATATTATATAGCATAGTTTATTAATTTTATACTCTCACGGTCAACAATAAATCAGTTAAAATAAAAAAAATAATAAAAAAAAAAACAATAACGTGATGACAAATATGAAAATTTACATTTTTTTTAATAAAATTTGTTTAAAGTTGATAAAATCAGTTTGTCAATATCACTTCTGTATAAGAAACTTAATAATTTTTAACTCTTTCAAGCACTATACACATCATTAAAGTTCCTGTTCTTCTTCTCCAAAGGAAAAAACAGATGCATTATGTGATTAATTTGGTGTCAGTCTAACAAGACAAAATCACGTAAACACGCTTAAAGCTAAATATAGATAAGCTAATATCCAGTTCCAAATTGCAGGTAAAATTCAAGCATGTAAGATTAAATATTCTAATGATTTTTAAAGTGTTAATCCACACTGAGGATAGAAAAAATACTTAAAGAAAACATATAAAAATTTGAACGCAGCGGGACTCGAACCCGCGCCCTCCTGCGAACCGTGCAGGCGCTCTCACCACTGAGCACTTGATTAAAAATACAAGCGTAATTCACTGTTTATTTGACTTAGAACTTAGTGGTTTTTGATCTAGAGATATGAGATTTGTCAAATATTCAGAATTTATGATATGGACAAAGAAAAAACTCGAAAATTTAATTTTTTATATATCATAGAAAAATAAAATACAAATAATTTGTGAAGTTTAGATTTAGGAAAAATATGTAAATTTTAAAATAAATAAATTATATTTTTCGTCGATTGGTGGATTGGAGATTGGTAAGGAACCCTATGTGCGTAAGTCCAACTTGCTCTTGAACTGTGTTTATATTATATGTAAAGAGTAATGTACAAGCGCACTTTTAATATTCAATTTCAAGGTTTCATTTTAAAGATTGGTATGAATCTTTTTTATATTTTTATGATTTTTTAATTGTTTATCCAGATTAAGTATAATGTTATTTTTTTGAATATTTTTATAAATATAAAATTGTTAATTCACACTAATAATAGAAAACATACTTAAAGGAAACACAGATATATAGATATAACATAGATATATTTCTCCTTGTTATAAGTATCTGGGGATGAGTTAAGAAATGATATATTTGAGAAATAAAATAGAATATTTTAATGACTTAAAACCTCCTATAACGTTGTCGTATATGGAATAGTCCAAGGAATAAATATATGAAAGTTGATTTTTATCAATTTTCAAAAGCTCAATGATTTATGGAAAAAAATCAGATTTTTACGCGATAATATTTATGGATGGAATGCCGAATTATGTCTAGATTTTTGTTCTTCTATTTTGGAGGCCCTATATGAATATTATGGCAATAAATTTAAAGTTTTTTGCAAAAAATTGTAAAAGCCACAAATATACACGTAGACAATATTGATATATTTAAATTATACTTAGTATGGAAGTGTTTTATGGACAAGTTATAGTTTGGTGTCCAAAATTTTTATGCCTTTAGATTTAATAATTAGTAATAATAAATCAATATTTCGTCAAATATCACAAATCTGTCTTATTTCTATATTGTGACAAAGAAATGCTAATCCAAAAAAAAAAAGATTTTGAAACTGTGACAAATTAAAAATCTTCACTTTATCTCAGCTTATCGCTCTACAACGGCTCTAATGACACAAGTAACATTGACGTTCACTGTATAATTATTTTGTATGCAAGAATTCTAGCCTCATTATATAAGCCAGCAACAACAACAAATTATTGTGTTATGTTATAAAGCTGTATATTATTACCATTAAGGCACAGTGGTGTAATTTTGTAATGTCTTACTAAAGGTGATGGTCGTAAATACGAATTAAATATGAAAATAAATTATTTTAAATAGAACTTTTAAAGCAGAATTAGTATTATTAAAATATTTTAAAGTTTCTTAAAGCTAATATTGAACAAAATTTTTGAAGTTTTTTGCAACTTAGCCTACTTTGAAAGGATTGAGTTGACACATCTACTCTTGTTTTTTAAATACAAGATAATGCATGTGGAAAAGCGTAGTTAATTTAAATGAATCCAACTTGGCAGAATGAATTAGTTTCATTTTCTTACCCTGGCCGTATAATCGAATCCACAAATATCTCTTTCACAGTCTGACAATGTCGACTGCGCCATAATGTCTTTAATCAATCTTAAATTCTTCATAAATTTCCTTAATTCGGCGTTTATTTTTGAATTGGACGAACTATAATAAAAGATATGACTATGGAAATAATATTAACTTTAAATAAATGATTTTATTTCTCAATATAATGTAAACATAACTAAAACTTAGTTTCTATATTAGGGTAGAGTGTAGGGTGTAGGTATTGTTTATAATTATGTGAGACTGACGCTCCTATGTACTAAGCTACTAAGTCAATAAATAATAATAATTTATATAATTGATAATAACTTTTGTTATTTCTTTATTTTTTTTTATTTTTTTTTAGCTTCACGCTTTATCCCGCACATGGCAGGGTAGGCAGAGGGAACTGCAGAGATCGTGGAAACCTAGTGTTAAGACACTTCGTTCCGTCCCTGCTTTCTCCGTCCCCGCTTTCCGCCTTTTTCGAGGCATTGCGTGTTGAGTGACGAAACTCAACGCCGCGCTTTGCCTAGTTATCTAGAGAATGGAAATAGAAAAATCCTACTTTTCCGACTGGGGATCGAACCCAGAAACCGTCGCGTTACAGGCACACGTTGCGCCTCTGCGCCACGACGGTCCTCTCTGCGCCACGACGGTCCTCATATTTATTTCTTTATTGTAATTGAAATCACGTATAAATTAAAAAATAAAAAGAAACACAAGGCGATCTTATGAATTAATAGCCATATCTTCCAGATAATTTTTTGGGCAAAAAGACACTTGATATAAAAAGCACTTAATATTTATAAGCTACAGTTAAATTTTTCAGTAATTTTCCTTTAACTAATCCCTTTTTGGTTCCAATTGAACAAACACAATTTGCTATAAGTAACTGTAACTTAACTATAGCCATATATATTCAAAGGGAGATCTTAAACCTCCTCGGACCAACGACGGCGATTATTCGTCCTTTTTTAACAACCTTAAGTGTAGAGTCCAGAACAAAGGCAATTATAACATCAACGTACGGACGTTGTAATTACATTATATTAGCAACTCTCTAGTCAATAATTGAATCTTCTCACTAACTAATTGGGTGCGATTACTTTCATAGGCGAAGCGGGTATTGTTGAGCGAGGAGCGAGTTAGGTTCAAGAGAAGAAACAAATCTTGATGAAGTAGATCACTGAGTTTTTGGGTTGGTAAAATTTTAAACCTATAGTATGTGAATAATATGTTAAATTAGACTTCAAGCTTATACTTTTTTAAAGTAATCTATTTAAAAATAGGCTTGAGTGAAATTTTAGTAAAGTAAATTAATGTATATTTATCTGTGGTAAATAAAGTTTACAACAATCTTTGTTTTATTTTTTTTTTTTTTTTTTTTTTTTTTTTAGCTTCACGCTTTTATCCCGCACATAGCAGGGTAGGCAGAGGGAACTGCAGGAACTATATGAACCTAGTGTTAAGACACTCCGTTACTTAGTCCCTGCTTACTTCGTCCCCGCGTTTTATTTTTTATATTGACTATTCCTTGAGATGTTTAGATTATGTCATATATTATGTATTTACTCTATTTACCAAAACTTAAAAAAAACTATATCAATATCCAAAATTATGTTTATAAAACATTCTCTTCCGGCGACAGTTTTATTCCAAATTTTTAATCTCAACGAAAAATAAAATATTCAAAACATAAAGAAGATCATCATGACACAGTGGTACAATATTTTATTGCAAACAATTGTGTTGTGAATAATTTTCTTCCCGAGTGTGTAAAAAGTGCGAGGTAGAGCTGTTGGCTGCTGACCCATGTTTACAAGTTGTTTTCGAGAGTCATCACGAATCGTCTCGAAAGTAGATTTGATGACTTCCAGCCTCCCGAACAAGCCGGTTTCCGGAAAAGCTTTAGTACCATAGACCACATCCACACGCTGCGGTAGATTGTACAGAAGACTGAAGAGTATAATCTGCCATTATGCTTAGCGTTTGTGGACTATGAAAAAGCCTTTGATTCGATCGAGATTTGGGCGGTGCTTCAATCTCTACAACGATGCCATATTGATTATCGGGATATCGAGGTGCTGAAGTGTTTGTACAAGAACGCCACTATGTGGGTTCGAGTACAGGAGCAATGTACCAAGGCGATTCCATTGCAACGAGGTGTGAGACAAGGAGACGTCATCTCTCCGAAACTCTTTACTGGAATGGCAAGGACGCGGCATCAATATTAACGACGAGTACACCACTCACCTTCGGTTTGCCGACGATATCGTGGTTATGGCGGAATCGTTGGACGATCTAAGCACTATGCTCGAGGACCTCAGCCGAGTATCACAACAGGTTGGGCTTAAGATGAACATGGACAAGACGAAAATCATGTCGAACATCCATGTTGTGCCCACCCCGCTTGCAGTTGGGAACACGCAGCTCGAAGTTGTTGACGAGTACGTCTACCTGGGTCATACGATCCAGTTAGGTCGGTCCAACTTTGAGAAGGAGGTCAATCGTCGAATCCAACTCGGCTGGGCAGCGTTCGGAACACTACGAAGTATCTTCTCGTCCAAAATACCTCAGTGCCTCAAGACGAAAGTCTATAACCAATGTGTGTTACCAGTGATGACTTACGGCACAGAAACGTGGTCTCTTACTATGGGCCTCATAAAGAAACTCAAGGTCACTCAACGAGCTATGGAGAGGGCTATGCTCGGAATTTCTTTGCGAGATCGTGTGCGCAACGAGGACATCCGCAAACGAACAAAAGTAATCGACATAGCCCAACGAATTAGTAAGTTGAAGTGACAATGGGCAGGGCACATAGTGCGGAGAACTGACGGCCGCTGGGGCAGAAAGGTTCTCGAGTGGAAACCACGTACCGGCAAGCGCAGCGTGGGACGGCCTCCTACCAGGTGGACGGACGACTTGGTCCGGGTTGCAGGCAGCCACTGGATGCGAATAGCATTAGACAGGACGTACTGGAGGTCCCTGGGGGAGGCCTATATTCAGCAGTGGACGTCCTTCGGCTGACATGATGATGATGATGAAGAGCTGTCACCTTTCACGCATTGTTCTGAATATAGGCAGTGAATATAAACTTGTCAAATAGCTTTAATATTAAAAAAAAGAGAAAACCAAGAAAAAATCTCTATCCCTATCGCTATATAACATTCTTATGTCCACACCTTAAACATTTTTTAGATTTAATAAGAATGAATCTTAATATCTCAGCAGTAAAGACGATACATCTCTACACCTGCCGGGCCAAGGTTCAATACCCGGGTTACGCAATTGCTTGATTAAGCATTAAAATGATTCAGAAACCAAAAGTAGCAATAAAGACTCTACATTTATAATAATAGAGACTGTTTTAGAATATTTCAATACATTTGAAAGGGCCTACTATGTAGGTTAATACGTTTTTCTTTTTTTTTGGTCGTACTTTTGTTATAGACTTCGGCTTTATTATGTTTTAAAGTAATTTCGCAAGTGATTTCACATATGAGTTGGTAAGAAACGCGTTGATTTATTATGCTATATGCGTATAAATTATTGAATTTTATCTTTCTAGAGGAGCATTGTGGCGCAGAGGCGTAACGTCTACCTGTAAACACGACTGTTTGTAGGTTCGATTCCCACTTGGGAAGCCGGATTTTTCTATTTCCATTTTCTTCGCTCTGGTAACTAGGCAAAGCGCGGCGTTGAGTTTCGCCACTCTACTCGCAGTGCCTCGAAAAAGGCGGAAAGCGGGGATGGAGAAAGCAGGGACTAAGCAACGGAGTGTTTTAACACTAGGTGCCTATGGTTTCCTCTGCCAATCCTGCCATGTGCGGGATATAGCGTGAAGACATAAAAAAACATTTATATAATTAACAGTGGCACTTAGAAACTTCAATTAGCAATTAATTAGGCATTAATTTGGAGCAAATAGGTATGTTAATATCAATTAAATATCCATTAAATATCACTTGACGACTTTAGGGCGATTGTTAAAGGTATTTTGAATCATATTTGTTCTTTTAGTTTTAAGACGAATGGAAAGGTATATCGCCAAAGGTGACTTTTTCTTGCCTTCTAGAGAATGAGTAATTTGCAAATTAGGTATTAAATTCTTTTTATACTACGTCATATAGGTATACTCAAAAGTAAATTTCTAAGGCTTATATTCATTAGGTACAATAAATGAAATAAATATACAGCTTCACGTATACCAGGACTTGGTAGAGAGGATCGTAAGCTTAAGGAAACTAGTGTTAAGACACTCCGCTTTCCGCTTTTCTGCATTGTATGTTGAGTGGTCAAATTCAATGCTGCTCTTTTTATCATGCTAATAACTAAAATATACTAAAAATATATAATAATAAATATAATTCAATGTGTACCAAAACTACTGCTGTTTTCAAAGTACCTAGATAGTTCTGAATTGATGGTCACTTAGAAACCGTAACCAAAACTGGTGTATATAATAATATAACATTAAATTTAAATTACTTTTTTTTTAATTTAGCACAGTTTGATTTTCCTGATCAATAAATTTTATCTTACAACTTTCCATTCAAGAATTAATACTTTTTTATGAAATCTTATTACTATGTAAATATTAGAGATTTCTTAACTATTGATTGAGGCATTTTGATAACCATAGTATAGTAAGTTATTTTTAGTTCCGCGTTCCGAAACTGTTTTCGTACCAAACACCGATATTTTGCATAACCAGGAAAAGGAGAGTCTTGGCACTAAACTCTATCTGCCTACCATGCTATAACAGTAGTGTAAATCAAGTAAAGTTTTAATAAATATATATAATAAGTACTGAACAATTCAAATATTTACAAACGTGCTAATTTATAACGTTACAACAAATCTATAATATTTGTCATATAAAATACATAGAGTACGTGATTATTTGCAATAACTCTCATTCCTATGAAATGATGTACATTTTTTTATCTTCTCACGATTCATACATACAAGAAGGTAGAATCACATTTTGTATATTTTTTTTATTCTCCACGCTTTATTCCGCACATGGCAGGATAAGCAGAACCACAAGAACTATATGAACCTAGTGTTAAGACACTCCGTTGATTCGTCACTGCTTCCTCTGTCCCTGCTTTCCGCCTTTTTCGAGGCATGTGTGTTGACTGAGGTAGAGTCATCTAACATTTATAATTTTAAAGACTTAACATAAAAAAACTTACTAATATTACAAATTAGGTTATTCCCTAAATAAGATTCGACTTGAAATCTATTCTTTTTTTTTTTTTCTCTTTTTTTTTTTTTTTTTTTTAGCTTCACGCTTTTATCCCGCACATTGCAGGGTAGGCAGAGGGAACTGCAGGAACCATATGAACCTAGTGTTAAGACACTCCATTACTTAGTCCCTGCTTACTTTGTCCCCCGAAATCTATTCAATTCAGTTAATTTCATATGGACTGTGCAATAATGGCAATATTTACAACATATAGTGTAAAATACACAACAAAAGGTCTCACGGTGTTTCGTGTTCGGTATTTTTGCTCACTTAACTCTAGGTTTATCCTTGACTCTACATTATACATACCTGAGGCGCTAACGTAATTGTATACAAGTTATTATTTATACGTTTTATCATAAAATTATAAAGCGTAATAATACTCAGCTCGAAGTGGTTTAAACAAAGTTATTCTTTATATGTTCTTTGTATGTGCATGCGATTGCTATGATTACAGGAGGGCGTGGGGTGGGTATCTTTGCGTGATAAAATATTATACCATTTTTTTTCAGATCATAGTCGGGGCTCTGGTAGAGATATAAAGCGATGTTAAGTTCTGCCTTTTGCTTAATAAACAAATATCACTGTCCTATTACAATGGTATTTGTATATTAACAGACTTTAACAAAGTTAAGAGTTTGCACAATTCTTATCGCGAAATCAATGATATCGATTTTTTTAATATATATATATATATATATATATATATATATATATATATATATATATATATATATATATATATATATATATATATATATATATATATATATATATATATATATATATATATATATATATATATATATATATATATATATATATATATATATATATATATATATATATATATATATATATATATATATATATATATATATATATATATATATATATATATATATATATATATATTAACTTAGATATTTATATCTTTTTTATTTCCAATAAATTAAAAACACATAAAATTATAAGCGGAGAGATCATAGTGTTAAGACACACCGTTCCTCGCTTTAGATTGCTTTAAATATTGTGCATAAAGTGATAGAACTCAATTCAACGCCACGTTTTTTTTTTATTACTAGAACAAGGAAAATGGATATTATTCCTTCTTCCCTCAATGGGTATTGAACCTATACCTATCTCATTCACAGAAAGACGCTGCGACACGAAGACGTTAATAAAGCAAACAGTAACATCTTTTACATTTCAGAGACAATTGTAAGCTCAATTAGGAAACAACTAATTATGTGCGATGGTCATGAGTTCAATTCAGAAGTGTCTCAAGGATGTTAATACAAAATAGATTTTTGTTAATATAGAATAGATATTTTATTATATTTTTTTTATCTTCACTCTTTATCCCGCACATGGCAGAGTATACTCTGCCGTTCTGGTTTTCTCTGCTTTGTTTGGTTTGTTCCTCTTATGGGAATCACCAACGTCGCGTATACAGATAGACGCTACAATTTTGAGCCACGACGGCCCTCAATTAGTTATTATTAATTATAATATATCTTTTTATTCACAAAAGAAGAAACTATTTAGCATTTCATGGTATTATTCGAAGAGGAACCTAGAGCAGCTTGGAACTGGTGACCCAAGTATAGATAATTTAGATGGTTTCTTATAAATCTGCTGGATGAAATTAGAGATGATATGAATGATTTCCTTTTAATTTGATTGTTTGATTCCTCCAAATTTGATGTGTTGCATTGAATCTCAATACATGGTATCTCAGGTCTATTTTTATGGGAAGAACAAGGCAAACGAATGGTAGGGTCACCTGATGGTAAGTGATCACCGACGTCCACGGCCCTGTGTAACAGCAGAGGTGTTACAAGAGCGTTGCCGGCCTTTAAGATGGAGGTTGACGCGTTTTTTGAAGGTACCCATGTCGCATCGATCTGGAAACACTGCCGCAGGTAGGCTACTCTACAATAGTGTGGTACGTGGAAAAAAGTTCTTAGGGAACAGCACAGTAGTGGAGTTCCACGTGTCCAGATGGTGGGGATGATACTTTATTTTGTGTCGTACTGTACGGTTGGAGAATTCAGCGGCAGGTCAAATATTTCTCCAGAACACTCTCCAGGGTACTACCTAGAAAACGCACAGTGAGGAAACGTCTCTACGCAGAGCCAAACTGGCTAGCTTTTCACAGATAATTGGGTCCACAACGATACGATCGGCACTACGCTGTATGCGATCAAATGGTTCAAGTTGATACTGGGATGTCCCAGACCAGAGATGCGAACAATACTCCATGTGAGGCCGAACCTGGGCTCTATACAGAGCCAATCGGTGTGCAATCGTGAAATCCTATCTCGCTCTTCCGATGACACCCAGTTTCTTCGTGACCAACTTGGCCTTGCTATCCAAATGATCGCGAGTCGTTGTTTATTGGGCTCTATATAACTATAAAGTCTTTTTATTTCAGGCCCTTCATACGTGCTTCTGTGTTGATCATTGTATTTTTGATATATTTTGTTAATATGTCTATGGTCATCAAAAATCCTGTAACTTCTTAGACTTAACTATCTTACGAAAAAAAAAGGCACCAACCAAGAAAATCTAGCCAAAGTTCGCCTGGTAAGTAAATTAATAAACATAAATATAAACGAAGTATACTTTTGAAATTAAAAAAAAAAGTTATTTTTCATTCTTTTATATTACTACTAAGTAATGAACCAACCAAACAGAACTAATAATAAGCAATAAAACATATTATAAAAAAATTACATCAAACTAGAACAGAACCCACTTCTACCAATCAAAAGCTTAAAGCATAAAAATATTTCTCATATTGAATGGCACCTAAAGTACAAAATGATGGCATGAAGGAGACGTACAACGGTAATTACACGTCAATGTAGGCTTTAAATGTCACACTTGACCCACTTGGAGTTAAACAATGTATGTACTTACATTTTGTGTTAATACATACATATCTATTTATATGTTGAAATAATTTATATGAAATATTTATAATATATCTAATATTCTATTAAATATTTATTTAAATAAATAATAAATGAGTCCTTTTATAACTTTTTAAAAGAATAATCCGTACTGAAAAATGAAAAGCCTATGCTATATAATAAAAAAGGAGAATTATAATTTTTTTTTTTAGCTTCACGCTTTATCCCGCACATGGCAGGGTAGGCAGAGGGAACTGCAGGGACTGTGGGAACCTAGTTTTAAGACACTCCGTTGCTTAGTCCCTGCTTTCTCCGTCCCTGCTTTCCGCCGTTCTCGAGGCATTGCGTGTTGAGTGGCGGAACTCAACGCCGCGCTTTGCCTAGTTTGCCAGAGCGAAGAAAATGGAAATAGAAAAATCCATCTTCTCCGACTGGGGATCGAACCCAGTAACCGTCGCGTTACAGGCAGACGTTGCGCCTCTGCGCCACGACGGACCTCTATAAAATTTACCAAATACTAACTATAGTTCTGAACATGAAATATACACGATTATAGAATTTTTGTAAATAAAAAATCATAGTAAATTAATATCCAAACACTATATCTTTCTTAATTTTAAGACTCCAAATCTGTCTCAGGGAGAATTTATCATTATTATTTTTATTCCTCAAATATTTTTAATTCCACAAGAACAAGGTTTGTGTATTTGATATAACCCAAACCCAATTTATGGGTTTAACTCATTTTGGCCAAGAAATTTAATAGAAATTTAATAGAAATATAGATTTATTGAGTAAATAAAAAGACATAGCTTTATTCATTGTAATATCAACAACAGTCGTTAGAAAAACTAAGACACTAGTTATAATAGAACTTGTATAATTCTCAGAACTGGTTTAACAACATATTTATGAATGGACACTTTTAATTTTGCAGTTTATAACTACTTCCATTTAACTCAACGTTAATTATAGTTTTAATGAAAATAGCTTAAAAATAATTTAATGTAGGTAACTATTTGTAGTGTATGAAAACAAAACGATTATTTTTTTAGTGTCCCGCTTTATCCCGAATATTGCAGGGTAGACAGAAGGAACTGTAGGAACCATATGAACCTAGTGTTAAGAAACTCCGTTGCTTCGTCTATACTTTTTCCGTCCCCGCTTTCTGCCTTTTTCGAGGCATTGCGTATAGAGTGGCGGAACTCAACACCGCACTTTGCCTAGTTTAAAGAGCGAAGAAAATAGAAATAGAAAAATCCATCTTTCCCGAGTAGAAATTGAACCCTTAAACCGTCGCGTTTACAGGTAGACGCTTACGAGTCTGCGCCACGACGGTCCTCAAATGATTAATTAATTTGCCATAAAATATAGTTTTCACAATATTTCTTTTACCACCTGAATTAGAGCAACTGTGTGTTCAGAAGTAAAGTCTAGCTATTAGTCTAGTGTCTATTTACTCATCTATGATACTCTATGGTATCTAAAAACTTAGTGAATGCATTGTATAGACGGTATGACGTCAAGAGCAAAAAGAAAATGTACCTCTGCAAACTACTCACAATAGCTTGTGTTTAAGTCTTTACCCCTAGCCCTAGGAATACGTTATTTTGTCTCTATGAAGTAATAAATATTCTATATGATACATTTCACAACATATACATATATATGTATATATAAGCTTGAATCATTCGTAATATACATATGATGAATTGTAGGGACTTCTGTGCGGTCACAATTGTTTTCCTCTATGGAAAACGTGCCTAGAATTATGTTATGTTGTTTAGGTATTACAACGTTTGTGTATAGTACGATTATATAGCTTAAGCTCATGATATATATATATATATATATATATATATATATATATATATATATATATATATATATATATATATATATATATATATATATATATATATATATATATATATATATATATATATATATATATATATATATATATATATATATATATATATATATATATATATATATATATATATATATATATATATATATATATATATATATATATATATATATATATATATATATAACAAATAAGCCTACAACTTTACAAATCGTAGTATACACCTAAATATCTAGGTGTGTCCAAAGTTAAATACTTAGTACACTTAGTACAGTAGTTCAGAACGTTACGAAACACTACTAACGAAGACATAACGAAATTTGTTGACACTCCGTTTGACGCTTTCCGCTCAAATTTGAGATAGTGAAATATTTCACTCCCCCAAGTGAGAGTCGAACTTACAGTCATCTCGTTTATAGAACATCAACTAGATCACATTTTCAATATGTAGAAGAAATCTCGACAGAATTGCTTATCGCTTCAATGTATTACATTATAATATTATTGTATATTCATTGATACTTATGAAACCGTTCTTCATTTTATGCAAAGGAATATTTACTTGGAAATTCTGTATAATAAACTTAAACTAGGTAAAATATAACACAGGGTTAAGTTCCGGAAATACAAGAAATCAAAATAACAATACATAATGGCAGTCATCATATTTAAATTTATTATTTGTGTACATTTCCAAGGTTACAATTGGACAGCGGTACAGCATGCATGCATACATCGAGCATGCTTGTTGCTTCCAACATGACAAATTAGTAGACTAAATCTCTACTCAGCTCGCTCTCACGAAAATAGGACGGTGTGTGGAGAACGAAGTGTCTAAACACTAACACTCTCCTTATTCTGCTATAAAGAATCTGCGCAAAGCTGAAAATAATCATTTTGTCGTCGTACAAAGACAAAGCGAGGCGTTCTATTGCCAAAGTCGCAACTTGAATTCAACAGAAAGCGACGATCGGAATGTTTTACCACTAGATCCTTTCCATCAAACTGATATACAGTATGAATATACCTTACGAAATTTAAATTAACAAGTGTAGTTTTCAATTTAGACCTAATAATTTGGGCTGCATCTTTTGGGCTTCTTGTTAATCCCTTGAAGTCGAAGGCAATGATAATAGGTACCAGACAGTTACGTAGCAAAATTAACTGGGACATAATAAGTTCTTTGATTTTCGCGATTTTTATACATTTTAAATAAAACAATTTAACCGGATTTATCGCGTATATTATCATTTTTTAGTGAAACCCGACGTTTCGAACACTTTGCAGTAGTCCGTGGTCACGGGTAGACTGAGGTGGCATTCGTCTGTCATTTGATACAATTATTATATCAAACTACCGCCAACGGTTCCTGAGTTGCCTCGCGTACTGCCCTGGATTCCTGCAGAATGAGCTGACTGTATCCTGCCCTCTGGTGTGGTGTGTTTGGGATTTTAAAATTTTTATAAGTGGATCCCAAGTGGTAGAAAGCTTCCAACCGTCTTCTCTATTGAAATTAGGATGTTTTTGTGTTTCAATAGCCTCGCTGACGTTGCAAAGTGTTCGAAACGTCGGGTTTCACTAAAAAAATGATAATATACGCGATAAATCCGGTTAAATTGTTTTATTTAACTGGGACATTGTACCATCAATTGTCTATGATGGAACTCAAATTGCATATAGTGACCAAGCTACTAATTTGGGGTTAGTCATAGATTGCAATTTATCATGGAGAGCTCAGATTAACGAAGTCAGTAAACGTGTCCATTTCTCTCTGCATTCTCTAAAACGTTTGCAGAATTTCCTTCCTTTCAAAACAAAAATTTTACTTGCACAATCCCTTCTTCTTCCTATCCTGGACTACGCTGATGTTTGCTATCTTGATGCGAATGAAGAGCTACTTGACAAACTAGATAGACTTCAAAATTTGTGCATTCGTTTCATTTACGGTCTGCGCAAATTTGATCACATTTCTCAATATCGACGTCAGTTAAAGTGGCTTCCTATCCGACTTCGCCGAAGCTTGCACATATTATCGCGTCTTTTTAATATATTAAACCATGGTAGCCCTGGTTACCTACATGAGCGTTTTCTGTTTTGTCCTGCTCGTGAAAGACCATTTCGCGCATGTGTGGCGTCGAAAGCTCTTGAGGTACCATTTTTTAATACTACTTCTTATGGTAACTCGTTTTCCGTTGTTGCCGCTCGCTTGTGGAACTCTCTTCCAGATAATATTTTCCATAATAATATTACAATAAGATCGTTTAAAATCAGAGTTAAGCAACACTTTCTTTCCACTGAAGTTTAATTTATTTTATATGTATGTATATATATGTATGTATGTGTGTATGTATATATGTATGTGTGTATATATGTATATATATATATTGGATAATGGTATATATTGGTGTATTTATTTATATTTAGTGTGTAATATATTAATTTTTCGTCAAATCTACTTGAATTTTATAATATAAACCTATTAATATTGTACCTACACCTTAAATATTTATTACAAATAATCTCCACTAGATTCAGGGTTTCTGGAAGAGATCTCTTGTTAGAGATAAGTTATCCCTTTGTACACATTTTTCATTTATATAATTTTCTGTAATTTTCTGTGGTACATAAATAAATAAATAAATAAATAAATAAATAATTTGAATTAACAATATTTTAATTTTGGTTTTGAAATCGTAATATCATAACATTCTATATTTATTCAACTGTAAAAGTCAGTGGCGCAGAGGTGCAACGACAACGAGGCGCAACAACGCAACACGACGGTTTCTAGATTCGATCTCCAGTCGGGGAAGATGGGTTATTCCATTTTTCTTCGCTGTGACAAACTAGGCAAAACGCAGCGTTGAGTTCCGCCACTCAACACGCAATGCCTCGAAAAAGGCGGAAAGCGGGGACGGGGAAAGCATGTGCAGGATAAAGCGTGAAGCTAAAAAAACAAGTAAAAGGTGTAAGACTAGCTTTTTTTTTCATATAATAATTTCATAATTTCCAGCAATCTCGTAGGGCTTGAGGAAATGTACCGAATCAGACATTCCTGCCGAGTTTGGTTATACCGCATAGTGTTGAGTGAAGCAACCTTCAAACGAAAACGGTTGTATGTGTGTCAAGGAGGTCAGCATTACGAGTTACTGCATGGGGATTGGGGCCCATAGAAAATTTTGTACTGACACGACTTACATAAGAGATAGATTTGAAAGTAGTTTTGCTTATATTTAAAGGTTGGTGGTAATGATAAAGTTAAGCCATTGAACGCTGACGTTGAAAAATCGAAAATTCATTGGTTTGTCATCTATTACATTATTAAATGATAAAAATTAACTTAATAATATTTTTTAAATTTATCTTTCAAGTTGCATTTCGTGCTATAAGTTTGTAATTTACACCTTTAAAATTTTCAATTAATAAATAAATACATTAGCATCTATCGCATATAGCAATGTACAGGGACAAAACACACAACCAGTTTAAAGTGAGACTGCGCCACTGTGCCATGACGACTTCTTACTTTTTATAGTCCTATACTCTTCTAAAATAAGCGAAAGTGAAGAACGCAGTGTCTTGACACTAAATCCTCTCAAGCTTCTTATACCAAAACACAATTATTTAAAAATCAATTCATGTAATTTTAAATAAGTTCAAAATAAATTACTTTTAAAAGCTTGTCCTAGATAAAACACTCAATAAGTAAGCTTTCCCAATGTGAAAATGAACTGGTTATATGTACTACTTTCTATGTTTTCTTGTTACGTATGTATATATGTATGAGTCACACATGGTCTCGTGGCTATTTAAATTTTCTTTATGAGTTGGATGATTCATACATTCAAGTAATAATTATGTGTAATTAAAACTGTTATGTATGTACATGTGTATATATGTTTATCTTAACGCCATCTGTAGTAGCAAGTTGCAAGCCGAAATGGTTTATTTATTTCATATATACTATATAGTAAAACATTATTTATATATATACATACTTATATATACGACATAATTTATATATATGATATTATATTGGTTTTTTTTTTATATGGTAGGACTGTAGGCTAAAGGATCCTTGTGTACAATCTGTTCTCTGTTTTCCATTTTTCGAAGCATTGCGTCTTAAGTGGCGGAACTCAACGCCGCGTTATGCCCAGTTTCCAGAGCGAAGAAAATGGAAATATTTTCATTAGTCTCTCCTCGAGAATCGAACTCATAAACTGTTGCGTTTACTGTCAGACGCTGCACCTTTGCGTATATGGTCCTTTATTTATTTTTCAAGCATTACGTAGCTTTAGTGCTTGCACTTTTTTTCATGTATTTTTTGGCACTATATACTCTACTAATACTGGAATTCGAACTTGTCAACTTCATCTTAACCAGTCAGACGTATTCTACTGCACACAACGGTCTTAAGAATAAATAATATTTTTATTTAATGAGAGCTTTTTAATTTAATGTTTTATATCTTCTTTATTAGATATGTATGTATAGGTAATAATTACATATATATATATATACTAAATAAATTTAGAACCAAAGTCATTTTGCCGTTGTGTTACATCTAAACGCTGTACGAGTAATCAATTATGCTTTCAATTCTCCTCTCACTATGACGAAACCTTAAATGTCTGAACTAAAATTGATTTCTATAATAATGTATGAGAATATTTTTATTTATTTTTAGTATTAGTTTTATTTTTAGTATGATATTTCTAGAAAATTTATGAGTAATTTATTGTAACTTAATGGACTCGAAGACTGGAATCGGGTTCGATTCCCGTTTAGTTGTATATATTATTATACTTTAAAAATATTACTAAGCCAATCTTAGATACGCTTCGTGATGTTTTGAGAAATATATTTTTTAACAAATATCAATAAAAAATATATTCTCATTTACATATAGAATATTAAAACTTTCTTACTTATTGTACAATTTCAAGCATATATAACTTCACTCAATTCATAGTAAAAATATATTAGTTGTGAATATAAAATAATATCTAAGTAACATAAGTGATATATAATATAGTAAAAAAAAACATATAATATGAAAAAAATAATATATACATATGTTACTCCGCAGTGGCCAACGTGTCGTAACGCACTGAGCGGTATTTATTTTGTTTATTTATCTGCGTTTGCACAAACTATATAACTCCTTAAATGTGGGTCACAACATCGCTCTACCTTCGATAGATGTGACTCGAAATGACTCTACAGTAACGTACTATTACCTTCTATTGTTATATTATATTTTTTGTTGTAAACATATAGAGAAATATGTGGCGGTAGTGCTTGATTATAACACAATAAATATATTTTTTGCCTATTTGGTGACATATTTAATTTTATTTATTTTCATTATTTACCAAGACATATTAGCGCAATTCTCATTTATAAGAATAATCACATAATTTTTATGGCTACATTCTGGTACACAAATCTTGGGGTTGAGATAAGGCACTCAATCTATAAAACGTTGTAATATAGTGTTTTTGAACGGTATTTTAATGATAACGATAAAATAGACGAAATAAATACAAATGTAGAGACAGCACAGAAGTGATAAATCACTTAATGAAACAAAATCTAAGTAAAGAATTATTTCTTTCAATGAGTCTCAAAAAATATCTCAAAAATAACATTCATTTTTTTTAAAATTAGGCAGATCTAGTAGACATAAGCTTAAGTACAAGCATTTAGGATACTGACCTTCGACGTAAACCTCGCGGTTGCTCTTTTTACTACTACTTTACTATGTGTTTATTAAGTCACCTTTTGTTATGGCTTTTTTTTATATTTGGTTTGCGACGAAATAAAGACTTACTGTAGTTTTATTTGTAGTTTATTACTTTGTGTGTTTTTGTATCCATTCTTTTTGTAATCACTATGATGCAGAGGCTGGCAAGGTAACTTCAGGTTAACCCCGCAACAGATATGCGTTGTTGCCTTTAATACAATTTTCTTGGAATGGTTGAATTTCCTTCGAATTTTTCGCTAATAGAAACTACGCTTGTTATAATTATACCAGAAAGAGAGTAATTTATAATAATAATAAACAATTCTTCTTCTTCTTCTTCTTCTTCTTCTCTTTACTAATGGCGTTTCGAGCGTGCCAGTTGAGCACAATTCACTTCGCCAATGTCACGTTGAATGGAGAACACACAAAGGAGAATGTACGGTAAAAAAGAGATATCATTACACAGTTGGAGTATGCATGTTTAAAAGAGATCCAGTTTAAATCCTTCACCTATAACAAAATCACAGATATCTACAATATATACAGATAATAAATGGGGTTAGTAATAAACAATATATTTACATGGGTGTTAGCTTATACTCTAATATTGTTATATTTAATATATTTACACAAAAATTTACACAAAGGACTAAACACAAACATTAACAAACATTGAACATTAAGGGGGCGAGGGACTTTAAGAGGGAGGACATCATAAATGGGGCGAGCTAATTTGGGGCAAGAAAAAAGGATATGGGCAGGAGAACCGTCGTCTAGGCCACATTCACACAGTGAATGGTCCCTGACCCTGATCTTGGCCAAATGAATAGGTGTACATGCATGTCCAAGGCGTAAACGACAAATTGTTGAAATAACTTTCCGTTCTGCAAATTTTTGAGAGTAAAACCAAGGACGCTTTGGGATATCAGGTTGAAGAAATGCATAATATTTTCCTTTCTGAGATTTTGACGTATCCCAGTATTTAGACCAGGACTTATCCAAATGAGTTCTTGCAAGAGACAACAGATCATGAGCCGAATTAACAAAATGTTCCAAGGTACCACACTGGACAGCTAATTTAGCACAAGAGTCTGCAGATTCGTTCCCACTGATTCCAGAATGGCCTGGGATCCAAACCAGAGTAATATCCAAACCCTTGAGATGACATGAGTATAATTCTTCACGAATCCTTAAAACAATTGAAGATCTTAATTTACTTTGAAACGGGTTACCCTTTATAGCCATTAAGCAGCTTAGTGAGTCAGTAAAAATAACAGTTTGTTTAACGTTATGGGACTGTGAGAACAGGATTGCTTCTAATAAAGCAACAGCCTCACCTGTAAACACTGAGGACTCGGGGGGACATTTGAATTGTAAAATAATTTTGAATTTTGGAATCCAGCAAGCTGCACCAACACAGCCTTCTTTTGAAAGCTTTGAAGCATCCGTGTAGATGTGTAAGTAATTCAACCATTTTTCATTTACTGCCT
Source organism: Dione vanillae (assembly GCA_037178615.1). Lineage (NCBI taxonomy): Eukaryota > Metazoa > Arthropoda > Insecta > Lepidoptera > Nymphalidae > Dione > Dione vanillae. Next base: position 2,489,632 of record JAZFAU010000299.1, on the reverse strand, counting down.
CTAGAAATTTTGTGTTAGTGCCCGGATCACCCTTGGTCAAGCCAAGATCTGTGATGATATGTGGAAAATAAACCAATGCATTGTACGGTGTACAATACAAAGGATTAGATGGAAAACGTGACAGAGGATTTGGAAGATTAGTGAACTTAAGGAAGCTATTAAGCAGGTATGGTAAAGGCTTATTACGGGGTAATAGGCCAGCTAGCTCAGTTAGCTTAGACCACAGAGGATGGGACGAAAGCTGCAGCATTTTACCCACAAATCGGTCTGCAAGGAATTGTCTACGAATAGGCAAGGGGGGATCAACACATTCCACTTGAAGTGCGTTGGTAGGAGTAGACTTCATTGCTCCTAGGATAATGCGCAGGCATTTGTACTGAATACGATTAAGTTTTTCTGTGGCTACTTTGTTGAATGGGTCCAGAACAAATAAAGCATAATCAATATGACTACGGATAAGAGCACCGTACAGAAGCTTTTGAGTATAAGGGTGTGCACCCCACCACACACCAGATACAGCTCTTAAAGCGTTAATGCCTTTTTCGCATTTTTTACTGAGATATTCAGCGTGCGCAATTCCGTTCAGTCGTTTATCGAGTACTATGCCAAGAAATTTCGCAGTATCCGTTACCTGAATAGGAGTACCATCATACATTATATGAAAATTTGGAGTACTCCTCTTTTTAGAGAATACCACAACTTGGCACTTTGCAATGGATAGTGCAAGGCCATGATTAAACAACCACTGATCAAGATAGTGCAAAGCAGAATTTAAGCGAAAAGTTATGTCCTGTACAGAATTTGAGCTGTAATAAAGGACGATGTCATCAGCATATTGAAGGATGTTACAAAAATTGTTAACAGCTAATTCGAGGTCATGTGTATAAATGTTATATAACAGAGGACTAAGAGCGGAACCCTGAGGAAGACCTTTCCAGACAAGTCTGGAAGGTACAGTAAGAAGCGGGTGTTTAACAGATACCGTACGACCGGTTAGCAAATTACAAATGAAATGACTCATCCTCATCGGAATACTCAGCTGTTGCATTTTCTGCCTGAGCATCGGAAGATTGACATTATCATAAGCAGATGCAACATCTAGGAAAACACCTACCAAATACTCTCCTTTGGCAAAAGCTCGTCGAATGTCTGTAGTAAAAATACTGAGACTATCTACCGTACTAACCCCCTTTCTAAAGCCAAACTGAGAGGGAGCTAAGATATTTCTGCTTTCCATTATCCATTCTAATCGGTTTTTCAAAAGCCGTTCAGTAATTTTTGCTAATGTAGATGATAGCGCAATGGGTCTATAGGAATCCGGATCAGAAGGGCATTTTCCAGGCTTAAGGATAGGGATAACAAACTGGGATTTCCATGAACTAGGAATGTTGCCTGATTGAAATATAATATTAATAAAATTTAAAAAATAAAGTTTAGATTTTTCATTCAATTTTGTTATGAATGAATAAGGGACACCATCTTCGCCTGGACTAGTGTCTTTCAAATCCGTTAAGACGCTTTTGAGCTCTTCCAAAGAAAAGGGATCATCCATTTCCTCTGAAGACTCAATCGGCAACTCAAAGGACAAATCAGAGGGCGGAACGAAAGGAGGAGCCAATTTGTCAGCAAAATCGTTAAGCCATTTAGACGGATTATTGGAATTAGGACTAGGGATACTGCTAAGAGATCGGCGAAACCTCTTAACATTTGTCCACACAACAGAGGAAGGAGTGCGAGGATTAAGGGATTCACAGAAATTAACCCACCCAACTCTTTTCTTCTTCCAAATAAGTTTCCTGAAATTAGCATCGCTTCGTTTAAAATCAATATAATTTTCCATTGTCATACAGGCTGCGTATGACACCTCAGCAGATGTTCGCCGATTGACAGAATCAGAGCATTCCTGATCCCACCAGGGATTGGAAGGCAGCCGATTCTGAATGGAATGTTTTTTGGGGATATGTAAGTCAGCTGCAGATAAAATGACAGAGACAAACCGATCATAGCAAAGAATGACATTCTCATAATTAACAGAATTAGGAAGACTATCAAACATGCGATCCACAGAGTCAGCATACTCATTCCAGTTGGCTTTTTTTAAGTTAAATTTTAGAAGCGGGTAAGTATTAAGTGGGGTAGGAAGTCGATTATCAATCGACAAAAGAATTGGGAAATGATCACTACCATAGGTGGAAGGAAGTACGGACCATGATAGTAAGGAAGCAAGAGAAGGAGATGATAAAGAAAGGTCAATAGCAGTCCTAGGATTCTGATTCGGATTAACCCTACGGGTCGGTGAACCATCATTGAGGATGCAGAGATCAACATCATCAATCATATCCACCAACGAAGGAGAGAATCCATCACAGTAATAACACCCCCACAAAGTGTGATGGGTGTTAAAATCACCCAGGACCAGCACAGGAAGAGGAAGCGAAGAAATAATAGACTTTAGCTCAAGGAAAAGGGAAGAGGAAGGATGAGGAATATAAACAGAAAGAAAGGAGATATTAAAGGCTCTCACAGCAACAGCATTAATCTGTTGACTGTGAGAAGGGAGAGGGATACGGGAATAAGGAGAGGAGTGCCGTATAAGGATGGCACTACCTCCATACCCATCATTCCTGTCCTCCCTTAGACAGGAGAAACCTGACACCCTGAATCGGTCATCAGGCAACAGCCATGTCTCTGAGAGGGCAACAATAACAGGATTATATAGTGAAACAATATGAAGTAGTTCAGGCTTTTTAGGCCGAACACTTTTACTGTTCCACTGGAGGAAGTTCAGTGGAGCCATCATTAAGGATCTTGAATATCTTGAGTAGGTTTTGGGCAACGTTGGACGGTAAGGGAAGTTCATCGCAGGTTGAGATTATGCTTACAAGGGTTTCTGTAAGAGCAACTAACAGATCCTTGCGGGAATCAGTTGAATTATCAACACCCTGCCCGAGTGCACAACCATTGGGAAGGGAAGAGGAGCAATTACCAACTAGGGCTTGATGAGCTTGTCTATCAAATCCCTTTGCTAGAGGAGCGCGGGGACGGGGAGATTGCAAAACAGTTTTGCGATAGGACTTGGTGAAAGGAGTGGTATTAGATTTCCTTTGATGGGGAATAACATTTGTGTATATAGGAGGGGAGAACAATTCCTTAGCAATATCTGCATAGGAACGTTGGACAGACGGGAAACGGGAGGCTGCTTCTATGTAGGAAATGCATTCCTGTGACATAACAACTTTTATTGACTGTTGCCTTGCAAACTCAGGACAATCCTTGTCAGTAGCAAAATGTTTACTACCACAATAGAGACAATTTGAGTTCTCTTTAGTTTTGTCACATGCATCACCCGTATGTGACTGGGAACACCGATACGATCTCGGCTGAGATCTACACTGAGATTTTACATGTCCAAAACGACAGCAATTAAGGCATTGGATTGTTGGGAATTTGTAGGGTTCAACAGGAAGAGAGGAATGATAGGAAAAGACCCTATCAGGCAACTCCTGACCACGGAAAGTAACTACAACCGACTGTGTCGGGATCCATGTAGTTACTCCCTCACTTACATTCTTTCTATTTAATCTCCTTGCTTTCAATACTAGTCCAGACCCAGAGGGAAATACCAAAGACTCAACTAGTTCATCCAGAGAAAAATCCACAGGAACATCCCTAATTATACCCATTCGAGTAATATTGAAAGTTGGAATAATCGCAACATATTTACATAATTTTAATACAGGATTATTTAAAAACAAATTCGCTGCAGTAGCAGAAGAGAACTGAACGCTGATCTTATTCCGACCAACATTCTTAACTCCATCATTAGTAATACCTGTAATCTTATTTCTGTGTAAGAACTGGCCGAATTTAATTGCTCTTATAGAGGTACCAGCTGCTGGGTCAGGTATTTCCCTCGACACGTACACAATGAAAGGGCCTTTATCGGAATCTATATAGGATTTCGAACTTTCAGTAAGGGACGGGTGAACATATAAATTTTGGATAGAAGGCGTCGCGGTATTGGGATCTATAATTGTCTTTTTTGCACAAATTACATTATTAGAGGATGAAGCTTCCCCTTGTCTTTTACGTGTTCCTGAAGACTCGGAATTATTACCACCAGGATCAGGGGGATCAGGTGGAGGGTCAGGATCCATAATGAAAAAAAAAAACCTAAACTTACTTAAACTAGTCTAACCTAAATAAAACGACACAAATACTCACTACAAACAACCACCTTGTTAGAATGGAACCTTTTATAACACAAAACAATTTCCACTATAGTAAAATAGAAAGAAAAAACACTATCCTAATAAAAACTCTCACTAACACGTGTGTCAACCAAAACAAACGTCAGCGAAAAACCACAATTCTCTTACATTCCACCAATTATTTATTTGCATTGCAAAAATATGACAATTTCAACGTTAGTCAATTAATAGCAAAGAAATCGTATTTTTACAAACAATTCTTGCAACGAAAGGACGTTGTAAAAGGAGCTTGTAATTTTAATGAAATTATAAGGTATTTACCTACCTCATAACCGACCATTGTTTCGTTTGCATCAAAGGTTGCTTAAAACCCCTTATAATGTAGAGTCGCATTGAATAAAATTAAACGTATCTGATGTAAACTTGTTTACGAAGTTGTTATTGGTCATAAAATGGCTATAAATCTGACTGTCTATAAATCATTATACGAAAAATTATATTTAAAATATCATATTTATATGTATTTAAACGCTATAATATCATAATTATAGCGGGAACGGAGAAAGCAGGGACTAAGCAATGGAGTGTCTTTACACTAGGTTCCCACGGTTCCTGCAGTTCCCTCTGCCTACCCTGCCATGTGCGGGATAAAGCGTGAAGCTAAAAAAAAAAATATTTATATTTCACATTAGAAGAATTTGAATAAAAGTCACTATATTCTCCATTTCAACCCACATTGGAACACTGTATGTTAAATTAAGGAACTCAACGTCACGCTTATCAAGAAAGTTATTTTCTACATAATTATTGATGCCCAAGTCGAACCTATAAACCTCATATCACCAGAATATTATCATATAGGGAAAAATAAAAGCAATGATAATCAATAAAAATTTATTTCTTACGAATTTTACTTTATTATATAAACGACTTAAGACTAGTTCGAATTATAATAACTTATTGAATGTAGACTGTTTGTGTAGAGTCATAATATGTTGCATGCAAAAACCATTTGTGTGTACATGCATGTACATGTCTTTGGCATATAAATATAGTTATATATGTAAAAGGACGGAAACTTCCCTCATATAAAATAGACGACTGGAAAAATATACTAAGATAATGTAGAGAAACTTAGAATGATGGAATGCAAAGTATTTGAACCTAGATCCTTTAGATTTTTTCTAGTCCTTTACAGTCACATCAAGCCGTATATTTATATATAATTTCAATATATTTACAACAAATCTGTGAATAATACTTGATATTAAATGTACGTAATATTTAAAAATACACCAAAATCGCTACAAGATGGCACCTTTATAACATATTAAGCGAATATTTGTGTCACGGCCCGCTTTTTCTTTTGAGTTTCGTAATTATTATGAAAGAAACACCCATACCATCGATAGACCTCTAAGACGTTACGCAAGTATGACGAAAACAAACACGACTCTACATTTAAATTAACATGCGCTCGCGCATTCCAATATATCGGTGTTACATATATACATATATGTATTTAAATTAAAAGATATAAATGATGTTATATAATACATAAATACTTATATATCTTTAAATTACATTTATAATAAGCTTACTCATCGTTAAGAATGGCTGAAAATTCTCAATTCCCACATAATTAAATATATATTAATGAATACTAATTACACACAAATGCAGAATGTAATGAACAACTAACAAAATAATTACACATTTTATAGCAAGAAATAAAGAAGCATAATGATTATATTTAAGATATGACCAGTAGTTATACTAACAAGAGTCTTTTAAAAATACATAAATAAAATATTTTACAGCATTTAGAATAAAATAAGTTCAAAAGCCTTATTACTGTTATTATGTATGTATTTACTATTATAATTTATTACATATAATTAAATATGCAAATAATATTATTTATAAATTAAATAGATTTAAAACATATTAAATAAATAAATTATTTCAATTAGTTAAAAAATAATAAATGTTAATAAATATTCTCAAAGTACTCATCAAACATACCACAGAAATGTCAAAGTTGAAAATAACGACGCTTTAAACATTTGTTAAGGTTGCATAAATGGTACTAAATTAGAGACACATAGCTAAGCGAGTCGAGGTCGAATTTTTCTCATAACACACAACAATACTTACTATCCACCTACACATGACTCTACATACCATACAATTACTCTGCGCTAAAATTATTGTTATATTATTTTGCTATAACAAAATAATAGTAAAATAATAAGTACAATAATTTTAAAATGATAGCAAATATGAAATATTAAACAATGTACTTTAAAATTTTTTAAAATCAAAAACTTCAATAATAACTTTGCATAATAAAATCTTATATACTCTTGTTATTGTTGATTAGCGTATATTAGAAGCGGCGTCGTAAAATATGTATACATAGATGTCATTGTTAAATCTATAAGTATGTAGGTAGAGTCGCGATGTCCATGGCGGTATCTACCATTAGCTGCCATTCAAGAGTCTTGCGTAATCGTCCATGTATTACAAATATTACTATACATTCGTAGTGGGGCATCGAGGTCGCACGATTGACTAAGTCAGGTAATGATTCATAGAGTTAAGAAGGAAATTAAACTCACGAGGCGTCAAATTAGAGAACTCTGACCTGGGTGTATCTTCATCACTTTAACAGCGAGCCAGTATTAAGTTTACTATTAAGTGTACATTGAACTGAAATATAAAATACGTTGTACTTTAAATTATCTACATACGTTTGTATTGAGAATTTGATTATGCCATCTCTTTACTAAATGTTATCTTAATTAAATTAAATATTATAATATTTAAATATATTCTTTATATAAAAAACCATCAAAAATATATAAAATTTAAAATGTATGAATAACATAAACTCTAAAATAATATATAAACTCTACATAGAGACCGACTACTATACGAATGACACGAGAAATGGTAACAATATATAGGCAGTACATGACTTACCTATGGAGAATAAAAAATTCTTTTTCCTTACTTAAGGAATAGAACTTTATTCAACCGCTTCAAGCATGAATAATTATCGTAAATCGCATAAAGCGATCGTTTCGGCAGAAGTATCGGCTCACAAACCAACCTACGAGTATACACTAACTTAAACGCGTATACGTATGTATGTGCAATACAAAATCGGTGGTAAATTTGGCTAAATGTAAAGCACCAAGTAAAGATATTGTGATACAGTCCATTCTTGATAAACAAATAACTACATTAACGCCAGGAATGCTTTAAATAAATACAATAACTTTTCCCTATAAAATAATTATGCGGACGTCTTATTACCTTTATAATGTGTTACGTCATTTTTAATATATAAAATAATTAATATCTAACAAAGCCATTAAAATGCTGTTTTAAAATACAAAGTAAATAAAAAAATATAATTTATATGGCTCACGTTTTGGGCACAACAATATATAAAGAGATTCTCACCTAAATTATTGAACCGTGGAATCGACCACTCACAATACCATACGAACTATTCAAACATTGTGAAATCAGGCAACACTAGTTCAGTAGTTTAGTTCAAATTAGCACTCGGTCTCTCCCTCTTTTCTCTCTGTGATGTAATGCTCTACTTCTCGTAATGAATTGAAGAGTTTCCAAGCAAGTATAACTCCAGTTATCTCCACTATAGATATAAGTAGAGAAGCACCAGCTACAGATGAGCTTATAATCTTCGTGTAAACAGCCGCCACTTTTGCACATCCCAAACGTTCATTGGCCTCCTTATCAGTAAATTCACAAGTAGCTCTGTAATAGCTGTCCAAACAACATGTCAAAGGTAGATCATTCCTCCAGCTCCTGTAATCACGAGCGTCGTTCGCACCGCAGCATCTTAATTTTCTTTCAATTCTTCCGAAAGCTTTAAAGACGTCAGGGTTGGACTGTGAGTTGTAGTATCCGTCATAAACTGTATCCTTGATAAACTTATCTGTATGTTCACCGTCGACGAAAACGAAGATCAATGTAGCCGCAATAGCTTGTCCCAAAACAATCAAAATCATGAAAATTCCGTACATCCCCAAAAGTCCTCTGCTCTCCTTGTTCGTTCCGCACCATCCGCAAAAGGCGACAATCATAACAAACAGTCCCAACAATATAAAGAGCCATGGTACCACTTGCGGCCAATACACTCTGTAGTCCAACAAATAATGGTTGCTGTTTCTAAGTGAAACAAACTCCGATAATTGCACGAAGAACCATATTCCGGTGGCGGCGGTGATAAGACCGAACACCGCGTAAATTACATTCACTACGTAAAGCACTCCCTTGAATAATTCTTCTTTCGCCATCTTTAATGCGTTCTACGTGTTCGAAGGTTGGCAGTGGAATGAGAAGCGTTGCAACTTCGCGAAGCCTTTTATAAACTCGTGCGCAGCTTGCCGCGGTCTTTTAGGTAACATTTAGATGTCACGATACGATAACGACATTTGTTCAGTGAGAGTGACTAAGATTTAATGAAGATTTCCTGTCATTTCTAATTTGTTTTAAATAAAGTCATAATGTAAATTGACTTTCTTAAAAAACATATGGCTCATACAGTTGAGTAATGTGCGACAGTGAGTGTAAACAATATACATATGGCAATATGCCTGTATACTTAACGGCTTTTATTAAATGTATTGAAATATATGAAAAATATATTAACTCATTTTCAAATAACTTAAGTTATACCGATGTAACCTTTATATGTTTATTTATATGTTACATTATGTAATTTCATGATAAAGCATGCCCAATTAACCGCACTTACAATATAATTGCCTCCGTTTATATATATATATATATATATATATATATATATATATATATATATATATATATATATATATATATATATATATATATATATATATATATATATATATATATATATATATATATATATATATATATATAGAGAGAGAGAGAGAGAGAGAGAGAGAGAGAGATATTTATATTAATAATATATATATCTTAATTATTTTTGAAATAAAGAAATACTCTTTATTTACAACAGCACCGTCAAATTAATAAAAATAAATAAAAAATATACCTACTAAAATCGCACAAGCAGTATAGTATCGTGTCCGTTTCTCATAATATAAATGTCATCATATAGTATAAAACTACTATACGTGATTTAACTAACACGTTACCGGTTATCGATGACATAGTTTGTTCTACACTTTGCTGATGACATCAAGTTACGCAAAGTACTTTTGCTTTCCGCCTTCATTTTTACTTTCATTGAATTTCGTTCACAAATTACATCAAAAATTATTACTAATAGAGTCATTATAGCCTGTTTAATTGATTTTGCTATAATTATGTAAATGCTTGTCATTTGCTTAATTGGCTATGTAAGTAAATATTATACAATACTTCACTTATCTTTTGTAGAGTTCTACATTTTTCATGCAATCATAGAAAATCACTCATTTAGCAATAAAAACTTCACTAATTTTGAAACATTGCATTTCTTATTTATAAATTTAACGTCACGCCCCATCTACATAAAAATTTGAATATATTATTTATTTTGTCAAATTGATCTTTAAACCCACATCACTATGACAGTCATCTATCTAATATATTTATATTAAAAAATATTTAAATATTGTCATCAACATCCTTGTTGTTTTTGCTTAAAACAGTTTATATCGATTCTTACCAATTTTTATCTATTTATCTATCACTCCAAAATATAAACGACGTGATGTAGTACCTTACCTTGCAAAACGCCTTCAGGGGTCTTGATGTGACAAATTTAAAAAAAATTGGCATTACTAGAAAATAAAGTATTTGTAAAAAAATGTAGAGTTCTTGCAAACTGCTATGATAGTACGTGATGAAATCACGTTTGTATATACAAGGCCATTATTGTGCATATTATATTCATATATATATATCTTATTCTATAACAATCTACAAAATTGTATATCTATGAAACCACAAAAATTACCGTTATTATTAATAGTTTCAAGTTATTAGTAGTTATTAAAATATAATTAAATTGTTGTAATCTTGCTACGAAGTCTTGAAATCAATTAAATTAATTACCCTATATGTAATTACTTAGTTGTCTATAAAAGAAAATTAAGCAAATAAAACCATATGTTTAGAAAAATATTTATTTTAAACCTAATAAATAGCCTTTAAAAATGCAAAAATATGTACACAAGACATTTTGGTTGCAAAAAGGTACAAAGTCAGTTCTCATACAACATACAAACACATAGTGCACTTACAAATAAATATTTACAATAATATTTTAATGGTAATGTTGCTTTGTGAGAATAACACTATAAAAAAAATTGGCTCTACATTTAAAATATCATGTTATTCTAACCTTCAAAAACGTAAACTGGTATAAATATCAAAAATAAAATATTACAAATGCCTAATTATTCTCACATTATTAGGAAAATTAAAACAGTTTTTTTTAACATTCCATTAAAAATGTTAACTAACGTTACAATTATTCTGTAAGACTTTATATATCTTTTTACATCATATAATAGTCATTATTTTAAACACTTGTACTAAATAAATAATACTTGTACAAATTATTTAAAATCATAATCAAAAGCACTACTTGTAAGATTATGTTATTACATAAGTGTAACTTAGTCATATATTAAAAATAACTTAAAATAACAAAATATACCTTTCTCTCTCAGTCATATCAATAAACTTCAGGTTAGAAAGGGACAAAACATAATAAGCTACGCTCTACTTGCTATACGATAACTTATCAAATATACCATGGAAGTTAGTTTCAAGTACTTGATAAGTTTTCAAACTTGAGAAAATTTAAATTTTTGCGTGAAATTCTATAATTTATTTGTTAATACTCACTTATAAAGGTGATTATTGTGTGAATTAAAGCTAAAATATCTAAAAGACTTTAAAAAAATATTTAAAAAGACAACAAATTCCTTATTTCTTGCTCTATATAATTAACTCTATAGCCTATTTCACAATTGAAGGTATTATGTACGTGAATTTTCTTGGCAGGGTCAATTTTGTCATAATAAAATAATAAAAAAAACATTCACGCAATAACATTATTAAAAAAACCCTTTTTATAATTATTTATACGTGCATGGGGTTACTTTAGATTTATATCAGTGTACCCCTTGCGATGTGAGTCACGTAGTGGCAGTGGCATATCCTGTTGCCATTTCTAATGGTAGCGTTTGATTGAGTCTTTGTTCGGTATGAAGAAACTTTAATACTTTTACTAGAAAATTTTAAACTTTATTTTATCATTTCCTTTACAAAATATTTGGATTTATACAGAACTTTTATTCTATAAAAATCTTGCTACCTAACTTACAACTATTTGATTTAAGGTATTCATGCTATATTGAATTCCGGTTCCGGTTCAATATTTCTAAGAAAACAAGGCACAAATCATACCACATTCAAAGATATTCTGCGAAACTTTAATATATATAAATTATAGCATAATTAGTTAATCAATATGTGGTCGGTTTAATCATTAACTGAGAAGGCATTAGTCACACAATGGAGGACTAAGGTGTGAGTCACCTGTAATTATTTATTTCATTTGTTCAATTTATCACTTTTATGTGGTTAAGTTAAGATATTTTATTGAATTACTGGAAACCTTAAAGAGTCATCTCATCTCATTGGGAAAAAAAATATCTTCTTACATACCTTGATTAAATAGCTAGCTAAATGAACATATTTACTTCATTCTCTACATATAGTACCATTATTTTGGTAGTAGAACTTGATATTTTACTTTACTTAACCACGAGGAAGTGCCTCTATCGCAAAATAAATGTCACAAAATATAACAACTGCTCTACTAACTAAAGCTAACTTAATATTACATATTTGGACGGACTTATTATTTCTAAATGATTAAAACTAAATAATTGTCGTATCTTCTAGTCTACAACTTCTACTTGTTATTCTTTGTGGATATTCTTTATATAATCATAAAGTGTAAATTTGTTTTAAAATAAAAACGGTAATGGTTAACCGTTTGTGTACTGTTTTTGGCTTCGACATCGTTTGCGTCAATGCAAATAAGCATTTTGTACACAAACAATGATAAATGTGTAAAAGATAATATTATATTTTTATGTTTCCTGAACAAAGACTCGATCGAATTAGCAAAACATCGTCTATAAGTTATATAGAGTTTTAAAAATACGTCTCTACATTTTCACACTAACTTGTAAATTTCCACAATAAATATGAGATTTCTCTAGAATAGCCACGTTGAAGTTAGTTTTCTTTCTCTACGGAGAATGAAAAAACTTCTAAATCTTAACCTACTTTGAATAAGAGTGACTCGTGTTTGTGTTAAAACATTATTGTATACAAATATAATAATATTATGGTGTTTTGTCTACAAAAGTAATATTTTAACAAAAATATAAGCGTTTTGTTCGCATCAAAAGTAAATATTGGCCTTTTCTATAGTAAGTGGGTCATGGGTTCAACAACATAGTGGAGATTACGACAGGTTTTGCGTTATACAACCGTCTACACCACACATTGACATATTCAATCTACTATCAATATAAGGCTATGTTTCATATAATAAATAATTTTAATTTAAATCTTAAGCTCTATCAACTCTATCATCGAGTGATTACGCAATGAACCGCACCTTAAGGTCAAACACAAAAACACTTACGTCATTTTTTACAAAAGTACCTTCTTGCTCTCGGATTCGATTTGAGGTGGTGGCCGGCTTCTCTTCTCTAATGCCTTGGACAACATGACGGCGTAAGCGATCGCAATCAAGCCAATTATTGCCGTGAATATTGACGCGCTAGATAGCACAATGATAGCTATACGTGCATATTGCGCCGCAACTGTAGAGCAGCCGTGTCTCTCATTAGCTAGTTTGTTTGTGAAGTCACAATCAATCGCATAGGGCTCCAGCCAGCCGTGGTAGTATACATCGCAGCAAGACACCGGAAATTCCGTTTTCCAGTTTTTATAATCACGGGGACTGTCCGCGCCACAGCAGTGTAACTTTCGCTCGATGACTCCAAATGATTCCGCAACTTCTGTTTGCTCTTTCGCTTGGAAATACACATCCCATACTGTGTCTTTGACGAAATCGTCAGTCGATTTGCTATTAGCAAAAACTAGGGCAACTATACCAGCAGCTATCAGGCACACGATCACAACGGATAGCACAATTACATACGCGGTAAGGAGTGATCGACTTGATCTTTTAGCACTCGTGAAACCACAGGAAGCTACACCCATAACAAACAGCGCGACGATGAAGAACATCCAAGGTACAGCTTGGGGCCAGTACACGGAGTAGTCTAGGAGGTAATGGTTGCTGTTCCTCAAGCTGGTGAACTGGTACACTTGGGTGAAGAACCATATCGAAGCCGATGCTATAGCAAGTCCAAATATAAATTGGATTGCATTTAAAATGTGTAAAGCGACACGATAAACTCTGCCTGCCATTTTGCGCGTGCGTCGTCTCTAGCGTTACTGAATTGAATGGCGTGTGCAGGGCGCGCTGTGTTTATAAAAGTTAGCTTCCTAGCTGATTCATGAGGATCACTGACGTGATTCGGTTCATATCTTCTTGTTATTGTCCTTGCCATGACGAAATATTATGAGCATCGGGATAATGACCTTGAAAAGTACTAGTTTACTAGCATATGGATGACAAAGATTTGTACAAGGAAAAATAACGATATTAAATTAGTACTAGTTAATACGTTATTACTTGTTAATAATATCAAAAATATGTAGTTCACAGCAACTTTAACTTCATGTAGTAAAAAAGACTATCATAATTTTTTAATTTATTATATATTATTCTGCGAGTAGAGAATGCCAATATGAAGTACATAGATTTATGTACTTTTAAACAGTTAGTAGATATGACATAATCTTTGAATATGTATTATTTCATTTTCTTATATAACCAAAGACAAGAAAAATTCTATGAAGACATTATTTACAAAGTAATCAACGTTTTGTTATTGTAAGATATTTTTTCGGCTTTTAAATAAACTATTAACTTTTGATTCATCACCCACATCAAATATTACTAGAAAGGCAAAAAAAAATTATACATAATCAAAATATTAAAATATAAACCTAATTTCAATACTACTACTACAAATGAGTGTTGCATAATAAGTAATATTTTCTAAAGATGTAATAGCATTAGTCAAAATTATGACTGTTTTGTAAACAAATGCTATGTTTTGAAGACATATGTATATATTTGAAATTATGGTTTCATCTATAAATTTTATTAATTTTGTCCTATTGCAAATTGTATATTAAAAAAATTGAAATTTGTCACATAGGATCCACAAACAGTATAAGGAAGCTTTAAGAGATATCTTAAATTGACAATGGGATTGAAATAACATAAAGTCGAAGCCTGATAACATAATAGAACGTTAAAAGTTCGTTTACTTGTAAGAAATAAAGAAATGTTTCCAAAGCAAAAGTCATTCAGCGTGACATGCATTTTTTATTCATGTCTATAAAAATAAAAATACAGAACATCTCATGTGGGGCTCCCAGAAATAATACATTTAAACAAATATTTATGTATTTTATGCTTAGGTTTAAAGCTCTAGAAAGTAGAGACTACGAGTTACCTTAAGGTAAGATATTAAAAAATTAAACATTTTCTGTTCTACATTATTATTAATTTGAGGTATTCTCTACCTTTCAGAGCTTTACGCTTTTCCACCTGCGGCAGAGGAAGAAAAGTTTCTTTTTCTGTTATTTTTGCTCAAATTGCTTGAGTGTAGAGACACAATGAGGATTGAATCCCCAATTAACGTGCAAACACTTAGGTCCAACTAGGTCTCTAGTAAAATAATGTTACTACAAAAAAATCGATAATACATCTTAATCATATACCAATATAGATGCTAAAATGACACCTGTTAATAAAATATGGTTAATAAGGTCAACTGGTAGACTTCATACCTTTCTACTTGGTAATGTCATTACTCATGTATTAGACTAAATTATTTTATAAGTAAATAAATAAATAAATAATAAGACACTCAGTTGTTCACTTTTTAGCTGTTTTATGTAGAGTTTTTGTTTAGAATATTGGTAGAAATTAGAAGGAAAATATAGAAAGGTATATTAGAAGGTATATTAGAAGAAAAATTATAAGACAAATAATAAATATATTTTAATTTTATGTAACTTTTTTAAACTGTGTAAAATCAAGTAAACTCTAAATATTGGGGAAAAATTACCACAGAACTATGGCGAATACTGTATTTAAATCGGTTGAGAGGTTGCTAGGATAAGCGCGCACAAACACACAGACACACAGACAAAGGGAAAAAGAATTTAAAAAAACTCGTACCAAAGAATAGAGATAAAGAAAATATGATAAAACATAAGTTTGTAATTAAAAATTGTTCAATAGTAGTAACACCAGTAGCTCAAAAGAGCCGAGCTCGAACTGAGTAATTACCACGCCCTCACAGAACACCGTCGTAAAACAGCTGCATATTAATGCTGCTGTGTTTCGTCAGGAGAGTGACAGTTTCGGAAGCCCGTAAAGAGGGTTGGTCTGAGTATTTGGTTGACAACGTATCCACGTCCTCTCAGCTTTTAGATATCTATGGGCGAGGGTGTTCACTTAACATCAGGTAGCAGTTCTACTCGTTTGCCTTCCTATAATATATATAAAAAAATTGACAGGAAAATTTTGGGTTTATACGCTACGAGTAATTAGTGAATATTTACCATTTATATACCATTCTTTAGTTAGGTCATTGAATGGAAAAACAAATGAATTGTCAATAAACAAACGTGCCCCACATCAGGTCAGGTGCTCTAAATATTATTATTATTATTTATATTTATTATTATATGTGTTATATATGTAATTATATGTGCTTGTATATTAACATGTATGATTATGCATATGCTGCACTTATAGTTTTGGTATAGGAGAAGTTCAATAACTCATGCTTACAGAATACATTAAATCAATAACCTGTGTTAAATAAACTGTCATATGTATGATAATTAACATTTCTGTATGGTCTGTGATATACACGTTGCTATGGCAACCGTTTGTCACACGTCAACGAATCCACTCGTGTATTAAAAATGCTTGAAGTAAAACTTAATTCTCTGCGTCCGTGTTTTCTCTAACGAAAAAATAGTCATAGAAAAAAAGAAATAAAGTTGACATCACAAAACTAGTTTACTCCAGTAAATTATTTTAAGAAACTATTCAAAAACTCAATTTTGAAACATAATGAGAAAATTACAATATTGTAATTTTTTTAAAGTTGGTGATATTTTTGTTAAATATATTTACTGATTATAATTTGTAAGATTTTTTAAAGCTTTCAACATTTTTAAATGCTAATTACATCTTAAACTTACAGTTGCTAAAGCCCATATTTGGTAACGCTTCATCACACGTGTGAATGATATGACAAAGTGTAAAAAAATGTTTAATATATTCATCAGGTGATCTCATAGACAGCGTGTGTACATTAAAAACTCATTCGAAAACTATTTAGATTATTTTGTCATCTTTATATAAGTTATTGCTATTTCTTATTTAAATTAAATATAAATACGTTTATACATAGACGATATACACCGTTTCTCGAGATATACAACATGATTTTTGAAGTGTTAATCCACACTGAGGATAGAAAAATACTTAAAGAGAAACATATAAAATTTTTGAACGCGGGATTTGAACCTGCGTCCTCTTGATCGTTTCGCAAGAGGCACTGGTTAAAATCCTGCTACAAAATCCATTTTTTTTAGGTTTTTTTTAAATATTTTTCTAACAGAGAATTTCTGAACATCTTGTTTTGAGGATGTCTTCAATAAGTCTGATGATGAATCTGTTACTTATACGCTTTCTTTTTATTTAAAGCAATGTACTAAACTACTTTGTACTACACCTTCCATATACAGGTCCGGACCTTTATCCGGACTGACCAAATTTATGCATATTTATATATAGTACTAAAATTACTGTTTCATGATTACAATTACATCCTTAAAAGTGCAAATAATCGTTTAAGTTTAACCAATATGACTATATATAAATTATATAATAAAGGCACTTGTAGCCCTCATTACTACAAAGGTCATTCAAAAGAGTGACGAACGACTCACGATAACTCTACTAAGAAACCACAACAAGTTCTTAGCGGGTTCAAATAGAGACCAGCGCTTTAAAGCTCTCTAAGTTCTTGCGCCTTCTTACTTTGCCTTCTTCATCACGCTTGAAATTCTTATAAACTTTTTACAACTTATTGCGTAGTTGTCATCTATCCAACGATAAGTATTCGTCTACCCTTAGTATGTAAATCAACATCTAAACGGCTGAAGAAGAGGACAAAAAAGTTACCTTTATAGGTTATTCTTTTATATGAATTGTGATCTTATAACTTTACTATCAGTCTCTCTCTCTTTTCTCCACTATTAGATTATGTATATATATTTTTTTACTTCTATATATTGCTATAACATTAAGGATGTAAAGGTAAATTTAATATGCATATATGTACGTATGTGTGTATATATGTAAAATTGTATTTAACACAAAAACCAACCCTCTTGCACAAATACTTGCTTACTATGACATATTATTTTGTTTACTACAAAATACTATTAAATATTCCACTACCATTCATTCATAAGTTGTATTAAAGCGAACATTTTAAAATACACTTTATTTTCTCAAATATAAAGTCTAAAATAAGTCGCTGGTAAATTTTCAACGTGTTAACATGAGTCACTAGAATTCATAGTATAAAGCGTGTAATACCGAGAACGCTTTTGGTATCTTTAATTAATATAGTCATATATTTACGTGTAATTTGAGATAGATCTTTATGTTATGATTCATATAATATGTATGTAAGAAATTGTATGACCTGGCAATGTGGAATTGTAATAGTGAACGACACAAAGGGGTTCGCCTCTAGTTCGTTTCACTCCCTCAAACCCCTTTGCTTTGTTAGCTTTAATAAAAATATTTTTAATGGACAACTGTATAATTCAAAAGAAGTTTTTTTAGCTTGACGTTTTATCCTGCGCATTGTACAATAGGCAGAGTGAAGTGCAGGAACTATGGATAACTAGTGTTAGGACACTCCGTTCCCCGTTTTCCGCCTTACGAGGTACGCAAAGCTGCACTTGCCTAGTTGAAAGAGAAGAAAATGGAAATGAAACATTCCGTCCTCCTCCAGTGGGAAATTAATAGCAATAGTCGGAATAAAACGAAAAGGTTTACTAGCTATCAGAGAAAACCGCTACCAACTTATATCGTCCATTTTTATATAAACTATGTTTTTTTTAGCTTCACGCTTTATCCCGCATATTGCAGGGTAGGCAAAGGGAACTGCAGGAACCATAAGGATCTAGTATTAAAGACACTCCGTTGCTTAGTCCCTGCTTTCTCCGTCCTCCACTTTCCACCTTTTTTGAGGCATTGTGTGTTGAGTGGCAGAAAAAAAATCTATCTTCCCAGAGTAGGAATCGTACCCACAAACCTTCGCGTTTACAGGCAAACGCTTACGCCTCTGCGCCACGACGGTCCTCAATTAGTTCTTTTTCTACTAGAGCACTTACAACATTATTCCGCATACTTAATATTCTTAAAAAATATACCATAGAATGAAGAATACAACCCAAATTATAATAGTGTATGAGTAAATAAATATAAAAAAGTGCATGCACTAACCTATGCATGCATAGAAATGTATAAATTACTACAAAAGCATATAATCTGCGAGAATACAAAAAACCCATGTCCAAAATAATTGAATTTAATAGACTTCCTTCGTAAATAACTGTAAATCGTTATAAATACAAAGGACATCGGAACCTTCTTTCGCAAGTGGATGATCGTCGTCCAATCGACTTCAAGGCCATCTACATTACAACTATTGCGCGCCGATTTTCATTTAGCTCTGGAACTGTTTATGTACCTATACCTAGTTAAATTCAATTGACAGTATTTCCGGATTTAGCTACAATTGGTAGTCTATTTTTCTTGTAGTTTCAAAATATTTTTTTATATTTTTATTTTGAGTATTTAGTGATTTAGTAGTTAGTTGAATTATGGAAGGTGTGAGGTTCGAGCTTTTATTCAATTTTTATATTTAAAGAAGCGTAAGCCTAAAGTTATGTATGTCAATTTGGATTTTGTATAGACTTATCGTTATTTTATGAAGGCCGATGTAGCACATTGGCACAATATCTGAATGTAACGCAACGATTATGGGTTCGATTTCCACTCGGGGCCATTACATTCACCTCTGCCCACACAACTCTACCTTGCCTTGGAGATTCCAATCTAGGACTTGCCTAGGGATGTGATCTAGATCTCTTCGGAGCGTGTGGTTAATCCATTCCCACTTGCAACGTTTGATTTGCTGGTCGATCGGAGTTTCGCCGCAGCGTTCCCAGAGTCGTATGTTGGAAATTTTCTCGGGTCAGTAAATACCGAGAATGCGGCGAAGACAAGGTTGATGAAGACTTGCAGTTGGCGCGAGATGTCTTTTATGAACTTCCAGGTTTCGCACCCGGTTTAGCAAAACGGTTTTAATATTGGACCGGAATGTTTTGAGCTTAACTCTCCTAGTCAATTTCCGGGATTGCCATGCGGGGCACAGCTGTGCGAAAGTTGCTCTTCCCTTGGCGATTTTCGAGGCAATGTCCTCTTCGGTCCTTCCAGCTTCAGTCACGACACTCCCGAGGTAGGTAAACCTGTGGACCCTTTCCACAACTCTCTACCTACATATACAGCACATGCGGAATGCAATATATTTAAAAATATCAAATGTAAAATAAATCAGAATCATTATCTAAAAACCCTATAATATTATAACCCTTTAATTTCTCCCCATAATATATTTAACAACCGCTTAAATTTATTTTCATCATATATTCAAGAGCTACTGTACAATACAGCCTGCATTTCTAACTATGACTTCCTTTCCTAATACTTGTATATATATAAATATATATATACATATATATAATAAACCTTATATAAATTGAATGGCATTGTTAGGCCTTATACAAGACAATTGTATCACACGACAAGAATGTATTAGACCTCAGTTGTGAACGGTTCCTTATTCCCTTTTCGTTGCATGAATCATATATTTTTTCAATACTATATACATTTGTTTTTGTGTTAGGTGAAGAATGTAGGAAGATTAGTGGTTAATGTAATATTTGCATATTTGTAAGCTGATATACCTTTTACTTTGTTACTAGAGCTTTTTTTGAGATATGTTGTGGATAGTATTTTAACATGCGATGAGTGTAGAGGGAAAAAGTTTAAAAGAGGTGCACTTTATATTTTTTTACTATAATTATATATAATATAATGCAAATATTTTTATTTCTGGACGCAATGCTCCTGATATATATTGAATTTTTTTCAGCTTAACAAGCAAAGAGATTCCAATATCAAAATATTGATCCATTACACATTAATCGTCCACTCAAACAATAATATATGTTATGTAACGAAAGTTAGCGCTGCACTATATCTTACCGTAGTGGTACAGTGGCGACCCGTAAACACGACGGCTTATGGGTTCGATTCCCATTTTTTTGGATTGGATTTTTCATTTACATTTTCTTCGCTCTGTTATCTACGCAAGTGCGCCGTTGAGTTCCACCACACAATATGCAATGCCTCAAACGAGCAGAAAGTAGAGAACGAAGTGTCTTAACACTAAGCTCCCTCGATTCTTGCGGTTCCCTCTGCCTACCCTGTTATTAGCGGGATAAAATGTGAAACAATCGAACTAGAGCATGGCAACCTAAAAAAATTAAATATAATCACTAAAATAATAAAGTTAAAATATATTTTTAATATTGAAACCAAGGCAAGGTATTACTCAAACTTTAACTGCCGCTCGCTAGTTACCGTACATTTATGTAATTAATGCGTAGGGAAGGGTTAGCCCTGAGGGGAAACACGCAAGGCATTATCTTTAAACTAATCGAACAATATGGTTATTGAATACTTAAATAATGAAAGTTATTATTTTAATATTAAAAAGGTATTTATTATTTAAAATATTATTCACGCATTAAGGACGAAATATATTTTTTATGTTTTGTTTGGCTTTTTCTGTTATTCAGACAGGTTATGTGGGCCTCATGAACCGGTAGTTGTAGGCATTATTCCCTCAAAGGAACCAAAAGGGTTCTTTCGTTAATTTTGGCAGATCATGACTACCCTAAGGTAGGTAGAGGAAGCTTTGTGTTAAGACTTTTGTTTTCTCACTTTTCATCTGTCCTGAAATATTGTCTATAGAGTTACGGAACTTAACGCCGCACTTTGACTTATTACCAGAGTGAGAAAATTAAAAAATTTTCTAATTTATTCTCCCCAACTTGGAATTGAACTCATTACCGTCATATTTGCATTCATTTTGCACCACGACGGCCTTAAGCTCTTAAGAATATATTATATAGGTATAGCATATTTAGTCAATCCAAGAGAAGCTGGTTCGAATCCCACAACTAAAACAAAATAACCGCTGTATCCTCTCAAAAGTACACGTAGGTTCTAGTTAATTTAACTGTCGGTTAGTTTAACTGTCGATTTATATCCCTGTATCTTCCTACAAATTCTAACAAGATATGTATGACGTCACAGCCATGACCTCATTACCAACGAGTTAGCAGGAAGTTATCAAATAGTAGTCTCATCTCAAACGCTTGAACAGTGTCATCAAATTTATAAGGAAATTTCATCTAAGTAATCTGTGGAGCAGTTGCTTGGAAGATAGTTCTGGTTTTGACGCGGGCGGGGCATTTTTTGAGCGGAAAGCGGATTTATTTATAAAAAAATATTTCAGTGTAGTAGGCTGCTATATATGACATAATATGTACGTATACAATTTTACTGGGACTTTGGGCTTCAATGTTCTCAAGATACGAAATAGTTTAAAACCATGTAATTTAGGTTCTGTATGTTTGATAAATTTAATATTTATATCTAGAGCATTTAAAATTGTTACGATATCAATACTTACATATCAATACTTAATATATTTATTATCCATAGAATAAATAAGACTAACTTTAGAAACCTTATATAGCGCTACTTCCTATCTTGATAAGGGTAGGCATTTAATTAGAATTAATTAAAAATAAAATGTGTTCAAGCATTTATTTTTTGTTAACTTACTGAAGTTAACAAAAAATAAATGTTACCACTGGGTAAGTTTACATACACACACAGCTTCACGCTTTATCCCGCTTTATCGTAGTAGGATAGAGAGAAAGGAAACTATATATATATATATATATATATATATATATATATATATATATATATATATATATATATATATATATATATATATATATATATATATATATATATATATATATATATATATATATATATATATATATATATATATATATATATATACATACAATACCGATATAAATCAAAAGGATAACACATACAGCTAAAAAATTATATTTCCCATAACACATTATGGTATCGCAACACGCACCTGCCACTTCCTTGTATTAATAAATTTAATACACTTTGCTCGATATCCATACTGGTATTACTCGATGACATATTTTATTAAAAAAACAAAAACTACATATAGTTCTGTTTTACTTATTTTATAAAAGCTGGGTAGGATGTGCTTGTTGGTTTAGCTTAACGTTTTATAAAACATCCTGTATATAGCAAGATGGTCCGAGAAAACTTAGTGTAAAGACACTTCGATCCTTATTCCACTGTTTTGAGTGACGGAACTCAACGCCGCACCTTTTCTTACTAGCAGAGCGAAAATATATGTATATATGTCATTATTTTGTTACATATCTACTTCAAATAAAACCTTATATATATACATAAATACATACATGAAGACCGTCGTGGCGCATAAACGTAGCGTCTACCTGTTAACGTGACGGTATGTGGTTCCGATGCCTACTCGGTGAAGATGAATTTTTCTATTTCCATTTTCTTCACCCTGGCAACTAACGCAAAGGAGTGTCTTAACGATACGTTCACATGGTTCCTGCAGTTCCCTCTGCCTACCCTGCCGTGTGCGCGATAAAGCGTGAAGACATAAAAAAAAATATACATGTGCATAATTGTTATTAGACTATATAGAGCACACATATCGTTATTAAAATTCTACTTTAGACTGTACTTACGTCCTTATTATTTAAACAATTTATATTTATAAAAGTTCATTTTCTTAATATAAATAAAAGCTTCTGCAACACTGCTTCGTGTAGACACACGAATACGACAATATTTTCTTAAGAGCTTATTTCTAAGTTAAAGAGACTTCCTGTCTTTAATAAATAAGAGCTACTTATAGACTTTGATTTACTTTTATACTATTACCATTAAATTTATTAAATCCATATTTCAATGAGGATCGTCGTGGCGCAGAGGCGCAACGTCTGCGACGCGCCGGTTTCTGGGTTCGACCCCCAGTCGGAGAAGATGGATTTTTCTATTTCCATTTTTCTTCGCTCTGGCAAACTAGGCAAAGCGCGGTATTGAGTTCCGCCACTCAACACGCAATTCCTCGAAAAAGGCGGAAATTGGGGACGGAAAAAGCAGGGACTAAGCAACAGAGTGTCCTAACGCTAGGTTCCCACGGCTCCTGCAGTTCTCTCTCTCTCTCTCTCTCTCTCTCTCTCTCTCTCTCTCTATATATATATATATATATATATATATATATATATAATTAAATTATTTAATTGTAACTATTTAATCTCAAGGTTCCCACAGTAACTGCTGTTTCCTCTGCCTACCCTGCTATGAACAGGATAAAGCGTGAAGACAAAAAGAAATTGGAGTTGGCTGGAGTTTTTCAAAATAAGACAATGATCGATTACTGAAGTGCATGTATATTCTTATAAAAATACTATATATAACATAAAATTGAGGTAGTTATTTATATATTAAAATAAAAATTAAGCTAGACACGAAATACCTTGGAAATGAAATAGAAAATATTGAATAATTAAACTATAAATTAGGAATATCGTTGCACAGTGGCACAGTGCGTGCCTAGATGTGACGATTGTGGGATTGATTTGTACTCAAACAATAACTTCATTTGATTTCTCCGTTTGGTAAAAAGTCAAAGCGATACTTCATGTTCCGACATCAAATATGCAATGGCTACCCAGTTACAACTCTTGTATGAAACGTATATAAATATAAAATTATTGAACTTTACTTCCGTCATAAAATGTACAACAATCAAATTTAAGTTTAAACCATGTCATAAAGCACGGTGATGTCTTCATAAAGAATAATTAATCCATATATTATAGTCATATATATATAAAAAACCAGTCCAAAAAGTAAAATCCGCGCAGTAATGTGTAATGTCTCCCATTACCCGTAATGGGTAACTTCAATTACCCATTACCCATGGAATGAGATTAAAACTTCTTTCCTGTCACAAGACAAAGTAAGTCTATTACCCAACTAATATAACTAAATCGTAACTTCAAGCGAAATGGCGCTGCCGTAATTCCAACTTTTATTATACAAAATTTCATAAAACTTTTGTATGAATTATACATTTTTAGTTTGTGTATTTAAATATAATAATCTAGCTTTCACCCCTGGTTTTGCTTGCAGAGTAAAAGGTTATATATAGTGTAGGTCTAGCCTATTTCGAAATGATCTAGGGCGTTGGAAATTCTTATTTGAGTTAGTCACGTAGCTTAGATCCAAAAGAACCTGTCAAGACGTACGCGATCCGGACTTCTGTAAAATATAATTTATCCAATTAATATCGGATATGCATATACCAGGAAATTCAAATGTTAAAACACTCCGTTCCCAACGTACCACTTTGTATTGTTCCTAGAGCAAGGATATAAAAAAATTACATATAAAATATATAATAATCTTGAAAACTACATGTACCTACATATATTGAATTCTCAGCGCCACCTCTAACAAGTAATACCAAGTGCCTACTTATTATAAAACAATATAAAAATAGCTGGAAGATAACAATGGCGGTTGATGTTCATAAAAACATAACAAACGGCGGAAATTGAGTATTTTTCCTTCTCAAGCGGTCAAGCAGGTGTCATCGGCACTTTAGCAGAAATCTTTAGGATGAACTAGAGACCCACACACGGCTTCACTCGCTTAAATCACATCAATATTTTTTTTTAACTTCACGTTTTATCCTTTATATATTTGAAGAGAAAACTGGAGGAACAATATCAGCCTAGTGTTAAGACACTCTGTTGCTTGTTTCTGCTTTCTGGGTTTCCGCTTTTTCAAGGCATTGCGTGTTGAGTGGCGGAACTCAACGCCGCGTTTTGCCTAGATGCCAGAGCGAAAAGAATGGAAATAGAAAAATCCATATTCCCCGAGTGAGAATCGAACATAGAAACCATCGCGTTTACAAGTAGTCGCTGCGCCGCTGCGCCACGACGATTTATTAATTAGCAAAGTAAATTGCATTCATTCATGATAAATAGTGACCCATATGCTATATCTATGCAAAGTTTCATATAAGTAACAGTAAAATCATTTACTATTTCATACTTAATTCATATTTCCAAAGTTACAGGAAATCATTTTTGTCCGTAACTAAATGTAAAGTAGTTTCTTCCGGACAAACAACAAAAGGTTATTTCGAGAAGAGCAGAATGGTGAATTTTAGAAAATAAATAATTAAAAACGTAATAAGTATATAATGAAAGTTAAATAATTATATTATAAAAATATACACAAATATTATAACATAAATCATACATAATAAACTTATATAACAAAAATATGCACAAGTCAGAGAGAAACTACTATTAAACACCCATTCTCCATTTTCCGTTCTCTGTACGACTATACATCAGTGTGCGACGCACTTTATGCCACAAAATGTGGAAATTAAATGAGTTCCGCTTGTATGACACAAATACGATTACAATCGGGCGTGACCCCTATGTTCTGCGATAGTCTGTTGCTTGTCAATCCTTGGCCTTTACTTAGCCTAAGCTAGAGCTTAACAGCTTAGAATGAACTTGAATTACAGAATAAATATATAAAAAGTGGTGCAGCGGCACAGCGTCTGACTGTATACATGACAGTTTTGGATTCGATTCCTGCTCGGTGAACACATGAATTACTTGATTTTTACGTTTTATTAACAAGGCAAAGCGGCGTCTCCAATAATTGTGGAATAGAGTGTCTGAACATTAGGCAATTTACTTTACAATTTCATTTTTGAATTGGCCAAAACAATTGCAACTCCGATGAGTTAAAGTAAATTTTATCGACTTCAAAGTCAATTCTGTTCTTTTCAGTTTTCTTAAATAATGGCATTTCGAATCAATTGAGGGTAATTTACTTTTCGAATGTCACGTTATATAAAGGAGATTGTACGGTGACTTTAAAGTAACAACATTGACTTTATAGAAAAAATGGCAATGATTCATTACTATAATGTGGGAAGTTTGAGTCACGGCGCTTCTGTGAACTTCAAGTATATGTATATATATTCTCAGCGTAAACATCTTGTTTTTCTCAATAAACATATATCTCAAAGTTAGTGGTTTATAAGTCGGTGATTGTAGGTTCGATTCCCTTTGATTTTGTTTTATTAGTCATATTTTTAATGTGTGTATTTAATTATCTATGTATATAATTAAGTAACTTATGCGCTTAATTATTAAAATGAATGGTAAGATGTGACTTCGGTGGAGTTTCGAAAACCCATTATCAAAGATATTGGAGAAAGGTCACGTAAAAAGCGTGAGTACTACCCGGGGAGCATGTACAAAGAGGCTAATGACAGTGGACGAGGCGTAAGAAGTATGCAGGGACCGCAGCGTTTGGCGCTGTGCTCTCTCTGACTACCCCGCTAGGGATCTAGCCTCCAGACACTACACTTTGTGCCTAAAAAGAAATCAATAACTATAATTATAATTTGTCAATGAAAGCTGTGTCTTATTAAACGCCTCCTTTTTCCGTCGATATTCTATCATACTACTTATGTAAGTATTAGTATGTCATTACAATATATCAAACGAACAAATGCGTCAATAAGTTACAACTAATAATAAAATTGTTATATCATTTTGTTAAGTAAATTCTAAGAAAATCATTATGAAGAGTTAATAAAGTATTAAATTACACTAAGCCACAATTATTTTAATCAAGTTTTTGGTTAAATTTTACACAGATTTTTGAAAAATATGAAAATTTCCATTGATTTTACTAATTTACTTTTTAGTACTTTCTTTAGATAGATAAACCCTAGTGTAATAACTCTCCGAATCTCTGGTTTACACTCGAGTTCAAAATATTCCGTTTTGAGTAGCGTAACTCAACGCAGCGCTTTGTCTTGTTCGAACATAAGAAAATATTTCACTGCCCCGAACTGGAAATGCTAACCGTATGAGGAATTCAATATATTAAAACATATATGTCACCTTGGACATAAAATAGCTACATAATTTTAATCTTAATTTGTAGTGTAATAGTGTCCATTGACTTAGCAATTAATTCAAATTATAATCTTAATACTGTTCCCATTACGACTTTCATGACAATGGAGTAATAATTCATAATAATTTTAATATATTTTTACATTACGTTATATATATATATATATATATATATATATATATATATATATATATATATATATATATATATATATATATATATATATATATATATATATATATATATATATATATATATATATATATATATATATATATATATATATATATATATATATATATATATATATATATAACGTAATGTAAAAATATATTAAAATTATTATGAATTATTACTCCATTGTCATGAAAGTCGTAATATAGTAGTCGTATATATATATATATATATATATATATATATATATATATATATATATATATATATATATATATATATATATATATATATATATATATATATATATATATATATATATATATATATACCTGTAGTCGAATATAACGTTATCAAACCTACTTAGCTTCATTGTTCGTACAACACCAAATGAGTCACGAACGTTGCAGAAAAAATGGAAGAGCTATAGAAAATTTTATGGTATATTTCTATATTTAAAGATCATGACAAATTGAATGACTCATACGTTTGCGTACTTTGTATGTATGATTGGGTTAACTAACCTATTACGTTCAATACGACACACAATAATTGAAATTATTAAGTTATTTTATGTATTTCAAATAGCTCTTCTTATATTTCAAATATTTCAAATAGATCTTTATTTTCCTTAATAACATATACTTTACAAATAATTCTCTAATTTGAACCAGTTGCGTCTACGATTTGCTCGTAGAACAAATAATTTCTAAAACTTTATTATATTAGTAGTTTCTTTTTTCCAATATTTGGGAACTTTAATAAAAGAAAAATCTTTCAAAATCTTTGACCTTGACTTGACCTTTTTATCACCTAATTGATCAAAATAAGAGTAGATAGAAATACATTTTAGATTAATCTAAAAATAATATATAAAGATATTTCCAGAAATACTACATCAAGGCAACAATTGAAACCAATCGCGGTCTAAATATCAACGAAATGATTAATACTATGGAGTGATTCACCAAAGGGAAACTTTGCTACTGTACCCACCTGTACAACATATATACACGTCTCACGTACAACTAAGTATGTATGTACGTGCAGGTACTTCCGGCGTTAAGCGGTTTAGAAAACACGATTATGATTCACTATTTGTTTATATTTTTTACTAATATATAATACTTAGGGGTTAAGACTCACAGCTCAAGTAATAAGGCAGTTCTTAGCAGATATCAACTGTGAACTGTAGTATATGGAGATTATAATAGATCAGCAATATTTGCAGTGACACTGGGCTGCAAAGCCACAATGAGGAAGTTAAGAGACGAATATATAATATTACAACGATACGTTAAAGGCTTGTAGAGCGTGAAATTCTTAAATAAGCGTGAAAACTAAATATATTCGCACTGCCGATAACAATGTTAATAATGCCCTACACTCATTTATAATATGGCTTTACCTTGTTATAGATCTATATTCTTACATAATGTAATAACGGTACTCGTAATCTCTTCTAGGATCAAGTTTAACTAATCCAAGCTGTAGTAAGGTATGCAATATGACAAGTACCGAGAATTCGTTCGAGGACCGTAGTGGCGCAGAGGCGCAAAGTATGCCTGTAAACGCGACGATTTTTGGGTTCGATTCCCACTCGAGGATGGAGGTTTTCATTTCCATTTTCTTCACTCTGGTACTTAGGTAAAAAAGTTTCGCCACTCAATACAAAAAAAAAAATAGGTTCCCAGTGTTGCTACAGTTCCCTCTGCTTACCCTGCTAGAAATAATGTAGAAATACGTGCTCAGGTGATATGGATTCGAGAGAATTAGTATAAGAATGGTAATAAAATACCAGAATTAGTATAAGAATGGTAATAGGTAGAAACAGATCTAGATCTAGCTTATCTTCTAGAAAATGCTGGAGAAAGATCATTTAAAAGTGTACTAGGCGAAAGTTAAGAACGTTTAGCGCTCCATTCTCCCTCCTTATCCTGATAGAGATAGCTTGAAGCTATGTTTGTATGTCACTGTATGTAAATATACTGAGAGAACGTATTGGTTACAGTGTGTATGATGTGCGTATGTGTATTGTTAATCTGTGGTTCTTTGTTTCCTTTACAGATATACATTGGCCTTTTCATCTATTACAGATGGTTTAAGACAGTGCGTGATTATTATGGACGCTTTCGTTGATGGCTATGCAGACCGATACTGCGATGGCGGAGTGTCCTCTCCACAGATGATCATTGTCAAGCCTGGGATACTATTTAAGAAATGTAAGTTTTACCACCTGCCTACATTTCCCTCTCGACCTCACCAGCTAAGCCCACAGGAGTGAGAATTCACTACGTGTGGAGCTGGATTGGTTGCAGGAACTGGCTCGTGCCTAACGGAGATTCTGATCCGAGTTTATTTCGATTTGTCCTTCTCTGATGATGGCTTTGCAAGTTCCTTTAAAAAAACTGTAAAATACGGCCAACATCCAGTACCGCAGTCGCCTCTTACGACACCTGGTACTTGAGGGTGGCACTATTCTCCTCCGCCGATGCCACACGGCAATTTTTATAGGTATATATTTCATATAAAGTAGCGTAAGTTACAACCTTATTACGCCTGTAAATGCTTTAAATGGGACATGTTTGAAGCGTTTATAACACGGCATTTATTCGTTACATTAGTTTACTAGTTTACTTACGTTTTTGGCTTATCCAATGGAAATAACTAAAATGTTTTCTTTATTTTATGAGGTGATTCGGTGACAGTTTACTATTTTATATTTTATTCAAATATCATAATTACTATACTATTGATAGCTATATATTAATTATAAATATATTGAAGCTCGTGGGTAACTTATTTTATACCTTCATATTTGATTATTCAACTACCTACATAAATAATATTTTTCGGCAAGTGACGTTACCACCGGTGTGATTATTAAAGACTCACTTTCGTATCGAACGCCGAGGACTAAAGACATACAAGTATTAAGTCTCCAGCAAGTCGTTTCTTATTTACTCGCCCAGCTAACACTATACTATACACTTTATTCTTCAAATAGTTCTAGATGTACCAAAATTTATCACACTCACCACTTCTCTATTATATTACTAATAAAATACTAGGAAAACTGAGCAGGATCACAGTGGCACTAAGGTCCATCGTTTGTCTTTATATACGATGGTTTGTGAATTCGATTCCCATTCGAGTATGAATTCTTTCATTTCCATTTCTTAGTTTTGTCCCACAACATGGAATGTCTTAACACTAGGTTCCCTCAGTTCCTGCAGTTCCCTCCGACTACCCTATTATGTACGGTAAAAAGCGAGAAACTAAATATAAATATTAAAAAAAGTGCAACAATATATATAAAAGCTTTACAAAGAAGATGTTAACTCAAAAATAATATAAAAATATATGTAAATTAAATATATATATATATATATTTTTTTTTTTTTTTTTTTTTTTTTTTTTTTTTTTTTTTTTTTAGCTTCACGCTTTATCCCACACATGGCAGGGTAGGCAGAGGGAACTGCAGGAACCATAAGAACCTAGTGTTAAGACACTCCGTTACTTAGTCCCTGCTTACTCCGTCCCCACTTTCCGCCGTTTTCGAGGCATTGCGTGTTGAGTGGCGGAACTCAACGCCGCGCTTTGCCTTAGATGCCAGAGCGAAGAAAATGGAAATAGAAAAATCCATCTTCTCCGACTGGGGATCGAACCCAGTAACCGTCGCGTTACAGGCAGACGTTGCGCCTCTTAAATGATTATAAATATGTTAAAAAATATATATATATATATATATATATATATATATATATATATATATATATATATATATATATATATATATATATATATATATATATATATATATATATATATATATATATATATATATATATATATAAAAATATATTTTTTAACATATTTATAATCTTTTAAAACCACTCTGTCCAATGACACACGGTCAGAGCGTGAGAAAATCAAAACAAAGACTTCAGAATTGTATCTTACGTGTTTCCGGATGGCAGCGGTGTGGCTCATTATGTGTTAACGGTACTATGTTTTTAGAGTTCCGTATATGAAAAGGACTAACTTTTTCTCAGGAACCTGTCGAAGTAAAGGTCAATTTATTTATTATTTTATATTCAAATCAGATGGTTATATTCTTTGAAAAAGAGAAAAAATTAAGTATATAGGTCAATGCAATCATAACCAAAAAATTGTAACTGATTACTTATTTTATGATTTTTAAAATGTTCGTCCACAATGAGGAAAAAAAAAACCTTAAAGAAAATATGTAAAAATTTTAACACAGCGGGATGTGAACCCGCGCCCTCTTGCGAACCATTAAATCATTCTTGTTAGGTTGTACTATACAAAAAATTCATTACAAATTTATATATGTAATTCATTTAATACAAAATTAGTGGAATTCGATCGCATTTTTAAGTTTGTATGCTTGTATTTGCAGTTGAATTACAATTAATTGTTACCGAACCCTGAATGTTCAGTCCGACTCGCACTTGACGATTATTTTTTACCTTAAGCCCGTCCCCATACGCACATTAGCATATGGTATTTAATTTTTTTCAGTAAAAACTATAAATTGTTAAAGCAATCGCTTGTTTCGTTCTTACGGTATGAAGATAAAAAATAAGGAGAACTTTAATATGACTAATAACTATAAAAAAATTATATGTTGCCCGATTCCATCGTGGTTCAGTGTGAGTTTCGCAGGTTCAAATCCCACAGGAGGGTACGCGTTTTTTACATTTCCAACTTCATTCACTAGGCTACTCTACAATGACACAAATTAGTGACGTAAAAACATTTTGAAAAATTATTATAATAATTATTAGAGTGAAGCTCTAAATCATTTATACAAGTTAATTTTTTTTAAGCGGGGACGGAGAAACCGGGGACTAAGCAACGGAGTGTCTTAACACTAGGTTCCTACGGGTCCTGCGGTTCCCTCTGCCTACCCTGTCATGTGCAGGATAAAGAGTGAAGCTATAATTTTTTTTTTCAATTTTTTATTATATAAAACTAAAAGCATCCACTAACACATTTATATTCAAATTAACACAACATGGAGTCATTATAAGTAAAACAATCAAACGAATTGACCAACAGTACTCGTAGTTTAAGGGCAGCAAGCACTTAACTCAATTAAAAACACTCTAATCTGAACCCCACAGCCGCGGGGTCGGGGGTTCTAATCTGCAGGATTTATGATGATTTATACGGCGTACGCTGTCCTCGCCGCGCAATCTCAATGGGTTGTTTTGACAGATATTTAGGAGATGTTCATTTAAGTACTAAAAATATTTCCAGTGTTATTTATTTTTGTTGTATTTTTCTGAGTTTCTAAGCTTTTTTATGTTTGAAATTATTATAATATTTAAATGATGTCGAGGGATAACAGTCGCATAGATATTAATAATAGTATACTAACCCCATTTATTGTCTGTAAATATTGTAGATATCTGTGATTTTGTTATAGGTGAAGGATTTAAACTGGATCTCTTTTAAACATGCATTCTCCAACTGTGTAATGATATTTCTTTTTTCACCGTACATTCTCCTTTGTGTGTTCTCCATTCAACGTGACATTGGCGAAGTGAATTGTGCTCAACTGACACGCTCGAAACGCCATTAATAAAGAAGAAGAAGAAGAAGAAGATTAATAATAGTAAAAAACTCTCTATATTTGTTGCCGTCGTATAAATATTTTTAAAAATAAAGATATATTAATAGATGCCTTCACAAGTGTAACAAGTAACTTACGCACTATATGATATGTGTTATGACATATTATTATTAACATATACATCTGTATAGGGTGTACAGGTTACCATTATAAATTTTAACACATTATAATAATTAAATGAAGCGGAATTTGTAGTTAAATATAAACGCGACGGTTTGTGGGTTCAATTCCAACTGGGGGAGGATGACTTATTTCATTACCATTTTTTTCACTCTAACTACAAGGCAAACACGGTGTTGAGTTCAGCCACTAAACAAACCGAAACGGTAAAGAGAGTGTCAGAGCACTCCAAGAAAACGAAAAAAAAATCACAAAATTTAACAGGAAACGGCGAACGTGTTTAAACTAAATTTTACTATTCTTGCGGGATAAAGCGTGAAGCCAAACATATTATAATATTTTATGTAGAACAAATGTCTATCGTATCGATAAAATAAATATTTTGATAATTACTATAATATATTATTCTTATCAAAGTGTGATAAAGATTATCGAGCAAATAAATACGTATTGTTCATTTATATTGTATTGCATTTTAAAATGATGTACACACGTTTCAATTTAATTTTTTCAATGATAATAATTTAAAATTATTAATTTATGGTATTTTGCTTCAAACTGTATGTAGTAGGGTAATTAGAGAGAGAGCCTAGTGTCAAGACACTATCGTTTTTCCATTTCTAGTTCCAATTCGAAGCATTGTTATGGCCATATACTGTTGTTAATGTAATTTTACTCATTCTGATATTTGGATGTATAAATTATATAAAAAAAGACAGATTATAAAAAGCTCGTTTGAAGGGGTTTTTAAATGTTAAAAAAGTTTGCAAAGTTTATATTGTCTAGTTTAATTTAAAAAAAAGCTTAGACGTTGCTAAATTGTACATTTTAATATTATTTTAAGGCATTCCTTAAATAAAATATAAAGAGACTAGTTTATTCAAAAAATACCGCCCCCGGGTGGGCTCGAACCACCAACCTTTCGGTTAACAGCCGAACGCGCTAACCATTGCGCCACGAAGGCGCTTCCTATATCTCCGGAAATAGGAAACAACGAATATTGAACCTGTTAACACCCAGACATCTATCTAAAATCTAAGCTCCTTACTCTGGAAAGCAAATGGATACCAGCATAATATAAATGGGTATACAATTATAATGATATGCACTAGTATTGGTATTGGTATTGGCATTGATATTGGTGTTGGTATTGGTATTGAAATTGGAATTGATATTGACATTGGAATTGGAATTGAAATTGGTAGTGAAATTGCTATTGTAATGGTATTGGTCGATACCAATATTTCGTTACTGCACATAAGAAGAAATAAAAAAAATATCATATTTAAAAAAATCACTAAAGCAATACTTATACCTACTTTTGCTTTAGTTATGTCTGATAAGGAGATTAGATGGATAATTAATTTTTTGCTTTTTCATAATAATTATTATTGATAGTATAGTATAGTTTGTGGTACAGTGTTGAGAGGCAGGAACTCTATAACAATGTGTGAGTATGACAAGTTCTAAACTATTTTGTTGAGACTAAGTTAAGTTCGAGTAACTGAAAGTTCCTAGGTTCAAATTTGAAACGGGGGACATTTATATACTATATGTTTATATATGTATGTCATATGTGTTGTATATAATTCGAGTGTGTAATATGTAATTTATATAAGATTGCCTTTTAGTAGGCTATTTGTATATTCGATACATTCTCTTAAGTTCTGAAAGATTGATTTATTTAAGAGGAATTTAAACCAGTAAGCGTAATTATAATGAAGCTAATTTAAATTATACTATAGTTTGGACGACTCTCCTACTAACACTGTATACGTTATAGCATATTACCTTCTAAATTACTTAAACTATATTTGTTTTCTTTAT
Organism: Dione vanillae; assembly: GCA_037178615.1. Lineage (NCBI taxonomy): Eukaryota > Metazoa > Arthropoda > Insecta > Lepidoptera > Nymphalidae > Dione > Dione vanillae. Next base: position 2,454,132 of record JAZFAU010000299.1, on the reverse strand, counting down.
CCATAATATTTTATACTACCATCATATTAGACCATCATTTGAAAAAATATTAAAAAGTTAAAACTATTTCTGTTATTATTAATTTAACTTAGTTATATACTAGATAGAACGTCATAGCACGGTGGCACAACGTCAGCTTATATCGTGAAGGTAGAGGGTTCAATTACCGCTCAGGGAGATATTTTCATTTTTTACAATACATATTTTAGTTACGTCACATGACACACGATATCTCAAAAAATATAAAATTGGGAATTTTCTTAGCACTAGCTTTCCAGCTTTCCTCTGCCTACCCTGTTACATGTAGGGCAACATTTCAAGTTAAATCAAGTTATTGTATACAAATTGAAAGGTCATTATTATACATTTTTTTATACTACTTAGTCTAACTCCACGTCAGACATATTGTAGTCCTTATACAGCAACGTCAGTGTTCTCGTGGGAACTGACACGCTTTTCCAGTGTGCGAGAGTAATGCAGATATTTTTCTTGATTATATGAACTGTGTGATAACATAAAGGACATAAATATATATAAAATGAATTATAATATAAATATGTTTTTATACATAAAAAGTATACATATATAGATAAAAATGATTGCAACAATGTGTCGAAACGCGAAAAGCGGAGTCTTAACACTAGCTTTCCTCTGCCTACCCTGCTGAGCTATACAGGTATTGCTAAAACTTTAAACTTACTCTGCCTACCCTGCAATATGCGGGATAAAGCGTGAAACCTGTTAAGTTTATATAAAGAAATTCATTCCTTACTTCCAGATCGTCTCTTACTGCTAGTAGCTCCAGTGCTTGCTCTACATATGACAGAGCCTCCACCGCCTGTACTCAAAAACCGCAACGGGCCAATCGAAGGATGGCTAAATGTTAGACTGAATCAGTTTGACGCTTCCAACACTGAAACGTTTCCAATGGTATGGTAATGTGCAGTATGGTAGAATAATTAAAAAATACACACTACAGAGAAAACTATAGAGAAAATCAAAAAGAAATCACTCTAAATATTTTTATAAATTTTAAAGTATTAATATACACTGTAAATAGAAACAAATACTTAAAAAAATATATTAAAATTTTGACGCATTGATACATTTTATATGGAGACACTAACAACTATATAAGTTGCATAAAGCATATAAGAATTTCAACGTATCATGATAAAGAACGCATGCATGACGCTTGGACGTTTCCCAAGAAGAGGGGGTTCAAATCCCACTGCGTTAATTTTGTTTTTATTTTCTTTAAGTATTTTTTGTAGATATATTTATAAGTTTATATTTTTGTAAATTAATGTGTATATAAAGTGGAACTAAATCGTTAATATTTGATTAATTTGTAATATTTTTGTCCTTTACTAGCAACCAGTCAGCGGTTTCATCCATTTAACCTAATTGATTGAACGGATTTATTCTAATAATAAGAACCAATAAGAACTTTTACTGATAATAATTGAAACCACAGAACAAAAATGTGATTTTTTTAGCTTCTAACTCAACGCCGCGGCTTATCTTCCCCTCATGGGAATCGAACCCATAAATCGTCACGTTTACAGATAGATGCTATGCCTCTAGCCTATGACGGGCCTCAATTGAACTTATAAGATTTTTCATATGATATATCGGAAAATAACACCAAATTATATAAAATAGACATCGTGAATTCATTGACAATCTTAAGCAAAATTCACAAGCAATTTGCATCTTCCTAGAAACTTTATAACAAACGGCTATACCTACATATAATTACATTAACAATTATGACTTGATTAATACTGTACTATAATGAGTCAATGACACGCTATTTCAATTACTTCGACGCCACAAAGGCGCTACTAGATTATTTAAAATTATGTCATAACGGAATAAAGCGCGGCGTTGAGTTCCGCCACTCATCAAGAAATATAAATGAAAATATTTATTAACCAAATTACAATTTTTACTTCAACCTTGGCACTGTTTCCATGCTTTTGAGTGGCGGAACTCCTATTTACCCAGTTGCCGAAGCGAAGAAAATGGAAATGGAAAAATCCATCTTCCCCTCATGGGAATCGAACCTACAAACCGTCGCGTTTAATAACAGACTCTACGCCTCTGAATCACAACAGTCCTCACATATTTAAAAAATTAAATTTAAATTTGATTTTAATAATAAGTTGGCAATAATTTCCCAGAATAATTAGATTTTGATTTTAATTCCAGAGATATTACTATAACAATGAATTCGCTGTATCTGGTCAAATAGTGATTTTCGTTGGAGGTGAGTGGTCGATATCTCCCGGATGGACCACAGGCGGTCTGGCGTACGAGCTAGCGCGGAGGATAGGAGCTGGCCTCTTCTATACCGAACACAGATACTATGGGCAGACGAGACCTACTTAGTAAGTTTTAAATTATTTTTTATGGTAGGGTAGGCAGAGAAAACTGCAGGAACCGTGGGAACCTAGTGTTAAGACACTCCGTTTCTTAGTGCCTGCTTTCTTCGTCCCCGCTTTCCGCCTTTTTCGAGGCACTGCGTGTTGAGTTGCGGAACTCGACGCCACGCTTTTGCCTAGTTACCAGAGCGAAGAAAATGGAAATATAAAAATCCATCTTCCCCGAGGGGGAATCGAACCCAGATACCGTCGCATTATAGGAAGACGTTGCACCTCTGCGCCACAACGGTTTATTATGTTTTAAGAATGTTATGAAAATTCAATTAAAAAATTGGATGACTCGATATATTTATATGGCTAAAAGAATGATATGCATTTTGTTTCAAAAGTGTCTTCTCTCAATTGGAGACTGAACAACTCACCTCCCGAGCCTTATATAAAAAATAAGAAAAATGAAAAAAGCCTACACTTTATCCAATATATTAAAAAAAACTTTAATTATATCAGAAGTACTCAATTATATTTTCTAATAAACAATATTAGAGCAACCGTTAGAAAACTTTTAAAATATCAACGTAGAATTCGAACCCACGCTTCGTAGTAGCTATGCAACTCCTTTAACCACTAAGCCACGAGTTGTCATACTTAAAATTATGTTTTAATCGTCTCTATCACTTATTTAAGCCAATCAAAAGTCAGAGTAAGTTACTAGTCTCGTAAATGTACAGATTGTAATAACAAATAGCAGTAAATTAATTTGTTCCAACAACACGACCTTCAGTCCTGTCGAAGTAATTTAATTACTTTAACTTTTTAAATAAATATTTTTTCAATAAACTTCTTAAACATTGTTTAAATTAGAAATGTTATTTTAATTATTATTCGAGTATTTTGTGGGTATACAGCACAGTGGTATAATATTTAAATGAAATCGAGAGTTAGAAATTCGATATTTGTATCGTGAATTATTCGTAGCGTTCGTAGCGTTGGTTTGTGGGTGTGACTTTCACTTTAGGAATTTGAATTATTTAAATTTTTTTCTCTCTGGCAATAAGACTCAACACGCAACGCCTCTAAAGGCGGAAAGTTTGAAACAGAGTGTCTTAACACTAGGTTCCTTCTGCCTACGGCTTTTATATACTGGAGTGTTAAAAAAACGTTTGCAGGCAAACATTTAACCTCATGAATTATTACTATAACCAAAATAGTTTACAAAAATCAATATTGACATTTTCATTCCTCGCGAAACGGAGTGTCTTAACACTTGGTTCCCACGGTTCCTGCGGTTCCATTTGCCTATCCTAGTACGAGCAGGATAAAGAGTGAAGCTATAAAAAAATTCTTTTTTTAAAGAGATCCAGAAAAGTATGGCTTAATAGTTACAACACTTAACCAATTTCCAAGAAGCTCGGATCCAGAGCCCGCTACGTTATTATTATATATTTCCTTAATGTGGAACAAAATTCAAACTTTAGTAAAAATGACTCGCACTAGCTTGTCTATGATAACCGCAATAACGGAAATTCTTGAACTTATACTAATTCTCAGTAAATACTGCGTGCTATGTATGTACATTATAACGAAACCCTTGTCATCTAATTTTCATACATAATAAATGAATATTAAACGAATTTCGCCAGCTTTTAAATGAATTATTCCATCAAAGTATGAAGATAGAGCAAGAGACAGTATGGTGCAGCAGCGCCTATATATGCAACGGTTATGGGTTCGATTTGTTTATGAATTTAATTTGATCATTCTAATAACTTGAAAACCGTTATGACGCAGAGGCGTAAGCGTCTAAGTCTAAACGTCATGCTTAGAGGTTTGTGTGTTTGAATTCCACTCGCGAAAGGTAGAATTTTCTATTTCCATTTTCGTCGCTCTGGCGACTAAGCAAAGCGCGGCGTTGAGTTCCGCCACCCAACACGCAGTGCCTCACAAAAAGGGGAAAGCGAGGACGGAGAAAACAAGCAACGGATTGTCTTAAAACTAGGTTCCTATGGTTTCTACAGTTGCCTCTGCCTACCCTACCATGTGCGGGATAAAGCGTGAAGACAAAAAAAATAACTAGACATGGCGACGTTTTTTCCGCCACCTAACACGCATTATCTTGTTAGTAAGTACGTGGGAAACGGAATGACATTGTCGAAATGTTTTAGACAGAGAACGGAGAACGGAGTATCTTAGCACTAGATTCATGGCCTAATCTACTATACGCAGTATACGTATAGATATACATCGCAATAATTCTAGTAATAAATATAGTTTTCAAACTCACTCAAACTCAGACGCTTCACATATAATATGATACTATCAAAACTTTATAATGCTTAACCATTTGGATACTTAGAACTATAACTTTCACGGATATATTTATATATCTATGTATATACATGACATAAGTGGAAGGTAGAGATGGTTCTAGGTTCGATTTACGTTTATACTTGAAAATCGCTTAAGCATTATCTTGTTTGAGAAAATACGGCGTAAAGTTTAAAGCGACTCACCAATGTAAAAAAACAATATGTAAAATTGTACTTATTTTTATTTCATTTATTGCAATTTCACCAATATTTCATATTATTTTATGTATTTTTTTAACAATAATATGACAAGAAAAGTCACCTAAACAGGAATCGAATCCACGACTATCTTCATCTTCTTCACATTTATTTCACTAAATAGCACAAACCTCTTTGTAATTCTGTTAATAAGAATTAGTCATACAGTGCATAATAATCCCATCGGAACCCTGTCTTTTCGTAGACTAGCCTTTTTATGCAAATTCGTAGTACTAACTACTAATGTACGATGCTGATATCTTTATGACGCTTAAAACTTTCATCTTATACTATAGGAAGTTTGACTTTAATTCTATGAGATATCTTTATTTTAACTTATATTTATTATAGATATTCCTAATTTAAAATCATGACCCTGTAGATAATAAGTGGTAAAGAAAGCTTTTTTTCCGCCCTAGTGGGCAAATATTTGTGTGGAAATTGGGAAAAATGGGGAAATGGAAAAGTATGTACATAACAATTTAAACGTGCTGAACTAAATAAAACAGTACTTAATTCAAATCCAAACTTATTTATAAAGAAAACGTTTATATTTTACCGATTTCGACCTACAAAGTGTTTTATTACGTTCCACGAATAAAACACAAGAAAATCACAAAAAAATCACCTAAAACACAAATAATACATATACAAAGACGGACATACATACATACATCATGCATTCGGTATATCAGCATCATATTTTCAGGTAAATCACAAAATTTCCCTGTACGTTGTTGTAGTAATAATTATTGGAAGCTGTGGATATCGACACCAGCGGTGTCGCTAACAAGAGTTTGTGTTGTCATCTTTTACACCGTCACGTCACGGGTCATATTATGTAAATATGAAAATTTTAAGTTATGTTAATAATTAAGTTATGTTAGGCAAAGTAATATTGTATTCGAATTAAATTAAGTCTAAATTGAGCCAATTTCCCAGTATTTGATTGTTACAACAGCGGTTCTTGGTTTGATTCCCACTTGGTGTCTTGATTCTAGGTTCCCGCCGTCCATCCCGCTATATACGGGATAAGTATAATCTTTTATACGTATTAATATTGATATAATTAATGTTTACGATAAGAACATACAGTATAAGTTAAAAAGGCTACGGACCAAGTGTCTGTAGGGCTCAAAAAAAATTACGTTTAAATTAACCAAAATTTCTCTTATTAAAATACAAAAAAAATCAAACTCATAACTTTTGGTAAACTTACAACCATCTTACCTTACATATCATATAACATTTCATCTCATTAAATTTGAACCAACACCTTCCACCACTGCACAACAACAGTGTCATTTACAAAACCGAAACAAATAATATAAAGCATTGTAATATAATCGCTTACTCTCTAGACATCCCAACATAATATACATTCCCATAAGATTTCCATAAACACAATGTGTCTCAAAGGTGTCCTCGTCTCACGGAACTCCCGCAGGACTTGAGACAGGAAACGATGAAGTGAATAAGTTAATTATATGTAGATTACGTTGCTGTGATCGATCATGTTAATAGGACCTTATAACTATGTTAATTTTATCTTATACTTGCCTTTAAAAGCCAGGTAGGTTTTAACAAATAAAACGTTAATTTTGAAGTTGATGATGCAATGGAGAAGAGAGTCTTAACACTTGTCTTTGTATTGTTATTAACTTTCTACATAATGGACTTATTGTCTGTGCTTTTTTTTCTATTTTGTATTTTTTTATATTTTGAGTATCTTGGTCACAGAAAAGTTTTTCTCTTTTTCCACGTAATAGTGAATACGCCTTAAAATCATAACCTTAACCTTAACAAGTACTTTGAACTTACTGACGAACTGACCAGAAGTAGATTTAGAGTTAATTTGTATGCATTCTCAGTCAGAGCTAAACATATAACAGTCTTTATGTCTATATACTGCTATTTCCGGTTTTTTAGCCCAAATCAAACATTAATTATTTTACATATTTAGCTCATATATTTGCCCTAAACAACAAAAACAGCCTCAATCCAGAACCAAACACAGTACCTACATCCTAACAAAGAAGTCCAGTCCAGGTACAACGGTGTGACCCGGTGAGACCCGGTAATTTTCAGTATTTGTGTAATTAGGAGTAGCTTGTGATGCTGCGTCCGGGCTTTGTGATAGTTAGATCTATGTATATACTATATTATTGCAATATTAACCTATTGGTAGTTATTGGTTAAAGGAGCAAAGTTTTAAGGGTTTCATACTTTAAAAAGAAAAAGGAAAGTCTTGTAAAATCCCTTTGATGTCCGTCTGTCAGTGTGTCTGTGAAGATCATTTTCTAACAAGTGTGTAAAGAAATTGGAATTTTTTTTTTTTTTTTTTTTTTTTTTTTTTTTTTTTTTTTTTTTTTTTTTTTGAGGACCGTCGTGGCGCAGAGGCGCAACGTCTGCCTGTAACGCGACGAACACGACGGTTTCTGGGTTCGATCCCCAGTCGGAGAAGATGGATTTTTCTATTTCCATTTTCTTCGCTCTGGCATCTAAGGCAAAGCGCGGCGTTGAGTTCCGCCACTCAACACGCAATGTCTCGAAAACGGCGGAAAGTGGGGACGGAGTAAGCAGGGACTAAGTAACGGAGTGTCTTAACACTAGGTTCTTATGGTTCCTGCAGTTCCCTCTGCCTACCCTGCCATGTGCGGGATAAAGCGTGAAGCTAAAAAAAAAAAAAAAAAAAAAAAAGAAATTGGAATTAATATTAATTATTAGTTAATTACTTCTTGAAGCTTAAATCTATGTCTATGGAATCGGAAGATGAGTGTTTTTTTTTTTTCTTAATTTAAAGGGCTTTTTTGTGTAATTCAAAATGTTAGATACAAAACACCTAACACTGGTAAAAACATAATAAGCATATTTCGCAACGGTATAAATATATGTATATACATATATATGTATATATGTATACATTTATATATGTATATATGTATCAATACTATATTTCACCTTTCAAACAAACATTAACTAAAACCAATACAAAATTGGCAACAGCACTGCCCGATATGACGTCACTTGACGTTGGCCGAGCGCCAGCCGCCATTATAGCGACCATTACTGTTAATGATGTGACGGGGACTAATGCATTGGCACCTCCGACCCCCTGACTATGTTTATGCTAGATACGATATTGACTTATCGTTTGTTTTGTAAAGCCGTAGACGTATGAAGCGCAAAGGTGTAGCGTATGACTGTCAATTGTGGGAAAAATAGGAATTTTCATGTTTCACCTACATTTCTTCTTTCCTTCCGCTTTAGTAACTGTGATGGTATGTGAACAGAGTATTCATCAGCCTACCCAGTCATTCAGCAAGGACAGAAGATATAAATAACAGTAATAGTAATGTCATTGTTCAGTAAAAATTCATAGTACCTATAGATAATTTATTTATTTATTTATTTGTAGCATACAAAAGCAGTAACTTTAAAAGAAAGAACGTTGACACTGCTAAAGTTAAAAAAAACTATAGCGCAGTGTCAGCGCCCACGTACCTAAGATACAGATTATAGCTCCATATATATTAAAACATCAAAAACAGTGACAAAAAACAAAAAAGGAAAACAAATGAATTATATTTCAAAACAAATTATTAAAGTAAATTTTGCTCATGCTAGCGTGAGTGTGTGTATGTGTGTGTGCGTGTATGTGTGTGTGTGTGTGTTTGAGTGTAAGTGTGTGTCAAATTAAAATTAAAATTGTCGAAAGCCGTCAACAGTGTTTTCAGTCTCATCATAAGACTTAGAAGCCATTTAGAACATGTTTTCTTGCATTGTAACCGAGCTAGAGGGTAAATGTCTAAAATTTTGTTTACTTTATTGTATAGTGAATTACTTAAAAAATAATAGTGGCGACTTGCAACGGTGGTATGGCGGGATTCAATACTGCATATTCTTTTATTACGACGTTAGCATCAAATTGAATTTGAGAATGTTTGCGCAGAATTGTTGCCAGTATAAAGAGTTGGCGGACTGTAAGATCTTGACATAGCGAGTATAACGATATTGTGGAAAAAAACGCCGGTTTATGCGTGATGACTTTCAAAATTGCCCTCTGTGCCCTTTCTAGCTTTATCATGTGTTCTTGGCTGCACCTCCCCACGATGTTATGCAGTATGAGAGTATCGACTGACCCAGTGCGAAGTAGACCATTTTAAGAGTTTGGACATTTCTTAAACACTTAAACGTGTACATTAATTTTCTAATTCTAACAACTGTATATTCGATATGATTTTTCCAAGACATTGAATAATCCAACCATACACCAAGATATTTGATAAAAGGAATGCGCTCTAATTTAGGACATTGACATGAACTTGATTCACCACAAATTTTATTATTCTTGTGTATGTGGAGGCTTAAAGATACAGATGGAACATCTTGGGTACGGTTACAGAAAGTAATATATTTTGTTTTTGTATAGCTTAAAGTGAGCACGTTTTTTGAGAGCCAGTCAGTGACAATGTTTAGGACTGATTGAGCAAGGGAAAATGTTTCACTCCACGTCGCACCAGAGATTAAAAGTGCCGTATTATCAGCGTACATTATTGTTTTACATATGTTCGGCGCTAAGTAACAAATTTCATTGGCATATATCAGAAAAAGTGTAGGACCGAGGACACTACCCTGTGGAAACCCAAAAGTTACCTGCTCCTCTGCACTCACATAATCATTAACTTTTACTATTTGACGACGTCCTGTTAAGTAATTCTTAAATAATACATAAGCAATACCGCGGACGCCTATGTTATATAGTTTATTGAGCAAAATTGGAATGGAAACGGTATCAAAAGCCTTAGTAAGGTCTAGAAAGATGCCAATAGTCTTAAGCTTACCATCCAGGTTCCTAACAATAGTCGTGGACAGGTCAAGAACAGCATCATCCGTTGATTTGTCACTTCTAAAGCCATATTGATTCGTTGAAAAGATGTTAAATTTTGTAAGAAAATCTTGCAGTCCCTTGTTAAGAATTTTTTCAAAAATTTTAGACAACACGCTGAGGACTGAAATTGGCCTATAATTATTAATGCTTTTCCTATCCCCGTTTTTATAAATGGGATGTACTAGAGCTTTTTTGAACACATTCGCGAAAGCACCTGATGAGAGGCAGTTATTAAAGACATGCGATAGTATAGGCACAAGGATCCTTCTGGTTAATTTAACATCTGAAGTGGAAATACCATCCCAGCCGATGGCACAATTGTCTTTGAGATTCAAAATAATGTGAGTAACCTCGGAAAAATCGGTTAAAAATAAAGCCATACATTTTGTCAGATCTGTTTCTGAAGCTGGAGATGATATACCAGTGAAGCTAGCCATACCATTTTTAAATTCTGTTGCTAATTTTTGACCGATATTAGCGAAAAACTTATTTATCTCATTAACTGAAGAAATAGGATCCTGAGCCATGTGTAATAAATCCACAGAAGTATTTGTTTTAGACCTTATATTAGCAACCTGTTTAACGATCTTCCAAGTAGCTAATGGGTCACCCTTCGCCTTTTGAAATTCGTTTCTTTTGTACTCGCGTTCACCCTCTTAAGCAAATTGTTACAGAATTTACGATACCTAACAAAGGTAATTTTCAAAATGTCATTAGCAGGATTCCGTTTATGTTTTAAATAAAGCTTATCACGATTACGAATGCACTTTAGAAGCCCAGGCGTTACCCATGGCTTAATTATACGTTTTCGGCTAGATATATGAGCAACTCTAGTATGTTTTTTAACAATGTTTGAAAGTGTTTCAACGAGTAAGGTAGCAGCATAGTTTGGAATCTGAAGATGATAAAACATTTGAAAAATTTGCTTTATTGATGTCTTCTTCAATAGCTATGTTGTCTAATTTAATAAACATCTTTATTTCGATCCAAATTTTGGGATTTTGTAAGTATGGACAGAAAAATTGGAGCGTGATCAGTTAAAGAACATTCAAAACAAGTGAAATTGAGAGGAACTGAGATTTTAAAATTGAATGATCCAGACAGTTAAACAGCCTTGTGGGTAACACGTGAACAGGCGTCATAGAGTGTGAAGCTAATAGATTTAAGTACTCATCTCAGTGTATATCATTATTATTTGAAGAAATATTAATATTAATGTCACCCACCAGAGCCACTGTAGGAATTGAAGCCAAATCAATCAACGTATTATTTAAATTGCTTAAAAAATGATTGACATTTTTACAAGATGGTGAGCGATATATAGGCAATATAGCTAATTTACAACTAAATTTCATTTAAACACAATTAGCTTCGTCAAAAGTAGGTACCGTAGCATCGAAACCTATAGATAATGTTCTGGTTGATGCGATCTCTTCGTAGAATATGCAGAGTGAGCTTAGCTAACCGCATCCGCAACGAAGAGATACACAGGATAGTAGGTACCCGCAAGAAGTTCGTGAAGATCAGATGGTTTGGGCACGTCGAGAGAATGAGTGATGCGAGGATGGCAAAATGATATACTAAGCAAAAGCGGATGGTAAAAGAGGTAAGGGGAGATGTCGGTTGTCGAAAACACAATATTGAAAATATGGAAGGAATGAGGAAGGTCACGTAAAAAGTAAGAGGTCTCCCCGGAGAGCTTGTATAAAGAGGCTAATGAAAGTGGAGAAAGAGGTATGCAGTGATCGCAGCGTTTACCGCCCTGTTCTCTCTGACTATTCCGCTACCTCCACAAGAGATACAATGTGAAGCTATGAGTATATGTATGTACGTATGTATGTATGTATAAATGTGTGAATGTTTGTATATGTGTAGATATATAAATTCATATAGAGCCCCTGTGAAGTCAGCGTCTCATTGGGTTATTCCGCACATGTAGGATTTCCTAATCTGTTGCGAGTTCAGTAATTTCGTTCATAATCTCAATTACACTTAACTAGATGTGAACAGTCTGGGCGTCAAGTACAATTGATCGTAGGGTTGGCACTTGGCAGTTGTGTAGGAATACACAAAAACTTATTTCATAGTTTTTTGTATAAAAATAGAATAATATATATAAATAATAATATATGTTTATATTAATTATAATTTATAAAAACATAATCTATACATATACTATTATGCATTGTAAAACGTTATTATATATTTTTATAATACATTTTAACATTTGCTCTATTTTTATAGTATTATAAAAGTTGTGAAATATTCTCCTTATATATTATTTCTACATATATATATATATATATATATATATATATATATATATATATATATATATATATATATATATATATATATATATATATATATATATATATATATATATATATATATATATATATATATATATATATATATATATATATATATATATATATATATATATATATATATATATATATATATATATATATATATATATATATATATATATATATATATATATATATATATATATATATATATATATATATATATATATATATATATATATATATATATATATATATATATAAAACTAAAGAAATATACAACTTAAAACAGTACAGCGACACTTCCGCCGCGTCTCAGGTTAATTGCCGATTGTCCAAATGACCCGCGGTCAACAGATGACACAAGCCTCGAGCGATGCTTTGTTGCTGCATTCTCGAAGGAAATGAATGTTTTGTATATGTATAGCACACATATATACATGTGTATACGTTGTCTTTTTGTTATTTATTATTAAATATATCGGTAAATAGGTTATAATATATTTATTTAGCTTCACGCTTTATCCCGCACATGGCAGCAGTACCCGGCCATGTGCGGCAGAGGGACTGCAGGAACCATGGGAACCTAGTGTCAAGACCCTGTTTTCTTCAGCCATCGCTTTCCTCCTCTTTCAAGATATTGCGTGTTGAGTGGCGGAACTCAACGCCGCGTTTTGCCTAGTTTTCAGAGCGAAGAAAATAGAAATAGAAAAATCGATCTTCCCCTAATGAGAATCGACCCAGAAACCGTCGCGTTTACAGGTAGACGCTACGTCTCTACGCCATGACCGTCCTCACATTATTAATATTATATATTTATTAAACCTACATACAGATTTGTTTAACGACATATACATATATACATACATACTATGTGTTTTAGACGTAATGCATTTTGCATAACTTCACAAACTTCGTGTTAAGGTCATTTTGTTCCCCGCTTCCTGCTTCTCAAGATATAGTGTGTTGAGATGAGGAACTCAACGCTGCGCTTTATGTTGTTATGACAAATTGAATTTTGTTCAATTTAATTTATTCTGGATTAGTACCTTTTATTAGATTTTTTCTCCCAAATAAAATTATAAATCATGTGATGAAAAGAGACAGCGGCTCAATAACATGAGACTGTGGGTTCAATTTCCACTTGTGAGCATAATTTATTTTCATTTTCTGCTCTGTTGAATTTTGCCGCTTCACAACATGTTTTAAATTACCAATGTAATGCTGTAAAAAGGAAATAGTTATTTTTATTGATTTGTTAAGTGCAAACCTACAGTCAGGATAAAAAAATATTTAAAGAAAAATATAAAAAATCATGTAGCCGTATTCGAACCTGCGCCTCTTGAAAGATAGTTTCATATCGAAAATAGTTCTATAACTTTTCTACATGTAGATAAGACACGCTGAATGTAACATCATATTCAGAAGATTCTTTAATAGTTTTACTGCTTCACGCTTTCCTATGAATGACAGGGTAGGCAGAGGAAACCCATCAGTCTAAAGACGTAAGGCAGAGTAGACAGAGTGTTTCTAGTGTTGAGTGTCTTGATTTCTAAACATTGCTTTATGTGGCTGGTTTTTAAATGAATATAATTTAAATGTAATGACTCCTCCTAGTGGAAATCGAACCGACTACCTTCTGACATCAGTCGGACATATTCGCTACGCCACAACTAAAGAATTAATAGCTAATAGAATCGTTAAAAAATTGGATTGTTACCAAAAGTGCGGACTCGTGCAGATTTGAATGTTGAAAGTTTTCCAAATCCTTCTCTTTATTAATATGGAAATTTTTGTCTGAACATGGTCGTTTGCTTAACAAAGTTGAATTATAAAAATAAACTTACTTCACCTGTAAGTAAGTTCAGGAATATTTTCTTTTCGTGTCTTAAAAGTTATTGAAATGTTATAGAAATCTGTCAAAATTTGGTGCGAATAATTATTAATTTTATTATGAGGATATAGTGATACATTAGCCAGTGTCTGATGCTTCTTCTCGTTTTTGTTTTGTTATTCAGTTTTCAATACACAGACGGAGAATAGAGAGTTTTTGACTCTAGACTTTGTTTATTTAAACTCCTATATGCTCGCTTTGGAAGAAAACGTAAATCTGTATAAAATCTTATACGAATTTTAAGCAAAAATAAACAGAACTAAATTTTATTATTTACCTTACTATGTATATATTAAGGTAAATTAAAAATTAAGATCGCCCTAAATTGGCCTCAAACTTTTTACTAATAAATATTCGCAATTCCACAGTGACACCACCGCGTCAGACCTGCGCTATTTGACCGTAGACCAGGCGCTGGGCGACCTCGCGCAGTTCATACAACACATCAAGAGTGATGACTTTGAAAATGGGAGATACAAGTATGTATATACGTATATTTTTTATATCTTCACATGGCAGGGTAGAGAGAGAACTGCAGGAACCATAGGAACCTATTGTTAAGATAATTCGTTGCTTAGTCCCTGCTCATTCCGACCCCGCTTTCCGACTTTTCGACGCATTGCGAGAACTCAATGCCGCTTTGCCTGGTTTCCAGTGCGAAGAAAAATGGAAATAGAAAAATCCATCTTCCCCGAGTGACAATCAAACCCACAAACCTATATAATGCTATATATTCTAAGTACACGAAATCACTTTAAATGCAGATATAGCAAAAAAACATTTTCGTAACTAATAGCCTTTAGTTTTTACTCGATATGAACTATTATCGGCGTCGGTTTTAATTTTTTATGAAAAAAAAATAATAAATGTCTATTCAGCCACCTTCAGTCCACAGCAGAGAATAGGCTCAATTAGACTAATATAAAAATACTATTTTATTTACTATTAAAATAAAGAAATAAAGGCGTAAATTTTAAATTTACAACTTTGTTTTATTTTCATAATAAAACGATGAAAGTTAACGAATATAGACGCTAATTTGACTTTGAAAATGTATACTGAAACTCGCTGAAAATGCAACATACATTGTTATAGCGGAGTACTTACTTTTATAATTTAATTTGAAACATATTTTTACATACTAATTGCATGAACAAGTCTATTGCTGAGGGCTATTCGGTTTAATTAGAATATTTTTAATATATAAATAAAAATAAAAACTATATGAAGATAATTACATGGGATTCGTAAATTTTTTACTTTACAGTTTTTACTTCACTATGCTAAATAAGGAAATAAAAAAGCCTCATATATTTTTAAATAAATTTATACAAAACAAGGTTTATATAAATTACTTAATGATGCATAATACGCATACCAGTGCAATGGTGTTAGAGGTAACCTAGTGTTAAGACTCTCCGTAAACCATTTTCTATCAGTATCAAGACTCTACTCGGAGCTCAACGCCGCGCTTTGTCTAATCTAGGAATAAAACGGAATTATTAATTTCCCTAATCGGGAATGGAATCAAAAACTCGCATTCTTAAAGCTTTTTAGCGCTTCACAACGGTTTTATCAAAGATCAAAAATAAAGTTTAGATGACCTTGACCTTTTATACAATAAAATTCTATTTTAAATAATAAAATCAGCTGTGTAGCGAAATTAAGTCGCCCCCCGGATGGGGTCGAACCACCAACCTTTCGGTTAACAGTCGAACGCGCTAACCATTGCGCCACGGAGGCGTTTGCTATAGAATATATAAAGGAGCTTTCCAGCTTTAGTACTATTTTTAGGACTATTTTTTAATTTTACGTACCCTTATTAGCTTAACGTACCCTACATATGACGGGATAGAAGAAGAAATATTTCGAAGGAGTAATAAGCCACTTTGTTTTCAATCTTCCACCATCGACTATCTAAGCTGTTGATGTCCAGGATTGAACCTGCGACCTTCGTGCTTAGACCATTAGATACTGTCACACTTCATCGCAAAATAACATCTCTTACGTCGATTTGGGTTTAATAATATGCGTCACTGTAAACTTTTAAAATTTAGAATAAAAATTTTAAGTACTAATATTATTATTTCATCGTCTTGACTTATTAAATACTAATATTTTTAGTTCATCGTCTTGATTTGGTGAGATATTAATTTCTTAATAATAAGAACAGCTAAATAAATTGTATTTTATTTTAAGTTTACCTTAAAACCGATATCGGTGCATTTTCACAGAAACTCCCTCACAATACTTTCAAAAGAGATAAATTGCAAAGTAAACTTCGGCAAGGTTTGAAAGATCCCAGGATTTGGTACGGTTCCAACTATAAATGTTGCGGATTCACCTTTTCTTATACATTTTACTTTTGATTTTTACGAGAGACCACAGCTTAAATAACAAAAGCGCTAACTATGTGTACATTTCCGCCTGTCAGGGTTTCTGTCAGGTTGTTTGTCAGTTTATCTGGGGACAGGGCTTGACAGTTGAGGTCAAACACCTTAACGTCTTTGTGTAAGACGTGTCTTGTATTTCCTATATTACTATTGTTATAAAATTGTCGAGAAAAGGCAATTGTTGGTAATTTATAATTTTTAAAGAGTTAATCTACATTGAGCATAGAAAAATACCTAATTCCCACTCGGAGAAGATGGATTTTTCTATTTCCATTTTATTTACTCTGGTAACTAGGTAAAATGTGGCGTTGAGACCTGCCACTCAACACGCAATGCCTAGAGAAGCTGCATACAGGAAACGCAGTGTCTTTACACTACGTTCCCACGATTCCTGCAGTTCCCTCTGCTTACTCTGCTATGCGTGGGATAAAGCGTGAAGACATAAAAAAACACTAAAAGAAAACATATAAAAACTTGAAGGCAGCGGGATCGCTAAGACGATTTCCAAGGGACGCGGGTTCAAATCCCGCTGCATTCGAATTTTTAAATATTTTCTTTAAGCAGCGTGAGGGTGTTATATATAATTATGACAGATTAAAATTAAACAAAAATGTTATTATTATATAATTATAAGTAAGATTAGCTCTTAATGAGGAGAATATGTAGTCTTGAAACATGAGAGAATTACCATTAAAATAAAATATCTGTCAAATTTAAATAATTTATATCAATCATTCCTCAAAATGGGATTGAAATTTCACAATGCCCTTTTAATATCAATTATATAGGGTGTATCTGATTCGACGGCCATTATCAAAACTACTTATAGGAGAATTATTAAGGGTTTAGGTACAGCATGATTTTTCCCTTTTCACGATATTTATACGTGCTGTGTAACGCGTGAGGCAGACATCATTAAATACGAATGACGTACTACAAAAATACTATTAAACGTTGTCAATCTGTCACCTTTCATTCAAAAAAATAACTAAAAGAAAAAGAGATATATCTCTGTCCCGCTCTGACAGTACAATGTACAGTTGCGTCATACTTAAGAAATGGCGTTTTATTTTGGAACAACAATTTAAGTACTTCTTTTGTTTGAAATTTTTATATTATTTTGTTCTAGAAACGGCAACGTAGCTCTAGTGGGCTGTTCCTACGCGGGCAGCATGGCGACGTGGATGAGACTCGCCTACCCTCATCTTATCACAGCTGCCTTCTCAGATAGCGGCCCTTTGCACGCCCAAGAAGACTTTCCCGGTAAGAAACCTTGCTATGGTAAAAGGCTATTAAAAATAATTAACTTGGACTAAACGTACATTTTGTGTAGAGTTTTTTTGTGTTCTTTTTTATTAGATACACGATAAAGTGGCCTCTTGAGACCTCTTAAGGCCTCTTAGAAGAAGCAATAATCCAATGTTATAAGTGCTTGTAGAATGATTTCCAATTATGCTGGCTCTTTCAATTTCCATTCAATTCCCAACATTTCGTCGAAGTTTTAAAATTTAGCAGAAAACAACACAACCGGGAAATTAAATTTAATTTAATCATAGCCTAAAGTGAAGATCCAAACTTTATGATCCAATCCCATTCCTCGGTAACCACTAAATCGTTACTATGGGAATGAATGAATGAATGAATGAATATGGAAGCAATTACAATACTGGTCTTATATCGAATATATTATAGTATATTCTAGAACATCGATAAAGCAGACAAATCCGTGAACGTGTCGCTAGCATTAGAATATAAATAGAGAAGTAAACTAAACATCGCAAGGCTCGTGCTCAGTGCTCACTACGTAGGTGCTACGAGTACGTGCATTCCAATATGCACTTGCGTATCTAAACGATATCATGTGTTATGCGATCTCTTTTAAGAAAACGAAAAGTAAGTCCTACTCATGTTCGTATGTATCGTGTATGGCTTTTTGTATTTTGTTATTCTAATATATATGTGTATATATATATATATATATATATATATATATATATATATATATATATATATATATATATATATATATATATATATATATATATATATATATATTATATATATATATATATATATATATATATATATATATATATATATATATATATATATATATATATATATATATATATATATATATATATATATATATATATATATATATATATATATATATATATATCTATCTATCTATATATATATATATATATATATATATATATATATATATATATATATATATATATATATATATATATATATATATATATATATATATATATATATATGCTTTTTATGTACAATATTTGTTATTGATGTAATAAAGCGTCTTGTTTTACTTGTAAAAATCAAATAATAGTAACAATAATACTTACAAATATCAAAATATCTGAGCCGACAGCACAAAATCGGGAGTATTTGATAAAAAACAATTAAATTCAAATATCTTGAAAACGGTTAGATTTAGGATAGGGTGTTTCATAATCCAATCAGTCAGAAACAATGTAAAACACGCTCTTAACTGGAATAGGTCGACTTAACCTGTAACCCTGTATATATATATATGTACACATATATACACACACATTTTTATATAGGCCTTAATTATTTCAGCCGCTGCTATCACAATACGTGTAACCATAACTTAATAAACGTTTTAATTGCTGGACACAGCCTGAAGCTTCCACAGTACGAATAAAGCATCGAATAATACAAAAATTCCCTTCATATCGCTTAACTGGCTGTGTATTTTAAATATTCCACTGTTAGTTGCAGATGCAACGTTGACGAAAATTGAGCAAAAAATGCAATTTTCAGTTTTTCACGAACATATGTTGTTAAAAAAATGACTAAATGAGTGTCTATATATGTATATGTATGTATGTATGTTTGTGTCGGTTTTGACGCGTTATTCCGTTTGACTTCAAGTAAAAATATTTTGCGCGACGATTTTTCGTTTTTATTTTATTTTATTTCACATATCGTTTAGAGGAATGTGGCCAAATTTATTTACAGTTTCAATTTTCCAGCGCCGGCGTTATCGAGGAATGCCTTTATTACTCAAAATACACGTTTTCACACAAAAATGGGGAATAAAATGTTAATTGGTTTTTTTTTACTAACTTTTTCTTTATTTATATATTTTTGTCTACATCTATTTTATATTTCAATATTGTAGTTAGAAAGAAGTTATATCGCTTTTGTCGTAAACTATTTGAAGTTGTTGCCATAAAATATATATAGAGTTAGCAATGTCTTGTAAAAAGAGGATAGTCTTAGATGATACCGATTATAAAAGTGATAAAATGATGTCAATCGGGTTGTTACATGCAGGCAGTATTTATTAAATGATTGCCATTTACTCCAATTACGTAAAATTTCTGTCCGAATACACTCGAATCGGTCCACGTGTGTTTCGATGTTTTTTTATTATTAGTTGACTTCAACCACTAATGTTTTCTGAATATAGTACCCTACCTATATGTTAGATACATACAACTGACGACGAAAATGTTTTTATGAAAGCTTATATATAAGTTACTAAATGTACGCCTATTTAAGTCAAGCTTTAGTTGTTTAGGCCTAAAAGCTAATTTGGCCCACTTTCCCTTGTCCTAAGTAATAGAAATCTTAAAAACTTCTTTAATCCTATTAAATCACTATACACAATCAAAATCAAAATCAAAATTTTACCCCAAAGTATGATGCCATAAGACATAGTACTGTGAAAGTATGCAAAGTAAACAAACCTAGCAGTACCGACGTCAGAATATTCTTTAATTTTTCTAATTGCATAAACAGCTCTGCTCAGTTTATTCGCTAGGGCTGCTATATGAGCACCCCATTTAAGCTTACTATCTAGGGTCACCCCCAAAAAGACTGTGGTTTCTTCAATATTCAATTTTTCGTTATTTAATTTAATTTATATGCATTTTTTGGACTTTTGCTAACGCAAACTCTTTTTTTTTATTTAGTTTTTTTAGGATTTAAAAGTAAATTATTTATAGTGAACCACTGAGACACATGAGAAAGAGCACTGTTTACGTCGTCAAAATTATTTTTATTCCGATCAGTTTTAAATATTAATGATGTGTCATCAGCAAACAGTACAATATCCGCATGGTTCTTCACAAAATACGCTAAATCATTTATATATACTAGAAAAAGAAAAGGGCCCAGGATTGACCCCTGCGGTATACCCATCACAGCCGGAGACCCCAATGAATTTGTACCATTGATACTAACTTGACACTATCAATACACTGCATGCACCGCGTTTTTTTACTTGATGACATTTGCACTATTTACTAAAAAAAATATTAAATGTATAGAATTTAATAATCTAAAAATAGAAAATATATCTTTTTTTTATCTTCACGCTTTATCCCGCACATAACAGGATAGGCAGAGGGACCGCAGGAACCTTTGGCACTTAGTGTTGGCACGCTGTTCTTAGTCCCTGCTTTCTCCATCCCCACTTTCCGCCTTTTTCGAGGCTTTGCGTGTTGAGTGGCGGAACTCAACGCCGCGCTTTGCCTTTAGTTGCCAGAGCCAAGAAAATGAAAATAGAAAAATCCATCTTCCCGATTGGGAATCGAACCCAGAAATCGTCGCTTTACAGGCAGATGAAAATTAAATTTAAAACATATATTGGATAAATCCACCATAACATTAAACTCTTCCAAAACTTACCATAATATTTATATATTTTTTTAGAATACGTCGAAGTCATAGCAAAAGCGATAAGAGAACAAGGCGGTGAAGCTTGCCTGTCATCTATAGAGAGAGGGGTGCAAAGCATATTGGAGCTTTTGGATACGCCGGCCGGTGCGGCAAGAGTGTCACAGCTTTTCAAGTAAGTACATGTAATTTATAATTTATTTCTTTGTGACTTCTGACTTAATTGTGTCATAGTTGGGGGGTTAGTCCGTTGCATATTATTATAATTTCCAGCATCTGATTCTTCAGCCCAAAGAAATCTAAATGCACTCAAAATCCATTTATCCCTGCTTGGTTACAGTTTACTGCACTATATTGTTTACATTTACTATTAATTTATTTACAAATAGAATCTAGTACGGGTGCTGCGGCTTATTCATCAACATCAAGTAAAGCTCTTGAATGAAATGATACGAACCTAATGTACTAAAGATGAAAACATATAGAATATCAGAAAATGATAATAATACATAAAAGGTCATTATGTCAACACTCTCTAAATTCCTTTTAATTTAGAGATGGCGATGGCGATAATGGCGATAAATATTAAGACAACATTGCAAGGGAATCCGTAACCATCATATATGTAATGGTACAACCAAGATATAATTTTACAAATGGTAAAGCTAGCAACACCAGTAGCTAAAAGGTCTAGGCTCGAACCGGGTAATTATCACGCTCTCACAAATACCGTCGTGAAACACCAGCATATTAATGCTGGTGTTTCGTCTGGTAAGAGAGAGTTCCGGAAGCATATAAGATGGGTAGGTCTGGGTATTAGGTTGGCAACGCATCCACATTCTATCAGGTTGTGGATGTCTATGGGCGAGGGTGTCCACTTAACATCAGTGGCCCTACTGTTCGTTTGCCGTCTTATAATATAGAAAAGAAATTAAAACTTCTTAAACTACAGTTTATTAGAAATATATAACATATTGGAACGGCTTAGTCTTGAATTTGAACAAAAACTTCTTCATTTTCCAGCACGTGTACTCCTCTACAAGCGTCGTCTCCTTTAGACAGGGCTACCTTCTTCTGGTACGGTATAACTGAGACGTTCGCGTACTTGGTGCAGTATGCGACGCCGGGGGACATCCCTACAGCTTGTGAGGCAATTACTAACACTACACAAGGTATGCTTTTTTTGGTTTCATATATATATATATATATATATATATATATATATATATATATATATATATATATATATATATATATATATATATATATATATATATATATATATATATATATATATATATATATATATATATATATATATATATATATATATATATATATATATATATATATATATATATATATATATATATATATATATATATATATATATATATATATATATATATACCGTTGGACCGTTGTGGCGCAGAGGCGCAACGTCTGCCTGTAACGCGACGGTTACTGGGTTCGATCCCCAGTCGGAGAAGATGGATTTTTCTATTTCCATTTTCTTCGCTCTGGCATCTAAGGCAAAAGCGCGGCGTTGAATTCCGCCACTCAACACGCAATGCCTCGAAAACGGCGGAAAGTGGGGACGGAGTAAGCACGGACTAAGTAACGGAGTGTCTTAACACTAGGTTCTTATATAGTTCCTGCAGTTCCCTCTGCCTACCCTGCCATGTGCGGGATAAAGCGTGAAGCTAAAAAAAAAAAAAAAAAAAAAAAAAATATATATATATATATATATATGTAAGAGAGAGTTCCGGAAGCATATAAGATGGGTAGGTCTGGGTATTAGGTTGGCATATAAGATGGGTAGGTCTGGGTATTATATATATATATATATATATATATATATATATATATATATATATATATATATATATATATATATATATATATATATATATATATATATATATATATATATATATATATATATATATATATATATATATATATATATATATATATATATATATATATATATATATATATATATATATATATATATATATATATATATATATATATACATATATATATATATATATATATATATATATATATATATATATATATATATATATATATATATATATATATATATATATATATATATATATATATATACATGGTAAAATAAAACAAGTAATATTTTCAAAAATAAAAATAATGTTTTTTCTAACACAATAAATAATTAAATTATAGTTACTTAAAGAAAACATATAAAAATTTGAACGCAGCGGGACTCGGCGCGGACAGCGGGACTTTATATGGTTTCTTTAAGTATTTTTTCTATCCTCAGTGTGGATTAACACTTTAAAAATCATAAAAATATAAATTATTGTTTCAAAATAAAACGCCATTTGTCAAGTACATGTTTGTCAAGTAGTACATTTACGTACACAATTCAGTCTGAACGGCAAAGAGGTATATCTCTTTCTCATTCGGTTGTTTCTTTGAATGAAAGGTTACAGATTGACAACATTTAATAGTATCTTTGTAGCACGAGATCTTTACGTCATTCCTATTTAATGATATTACCCCACGCGTTACACAGCACGTATAAATATCGTGAAATGAGAAAACTGATCCTGTGCCTAAACTACTGATAATTTATTAACTACTTTTTTTTGTATATAGTTTTGAAATATTTTACTCTATAGCTAGTTTTGAGTACAATTCTGTTTTATTGTTTTTTTTATTTTAAAAAATGCATATGCTATTTTAAAAAATGCATATGTTATAGAATTTTGAGGATTTACTTTGAAACAAATCTATATACTTGTATTGCTTTTAGTATTTATATAAGAAATGTGTTTTGTATGAGTAAAAAGTATATAAAACAACAATGAAAAAATATTCGCCAGTAGATACTATAAAAAGTAACTCCACGGCGGGGAATCGAACCCCGGTCTCCCGCGTGACAGGCGGGGATACTCACCACTATACTACCGAGGATTGTAACGAATACTGCCAATTTCATATATAAATATTGCATATATCATATCATTTAAGCTGGAGATAGTAAATATAACTACAAATGAAGATAATTTTGCTTTCATTTCCCTACATTTTCTGGTAAATTCATACATTTAACCATTGAATGTGTGAGTACAGGTACTTCCTGTAACAGTAGGATACTGTTTGACATTGAACACATACACATATATAGCTTTAGTATTAAAAAAATAATATTATAAACAGCTTGATTATATTCATATGTAGATATTTAGTCATCAGTGGTTACCTCTATAGTGTGAAACTAACCCAAGGTACGTGCTGTCTCAAACAGTACTGTGGTTAAAGAGTTCAACTTCTCAAGTAATAACGTGTTGAATTTACATTTCTTTCAATTAGAAAATAAAATATTTTTAAGTTGTATAGTGGCTGTAATATATTGATTTGAAAATACATATATATGTATACATGTATATATGTATTGCGTACGAAACAGGGACTAAGTGTCTTAACATTAGGTTCTTGTGGTTCCTGCAGTTCCCTCTGCCTAAGACATAATATAAACATATATATACATATATACTTGTATATTCACGGCAGACAATTCCCTGGAGCGCCTCGCCGCGTGGGTGAGCGCCCACCCGTGGACGCAGCCCTGCATTGAATCCCGGTACTCTGAGCAGATTGCAGTGCATACCAATGTTAGCTACGACGCGCCTGGCTCTAATAGTAAGTAATTATAGTACAAATCTACCTACATTTATTTTGTTTTGCGTTTATTTTTTTTTTTTTGTAATTTTAGATATAGGGATATTACTTAAAAATAGTAGCGTAGCATCTGTTTGTGGGTTCGATTCCCACTCGGGGAAGATGGATTTTTCTATTTCCATTTTCTTCGCTCTGGCAACTAGGTAAAGCGCGGCGTTGAGTTCCGACACTAAACACGCAACGCCTCTAAAAAAGCGGAAAGCGGGGATGGAGAAAGCAGAGACTAAGCAACGGAGTGTCTGAACACTAAGTTCCTGCAGTTTCCTCTGCCTACCCTGCCATGTGCGGGATAATACGTAAAGCGTGAAAACTTAAAAAAAGCTAAACTTGACTTTATTTAGGTACCGTTTTTACGTGTTTTTTAATATTTTTATTGTATCAAAGTTTATTTGTGCACTCCAGTTGGAACATTGATTACACCTACATATATAATGTAATATAATGTGACATAATATTAGTATATCTAAATATTTAAAAGCTTTTAACTAACTTTTAGAAGTACTACTTCTTTGTTTGCGTAACCCCGGAAGCTTGATTACAAAAAATATTTAATGATAATTTAGCACAATTGTACCAGAAGCTTTACAGAAAACATTACCTACACTTTAAAATACTTAAAAGCTCTGCTCCTAACTGGATCTAACTTAAAGCTTCCCACACGATAGATTCATAAATAAAACCATACAATATTCCCTTACTTTTTCACTCATTTAGTAGGTCAAGGAAAATATGTAAAATAAAAAATATTACCATAACAATAAAGCAACTTTCGATTTCATTTGTTTAAAATGCTTGTCGCGTCGCGTCACGTGACAACAGATGAATAATGCAGAGTTTGGATATTCGTTCAAAATACCTGGTATATGTTTGGTAGTGATAACACCTGGTGGTGGAACTGTGTGAATGAAGGTCGTCAGTTCGATTCTCAATTGAAGTTTGTTGCTTTCATTTAATAGTATGTCAGTTAGCAGATCAAGACGCCTTTTTCTTTTTCAGTCATTCAGAGCCATTTCCTTGATATAGTAGTTAAAAAGATGAGATATTTATCAGCCAACTTTGTTCAACAAGGTTCACCAACTTTCGTTCCACTTCCATACATTTATTAGTAAAGGGTTAATGTAAGTGAAAAAGCTTTTACCCTAACTCGAACCCACAACCAACGAGTCAGTCAATCATTTAATTACGCGCGATTTAATTGCGCTACCATACTACTTTTATTGGGAAAAAAGCACTTTTTGCTTACATTCCCCATAATGTCACAATAGCTTTGATTTAACCATTTTTTTTACATTTTCAGTGCGCCTATGGACGTACCAGACGTGTGTCGAGTACGGCTGGTACCAGACTACCACCGGCAGCGAGCACCCCTTCTTCAACACTGTACCATTGGAGTATTTCCATCAAATGTGTAAAGATTTCTTTGGAATTGAGTGAGTCATGTTGTTGATATATTGAGAAAATATATACGATTATTTTAACTTTAACTACAATTTAAGTTGTAATAGAACTATTGTCTCATATTTAGTAAGAAAAAATATCAATCAACATTACTTTAGCTATATTATATATTTAACTTCTAGCTTCACGCTTTATCCCGCTTATTGCAGGGCAGAGGGAACTGCAGGAACCGTATGAACCTAGTGTTAAGACACTCCGCTACCCATTTTCTGACTTATTGAGTCATTGCGTGTTGAGTGGCGGAACTCAACGCCGCCTTGCCTAGCCAGAGCAAAATAAATGTAACTGAAAAAAACTATCTTACCCGAATCAAATCAAACCCATATACTGTCACGTCAACGTACATTTGTGAAAAAAATACATAATAATATATTCAATTAATTGTATATTATTATTTTTATTTTATTGTCATACTGTCTAGTCTCGGTAAATGGAATATAACAGTATATACCAGTATATAGACCTAGGTCAAATAAAAAAAATGGAATGGTTAAAAATTTTCTTACTCTTCTTCACGTGTTTAAAATCGCTGCCTTTTGTAGAAGAGCATAAGCGTATGGAGGAAAACCTAATCTATTAATAGATTGATGGAGGCTCTTAGGAATAACGCCTGTGGTAGAAATAACTTCTGGTACTATTGTTACTAATTACTAGTACATTTTAAAGAACGCGGCATTAGCGTAATCATTTCGAATTTGGTTAGGTAGTGGGAGGAGCTCGGACAGTGAAGACGAGCGTTAATGCATTTTAAATTGGCCCTTTAAACCTACACTTGGGTCGCAAGTACCAAGCGCTGCTCGGAGCTCCTCTTCCTACAACGCAATGGACACACACGGTGAATCCATGGAATGCTTAGCACTTTCTTCTCACTTGTTTTATTATTTTACCAAGTTCATAAAAGCTAGTCAATACTGTTCTTTAAGTTAAGGTCGCAAGTACATCTACAACCTGTATATTACATTAATTTTATATAATTATTATACTTTACAGGTTTAACGAATCCCGTCTCCGTTTCGGCATAGCTCGTACAAACAACATGTTCGCTGGTCTCAGCTATATACCTGATCGCGTCATATCAGTAGCAGGCACCCACGACCCGTGGTCTCCCATGGGGCCCGACGCCTCTCACGGGGGATACCTGGCGCCCGTGTACGTCGTTGACGGGATCTCACATTGCAGGGCTATAAGGTAGATTTTGATATAAAATCCTTTAAAGAAATCCTTTTTTTTTTATTTAGTAGAGTTAAGTAGGGTTAGTTTTCAGGAATTTGCGTGTTGAATGGCGAAAGTTATCACTTTTTTCTGGTAGAGTAAAGAACTGAAAATACCTACAGTGCCATCATTCCTACCCTACTTAACGTACCTACTACACTGTAAGTTATCCACAGCTAAGGTTGAGACTGGACGTTTAGTCTCTTTAGGTTCTCTCAGACTCTACTCTCTACCTACTTACTAAATACAAATACAAGATAAATAAAATGTCTTCTACAATATGTGAAAAAGTAAATTGGAAGTTTCAACTACTCCAACAAAAAGTTATTCTACAGCAACTTGGTTTACCAAAAACTTTAAGTTGACATATTTTCTTTATTTATAAAAACAATAAAAATTTGAGGACCGTCGTGGCGCAGAGGCGTAAGCGTCTGCCTGTAAACGCGAAGGTTTGTGGATTCGATCCCCAGTCGAGGAAGATGGATTTTTCTATTTCCATTTTCTTCGCTCTAGTAAACTATGCAAAGCGCGGCGTTGAGTTCCGCCAGTCAACACGCAATGCCTCGAAAACAGCGGAAAGCGGGGACGGAGAAAGCAGGAACTAAGCAACGGAGTGTCTTAACACTAGGTTCATTTGGTACCTGCAGTTCCCTCTGCCTACCCTGCAATATGCGGGATAAAGCGTGAAGGTAAAAAAAATATATCCAAGTACACATAACCGACCACATATATGTAAAGATTACCTAAATGAAACTCTATTACATACAACTTTACAACTTTACTCTCTTATCAACATTGATCTATCTCCACCAGACCGACGGGTACCAACGAGTCGGAACAACTGGAGACCACGAAGCAAGAGATCTTGCTTCGTATGAGTATGTGGATGTCGTCGACCCCAGTACTGTCTAGCGCAGGCGTCGCAGTATTTTCTCCGATTCTAGTACTAGCTGTTTTATGTGTCACTATGTGGAATTAACATACATACATATATATATATATATATATATATATATATATATATATATATATATATATATATATATATATATATATATATATATATATATATATATATATATATATATATATATATATATATATATATATATATATATATATATATATATATATATATATATATATATATATATATATATATATATATATTTGTGTAAGAAAATTTTTGTAATCAAAATAAAAATAAAACCACCTGCTTTATCTGTTTATAACGGTATTTATTTACTTCTACGTGTTACAATTTTGCGAAGCGAATCATTAGCGAAGGGTCACCAGTGTTAGGGGGTACGAAGACACGAACGGACGTACATACAAAAATAATATACAACTATATATATACATATATATAAAATCACAAAAACTAATTTCAATTCGTATTATCAAATAACACGTAGCTTACACATATACAAATAATTATAATCGAATGAAAAACTAAACATAATCGATTTTTTGTACAAAAAAAATAACATATTAAAAAAGTGCCAAAACATCTTCATACCCCATATATTTTATATATAAAAAAGACGATTATAAAATATAATTCATATATAACGTTAATCGATTTGTCTATTTATTCGAGATATACATAAATATCAAAAATTGCCTAAAATCAATACAAAAGGAGTTATTTGGTTAAACATTAACGTACAAAATATATTTTAAATGATTACATTTTAGGGGATTTCCATAGTAAATTGTTTTTTGGTCAAAAGAAATAAATAGTTTAACTATTTATTCGGTTAATTGATTCGAATAATCAATTGTATTTATTTGTATTCTTACAAGTGACGTCATACTTGTCTGGTCAAAGGACAAAGAGGCCTAACCGTATATATCGCGTATTTACTATAACATGATTACATTATTGTATATTAAATAAAATATTTATAATAGCTTGAAATGAAAACCATTTTTGTTATCACTTTGAAAATTCCAAAAATTTGGGTTACGTCATTTTACTTTGATGTGAATGATTTGATACTTTTTTTTCTAATATTATTTAATGGCTCTTTCTTTGTATATATTTATTATTTACAAAAGTGTATATTACTTTTTAAATTATATTTTATGACAAAAGTCTAAGTGATTGAATAATTGTAGCACAACAAAAAAAAAACAAAAGATGAATCACTTAATGTCTTTCTATTTTCTCCGCAAAAACAAAGACTAATTTAAATTAAATAAAAAAAAATAATAATTAAATATGGAACCGATTTTAATTTTTTTATATCCAAATTAATTAGTATACAAAAATAAAAACAAAATAAACCCAAACAATTTTAAATTAATAAAAAAATTAAAACAAATAAATTGAATAAAAAATAAACCTAATCTGTTCGGTTCAATTAATTGTATAAAACAATTCAATAACCAATTAATTGCTTATAGCATTAAATTGAATAAATATCTCACATCACAGTCCGTCTCCACGAAGACGGCGGCGTATGACGAGTACTAGCTTCATATAGCGTACGTGTATTTTTGCCAATTAGATATAACTGAGACCGTCTGAAGCAAAAAAAACGTTTCACATTTTATGTTAGAGGTCCGGTATGCGATTGAGAATTTTGCTTATTATACTTGTTTATGTTTATATTTATATATATATATATATATATATATATATATATATATATATATATATATATATATATATATATATATATATATATATATATATATATATATATATATATATATATATATATATATATATATATATATATATATCTATATATATATGCGGAGCAAATGGAAGGAGATTAATATAAATTAAAATAGTTCAAATGTTTAAATATAATACTTTAAAAAATCATAAAATACATATGTTTATACATTATAACTTTCAAAAGACAAACGAAATCTTCAATTTCAATAAAAGAAAGAGCCATTCTGTACATAACATCAACAACATTATATTCAATATATACAATAACATATGGAAAAAGATATATAAAAAATTAAATAAAAAAAACTGATTTTAAATCTGAATGACATATACCTTAGCTAAACTGAAACGACGCTAAAATGGCATTTACTAATACTAATCGAAATAGACAGGTGTATGTACATACTAGCCTATTATATATATGTGAATGTATGTGGAGGTTGAGATATATATTGAAAATTTCCAAAGAAAACGGTCACCCATCCACGGATTTCCGTAGTTAATGTTGCTTTACTATATTTGTATTACACAATTAATATGGCATCGGCAAGGTACTTGAAATGATCATATAATATAACACCCAGTGTGTATATATATATATATATATACATATATATATATATATATATATATATATATATATATATATATATATATATATATATATATATATATATACACATATATATATATATACACATATATATATATATATATATATATATATATATATATATATATATATATATATATATATATATATATATATATATATATATATATATATATATATATATATATATATATATATATATATATATATATACACATATATATATATACACATATATATATATACACATATATATATATACACATATATATATACACATATATATATATATATATATATATATATATATATATATATATATATATATATATGTGTGTGTGTGTGTGTATGTTTTATGTATGTATGTTTGTACAAAAGCTATGAAACATCAAAGAGAAACAAAATTTACCACCATTTTAATTAAATATTGTCAAAATAATAATACTCTACAACATATCGTATGACGTACAGACATTATTTACAAACTCATCGAAGCTTACATATTATATGTTCATATGTATAATATATATGTATAAATGGATACACTTTCTATACAACATAAACAAAAACGCTTAATGGAATTATATACTTAATTAGACACAAAAAAATTAATACTAGTATGGAAGGTAACAACGTTTAATTAAAACAGAGCGAAACCTAAACCGAATTCTATGAAACTTCATACGACATATTAAAAACAATTTTAGTCTTCGAAAATATACCCATGTATGGCAAAGTCTAAACATAATATATACACTGACAGTCAGCTAATTAACTACAACATATTATATCAATTACATTGATGTACATAGAAGTGTTACGTCGGGGAGACGACGGAGAGATGTGGACTTTCTGTTGGGAGTCGACTAACTTAAAGTCCGGGGAATCAACCCCCGTTGCTCGGTTGGTCCTGGAACAAAAAGGAAACGCATATAATTATTATATATACATACATATAAATAAACAAATATTTTTTTATATATATGTAATTCATTCTCTTGGGATTCGGACCCACAGCTCTTGTGTTACATATAGACATCGTTCAATGAGATATCATAGCCTTGGCGTAGTAGTTTAACACAAATTATTTTAGAGAATTATAACATATACACTTGAGTCGTGGGTTCGAATTCCGTTCACTACACTGTATATGAGAACATATTTAAATGAACGAGGTGTTTCGCAAAACATACAACATAATAATGTAACAGATATGAAAGTATTAAATTAATTAAAATAATATATATTATATTTTTAATTTCAATACGTGGAGTGCGTAGGTTTCAGAGGGGCTCAATTCGATATTTATTATCAAATCGGGCTCCTCTGACACTCCTCCGTTCGCTCTATCTGATGTACACATGTGATCATGTTAGTGATTCTAAGCTGAAAAGTTATAAATAAAAATAAAATAATAAAATACCCCAGCACGCACCTGCGCCCGCGCCGCGCGCGCGTCCTCCTCCTCGCCGCAGTCTGCAACACACGGACGCACGCACGTTACGGACTTAACCAAATACATACACGCTCATTTGTTTTAGTTCTATTTAAAAACTCTATTTAAAGTATAAAAATGGCGTTTATTTGCCTACTTACAAAAATTCTGTATATACAAAAAACATCAAACCAAATATTAGTAAACATATTCATACAAAAAGAATTAAAGAAAACACCACATTTGTACTCTAATAAAGTATAGTATTACTTTGATTTTATTACTTTATGTAAGTAAAAGCAGGGACTGAGCAACGGAATCTCTCAATAGTAGGTTTCTATAGTTCCTCTGGTTCCCTCTGCCTACCCTGCCTACCCTGCCATGTGCGGGATAAAGCCAGAAAACATAAAAAATTAAAGAAAGTACAGTACCACGTTACCTAAATAGAGTAACAGTATTATGTTACTTCAATAAAGTACAGTGTTACTTTAATTCTGTTACTTAAACAAAGCACAGGACTACTCCAGCCGTCTCACCAGTGGTGCGCGCGCGGCGTTGAGCGCGGTCGGCGCGGTCTCGCGCGGCGCTGAGCTCCGCCCGCAGCGCGCGGCGCTCGAGCTGCGCGCGCGGGAGCGCCGCCAGCGCGCCGCCCAGCGCCGCCTGCAGCGCGCCCGCCAGCGGCGCCAGCCGCGCCGCCAGCGCCGCGCCCGACGCGGAGCTCAGCTCCGCCAGCTCCGACGTGTCGCGTTCGTTCAAGTGCGCTGCTGTAGAGTTGATATTTGTTTTGAGTTGATATTTTTTATTGATATAAAAATTAAGAGTATGTAATATACATATGTTCATGTCTTGAGCACCCAATGAACCAAGGAGTTTGCAAGGGGACGCGGAAAAATTTGAACGCAAAGGGTTCTTTAAGTAATTTTTCCTTCCTCAATGTGGATTGACACTAAAAATCATAAAAATAACCAAAAACTATGTAACAGAATGCAACGCCACCTATCTTTCACAAAAGCAATTTTGTAGTCATTAAAAAATTAAAGTGTTTCTTCTTTAATGGGAAACAAAACCTAGGACCGTCCAATTCCATTCTCCTCCGACTCACCCAGAGGCGCCTCCGCCCCGCTGCCGGCGTCCCCGGGCAACACCTCGAAGGGCGCGTCACAGTCCGCGATGACGTCACACGCGCCCACACTCGTGTCCACTATCCGGGCCTCGCTCGCGGACAGATCTGATGACTTGTCGAGGTTTTCTTGCTCTGTAATATGGAAAAATGAACACTAACGTTAGGTGTTTAAATTATATTTTCACTAAAAGCACAATTCATGATAATTAGTTTGGATTTAACACCTTCACTTGAAATTATGTCATCATTTGCAAAAGAAGATGAAATCTTGCAACCTATGCGGCGGTTGTCGACCAAATTATGTGCAAAAATATATAGAACAGTGTTTTTAACACGTGCGGTGTCACTGTCTGGGCTGTTGCTATTAGATATAAGAATTAAGGAACATTCGAGTGTCTTTCTTCAGTACAATTGCGGGAAGTATATTTAAAGTGGACAATTCTGTCGAAATACCGACAGACGAAAAGTCCCACTTGGAAAAGACTAACAAAAACCAAGAAACCTGCCAATGAACCTCAGATTTTTTGCGACATATAAGCTATCAAACAAATGAAGCTCAGGTCGGGTGCTGGGTTTCCGAAATGGATACTCGATATTGAATTAAATTTACGCATACAACATAACGAATGAATGGCACATAATTTGTTAAGATTTGTTTCTCTGTTGCTTCGTCCCTGCTTTCCGCCCTTTTCGAGGCATTGCTTGTTGAGTGGCGGACCTCAACGCCGCGCTTGTTTAGTTGCCAGAGCGAAGAAAATGGAAATAGACACACATCTTCACGCTGTATCCCTAGCGGGGTAGTCAAAGAGAACGTATCGCCAAACGCTGCGGTCCCTGCATACTTCTTCCGCCTCGTCCACTGTCGGTAACCTCTTCATACAAGCTTATGTGGAAACGATCTTCCAATCAAACTTCAATTGTTTCGTTATCCAACTATAATATTCCACACTACTGTCCAGTATTACTGTCGTTAATAGAATACCCCCATTACCACACTACTTTTTAAACATTGAGAAAATTTTGCTATTTTAGTATTGCCATACTTAAATGACAACATTAATATAAACAATGAAACTGAAACTTACTAGATGTTATATTAATCATTACATAGTATACAATAATGGCTAGACACTCACCGCGCGCGCGCCGGCACGCGTCGCACCGCCCGGCGCGCGCGGCCACGGCGGCCGCCTCGCTCACCGACATGGCGGCGTTTAACGCCTCCGTCAGCTGGCTGGCTGCGGGCGACACACGTAAGGCAGGTTATATTACTGTTTTAATTCTTGTTGGTAAAGAGCGGCGTTGAATTGCGAACATTTCGGTAATTAAAACAATTGGGGAAGAGTGAAGAAAAATTACTTTATAATTTAATTATTTTACTACGTTATATAAAGCGGGATATCCATTATGTATATATTTACATTATCAATATATTAGACTTGTACTCTTTAAGTTCTTCTTAACATTTTTTTTAGCTTCACGCTTTATCCCGCACATGGCAGGGTAGGCAGAGGGAACCAGAGGAACCACAGGAACCGTGGGAACCTAATGTTAAGACACTCCGATGCTTAGTCCCTGCTTTCTCCGTCTCCGCTTTCCGCCTTTTTCGAGGCATTGCGTGTTTAGTGACGGAACTCAACGCCGCGCTTTACCTTGTTTTCGAGCGAAGAAAATGAAAATAGAAAAATTCATCTTCTCCGACTGGGTATTGAACCCAGAAACCGTCGCGTTACAGGCAGACGATGCGCCTCTGCGCCACGACGGTAACCACGTAAAATAAATTCAAATGTCAATATATTAATTTCTTCAAATTTTCGCACATAAAATTCGCATTCGCAAAACATAATTTCAACTACATCAATCCAAAGTATAATGCCATAACACACAGTACTATGACAGGATTTTATATCAATTAACAATCTAGTTTTCTAACAATAAAAGCCATATCTATATGTATACAAAATGAAACCTATACAAAATAACCAAGTACATACCCTGCGCCTGCGCCGCGAGCAGCAGCTGGTGCAGGTCCGGCGCCTCGGTCTCGCGCGACGTGTTTAGTTCTCCGCAAACGTCTGGAAATAACCATATAAGAATTTCATTGTATAAAAAATGGCTAAAAAAGTATTTTATAATCTAATTTTTATATCTTTTTTCACGCTGTATCCCGCACATGGCAGGGTAGGCAGAGGTCACTGTTAAGACACTCAGTCGCTTAGTCCCTGATTTCTCTGTCCTTGCTTTTCGCCTTTTTCAAGGTATTGCGTATTAAGTGGCGCTATCCAATGCTGCCCTTCGCCTAGTTGCCAGTGCGAAGAAAATGGAAATAGAAAAATCTATCCTCCCCTTATGGGAATCGAACCCACAAACCGTCGCGTTTACAGGCAGACGCTACGCCTCTGCGCAACATTCATATCAAAATATGAGAATTAAAACACAACATTCCATACATATATTTATTTAAAATATATACTTTCCCAAAAAACTCGTTGTCTTTAAATTCGGCTCACTAAGGACATTCAAACTTGACAACGTCATACATAAGATGAAAATATGGACGGAATTGTTGCTTCTCCGTTCCCGACTTTCACGGCCACCTTCAAATTGTACCACCACACCATATTGCTTTCAATTTCGAACTAATATAATATTAAATAAGCATTATTATTAGTTTTATTTTATTTTTATTTTTTTAAAAGATGCGTTGAGGAGTTTCTTTCGCCATGTCTTCTCCTCCATGACGAATCACCTTTCGAAACGGTAATAGATAAAAAAAATTGACGTACATAAGTGTATCTATGATATCTATATGAATAAATGCTTTTAGTTTACGAACTAGTCTTAACGAGGACGGAGAAAGCAGGGACTAAGCAACGGAGTGTCTCAACACTAGGTTCTAATGCTTTCTGCAGTTTCCTCTGCCTACCTCGCCAAGTGCGAGATGAAATCGTGAAGCTAACACAAATTAAGTGGGATAAGTTATGGGCGTGGTCACACAAAGATTGCAAAAACGTGAGCTTCTGTGAGCTTCAAATTGTACTCCACGTTGCTTTTAGCTTAGAACTAGTGTTACGAACGACGACTCACCGACTTGCCCCAGCGCGTCGGCCACGGCCAGCTCGGCCACGTGCGCGTAGCTGCGCGGCGGCACGCCCAGCAGCTCGCACACCAGCGCGCTCTTGGCCAGCAGCGCGCGCGCCACCGTCGCGTCCAGCCGGCGCAGGCGCTCTGCGGGACACGGGGGAGCGGTACTGCTGCTGCAGCCAGTGCTGTGTGCGTCACTGCGCACTGAACGAGCGACTGGCTGCAGGAGGCGAGGGACAGGAGACGGAGAGGGGTGGAGGGGGTCGCTATATATGCTTAAAAGTAGACTAAACAAAGTGATAAGGTGACTGTAATTTTGTCAATGAACGGTATTTTTATTTATTTAAAATAAGTAAGTATCAGAGAACCGTCGTGACGCAGAGGCATAGCGTCAGTCTGTAAACGTGACGGTTTGTGAGTTCGATTCCCACTCAAAGGAGATGAAATTTTTTATTTCCATTCCACGCTCTGGGTTGAGTTCCGACTCCCAACAGATAACACCTTTAAAAGACGGAAAGCGGGAACGGAGAAAGGCTAAAGCGCGCCCTCACCGTGCTGCGACAGCACGCGCCGCGCGGTGAGCACGGGGTCGCGCGCCGCCAGCGCCGCGCCCTGCAGCGGCGGCGGCGGGCTGCCGCTGTGCGTGCTGATGCGGCCCACGGCGGACGGCCGGCTGCGGGACAAGGGGTGTTACATATTTATATGTATTATTATTAGTGATGTAACCAATATTCGCATTCGCGAATATTTGCATATTTTCGCACATTCGTATTCACATTTACATTCGCAAAAATATCTGCAAATGTTTTACGAATAATTAATGTCAAAAAAATAAAAATTTGTTTTTTCGTTACTTCCATTGAAATCAGTTACAGTTACTTTTTATATTTTTTTATACAAAAAATAGTAACTCAACTTCGTAATCACATTATCAGCCTTCATTACATCTCATTAAAACATTTTTTTTTCGCACTATAAACAAACAAAAACAAATTCTTTCTCTCTTTTAAAAAAAGTTTCTTCAGTTATTATTTAGTTGTTTTATGTTATATAATCATCTACTTAAAAGAATTACTAAATATTCGCATTCACATTCGCGAATGTCAACAAAATGACATTCGTTACATCATTAATTATTATATATATTATATATTTAAACAATTTAAACGGACGCTAATTATAACACAATATTATATATATGAATAAAACAATTTAAACGAATCGGTCGCCTGTATTGACAGTTCACACATTTCGAACACTTTGCAGTAGTCCGTAGTCATACAATCAGCTCATTCTGCAGGAATCCAGGGCAGTACGCGAGGCAACTCAGGAACCGTTGGCGGTAGTTTGATATAATAATTATATCAAATGACAGACGAATGCCACCTCAGTCTACCTGCGAGTCGTGACCACGGACTATTACAAAGTGTTCGAAACGTCGGGTTTCCAAAAAATTTCAATATACGCGATTAATCAGTTTAAATTGTTTAATTTAAAATTTATAAAAATAACGTAAATCAAAAATCTTTTAAAGATTTTTACAATGTTAATCCACACCGAGAACAGAAAAAGAGGAAGAGAGTGCGGTTCAAATCCCGATGAAATTTTTTCTTCTTTTGTTTTCTTTAAGTACCAAAGATCTTATTAAACTATATTATAGTACATACTCACAAACACAAACACAAACATAAATAACACAAAACAAACTCACCTCATCCTCTCATCTTCACTATCCTTTTCTCCGGAAGCTCTCTCTTCTCTGTCTTCCTTCTCTTTCTCTAGTTCCTTCTCGTCTTTTTCTTTCTCGTTCTCCTCCCTCTCCGTGGACACCCCATCTCTGT
Organism: Dione vanillae; assembly: GCA_037178615.1. NCBI lineage: Eukaryota > Metazoa > Arthropoda > Insecta > Lepidoptera > Nymphalidae > Dione > Dione vanillae. Next base: position 2,415,821 of record JAZFAU010000299.1, on the reverse strand, counting down.
CCTGCTCCCTCTCGGCGGATATCCTATCTCTGTCCCGCTCGCACGTGTCGGCCGGAGCGCTAGATGTTGACTTCTCTGAGGCGTCTGATGGGTTTCTTGATACGTTAACGGCTAAAAAATTATTAACAAATATTTTAATTTATTATTTATGTTTCAAAATAATTACAGGTAAGGGGAAATTGATTACTTTTATTTCATTGTTTTGATAAAGAGACAAAGCGTGGTGTTAAATTCCTTTGGAAATAAGAATGATATAGAGGAACGGATTATATTAATTTTTTTATTTTTTTTTTATTTTTTTAAGTATCAATTACACATTTAAATTCACTATCCACATATGTATATCCACACTCACTGGCGGTGTCGTCGGCCGAGCGCGCGTGCGCGTGCGCCGCCACGGGCCGCGCCTCCGCCAGCCGCGCCTCCTGGATGTGCTTCACCCAGCTGTGGAAGTGATTATGTAATAAGCGTCAACATATATTAATGTGTATATAAATGAACACGTAGGGATAAGGTATTTTTTTTTCCAACTACCCTTATTTTGATAGTTGCAAATATATATAATATACGTGAGCGTATCTGTTAACAAATTAATTACTAATCTTATAAGTTGTGATTTCTTTAAAATTATTCTTCACGCTACATTCCGCACTGACGGAGCAGAGGGAACTGCAGGAACCATAGGAACCTAGTGTTAAGACACTCCGTTGCTTGGTCCCTGCTTTCTCCGTCCCCGCTTGCTATTTATTATTTCATAACTTATTACAAATTTTAATGAATATTTAAATTAATAAAAAAAACACACAAAAACCCACTTGGCGTACTCCGCGGCGGTGTTGGCGGACAGCTCGTGCATTTGTATACTGTTTATGTTCATAAGGAAGAACGTGTTCCTCACCGCTGCGTTGGGACGAAATAGGACCTTATCCCTGCGGATTAAAGTTTAGTATTGAGAACATCACATCACACACATCACTCATTTTTTAGATGACAATTAACTTGGACACAGACTTTAATCAAATAAGTATACATATTTATTTTTCTAATTATACAAGAAAATAAATTTTAAACCTATATCGTCAGTTTAGACATGTGTACCTTACTAATTAAAACAGTAACGGCTTCAAATCCTACAACAAATATAAATCAAAAAACCTATACAAATTTTATCTTTTATATCTTCACACTTTACCCCGCTTACAGTAGAGTAGACAGAGGGAACCACAAAAACCGTGGAAACTCCGTTCCCCATTTCACTTTTTCGAGACATAGTGCGTCGAATGCGGAACTCAACGCCGCACTTTGCTAGAGCGAAGAAAAAGGAAATAGAAAAATCCATCTTCGGAAATCGAACCCACAAATCGATCAAAAGATAATTCTTAATAATGAATTAATTACCATTTAATAATAGGAGTGATATAGCTATTATGTCCGGTTTGCGGCAGCGGCCGTAGTATGAACTTTTCTCCCTCACGTTGTAGTAAAACGAGACTGTCTTCCAACATCAGCGCCTGTAAATGTTTGTAGGTTAGCGCAGGTTCATGTTCCATTTGGAATTAAATTACGACAATTTATAATAATTTCCAAAATATCTTTTAAATAACACAGTCTCGTGTCTCTAGATGGACGAAAACCTTAGAAAGGAGTGACTTCAAAAATACATAAGACATCATTTCATAATTCCCCACCTAAAATTGTATTAAGACAATTTTGCCACAAATAAATCGAACCCACTATCCCCGTACACTTACCAGAACACGTATCTTCTTAGTGTCAGTTCTTAAAGCTAGTTCTCCCTCGAACCTCAGTGTATGGGTGGTGAGGTCCAACTTGCGTAGTTCTTCAAAGTCCGTGCCACATTTCTCTGGTAATATGCGGACTTCTATTTTCTCTTGTATTGTGCATAATCTGGAAACGGATAAATGATTTAAAAAAATCAACAAAGTAAGTATTTCCTTACAAGGTTTCGTCCAGTAATCAATAATTAATTAAAACAAAAAGAAAACAGCACAAATCTCAGAAACTACGAAATCAAATAGGAAAATTATTTTTTTTATCAAAATAACTTTTTTCATAACATTACTCAAAACTAGACTTATAAGTCTATATTCGTACTATTGAATATTCCTTTTGCAAAGGCTAAGACTTGTGCCTATAATAGAATGTCGTTGCACAATTAATTTAAAACTAACATCGTACTTATTTAAACATGACCAAGTGAACCAAGCCAAGTAAAAACTAGTAATGAAACGAACCCAGTACCTATGATAGTTCTCCTGCGTCCGTATCGCCGTGTCGACACTGTGCAGCACGTCCTTGGCCACTGACAGAGCCTTCTTCAGCTGACAGATGTCATCGGGACTGTCAGAGTCTTCGCCTTCCTCACTTGTCGTCTTCAAGATACTTTCCAGGAGAAGCTGGTACTTTGTTAACCTGGAAAAAATAGAGATATGGGTAAATATATTGGTCATATTTTTTTTATGTTCACGCTCTATCCCGCACATGGCAGAGTAGACAGAGGGAACTGCAGGAACCGTAGGAACTTAGTGTCAAGACACTCCGTTGCTTAGTCCCTGCTTCATACAGATTAGAAACAGATTAACGTTCCTCTTACCATATACTGTTCGTTCTTTAATAAAAACAATATAAAACAAAAGTCCAGAAACTTTATAAATTAAATTCAAAATATATACATACACATATATCCCACTCACCTCTGCCAAACACAAGCCAGTAAGTCCCTGAGCTGCAACCTCCCACACCTGGGCAGCTGTTCCCTGCCCGCCAGAAACTGATGCAACTCCTTGTTCTTCCTTCGTCTCTCCCTCAGGGAGTCCAACGCCATACGCTGTCCGCTGCAGAACTTCGAGAGACAGGGCGCGTAACCGGACTCTCCCAGCTGTTGGAGATTGTTAAATGTTAATAATTGATTATGTATATTAACTCTATATGTCAATAGTTGTAATTTAATATAACTGATAAGAAAGTTTAAAGTTGTAAAAAATTGTAAGTTGAAATTACACACCAAGTGTTTAACACAGTATTTAAATTTAAAAAAAGTATCACCAAATATATTAATATATTTTATTTTCAACTTCTCGCTTTTTTCACATATAGCAGGGACAGAGGGATCAGCAGGAACCATGGGAAACGAGTCTTAAATCACTCCGTCGCCCACTTTCAGTCTTACGAAGTTTTGCGTGTTGTGTGGCTAAACTCAATTCCCACTTGCCAGAGCGAAGAAAATAGAAATAAAATGATCCATCCTCCCCTAGTGGGATTCGAACCCACAAACGACTGACTTCAACTTAATAATATAATTAAAACAATCTGTACAATCTGAAAGTGCAAGTCCATAAAAATTAAAGAAACGATATATCGTTCCTTATTGTTAAAATTTGTGATCGCGACGGTTTGAGGGTTCGATTCCCAATCGGGGATGATGGATTTTTCTATTTCCATTTTCTTCGCTCTGGAAACTAGGCAAAGCGCGGCGTTGAGTTCCGCCAATCAGCACGCAATGCCTCGAAAAAGGCGGAAAGCGGGGACGGATAAAGCAGGGACTAAGCAACGGAGTGTCTTAGCACTGGGTTCCTATGGTTCTTGTAGTTTCCTCTGCCTACCCTGCCATGTGCGGGATAAAAAGCGAAGATATAATAATAAAAATTATGATTTCTAGAATATTATTCTAGAAATATCTATTACCTCTAGAATGTAAAATGTTCGAATTAAACTTTGTAACATAACTTATAGTAATATTCCAGGTTGTATTTCTTTCTCTCTCTCTCTTTTTCTCTATGTCTCTCCTATATAAATATAAACACTATTAATAAAAATTAAATAAAAAATATTATGTTACCGTATTCAACATAGCATCAGCAATTGGACGTATCTCGACCACGTGGTTAACCGCTTCATTCCTCACTTGCCTCAGCTCTGCATAGAGTTTAGTATGCCTTTCCCTTACCCCGGGAAGATTAGGGAAGAGAGCTCGAAGCTCCTCTGGGGGGAGGAGAGAGGGTTGTCTTTCGAGGGGCTTCAGGAAATCCACCCCTAGGACTTTTAGCCAACGTACGTGAGATCCTTCGGAGACTATTAATTCTGAAAGGAATATGGTAAATTTAGTTGATATTGTCATATATACAATATTTATAAATTAATAAAATCATTTTATAAACACAGTAACATTACATACTTCAAAAGAATTTCAAAGTAAATTTGCTATTAAAAATAAAATACAATGCAAGTATAAAGCTGCTATTTTTTCTCGCTCTGCTTATAAAACTAGGCGGCGCTGAGTTCCGCCAATCTTTATACAATATAACGAAACGAAAAGCGGAAACCTGCAAAAATTTATATACTTTAAAAATATTTCCACAAAAAGCAACTTCCAATAACTACCATTTAAAAATATTTCCTCAAGAAGCAATCTCAACTCTTACCATGTATCTTGTATCTTATCAACCAGTTGAAAATATTTCCATAGAAAGCAATTTCAACACGTACCATGTATAACCTCCTGTCGTTTCCGTATGCGCGCGGACAGTATGATCGAGTCGCGTATGTACTGCGGCAAGCTGTCCGACCACTGCGCGGCCAACGGGTCCTCCTCCTCAGACCAATCTGATTGAGATCCTAAGAGCCATTATGGAAATATATATATAAATTATTGAATAAACACAGTATTGGTTAGTAGTCTATTCTAAACGTATATCTATATCTATATATAAATTACACTTTTAACAAAATAACTTATAATTTTATAATTTTGAAACCGCTAACTCCGAACATTTATGTTTTGTTTAAGCACACCTTCTAAATAAACTTATAATATTCTTTAAAGGTTCCTTAGGAAATAATTGAATTTTGATCAGTTTTTATATATTATTACCACCTTGATGTTCAGCAGCGACGGTGTTACTCTCGTTACTTCTAGAGGACAAGCTCGAGCTGCTCGAGCTGCCTGAAGGCGCGGTCGGCGTACCTTCCAAGTCACTGTAATCAATAATTATAAACTATGAATAAACATAATAAATCAATTTTTGATTAATTTGATTGTGCAATGGCGAAAAACGTCACGCTTTGCCTTGTTGCCAGAGCGAAAAAAAGGAAAATGGAAAATCTTCTCCGATTAGAAATCAAACCCACAAACCGTTGTGTTTACAGACAGCCACTGCACCTCTGCGCCACGACGGCCCTCAATAAATAAATTTAATATTATTGTAAAATTAACTTAAACAAAACTTTTTCATTTTCGTCGTACTACATTATCTTTAATTCCAAATCTAACATTTCTCATAATAACGCTTTTATTATGCCTAAAATAACATATCTGTGGCGTTAAATAAATACTTTACTTAATACTCCAATGTAAATAATATATTCAAATTGAATCAAATACACGGATCTTCCCGGAGTGTTTTGAATACGACATAAATATTACTATGGTCCTTCGAGCCCGATTACAATTTTAATTTAATGAATACATACAGCAATTAAAATTAATTAGACGCAAAGTTTATACTAACAATTCATGGGGATTTAATAACTTTATGCTTTATATATTTTCTTGTAACGCCTACAATCACGAAATAAAAAAGAATGGATACTAGATCGTAAAATTAAATGCAAAGCATTATTCTATACGAGTAACATTATTATACGTAGCCACTGCAAATAACTGAAATCAAAGAACCATAGTGGCGCAAAGATGTAACTTTTGCCTGTGAACGTGACGGCTTGTGGGTTCGATTCCCACTTGGGGAAAATGAATTTAATGCAAAACGTGAAGCTATAAAAAATTACAAATCAAGTCGGGCATATCCGAGCTGCATTACACATTAGCTGCATTATTATCGATAACCCAACACTACCACAAACAAACAAACGTACACAACTGAAAGGTCGGAGGAAACGCAATCCATAACACGCGGAGGAAGTTATAAAACGGTAAAACTAGAGGCGTTATTAAAGTACACACCGTACAGCGTACAGCGTACTGTTGGAGGCGCGATTAACGACGAACAAGTGTTTAATGTTCGGATCGTTGGAAACATTGCATTTGGGGCGAGAACGAAAGGTTACATGGAAAATGTATATCTACTATACAACTGTTTAGATTACCTTCCTAGTTCCAACACAAAAAAAAAAGATTTCAGGCGTTAGAGCTCCTGCTAAAAAAGAAATCTTCGCTAACAGCTCTCTACGAGTACAATCCTCAAAGAATTTCCAACATATGCCAAAATTTCCAATTTTTAAAAAATTGCCAAGTTTCTAGGTTTCTACGCTTAAAACAAAACGTTTCGGCTGTGCGACGTCAGTCAGTCACTCAATGAAATAAGTTTTATATATGCGGATCAAAATACATTTTCAATGTATACGTATGTAATAGCATTAAGACCATTGTTGCTCAACTCGATATTTGTTTAACCAAAACCATACAGTGCTTTGTTTAGATAGACTTCAAAACGGGATAGAAAGTAACTTATCTCTCTCATCTCTCTTCAAACTTCAATAATCATTACATCCAAAAGAAATTCAATAAAAAACAAAGATAAGTCGCTTGTATTTTTACCAATTTACATTAAAGTGTACATCAAAACATTGCTAAATTTTAAACTAACTATTTATGGACAACAAACAACTGGCGCGTCGTTCTGAGTACGTCCCAGGTGATCAAATAACTCATAAACGTTTTAATTAAGCCCGCGCATCGACTAATGGACGACGAGAAAATTGCACAACTCCCCGATGCTAGGTTAATAGATCATTTACTTGAAGTAAGTGCTGTGACATTGACGTGTACAGTGCAGATTATTTTGAAAAATGGACCGTCATGGCGCAGAGGCGTAGCGTCTAGAGTTGTGGGTTTGATTCTCACTTGAGGAAGATGGTTTCATCTTCATTTTCTTCGCTCTGGAAACTAGGCAAAGCGCGGCGTGGAGTTCCGCCACTCAACGTGCGATGCCTCGACAATAGCGGAAAGCGGAGACGGAGAAAGCAGGGACTAAGCAACGGAGTGTCTGCACACTATGTTTCTATAGTTCCCCCTGCTTACCCTGCCATATGCGAGATAAAGCGTAAAGACAAAAAATATTCCTAGGATATATTTATGTGAGGTGGATGTATTTTATATGAAAGTTTCTCAATCAGGTTAAATTAACTACAGTTTTTAAAGTTTTTAAATATTTAATTTACCCTCTTTGGTAGAAAACTGAAGGAATAAGCAGGACCAAGACAATCGGCGGCAGCGTTTTGTTCCGCCACCTAATTCGTTAAGTTTAGAATTTAAGGAATTGAATTATTATATATGTCATTACAAATATTACATATCTTTATTATATAAAAAATATACTTATGTTCTTTTATTTCATGTACCTATACATAACCAATTGAGTTTTAAGAAAAGTTTCATCTAATAACGAAATCTTGTATATTTCTAAGAATCATAATAGTTTGTATGATTAAGACAAGACGACTTTGACTGACACACACAATCTCTGACAACTAACGTCAAACAGCTTCAAGAAACTTATTTAGCATACGAGAGACTTGTAAAAACAAACGTTACGAATATAAAAATTAATAATAATTTGGACTTGTCTGTTAGTGTTATTTCGCCAAATGTCATAGATTTGATCCATATCCGGGAGAGCTATTTATGTTCTATAAACCAAGAGAGGAGGACTGAGTGTCAAAAGCCTCCATTTTCCGCTAATATTTGAACTTTTTTTTCCTATTAGAACGTTGAAACAAAAATAATTAATTTCTCCCAGTGGGAATTGAATATGGTCCACTCAGTCAGGTAGACGCAATACCACTATAGGATAACCTCACTATAATACTTACACTTTTTATGTCTTCACGCGTTATCCTGCACAAGGCAGGGTAGGCAAAGAAAACTGCAGGAACAATAGGAACCTAGTGTTCCTGCTCACCGCCTTTTTAGAGGCGTTACGTGTTAAATAGCAGAAGTCAATGCCGCGCTTTGCCTAGTTTTCGAGAGTGAAGAAAATGGAAATAGAAAAATACATCTTTTCCGACTGGGAATCGAACTCACATACCGTCGCGTTTACAGCTAGATGCTACGCCTCTGCGCCACGACGGTCCTCACTTATATTTATAATAACACATAATGTAGTGCACTCATATTCCTCGGTTAGAACAAAAATGTGTAGTTAGTACAAGATAAAGCAATTTATCATAATTGACGGCCGAGTTATGTACACGATAACACACATCCGACGATGGCTGTGACAGTTGACGCTTAAACAATACGAACTAGACAAAAGGATATAGCTGGATATATGTACAGGATAAGTTACGATAACTTCAAGTTCGGTTCGGATAGACGAAAGATACTACTAATTGTGATAAAACAGAAAAAAGTAATTTAAAATATATATTAAAATGTTGAAAATCATATAATCATTTTAATCTTGAATTAGAATTTTAATAAATAATCAATATGTTTCAATATTTTAAAAGTAGACAAACTATAAGTGTATATATATATATATATATATATATATATATATATATATATATATATATATATATATATAAATATATATATATATATATATATATATATATATATATATATATATATATATATATATATATATATATATATATATATATATATATATATATATATATATATATAGATATATATATATATATAATATATATATATATATATATATATATATATATATATATATATATATATATATATATATATATATATATATATATATATATATATATATATATATATATATATATATATATATATATATATATATATATATATATATATATATATATATATATATATATATATATATATATATATATATATATATATATATATATATATATATATATATATATATATATATATATATATATATATATATATATATATATATATATATATATATATATATATATATATATATATATATATATATATATATATATATATATATATATATATATATATATATATATATATATATATATATATATATATATATATATATATATATATATATATATATATATATATATATATATATATATATATATATATATATATATATATATATATATATATACACACACACACCTTTTAATCCTTACAAATAGTACCTTTCAGACATAGTCCGCCTGGCGAGCACGCTAACAGCGGGCGGCTGTCTTCCCGCAGGCAGCGATACATTGCGGGACACGCGAGGCGGCGCGGGAGTTGTCATGGTATACACTTTCACTTTACACTTTGCACTTCACACTTGTATATGTACATTTAAGTCATATTTACATTCAATCGCTTAGAAATTATAGTACGAGGTGTCGATCAAAAATGACGTTGATATGATTTATCAGTGTTTTATTTCTTTGTATGAAAAATAAATATATATATCTCACTCTATTTAATAAAAATAAACGACAAAACATACATAATAATTGTAACAATAAGCGACAAAACTTACTTTGGTAAAACAACTATAATGTTAAATTAATATCAAATAAAACAAATAAGACCGTCACAAATCTCACACAGAATTTATCCAAGCACCTTTTGTCAACAATTAAAAAAATCACGTAAACCCTGCCTACAGCCTAGCTACTTGTATGTACCATACATAAATACGTGAAATTTACGACAAAACGCGCGTCTCGCAGCTCGCTGCAGCCGCAACTCGACGCGCTGTTTATTGACGCTAAATCATTACACTTCGTTTAATGTTACAGTGCATTTGTTTAAAATACCGGCACTGGCTTGTTATGGCATTGCACGAAAATTGAGGTAGCCTTTTATAAATGTAAAATAAAATAGACACAAAATTTGTGAAATGGAAAAAGAATTATTTAGGAAAATAAAGAAGAACAAAAGATATTGTTGTTATTATGATACATTTATAAATAACCAATAATATATTTAAAAAAGCTAAAATTCTTTGAATGCTGAACCGAACTTATTAAAGGCACTGACCAAAGCAATGAATCTATTTAAGACGACAGATTTATCTTATAGAACTTAAAATATAAGCAATGAAAAATGATTTTCAATTTGACAATTTCCCATAGTAATTTCTATTATTAAAGGAAAACAGAGAGATAACACCCACAATATTCTCTCCAAATGAAGAAAACTACATTATCTTATACAATAAGTATGTATTTAGCACTTCCACCCTCATTCTTCACTGACTTAGAAACCTGAATGACTTATGAGTTGTATCGTTACTCGTATAGTTGGTTAAATATTTATAAGCGTTTTTATAACAACGTCATGCTAAATTAACGCATCGGTTTAAATATACGTGTTTTCTACATAAATATTGTAAATAGTTTTCATTTTGTATTAACTAACTATTACCAAAGTATTACGAAAATAATAGCAGAAATTGTTCCTTACAGAAAGAAACATATTTCTTAAAGTCACCTAAGCTAATTAAGAAGTGGTAATTTACAGTACAGCTCCTCTGTTAGTTCAAATACAGAGTTTGTACTAAGAAAATTAAAAAAAAATACTATATATAAAGAACCCTGAACCATCGTATAAACAGACATCACAACTGAGCACTATCTCTTTAAATCTAACCCTCAATGAATAGTTAAGTATAATTATAATTAACATATTATTATGTTAATATGTATCACCTTACGATACGCCAGGTATCAATATTAGCATGTTTATAAGGAGTGACCAGAGTAACCTATTTATTTACCTGTTCTACTTTATAAGGGCTAAGGCGTATGGGTTTTATTGCAGAGATATGTGGATACAAATACTGTTATAATTACTTCTCACCATAAGTCATGGTAAAGGGGAAATAAACAATTTAAAGTAGGTTTCTATTTAAACTAAGACACTCCGTTTTCCGCTTTCCGGTTGGAGTGATGCAGCTCAACGACGTGCTTTATTTGGCCATAAATGAAAGTAATTCATTCCCAGAGTGAGGTCCTATAGCTCTATAGTATATTTTTCAAGTAGCACAGTACAAATATGTATGTAACTTTTTGATTTGTTCACGCTTTATCCCGCATATAGCAGGGTAGACAGAGGTAACTGTGGCAATCTAGTGTTATGACACTTCATTAAGTATGTCAAAATATACAAAAACAAGAGCCGATATCTCGTAATACCTATGGAATCATTAATAATCTAGCTTCACGTTTTTTAGTCCCCATAAATAAAGCCGCAGGCTACCATGCGTTTTATTTAATCATATCAACATTTCCTGCGGAATAAAGCAGTGTCATAGAGACAATACAACAATACACACTCATATCTAAGCGTCTAATGACAACTGTCTCTGAAAAATACACAAATTCCTAAAAAAACGAAAAATAAAAACCTACATCCTTTTCCCATCCCTAGCTCTACCCCTTATATAAGTACTGTAAGATAAATAGATAGAATCCAATCACACGTTATTTCCTACTTCAATTTCCGCCCTTTTAAAAAACATTGCACGTTCAACCTCAGGCATTAGACATGGCGGTTTATAATATGCATATAAAATATATAAAAAAACCGAAACACCAAGAACCATATATAACTGCATACATACATTTCATATGCACAAAAAACTTGAATGAATCAAATTATCGCTATCCGAAAAACTCCAATTATAACTAAATAAAGACACGAAAAGAAGAACTATGAGAGCACAGAGAGCTTCTTTTATATATTTTTTTAGCTTAACACTCTTATCCCACATATAGCAGGGTAGGCAGAGGGAACTGCAGGAACCGCGTGGACCTGGTGTTAAGACACTCTGCTTTCCGCCTTGTTTCGAAGCTTTGCCCAGTTGCCAGAGCAAAGAAAGTGGAAATAGATAAATTCATATTCCCCGAGTAGAATCGAACCCACAAACTGTCGCGTCTACAGGCAGACGCTACGCTCCTACGCCACGACAGTCTTCATTTTTATATATTTTATACAAAAACCCCAATATTATATCGGAAATATAGTCTTTATATTACTTTTCCTACCCAGTGAAGTAATAATATCAATCTAAAACACAATTATTATTTAAAAATTCTATTTCAGAAGCAATATTCAAAGAATAACAATGATACATTATAAAGTTCGATGAGTATAAACAAAATACGGGCGTAGGATGTAAACAGTGGCGATGTCTATAGAAAACTTCGCTAAATCTAAATGTTACGCGAAATAACAAGGTTAGTCGATCCAACAATAACAACAGTAATTGTTACACTTGTATTTTTATCAATTTTAAAAAGAGAAAATTTCGATATACCCTCAATAATTCTCACGTATATAACAATATGCGTGTTGCAGCGGATTTAAAGAGAGAGCTTAGTGACAGGACTCACTCTCTACTTTTCGTATACATTAAAGCGGAAGATTACGCTGCATGTTTTCTTACTATGTCAAAAAAACGTGAAGTATTATTATCATAGATATCAAACCTACAACAACCACGTTTACATTTTACAGCTGCCCTACTTTGTCACGATGGCCTCTAGCTATCGTAAAAGATATGTTACAACAAGATTTTATTATTATTATTATTATTTTCGGTATTATTTCATATATGTTTAATAAATCTAAAGTATATTTCTAAATGCATCTAACTACTGACTAGTGCTGAGTGCAGGAGATGAAACACAATTACTCATACAGTGGCGTCACGTTATCCGCTTTCGAACACTAAAAATAAAATAATATACGCTAAGGCTTCTAAAATATCCAAATGCAACAGAAATATTTTATAAATTTAAACGCCTATATTACTATATTATTTACTGATCCCACTAAAGCTAAATAGCTTTAAAGCTTTTTGATATATCTTTTATATATATTTATATATATGTAATATTAAAATAAAGGGTTTAATATTATCAATGTTATTCATAATATTAAACATTGCTTGCACATTGCGTTGTTTTATTAATAATTGCCAAATATTATTGTTATGATAATACAACGCTTACTTCTTGCATATTTAAATTAGATAAAAATTAATAACTCTACTAAATATGTTTACAGTTGTAATGTTTTACTTCCAAGTGATTCATTCACAAAACATTAATTTAAATTGTATTGAAATAAATATTACGATACAAACTCTTAATAAGTAAAAGTCACCAAATTTTCACGTATATTTTTAAAAACCTTTTAAAATGATAATAAACGTCATTTATACAAAAAAACTAATAACAATTAAAGAATGCACTTGATTTGTTCCAAATGAAAGAAAACACTTAATAAATTTCTCTACTTTGAGAATTTTTCAAGCAGACGCCTGTACGAGAGCGCGTCTAGTAAACGACTAACACGAGTAGCGGACAGAGGCAGCGCCCCTGAACCACCCCAAGACCTAGCCTTATCAAACAAATATTATTATAATAGCCGTTAGACGTTAAAATGGCTGAGAAGCAGCTATTCAATGGTTTTATATTCAAATTTTAAACATAATAAAAAAAATCCAATCAATATAAGCTTTTTTGTAATATTTATAGAAAGCTAAAGCAAAACTTTAGTAGTAGTAACGTATTACAAAACGACTAAAAGCTTTACAAAAAATTAACAGTATGAAAATTTGTCAATATGTATAGAAAGCTACGTAAAACGTATATAATACAACATGACAAAGATAGTTTGCCCTTAATTGAATTTATATGAAGATACAATTATAAAAGCAATAATAATAACAAATAGCAATTCAGAGCTAAATCAAATTCATTATTTAAATATTTTCTAATATATATCAATATAATATAATAAGATTACGTTATGCGTGGGTGTAGCGACCCACGACCTCGGCGAAAGACTTTGAGAAGCTTTGTAGAAAAAGAACGAAAACTATTACGACGTAAAATCAAAAGAGATATGTTTAAGCAAAATGATTGAACAACTTAGGTTACTAAATATTAATTCTCGGTTAGAAGCAAGCACTGAAAATATAGAGTACCGTTGGTGCGGTGCAGAGTTCCCCTTATATAACAAGTATATATTTTAAATAAAACCGTCGTGGCGCAGAGGCACAACGTCTGCCTGTAACGCGGCTAACGCGACGGTTTCTGGGTTCGATCCCCAGTCGGGGAAGATGGATTTTTCTATTTCCATTTTCTTCGCTCTGGCATCTAAGGCAAAGCGCGGCGTTGAGTTCCGCCACTCAACACGCAATGCCTCGAAAACGGCGGAAAGTGGGGACGGAGTAAGCAGGGACTAAGTAACGGAGTGTCTTAACACTAGGTTCTTATGGTTCCTGCAGTTCCCTCTGCCTACCCTGCCATGTGCGGGATAAAGCGTGAAGCTAAAAAAAAAAAAAAAAAAAAAAAAAAAAAAAACATTTAAACGGCTTATTCGCGTGTATTGACATAATATATACTAAATTGTTTTATTTAAATGTATAAAAATCGCGAAAATGAAAAATTTTATTATGGGAACCAGTACGGAAAACGATTAGAGTATCTAAAAACAAAACTTACTAGATATTTAATATGTATACATTTCTTAAAAAGGTGCCGTGACAATGATCTCACTCCAGTATGTGTCGACATCGTGAAAGGATGAAGAAGAAAAAGAGAAAAAAAGCTCAGTCAGACCAGTAAAAAAAATCTGTTTAAACTGTTATATTTAGAATGTATAAAAATCGAGAAAATCAAAGATAACATAAAAAAAACAAGAATCGAACCGAATAAGATCGACAATTACTCACAATTAAAAAAGTAACTTACAAGTATGGACAGAAAAAAAATACAAATTACAAATATATAACAAAATGAAGCCATTACGTTTGCAAATCAAAATATTTATCTACAATAAAAAATTCTTTATCTGTTAAATAAAAACGGTTTGTAGCTTTCCATCAATCAGCGGCAGAATCGAAAACTCAAGGTTCTGTATACACTTGTATATGTATGCGAATTTTCTTTTAACGTTTACGCAACGTAGTAAAAGAAGGCCTTCGGTACAATGGAAGCTATTTTGTTATTTCTACTAAAACAGATATTTCCTATTATATTTATTACATTCGAGACACACACACACACACACACATATATATATATATATATATATATATATATATATATATATATATATATATATATATATATATATATATATATATATATATATATATATATATATATATATATATATATATATATATATATATATATATATATATATATATATATATATATATATATATATATATATATATATATATATATATATATATATATATATATATATATATATATATATATATATATATATATATATATATATATATATATATATATATATATATATATATATATATATATATATATATATATATATATATATATATATATATATATATATATATATATATATATATATATATATATATCACATATTTGCACCTGTATTCATATATCTATATACATTTATGCTGGAGGGCATATTATATGATAATAATAATAATAATAATAAATATACTTTATTGCACAACTTAAATTAAAGAGCACAAATGAAAAAAAAAAGTAAATAATAAAATAAAAGGAGTACAACTAGGCGACCTTATCGCTTAAAGCGATCTCTTCCAGGCAACCTTTGGAAGTTGGAGTTGTATAAGGATGGGCGGTGCATTAATAAAGAAATACATAAATATATATACATATACATACATATATATACACATACATACACATATAAATATACATACACACTTTCATATACATACATACACATAGATACATATATATTTATATATAAAACTACATATATGACATACATTATACTAAATTGAAAATAATACATAGCAATACCCCGTACAAATCAAGATCTCAGCAAAAAGAAAAAATAATTAAGAATTAAAAAAATACAATATTACAGGCTTAAAAAATGATTTTTAAGCCTCTTTTTAAAAATGTGTAAACTCTTAGCACGCCTGATCTTAATAGGAATAGTATTCCATAGTTTGGCAGCTTTTACAGTAAAGGAATTGGAGTAAAAAGAGGAAGAGTGAAGAGGAATTTCAAGTAGTAAGTTATTATCGGAACGTAAGGAACGGGAGTGGGTGTCATGAAGGAACTTAAACTGTTCCTTCAAATATGGGGGAGTAGAAGGATTAAACAGCACTGAATAGAGAAGATGAAGTATGTGAGTATTCCTGCGAAGGCGAATAGGGAGCCACTTAAGCTTATTTCGAAACTCGGAGATATGTTCATATTTACGTACACCGAATACGAACCTAATGCAAAGATTTTGAAGCCGCTCAAGTTTATTCAATAGCTCCTCCTTAATGTCAAGATAACAAATATCAGCATAATCAAGAATTGGTAATAGGAGTGAGTTAGCCAACACAATTTTGGTGGGTAGTGGTAGGAAATTACGTAGCCTACGCAGGCTCGACGATGCAGCATACATTTTTCTACTTACCTCTCCCACTTGTGATTCCCAAGACAAATGCTGATCCATAATGACACCTAAATTTCTTACCGATTCGGTAAATGGAATACAGGATCCATTGATCACTAAAGGTGTCATTTGCGATTTATCAATTTTCGCCAATAATTTGGGACTGCCGATTATAATTGCTTTTGTTTTTAAAGGATTTATCGTTAACCCAAAATATTTGCACCAAGTTGAAATTGTCTCAAGGTCCTTGTTTATTTTTTTGATAGTTACTGGTAGTTCAGCGAGAGAACCTTGTGAGTAAATTTGTAAATCGTCAGCATACAGGTGGTAGAGAGAAGTGATTTTTTGACAAATTGAATTAATAAATATTGAAAATAGAAGAGGAGACAACACGCCACCTTGAGGGACGCCAGCACAGGTAAGTGACCATTCAGAAAAAGAATCTTCTATTTTAATGCGCTGACGGCGTCCGAACAAGTAAGAACGAAACCAATCAACCACCTCAGGAGATATATTAAAAGAAATTAGTATAGCAAGAAGTATATCTAAATCAACAGTGTTGAAGGCGTTACTGAAGTCTAACAACGTCAACACTGTAACTCTCTGATTTTCCATACCCCGACGGATGTCATCGGTGATTTTGACTAATGCAGTAGTCGTACTATGACCAAATCGAAAGCCAGACTGCAAAGGATTTAAAAAGTTATGTTTTAATAAAAATACGTTCAGTTGTTTATGAACAAGACGTTCAAGCACTTTTGATAGTAGTGGAAGAATGGAAATAGGACGATAATCAGAAAAGGAAGTAGGGTTACATTTTTTGGGTAAGGGAATAATTTGAGCATCTTTCCAGATGGATGGGAAATCACCATGGAGTATGGAACGATTAAGGATAGTTGTGATTATTGGAGCTAATAGGTCTAATAAAGGAATGATCATTTTACGACTAATGCAATCAGCACCGACTGCATCAGTTTTAATAGCCATAATATTTCTTTTAACATCACTTACAGTGAATTGATTAAACTTAAAAGGAAGGACTTCGGGAGTCGGTAAAGTAGAAAGATGATTTAAAGTGTCTAATTTATTTGTACTATCAATTGTACTAGAAAAAGAGAAATTTTGATTAAGAGAATTGAGATCTAAATTTTTAGTGTGGACAACATGCTTAGTTTTACCAACTCCGAATGATTTAAGAAATTTCCAGACTTTTGCTGGATCATCTTCATCAACTATTGATTTATAGATATGGCGTCGTTGACTATCCCTACAGACCCTGTTGCAACGATTTCGTGCTCTCACATATTTTTCTCTATTAGTGTCACTTGAGTCAGAGATATATTTAGACTTAGCATTATTTTTCTTGATTTGAAGTTTTTTAATATCTTCCGTAAGCCATGGAGCAGGTAGATGTTTCATTCTAACCGGACGTACTGGAGCATGAGTATCGTAGAGCTTGATTAAAAAGGAATTGAAAATATTTACTTGCTCGTCAACAGTATTCGCTTCGTCAATGATAGACCAATCAATTTTATTGGCATCTTCACGTAAACGTTCCAAATCCATACCTCCAAAATTGCGCAGGAGAAGGATTCTTGATTTAGCTTTTGGAGGTCTAACTTTATAAGATACATAAATGAGATCATGATAAGAGAAAGCCAGTGCAGGACACTGACCATGCTTCGCAACATGATCAGTGGAAGATACTATAATTAGATCAAGAAGTGAAGGATTAGAATTTGGAAAGTGATGAGTTGGTGCTAAAGGTAACACACTTAAATTGGCAGAATTTACTACAGATTGCAGACGGGAAGCTCGATAGTCTCTTTTAAGTAAGCAGGTGTTAAAGTCACCCATGATCAAAGTATGCTCATAAGATGGCATAAGTTGATCCACCAGGGCTTCAAATGACGCGAAATAATCAACAGTAAGATTGGGACTGTAAAAAACTCCAAGAAGTAGTTTACAGTGGTTTAAAATGACTTCAATGAATAAATGTTCAGCACATGCACTGTCCAGTGACTGTGATGTATTCACAATTGTAAAAGGAATGTGAGCACGCAGGTAAATTGCTACACCACCGCCAACTCGTCCCATTCGATCATTCCTAATCAATTGAAACCCTGGTAATGAGTAAGAGGTTGACTGTAAGCAAGGCCTTAGCCATGACTCAGAGACTAAAATAGCATGCAAGTTTTTACTACTGAAAGATGACAACAAATCAGGATAATGTGCTGGAATACTCTGAGCGTTAATATGGACTATGTTAAAATTTTTCGAGACATCCGAGAAGTAAGAATTAAGATTTTCATTAAGCGATGGAATGCTATGGAAACTTTCATTGCTGTCAATGCCTTCGGACATAGAAGATAAGGAAAGAAAGGAATTGTCACTATTATCGTTAAGATCCATTTATGAGTATACTACTATGAAATATGTGTAAACAATTTTTATCAATATATAAATAATTTACACAATATATGTAATATAATACAATATAATATAATAAGCAAATAAATATAAATGTTAAATATAGATCAAAATAAATATTAAATATATATAAAATAAATATTAAATATATAAAAACAATTCTAACTACAATAAAAAAAAAAATTATAATAATAAAAAAAAAACTAAAACTATACAACATACCCGCCAGTTGCAAGAAAGAAATCAAAAACAAATAACAAAAGTAAAATCACTTACAAGATTAATAAAAATAAAAACATGAACAAAAAGGAAAATTTCAAATAAATTAATTAAATAAAAGAAAGTAAAACCACACAAAAAATACTAACAAGCAAGATAAAATTAAAATAATAAACAAGACACCAAAAGTAGGTATACTATCTTACTATTGGAGTGATAATTTATAATCTGTGCCACAATACTAACGCATCGAATTTGACATTAAACAGTTTGACAAGTATGATTGATAAATCAATAATAAAAATAAATATTTAAGCAGTAACTAGTACTAAAATTATAAAGTAAATAAACAAAACAAAAGGGCTTTTAGGAAGTGAATTAGTGACAAATACTAAGTACTAAGTAGTGCTATTAATATTGTGACATCAAAAATAAAATCAAAGGACAATAACTAAAAAACTATGGTTAAACTACTACTGGAAATACAAGATAATTTATATTATTTCTTTACCACTCGTTTGGCACGCGGCACTATAACCTTTCCTGTTGTTTTTACATTGTTTTGAACAACAGGAGACTTAATATTGATATTCGAAAGAGAAATTACTTCAGCCTTTGTTTCGATGCGATGCCGGGCTCCATCAGGACCTATGATGTGAATCCATCCATTTCGAGACCAACACTTGCTAATTCCAAAACGCTGCCTTGCTTCAAGAAAGGCATCATGACGGTCCTTGGTAAGGAATTCTGACTGAGTAATTCCACTGCCCTTCAGTTTGCCTTTTGCGAACCAAACTGTGTCTCGTGTAGAAATATCAGAAAATTTAACCACAATAGGCCTAGGCTTATCAGAAGATTTACCTAGCCGATATGAGGTTTTAATACATGAGGAAGAAAAGTTAGGTAGCACTAAATGTTTACCTATCAGCCCAGTGATGCTTGTTTTCAAGTCTTCAGATTTCTGTTCTGGTACACCGTGAAACAAAAGACACTTTTGTCTTCTTCTCATCTCTTGCCTATCAATGTTAGTTGCCAGGAACTCAACTTGGCGTTGCAAGGTGTTCAAGAGGGAGAGAATAAGGCTTTTAAATTGGTGAAATTCTGATGCTAACGGTGATGTTGAGACTGGTGATGCAGTCTTGTGTAAATCCTGTTGAAACTCACTCATTTTGCTTGTGAATAACTCAGTTAGTGCTGTCATTGACTCCTTGATTGATTCCATGTTTTCAAAAATAAAGAAATTCAAAGTAAATCAGTGAACTTATATAGGATTCTTCTTGCTGGTGGGTAATGTTAATTACATATACATATGTTTGTAAAAAACACTAAAAAAAACTATTTATTATTGAAATTAATAAATCAGCTGTTTCGAACAGATGTTATTACTTTTACTCCTACCCTCAAAAAATATATTATATATATTATATACAAAAATGAAAACAGTACGGCCGGAGACCGTCAAAATATTTATAACACTATATACCTAAATACTTCGATGAGAGGAAAAACCACAAGACACGAACTGCGCAACAAAGTTGTTTTGGAATTTTTCTAAATTTTCATACGTTTCAGTAATATCTTAATGAAGTTTTGGTAAACAAATATCTTTCATCATCAAAGGAACGGGATATAACAAAAATAAATGTTCTTGCCAATACAACTTATACAAACGGACACACTCACATATATTTACTTATATGTATATATACATATACATATATGTACATACATATATATGCCATCCCGTATCCAATTATATGTACAACATACGGAAATCGAGAGTTACAAATCAATTACAGGTAATAAATGAAGTCGCTACAGATGTACCACAAATAGGTACACCGAGCTAATCTAAATCGATCCTTGAACTATCCAACTGAAGCCATTACTTACGTAACTACAGATCAATTATAGTAATTCACTTTAAGATATTAATATTGTTAGTAAACAAATTATTAGAATTTCGTACTTCCTATCTCAAAATAAAATGCTTCGTATAAGAAGCTAGGATAAAAATACTCAAAGAAAGTTTATAAAAATTTAAACACATCGGGATTTGAACGCACGTCCTCCTACGCACCGTGCAAGCGCTCTGACTGACTACTAAGCCGTGTGTTCGTTTCACGTCACGTCGAAATTCTTATATGCTTTAAACAATCTATTTCGTAGTTAACATTTCTATAGAGACATTTTTTACAAAGATTATACAAAACAATAATTTGGCGTGAGAGAATGCTGAACAAAGCGAGATTTTTTTAAATATCTTTAAAATATAAAAAAATAGTAAAAATTAAGCTTGGGTAAATCAAATAAATTAAATCTCAGTTAACCGTTAATTAACATCTCTGAGTGTAACTTTTCCAGCTAAAACAATATGTATCTTACTATAACCATGTTATCATGTAGCACATAGTCAGAATTTCTATAACTTTTACTTATGTTAATTAATTCACAACATAATATAATATATGTACATACTTATTACACCGTGAATATTAAACATACTTTAAAAGGTCGACTTGTATGTTAAATTTTGACAAAACAAAACTGTAATCCAATTCGACATCGCAATCGATAATGAAAGCTATTGTTATCAGAGACAAATTGAAAGGGACGAGTGGGAGTCGATGAAAGGGTTTTGTGGAAATCAAATAACTTTATTTCTGGAAATTCTGAACTAAGTTACAAGATGTAGTGAAAATTCGAGTATTCGAGTATATTAAGAAAAATGTATTGAAGATATTGTAACTTTTTTACTGAAAAGAATTCAGTGAACGTAAAAGAGGCCAACGAACCAAGTTATGCTACAATTAAATGGAGCTGTATGGAGAATATTAAATATTTTTATTTGTTAAATTGCAGCTCGACATATATTTATAATTTTATATGTAATGAAAACGATTAATATAGTCCAAATCCATTTCATAGTACAATATGACTAATGTACCTTTAAAAATAAAATTTAGTACGAAAATTCGATTTCGTAATAACACCTCTCTCATATACCTACATAAAATAATAATTTTACTAAAAAATAATTATATGTTTTCGATAAATATGTAAATAAACTTATTTTCACTATATATAATATACATATAGCACGCGCTGAGGTCAAAAAGCTACAGCAACACCTACAAAGTTACTCGTGTACGAAACTATCAGAGTTAAAACTTCGACGAGCTTTCCAATCCTGTATGCTAAAGTCGTAATTTTAAGTTCATTAAATTTTACACCAACACCAACTAAAGTAGAATAGAGACACTTTGGAGTAATTTTATGTTTTACCGGTCATGTAGTAAGCTTTACGATTAAAGAGACCATTAACCAGTTGAAATTCGTCGTAGCCTGTTTACGTTGAGAAATGGTTGTAGGTACATGTTTATAAATAGTCATAGCCTAAAAAGGAGGAGGAGGAGGATAGGAGAAAAGAAGACGCAGTAGTATTGAGACACTACGTTCCCCTACTACCCACGGCACTATTTAGGAGACATTACGTGTAAAATAGTGGAATTTAACGTCGTGTTTTTTAACTATGCACTAATTGTAGTCCTTCGGCCTTCTAATTAGTCCCTATGGAAAATTACATTTTTCTACATATGAATGCTATCAAAAAATCAATGAAAAAAATTCAAAATTACATATTTTTATACTAAAAAGCACATATCCAAAATACATACATATTTTTATACTATCCAAGGTAAGAAAATCAAAGAGTTATGACCACACAAATTTTGGGCAACCTTGTAAATAATTCAAAATATTCTAAGGTTAACAAATCGATAAATTTTCTGGGCAATAAACTATATTTGTAGTATATTTAGTATGTATTTTATTTGGATCAATGATATTTACGGCGGCCGGCAGCCGCCAAGTAACCGATCATATTAGTTTAAGATTCGATAGCTATAAAAAGACGGTCATCAATGTGCTAGAGATTTATTGCCAAACATGACTTCCGGAGGAAAATTCTGTAACTTCAGAAAATTCGGACATAAAAGTCATTACTTATTAGACATGATTTAAATATTATAATTTAATATTTAAGCCCTTTAGTAGAAAAGTGCGGCAATTTAAAAAACCTTTAATATTTATTTCTGCAAATTACAAAAACTTTAATAAAATAATAAAAAGAAATCTCTCTCTACCTAGAAGATAATCTCAAAAATTGTCAAAAATCATAAAACACACAGTAGTTAGGTACTTCACTAAGCAAGCACCAAGTACATACGTACATACATACATACAAATCATACATACATTTGTATAAACACGGCGCACCTTGCGTGACGTGAGTCGCCTCGCCATTAAGACCCAAAGACGTATTGACTGGAACTTGATGTTTCATTGCTAGCGATCTAACGTTTTATAGCTTTGGCGTTATTAAATAAAGTATATGACTTGATTCTACTTTAAAATTGCACTTTTATTATTACTTTGATATCTATAGGCTTGTACATTATACAATATATACGTATTATATACAAGTTATTTATATATAATAGATACATAGATTCATGATATTAGCATATATAAAATATATATTATTAAATAAATCTATGTATAGTTATTCAAATTCAAAGATCATTTTGAAATATTTATATCAATTTTCTTAAATGCCTCAATAGATTATTAACTATTACAAAAGATCACAATCATATCTAAATAAATAACAAAAAAAGACATAAACAAAAGTAGGTAAACATTAACAGTCAAAACCTAACCTATAAATGTGAGAAGGAAACTCTCCAACCCATATCCTGAGCTATAAAGCAACTTTAATGTGTATGTACCGAGTACATACGCTATGTACACGAGTACACGAGTACACAACGTTTGCAAATACCACCGCCACTCCTAATAGTGCTGGATGGAGGATTCGCTTGGGTTTATGGGAGGTATAATTAAAATTAAAGACGTGCATACATACATATATACGTCTCATTGTAGGGTGGAAGGAATCTTGTTCAATTCAACCCCCAGAAGACACAAGTTTGCGCGCTAACCACTAAAAAAATCATTTTGTCGTGTCACCAATTTCTGAGAACACCTCTCTTAAAGCTACGGCTATTATCAGTATATTGGGGCTCAGCGTTTCGAGTGTCTGTCAGTATCGCGATGATTTGGAAAGCAAGGCCAAGTTGGCCGCGACGAAACTGGGTGTCATCGGAAGAGCGAGACTTCACGCCTGCACACCGATTGGCTCTGTATAGAGCCCAGGTCCGGCCTCACATAGAGTATTGTTCGCATCTCTGGTCTGGTGCATCCCAGTATCAACTTGAACCATTTGATCGCATACAGCGTAGAGCCATTCGTATCGTTGGGGACCCAATTATCTGTGAAAGGCTGGACACTTTGGCCTTGCGTAGAGACGTTTCTGGAGAACTGTTTGATCTGGTACCTGCCGCTGAATTCTCCAACCGCACAGTACGACACAAATTAAAGTATCATCCCCATTATCTGGACACGTGGAACTACACTTCTGTGCGGTTCCGTAGGTCTTTTTTTCCACGTACCACACTACTGCGGAATAGCCTACCAGCGGCAGTGTTTCCAGATCGATACGACATGGGTACCTTCAAAAAGCGCGTCTACCTCCACCTTAAAGCAACGCTCTTGTAACACCTCTGCTGTTACACAGAGCCATGGGCGTCGGTGATCACTTACTATCAGATGACTCGAACGCTCGTTTGCCTTGTCCTTCCCATAAAAAAGAAGAATTACATACATACATACATACATACATATATATAAAAAATCTTTAAGATATTACTTACTTTACTTTAATAAGTTAAAGAAATATTTATACACTGCCATATTAAAACTTCAATTCAATTATTTTAAAATTCAAAAATATATGGAAAATGTTGGAATATACCAAACTGGCTATCTCTATAAATATACTAGGCGTTCATTTATTAAATTATTCGTGATGAATGGCGTCCATCCTCCATGCCAATTTCCAGCTTGACGATTTATTCCGTACATGAAAAAGAGGGAAACAACGGAACCATAGGAACCTAGTGTTAAGACACTGCATTCTCTACTTTCCGCCTTTTTCAAGGTATTGCGTGTTGAGTAGCGGAAATCAACGTTGTGTCAATTTCCACTTATCCTACAATAATACGAAAATCTTAACACAAACTATTTGAATATATATTTAAATTTAATAAGAACATAATGTATATTACAGTGAAACTATTACAATTTTAAGTCAAAATAAAACCTAGTGCTTCACAGCAATATTTAGTCTTTACAAATAAGACAACAGCCTATATATACAACCTTACTTCTACAACACTACTAACAACTAGGTATTACTCGATAGAGGTGACCTACGTCTGTTACGCTTTTACAACGTAAATTGATCAAATTGAATGTCATTCACTACGCGTGCGAGATATGTACGTTAGATATGCTATATAATTATTTTTTATATGAAATTTTGATTTCATAATTTTCTAGTTTTTTTTTATTAGAGTAGAAAGCACCTGGTTGACCTCCCAAATTATTTCAACATTCACTTAGTACAGAAATGTTAATGTTTACATTCAATCAATGCAATTAATATTTTCCGAATATTCCGATACGAAACTTGTTTTAATTTTATAATAAAACATTTTGATATTTATCATATAACAAGATGAGAAGATATTAACTTCTTTTGGATTCGAACCTAAAATACAAGTAATACATACATACATACAAAAAAATTTGTGAATATATTTAAAGACGTTCCAACCCTTTCGAGCAAAGGATTAAGGCAGTTATGGAACAGCACACCTCGCTTTTGAGGCTTCACTTGGAACTAAAATCAATCAATCTAAGTTTGGATAGGTTTCCTGTACATAGTCTGGATATTAGCATGATAATATAGCTTATAATATATAACATATTATATTTCATATTTTTGTATATGACATATAAATTACTAACATATATAATATACAATAATATTAAATACTTGATATATTTGTTAAAGTAATAATTTTTCAAGGCAAAATTCTAACACTGTAATAAATAATTTATATATGACACAAAAAGAGACATATCTACAAAGATAACATCAAAACAAATGGAAAAGCTCAAAAGCTTAAAAAGCCTAATACAATAACAAAAAAAAACTGAAATCTAAATACAACTGAAGCGCTAATAGATTCATTGAAAATCCCAACTCTATAGATGACACGTTGGCACGAAACGACGACAGATGATGACAGCGTGTTAGACGATTGGTATTTCCCGTAGAACTTTATCATTAAGATAAATATAGAAATAACTATTTTGCTAATTTCTTAATATATTTCAATGTGGAAATAGTTGAGATGAATTCAACTAATTTTATGTTCCGGAAATACAATTCCTAGGTCGCATGTAGGTAATTTTTTAACGTGACGTTTTAAAGGTTAAATGTAGCAAAATTGGATTTAAGATTTTGTGCAGAGATGTTTAGATATTTATATAAAATGATAGTCCAAGCTACACTAACACCAGTAGCTCAAATGGGCCAAGCTCGAACCGGGTAATTACCACACTCTCACAGAACATCGTCGTGAAACAGCTGCATATTAATTCTGCTTGTGTTTCGTCAGGGGAGTGAGAGTTCCGGAAGCTCATAAAGGGAGGTTGGTCTGGGTATTTTGTTTCACATTCACAACATTTACATTCTCTCAGGTTTTGGGTTGTCTATGGTCGAGGGTGCCCACTTAATATCAGGTGGCTCCGCTGCTTCGTTAGCCAAGTTATAACACAAACAAAAAAATATATATTTCTATTAAAATTTAAAAAAAAATAAACCTTGTTTTTCAGCATAAAGCAGTGGCATTCAATGGTTAGTAAATACAAAAATTAAACAATCTTTAAATCTTAGAAATAGAAATGAAACCACTATTATAATATTTAATAGCAATCATATCTAATCAGTAACTTAACACGTCGCAAAATTCCTTCCCTCACAGAACCTTTAAATAGTAATAAACTCCTCATGACCTTTCAGTATATTGGATTTCTGACAATAAGGTGGGATAAAAGTAAGATTTCGACATTCGACCGAGTTTGTCCGTCGGAAATAGGCCGCTAGTGGGTCATGGGCGGGCGGGCGGCGAATATCTATGAATCATATAACGCGCGATGAAAACTGGAATCACTTGTATATTTATGTCTTCCCTATTGCTGCCTTAAACTTAATGTGATAGCTCCATAAATTTTAACGATTTTTCACGTAAATAGTTAATTCACATCTTATATACTCACTCTTTTCGGTTTTATATCAAACATTATTTCTAACGATTTAAAAGGCATTTTGGAGACTGTACGTCGTCGCACGTAGACAGCGTCAGATTATATATGGGGTAGTAAGTTCGATTCTCACGGGTAACATGACAAAGCACGACGTTGAGCTCCGCCACACAAAACTCAATGTCCCAAAAAGCAAAATGTGCGAAAGTGTCTTAATACTACCCGACCCTAAACGAGCGATATTGTACGAAATTTATATTACATATCACAAGTAAAATTCACATACTACATTCTATATGAGCATAGTTCAAACCACAACAAAAACTAGCAACAAAACTAATCCCGATTTCAGGAAACTAGCAACAATGTGGGCGTTAAGTCTACAGATTTCAAATAATAGATACGAATTACCGTCAATCAAAAACAAGGGCATCAGACGGACAGCTTTCAGCGAAATCCGCGTGTTTCAGAAACACTCCACCGGCGATAGCTTATCTAATAAATATATGCATTTAAGTGCTGGACGCTAATTGATTTAGTTGCTGGGATACTTATCATTTTAGAACAAAAGTACGAAAAAAACACCTAAAAATTTATATATAAGAAATTTGAAAACAAAAGTCTCCAGTTAACCAAATATAATGCGAAACAAAAAAATATTTTTACCAAGATTGAATTGGTAACCATCGCAACCTCTTTAGCTAGTCAATAGACACAGTATAAGTTGAAATATGTTTTAATACAATTTTACTTCAAATTAATAATGTAAAAGTAAGGAACGAAGTTCATATAATAGTTTAGCATAGTTCATTAAACTCAAGTAGGTATTTTGTTTCATTTGCAAAGTTTTAATGACTAAGACCTGAGTGGAGCTGTTACAATTATATCAAATTTTATAATTACTCATCCTTTTATACGAAGATCATAGAGCAATCGTAAATTTTGTAGAATAGACACTAACTAGGAGCAAAAACTCTACGTTCTCCTTGCATGTGCCCAAACTATCGAGTTTGGAGTAGTCAATCAATTAATTGAAAATAAAAGTTCAATACAAAAAGCAAGAAAGTCCTACAAAAGTACAATTACTTATCTTTAGTACTTCAATTAATAGGTATACATTAATAAATTCAATTCAATAACATTGAATCCACGATCTTCACCGAAATTTTCTGTCGGAATCACATCTGTCAACACCTAGGAACGTCTACGTAGAGTCGTTTAATATCGAAAAAGTTTCCACGATTTAGCAATAAAGCAGTGTTCCCGGACATTTGTTTATACAGGCCATATCTAATGTATGTTTACTTCGCGCTTTATAACGTGCATTATTTTTATATGAGGTAATTTTGGTTTGCGAATTTAATACTTTAATTAAGCTTTGATTTGATATATATATATATATATATATATATATATATATATATATATATATATATATATATATATATATATATATATATATATATATATATATATATATATATATATATATATATATATATATATATATATGTATGTATATATATATATATATATATATATGTATGTAAAGTGGCAAATAACTCTGCAAGTATTCACCGCAGACTGAACAATGTTTATAGTTGTACATCTTAAGCGGGCTAAGGTATGCTTGCTGTGGTTTGAATTTCGATATTATAAAATATTACGTGTAGCGCGCTGATAATTTTTTATGATATAAAACAAAAATTTACTGTAAAATTTTAAAAATTATATACAAATTCATAAATACTTTCTAATATATGAAACTAAGTCCAAAAATTACAATACTACGACTAAATAAAATGTGTATTATTTTTATATATAAAACAATTTTGGCTAATAATAGCAATATCTGCATCACCAATGTCCTCAAGCGGGAATCGAGTCTACATCCTTCGCGTTTACAACCAAAATCGGTTCCGCTGCACAACGACGAATGTTTTAATTAAAACGATTTTTCGTAAATTATATTAAAATTCAGGAAAGACATAAATCTGTGGAAGTCCTTCACCAAATAACCCGCAGGAACATCGTAATATATCTCCGTTAAGCTAATAACTTAAGTTCGCAATAAATATCGTGACGGCGCGGCGTTGCGATTGACAGGCGACTGTAGTTACGTAAGGTGAAGATTTGTGGCAACATTTTATATTACAACTAATATACTTGTACCTTATACATAGTAGAGACGCTTAAAAACGTATTTAATATTTAAAAAATGTAAGTAACAAATGTAAGTATAGTAGTATAGTAGTGTAGTATGTAATTGTTACCTATATTTGTTACATATAGATATTACAAAAAAAAACATTTTTGACCACAGCATTCTTTCGAAAATTTATTTTTTGGTAATTTCAATGCTTTTAAAATGTATGAAGACAATAAAAACGTCGATTAGTTTAAATAAATTTATAAAAACCCATGAGTTAACCGTTGGAGTACATCCTTGGACGGTTAACAAAAGGCGCGGGTTCGATTCCCGTTACTATCAAATTTAATAACATTTAATAACACTCTAATAATTAAACACAACTCTTATCCGCAAACATTTTTGTTCATTCAAACTCTTGTTAACAACGACAATACGACGCGGCGTCAAAAAATAAATATAACTGCAATGACAGTGTCGGTCGTCATCGTGTAAACATACTGTAAGCTAAATTGAGAGTGATGCCAACATACTACGTAATGTACTGATATAATTTACAATGTTAACATTTTCTTTGGAACTGCCGGTTCATCATCTTAGAATGTATCATACATTCTAAATATTAAGTAACCGAACTCAAAAAGAAACTCGATTATGATTTAAATCGAATTAAATTAATATCTTCTAAGTAAAGAACTTCTTTTTAATTATTAACTTTCCTTTGATCTCGTTCTTTAGAAAGATTTTTTTAAAATAAAAAAAAGTGAAGAATATTTGTTTTTTTTTTTTTGCAAAACCGATACTAAATCGGAAATGCAAGATACGTCAATACGAGTATAATAAAAAAAATGTTCAAACAACACTCCGCTAAAATGGAACAATGTGCGATAGAAAGCTCACAGTGTGCGAGCTTTGGCAAAGCTCCAGACGGTTTACGGGAATCGCGTCAGAATGCAACGTATTTAAGTGCAATATCACTTTTATTTTTTAGTCCACGACTACCATATATACGTATACCTACTAATATATATATACATACGTATAAATATATTCAACGAAGTTTTTTTATCTGTACTATTATGGTTTTATATATAGGTAATTATTTCAATAATTAAAGATCAATGAAATTGTAAGAAACAATATTAATAGCATTCTTCTAGGAATTGTATTTATATTTATCTCGTAGTACACAGAATTTGATGACAAATCCCCATTGGCATCGACTCCACTAGCTAATAAAATCTATTACTCTAAGAAATATGCAGGAATATTTAGTATAATACATAACATCTATCCTATTAGTAATAAATTATAATGATTAGTCATTTACGGTGAAAGTTAGTGGGTTCAATTCCTATTCGGGGATTCCTTAGCTCTAGTAACTAGGCAAGCGCGGGGTTGAGTTTCGCAACAATAAAAAATATACTAAGACAATGGCCAGTGTCTAAAATATTAAAAAATATACTAGCCTCTCACTCTACATTACCAGACCTAAATACCACTTGAAATATAAAAATATGTATTCACATTGATCCACCACCTACACCTCCACACTCATAAATAATGATCTACGTTGATGTACGTTTGATCTCATATCGTTCAACATTAAATTAGATTAATTAGAGCTTTCATAGCTTTTTTAACGTGATGCATGAAATATTTACGATGCATTTCATATTTCCTTGTAACTACTCTAAAATTGTGTAGGATGTCTTTGATTGCAATCTAGTAATATGTTAATGTTTAGAACTGAACAAAAAAACAATAGACAAGTTATTTTAAATACATAACTAAAACAATAAATAAATATCATCAAAATTTTAGGACTAATAAAGGAAACTAACTTAACCCTGATATATTAACGTATTACGTATAATTGACCAATTATTCCAAGCACCTGCTAAATTTTCCCCAAATCGCAATAATAACGACATAGCATTTACCGCAAACACCATGGAATCCCCATACACTAGCGTAACTCTGCAGTACAGTACCCCCCCCCCTTTTTGTCCCCCCTTCAGTTCAGAGGGTAGGGGGTTCAACCCCCGTAGGATGCGGAAATCATGTCTGGGTTGCCAGTTAAAGCAACATTTAGTTTCACAGCGTGCCGTAACATTGTTTTCTTTGTTAAACTTCGTAGACACGTTGGTGCATTGAAATCGAATATTTCAAATGAAAAGCCTTGTAATATTTGATATTCGATAGCTGATATGCACTTAGACCTATACAGAAGAATGCCCTATAGGAACTAAAACATAAAATTTAAAAGCATTTACTTACTTTTTACTACGTTCACAGATTTACAAATTTAACTAGAAAACATATCTCCTTTAATTTAGCAAAAAAAGAATCGAACCTGCACTAAATCACTTGTCAATACCATTGTGCCATATGATATACATATAGTAATATTTAATATACATACATACATAGCATCATATTGTTATCTTTCTTAACGTGTAAATACCTATATGTTTATGTTTTCAGTGTTCAGAAGCTCACGATCGTCCATTGTTCGGAGCAGATTGTTCATACACATTGTTAGTGTCAGTAGAAATGTATGTATGTATGTATATATGTATTGCCAAAAGATATATACTACTTCTTTATATATAATACACTATGTATATACAATTCAGAAAAGAATTTTTTGTGAAAATTCCCTCAGTTTACCATTAACTTGTTTTAAACCTTATTAAAATTTAAACGTTTATTTTGTAATTATAACTATTTCCTTGAGAGAGTTTCGTATTACATTATTTTTAAGAGCGAGCCAAAAAAAATAATTATCTAATCAAATAAACGGTTCTAATTAAAACAAGAGAAATGTATGACACGATATAATATTACAAATAAAACTGAAAATGAATTTAATTTTTAAACACTAAATTGATAATAAATAAGACACTGTTAAAAAATATCTTATAATATTACCAAGAATGAATCTAATTACAATTTTTTTTTGTATTTAAAAAAACACTAAAATCACCGAGAAAAAGATACTAGAAACGCACAATTTAATACCGATTTGATAAACCGTACTTTCAGCCAGCAAGTGTCACCGCTAGGCTGTAGCGCGTCTGAAACTAAACTGAAATGCGAAACACTGTCTCACTGTTAGCGACCAGACTGCAAGACCTTTTGGTTTCATACGATAAGGTTATTTCTGGAGTTCATCCTATACCAGGTTTTGGTAAACCTTGCGTTGACCGCAATCGTCGTTACGCGAAAGCTCTTTCTAATTTGGATGGCCGTGTTCAAATATGTATTAAGTAACAATGTAAAATCAACCTTAAATTGGATTATTTAGGTTTAAATTAGTATAACAAAATTTTACTTTATATTTAGAGCGAACTCAAAAGATCCCTACAGATTGGTACTCAAATAAGGCACAAGAATGCAATTATATGTTTTCTATATATTTATGTGAAATTAACTCTAACATCTTCTAAATAAAGTCCAAATTTGTACGAATCAATTATTAAAATATACTAAAGGAAGTATAGAAAATAACTTTATTAATATGCTAATAAAGTCTATTTTAAATAATTATAAAAATCTCAGGTGACAACTACAATTTGCAAAAGTACGTTCTATAGCCATGAATTTAAGTTTGAAAGTCCTATGAAAGCACATAGGCCCTTTTGAAGTCTAGGCCCGTTGGAATTAATTTCTCTCATAATATGAATAGAAGCAATTAGCTAAACTTCGTTTATCTATTTCAGTTTTACAAAAAATGTATGTATGTATATGCCCAGTTACTTTATTTTATATTTTTTTCTTTTGCTTCAGACTGTTATCCTGCGCATGGCAGGATAGGCAGAGGGAACAGCAGGAATCCTAGGAACCTAGTGTAAAGACACTCCATTGCTTAGTCCCTGCTCTCTTCGTCCCTGTTTTCCGCCTTTTTCGAGGCATTGCGTATATTTTTTGTGTAGTATTTTTTGAGTGGCGGAATTCAACGCCGCGTTTTTACTTAGTTGCCTGAGCGAAGAAAATGGAAATAGGAAATTCCATATTGCCCGATTGGGAATTGAACCCAGAAATCGTCGCGTTACAGGCACACGTTGCGCCTATGAGCCACGATGTTCCTCATCCTTATTTTATATACCTATTTAAAAAATAAAGTAACTGGTCTTCGAACCTGCAATTGTCATTTTACCGTCTTATACCACTTATCTGCTAATTTATTATATGATTTGGTACTAATTTACATCAGGCCGGAAATATTATACACCGGAAACGAATGCAATATATAAATAAATGTCAAAAACATTTCTGAACACTATTTCTCATAATAATATCGCAGTATATTTACGTAATTTCCCACTCTTCCACAATTTAAATGAGTTTTCATACTTTTGCTAAAACTTTTTATGATTTATCGCGATCAAGTCTAAATGATACATATTTCCGGACAATTCCTCTTAATACAGATACGTGTAAAATATAGATATATGTTAGTTATTTTACGAAACATAAACACAAAACATATACATGTACATGTAGCAACGGAGAGATGGAAATGTTACGTTACGTTGTTCTATCCCAAATTCGAGACATTAAGTGTTAAGCGCCAACGTAACTCAACGCCGATATCACTCTTGTTGAAGTGGAAAACGAACAAACACGATGCCACCAGAACAAAACAACGAAACAACCAAACAGCGTTGGGTTCAACTACTCTAGAATCTTATGTCGAAATTCGTGATTATATCTGTCAATATGGACACGCTTTATCACGCACATGGCAGGGTAGGCAGAGGGAACAGCAGGAACCACAGTAACCTAGTATTAAAACCTGCTTACGGCCGAAAAAGGCCGTAAGGCATTGCACATTAAATAACGCAACTCAACGTAACGCTTAGTAAGTTAATGGAAATAAAAAATGCATCTTCCACTCATGGGAATCGAACCCAGAAACCATTGCGTTACAGACAGACGTTGTGCCCCTGCGCCACGATGAACCTCAATTTTTCACAATTTTTATACTGAAATTTGCCTAAAATAAAAATAAAGGAGAGAATAAACTCACTGGTTAGGATGCGCCGTCAGCCGATTGGGGTCGGACGCGTTGCGGTGCTTCCCGCGACGGGGCGCGTCACGCTCGCGACAACTCTCCGCCCTGTTTACTCCGCGACCGCCGTTCTTCCAGCTGGTGGTTAAAAATATTATGAAGGTACTAAAGATAAATAGTATTAAAAATATATATTATTGTCACGGTGTCACAATCTAGGGGCCGTAAAAGGCGGTCTGATTGAAGACACAATGCACATAGGTTCGATATTTTGTAGGCGTCTCTTAGGTAAAAGAAATCGCCGCATTGTGTCTCCATCCCTAACACACAAGAACGGAATGTTTTGACGCTTTTTTATAGATTTATGATTAATCCCGCTCATAGCTTTTTAGCTGGATAGGCAGAGGAAACCGGAGAAACTGTAGGGAACTAGTCTCAAAACACTGTTCCCTGCTTTTCGCGCTTTACCTATTTGCCAGAGCGTAGAAAATGGAATAGAAAAATCCATCTTCTCCGAGCGGGAATCGAACTCGCGTTTACAGGCAGTCGCTAATAATAATCATAACTTAGTATAAATTCAGCATTATATACGAATTACAACCAAGATACTGACGCCATCTAGGGTCGAATAGTAAAACTATAAACTAAATATGTTCCAATGGAAACAGTATATGAAGATATCATAAAACTATTTAAGATCTAAAAAAATTTCATCACCAACAAAAAAATTTTGTTTTACAAATTGTTTTCAAGTTTGTTATATATGAAATAAAATAGCCATCTATTGGCCGATAGCGTAAAAACACAGCGCCATCTTACGTATTAGTAGATATACTTTACTTGATGTAACACAGAGGGCGCCAAGTAAGTCTAAGGTAAGTTTTATATTATGCTACCATTACTTACAATTTACAAATTGATATATCTGTAGGTTGGTAATTTGAAGGTATTTTTGATATAAAATAAGTAGACTTGAATTAAGTAGACTTCATAGAAAAGTGTTATTGTTATTATTGTTAAATTATAGCATTTTTCTTGTAACTTTTTTCTCTGCACATATTATTTAGGAAATTTATTTAAACAAACTAAATGCAAGTTTTTCAAAGAAAATTATTATGAAAATATTTAATATTAATTTAACAATTAATCGTTTATTTATTTGAAAGTAAGTCTACACTATAAAAGCTCTATTTAAAAGCTCTAGTAATATTTAACATACTTTTGCTCCTTTTCAGGCTCCTTGAGGGTGTTATCACTAGTGTCGACATCTACGTCTGGAGCCGACTGTTCTTCAGTGGAACCTTCTCTTCTCGATTCTCCTGAAAAAAAAAAACACATTACTTACTATAATTTATGTTTTTGGTGAAAACTGATTGATTTTCAAGATATATCGTCACATTATATATATATGGGTATAGTAAAATTTCTTATATTTCCATTATTATTTATTGAATACAAATACCAAAATGAATATAGCACAACGTGATTTGATATTAGTAGCGGAAACCACCAGCGTGCCTGTACCTATGACGCACTGACCGCACCAGACCGAGCCGCCTCATCCTGCTAAAGGATAACCGAGTGGATGACAGATACTAATTTACCTATACAATGTTTTGAATTCATCGTTTTTTTAGACACAAAACCGTCTGACTGTACAAGCAAATGATATAAACGCACTACTATGTCACTGTGTATATATGCAGTAGAAGGAGCCAAGCACCGCGCTTTGAAGTGATATTAGAAAGGAAAATGGAAACTAAGGACTCAACAGGCAATGCTTTGAAAAAGGCGGTAAGCAGGGAATGGAGTCTTAACTGGAACCTAGTTCCTATGGTTTCCGCGGTTACCCTGCCATGTGCGGGACAGAGCGTGAAACTAAAACAAAATTTATTACTTCCAGTAGGAATCAAACCCCTAACCCTCGTGTCTACAGTCAGACTATGACTACGACTGAGATATCTCAGACTATGATTGAGATTTCCAGTGTTTATATGTTCTAAGAATTTAAATAAAATTAAATCATTTTACCTTCAAAAATATGTCTAAATAAGCTTAAATATGTTGAAAACAAAAGCCATAAAATAATACGTATATGCATATTCAATCTCGATAAATAGTAATTAATGTTGCTAAGAAGTAATCAAAGCCATAGACTGCAGCACTAATTTCCCATACTTCTATTGTTTCTCATAATATATTACGCACTCATTTACCATCTTCATGTTACATCTTTAAGAGAAACTTTTAATGAAACTTATATGCTTTTCTATAGCTTTCGAATAGTTTTTTTATGAAGTGAGGTGCATAAGGCGCAGTGAAACATAATCCAGCATTTAATTTTTTTTAGCTTGACGCTTTATGCCGCTCATAGCAGGGTAGGTAGAGAGAACTGCAGGAACCGTTGGAACCTAGTGTTAATACACTTCACTCCTCGCATTCCGCCTTCTCGAAGCATTATGTGTTGAGTGGCGGAACCCAACGCCGCTCTTTGCCTAGTTGCCAGAGCGAAGAAAACGTTAATGAAAAAATCCTTCTTCCCCGACCGGGAATCAAATGTAATCGGGGCTGTTTATGCCCCATTTACAGGCAGACGCGTCGCCTGTGCGCCACGATGGCTCTCGCAGTTAACGATATTTTAAATAAAATATATATAACACATGCAGAGGCATGGAGAGAGCTCCATAAAGGGCTATATTAAATAAAAAGCAGCAATTCTGTGCCCACGAATAACCAAGAAAACCAATCTTCTTAATAACACTAGTAATTAAAAGTAGATATAGAAGTATAAACGTATTTATTATTCTCCGCTCTAGTAACACGATGCGGCGTTAAGTTCCGCCAGTTGGCAAAGATATTAAATTGAACCGAAAAGAAAAAATATTTAAACTTCTAGTATTTTCTAAGTGCCTATAAATTTAATTCTATTCACAATTCGCGATGTATGTAATACATAGCTATGCGTGTAATTGAAACTGCGCACGAGTGAGATCATCGCTTCATACTAGTGTTCATTAATGCCGATAACGAACTCTTGCGAAACACATCTTATTCTATATAAAGTTAGATCATTTTTAACGTCAATTTGCTACGCTAACTATTTACAAATATATAAGCGTTTTAAAAAAAATAATTTGAGGAAATTTTGGAGATCTATAAATATTAATTAAGATATAGATATATAAATAATTTAAAAATTACGTTACGGTTCATTATTATAGCCACGCCAAATGAAGCAACATATTAAAACGCTATATAATCACATTATTCTAGTATAAACTAACAAAATTTAATTTCATTTAACATAATCTATCTATCTATTGATGAACATTCACAGACTCGATGTATGCGCACGCGCACGCGCACAACCATTGTTCTGCTTTGCATACTTATGAGTTCTCGGTACCGACGTGATCATACCTGAACGGTGACTGATGGTACAACATCGATATATGGGTTAAGTATATATATTACTTTCAATTTATCATTTCTACTGGCAAATGCCACTAGTACAGTGGCAACCCGAATTGTTATCTTATAATAATATATTTAAATCAAGTTACTTCCTTTTATAACAAAAACTAACTTGACATTTAGTTGTATGAATATAGTATTAGTATTGTTTTTTTAACTCTCATTATAATTTTACTATAGATATATAAAGATATGTTAATGACACATCAAAGCGTATTCCACATTTCCGGAGCTCACAATTAACACAAGAAAATTCTTGTATGACGAAACGTTACACCTTGCTTAATTAGGCGATGAAACTATTTTAAACAATCATTATAATTTTGTGACGGCAGCGAAGCATGGCTGATTGGTATGGGTTCGAATCATTTTGGACATTTATTTACTGGAATTATTTGAAAATTCGTAGTTAATTTAGGTTAATTAATAAGAAATAAGAAGATACAGGATTCAATTTTTGTACGTCAAATAATTTATTTAATATACGACGGGTTCGCTAAAATTAATGCCTCAGATCTGAGAAGAACCAGTGCAAGAAACTCAACAAGATTTTTTCTGTCTTTTTTATTTATTTTTTTTTATTTTAAAAATATTTACAACTTAAAATTCTTTAATTAGTGATAATGATACTCTTGAAATAGACTGGAGCGAGCATTTCATTTCCAATAAAACAATACTAAGTACATTTTGTATAATTAAATCTATGCCATGCCATCAAAGAGTATCTCGCATTGGCAATTTCATCTTATTACAATACTAATATATAGTAGTAAAGCAGCGAGCACGTTAACTGTGAAATATTCAGGTCAAGCAAATCAGGTCGTACATTACATTGTTACAATTCTATTGAATTTTATTATAAGCTCTTCAACAAACATGAGCTTTTGGAACGAACTATAAAGCTAATTTGTTTATTTAACCGTTATATATTTCGGCATATTATAATATGTAAATAAGTTCAAGTGCGTAGTATACGATATATATAAATAATATATATTTTATGTATGAAGTCGTTTAAGACACATCGTTCAAGTAAAT
Source organism: Dione vanillae (assembly GCA_037178615.1). Taxonomy (NCBI): domain Eukaryota; kingdom Metazoa; phylum Arthropoda; class Insecta; order Lepidoptera; family Nymphalidae; genus Dione; species Dione vanillae. The sequence continues at coordinate 2,376,854 of JAZFAU010000299.1, read as the reverse complement.
ATGGCGCTCCGTTGTTGTAAAGTTGTTACGTTAAAGTCATCAATTTTGAATCGAATTGGAGACTGATGATGTTAGATACATTTTCATTTACATATTAAGTATCATAAGCACATAGCTAGAGCTTTTGTTTAAAGCTCGACATGCAAGTTACTAGATGTCTTTGAAAGAGAGTCTAGTGTTAAAACACTTTACTCTCCGCTCCCCATCCACTTTAAAACAACAATGTTATAACCCAAAATGGCTTATTATTATCCAAAAATATATTATTAACATTTCTGCTAGTGTTGTATGAGAGACACCAAACCAAATACCTAAAAGGATCATTACTCGCATCGGCAAAACGTCAGCGAAGTGACATTTCGAACGGTTGATCGATTGCGGCAGCTTTTCTTTCTCGGAAGCTCGCATTAATTATGTTTATTTATAACCACTGTACGAGTAGTAGAGTGGCACAGTACGTACAGCACGCACAGAACAAGCTGTTACATAGTGTGGAGTCGGGTTTCATTCATTTTTTACTTTGGTGAAACTGTATATTTCCCCTGCATTATTACTTATATGGCGCCACTAATAAATGTGTTCATTTTAAATTAGAAAAAATAAATCTATATTTAGACATTTCACTTGAACGTTTAAATGACATTATATACTTAATTAAATTTTAATTTAGCATATAATAAAAAAAATAAAATAAAATTGTTTACGTATATGCCCTGATCTACGTACAAACTAAATAATAAACGATCAAAATTGAAATAAAAATAGAATTCATTCTCACACGTTTCAATATACCTTTGAGAAACTTATACCTTAATTCAAAAGTTTGGTATAGTATTGAAAACCAATCACTGGCACAACTATCGTTAACCGCTATACAACGATATACATACACAGAATATATAGGAGAAAAAAAATACAAAATAGAACCTAATGGTAGATCTTATCAAGTTTAACGCAACGCCTTCAAAATGATTGTTACCGCAAAGTAAGCAGAAAGCTTTAGGGGGAACACAGCGCCGACACCTTGCGTGTCACTGACCGGCAACGTCACTGTGACTCATCGGGGGCAACTTTGACAAAAAACCGAGATTTCGCTGATAATTCAATAACTGGATGCTGTATACTGAGAAACTATTGAGGTAAAATTATTTATGAGACATGTGAAATTTTGACAATATTTGAATATTAAGCAAATTAATATTAAAATTTATGTTCGTTCATAAAACATTTACGTGTATAGCATAAAGTTATTAACTTGATAAATAAAAATCAGATGCGTGTTAACGTGGTTGTTGAAGTATCCGACTGTAAACGGGATGATTTTGGATACAAATCATATTATTATTTATAATTATATTTTTAGTATTAATTTCTCCTCTACAACAGATAAACCGAAGCGTTAAGATTTAATATTACAGAAAATTTGAAATAAAATATGGGACGATTCATCTCTTATCATCGTACTACGCCAAAAATCTTTAGCTTCCAAATAAGGTTTGGCAAAAAAAACTTAAAGACAAGAACAAGGATCTCTATTTCCTCACCCTTTCTTACCAAATAATTTCTTTTAATATATGGGAAATTAACCGAAAGTTACCCTACAATAAAGCCTCTTGTAATTACAATGTATGTGACTAATGATGCACTAATACGCAGACGCCGATACATTCAGCTTTCAGTCCAACCTTGCATAAATCGCGTTCACACGGCATAAACGACCTTTAAATTGAGAATTTATTGGAAATTGTTATATTTATACTTCTGAGTTGAATGAACTCATATCGAGATTACGAAGAGTTCTCTTTAAGCTTATCTCTTTAAAGCTTATGTATAAAGATGATCCTTGCATTGTTCTTACGACTGTTATGATTTTAAAATTAAATATTTGCTTGACTTCATACGCAAGTATTAAATATGTATATATTTCACGTTAAGTGATTTTCTTATATTTAAGATTCTATTTTATTTAACACATAACTAATTTTTTAGTTGAAATAATATATAATATTTTTATGTAACTAATTTATTTTAATCTATCCCAAAAAAGCCTAAAAAATCATCAAGTGTTAAGACACCATGTTTCGAGACATTGCCTGTAGAGTGTACTTTAATTGTCCCATGTGGGGATCAGACACGAATCCATATATCCTTCCATAAATTATGTAACAAACATTCTTTATATTAATCTGACTATATGAACTATAATAAGCGCACTGAGCGCTTTTGGTAAATATTCATCCTGTCACGTCACATACATATGACGAAATTGTTACATTTTTTAATAATTAAAAGGAATGGAAGACATCAAATGATCTATTTAAATGTATCTATTACTTATATATAATTAATATTTATTTATTATTCATATATAATCAACGTACATGATCACATCGTCGCATATTAATAACAATTTAAAAAATATATCAAAGTGATTTTGTTCAAAAAAATAGACCCCGTATTGTCAACGACTGATATATTATCACGAAGGTCACGTGATACAATCCCGCATAAATTTAAATATTGTTTCGTCTAGTGTAACAGAAATATAAAATAAAACATATTATACATTTGCAAGTACAATATAATATTCGATACAAAAATCAGAAAATGTTTAAAAAATAAAAAAACATATATATATTTATGTATTACTATCCTAACATGTAAACGTAAACCTAGTGTTAAAACACTCCACTCTCCGCTTTTATAACAAAAACTATATCAATAATTACAAACCAACATAATCCCACCTATATATATATAAAAATAACATAACACAGAGACAATGCGTGAGTCAACACAAGGATAAGCTATTAATACGCGTTTCCCGTTGCCGAGCGCACGCGCATATCAATGTACGTGAAATGTTCGCTTCCGTTTTTTCCTTCGCATCGTTTTGGTTGATGTCACCGTTGATTGACATATTAAGGCAAGGCATATAATTGGATAGCTTTTTGTGAGGTAAAGGACTGTAGTGCCCGTGTCACTAAGTCCTCTATTCACTAATTGGATCGTAAACTATGGTTAAAGAATGGCTTTCTATTGGTTTTATATGAATATGTTACATAATGTAATATCAAATTGAAAATACGTCAAATTAATTCACGTATGGATATGTTGAGGATATGAGTACTCTTAATATGTCTTCACGCTTTATCCCGTACATAGAAGGAAAGACAGAGGGAACTACAGGAACCATAGAAACCTAATGTTAAGACCCTCCCTTGGGTTACAATGCATGTTGAGTGGCGGAACTCTACGCCGCACTTTGCCTAGTTGCCAAAGCAAAGATAAAAGAAATAGAAAAATCGGTCTTCCCCGAGTGGGAATCGAACCCAAAAAACCGCCACGTTTACAGGCAGACGCTTTGCCTCTGCGCCACGACAGTCCTGAGTATTTTGTTTAGTAAAATGTTAAATTCAAACTGGTAAAAGCATCCAGAGAAAGTCCAAATACTTGGGTTATCCGGATACTAACTTTGTTGAGTATAAGCGTCTACGAATGCTGCGACATCTGTGTTTGCGTGTAGGAAAATATAACACTATAAGTATTGAGAACACCCATCCCCAAGATGTTCTCCATTTCGCCAAATTCAAGAATGTGTCAATAATTGGAGTCAATGCTAGTATCGAACTATCGGGCTGCCTTTTTATCGATCTCACAACAAAGGGTTTAAAGTTACTCTTAATTCCAACGCGTGATAATAGTATTGCATATGTCTCTAATGATATTAAAACCAAAATAAACATTATGTGTCTTCATAGAACAACAAATTTATGAATTCATTTCAGAATTCTCAACACTTTATCTTAAGCTTTTAATTATTTAGTGACACAAATAACTTTGAAGAACGTAAATCCTGTCATCATTCAATATTAGCCACCATACATTCACTTTGATAAAATTGACATACATACAAGATAAATGACAAATCTATAACGAAATTACCTGGTTTACTAACACACATATATTTATATTGAGCGATCAAAACTATGAAAAATATTCACGATTTCGAAGATCAACCTTTCGTTTTTAATGGTACTCGTATTTAAATGGTTCAATTATACGCATAGTAATTGATTACTATATTACTAATTAGCTTAAAATTATCTAATTGAATGTCTGTCTACAAATTTCTTTACAAATATTTTAGAAATCACCTAAATAAAGTGTTGACATATTTTAAATACATAAATAAACACCAAATTATGGTGTACATCGTTTTCAAGATAAAAGTATTCCGAACCTGTTACAGGTTTGATTTAATAACAAAGTGACTGATAAGATTACAGTGTTTCTGTTATCACGATTACCTTTAAAATATGTATAACAATATTAACAAAACAATAGGTTATTATACAGTTCTTACTTAGTACTTAGATATACAAGCTATGCGACCCACAAGGCCGGGGGTGTCGCCCTGGTAATGCGCTGCTGGTGACCCCTTATCACTGACATGATAACAAGCAACTAAGAATGCACTTGCTACTCTATTTAAAGAATCTTTATGTGTCATTTGTAAAATAAATGTATTGTTTATGAAAAAATTCTTTAACATATTCCCAACCGTTTCTTCCAAGCTCAAGTTTCCAAGTTTAGTCAGCAAAATAACCGTAAATACAGTAAACTGACGATATCGAGACACGCCGGCCCATTGACCGCCGCTGGAATGTACCATACAATATATGGACATACATACATACAAACAAAATAAACAAAAGCTTTATACAAGCTTTCAAACATATATACTCTTATAAACAGCAGATTCCAATTATATACTTTAAAACTTGGAAAATAAAGTTCAAAATAGCTCAGCTCTCGGGAGCTTCTGTAGCCAGTATGCACTGGCACAGGTCACGGACGGAATAGCAATGAATGGAGAAACTGTTGCATCAATGAATAGTTAATTGAACGCGCTAGTTGAAATTGTAAATGACTTTTGATCTCTGTCGCTGTGCGATCTGCGACTAATTGCTTGTCGTTTTGCCCACCCATATTAAGTATGTGTTATTATTATCATTTTTCCAATGATAAGCGTCTTATCTTAGATTAATCTGTGATAATCGGAATACCTTCGGTCGGTCTAAAAGTCTAAAAGTTACAACCGACCTAAACAAATTTTAAACAGACGACGTCAAGTAAATCTTGCCAATGGAAGAAAGGATCCAGCAGTCGCCGAGTACTCTAACTACTGGCTTTAAGCTGACGGAAATAACTATTATATAAATTTATAAATATTATTATAAATGATGAAATATATGAACAGTAAAAAGAATAAGAAATGTATATATGACATACAGAGTTACATACAAACATACTATGGTAGATAGGTATAGTAGACTATGTTTATACCTTATTATGCCTGACACGACTGACAAAGTAAGCGAAATCCATCTTACAAATATCATATAAAAAATTAAATATATATTGAGCCGAGTCGTTACGCTTCAGTATTTAATAGTGCGAAGCGATCGTGTATTTATTTTATATAGCCTATATATATGATTTCACGGTCAAAGAATTTTGATGTTTTAATTGCGAACGCCGTTTTAATACCGCGATAGTTACGCTCGTCTTGATTTTCGTTTTAACGACTCTTCAAAACTGTATGTACCGTACCGTTGTATTAATACATTTAAATACTAAATTTACAAAGAGGTCGTCATGGCGCGTTTTGATGTAAAAAAGATGGTTGTAGGTTCGATTTCATTTGGGGGGAAATCGAATTGCCATATATATGCAAAACTGAGATAAAATGCAGTCATTGAGTTCCTACATTAAGACAAAGAGAAAAACATTATATTTTTAAAGTTTAAGAAAGTTTAGTAAATGAATATAAGTAGAGTAACAAGTTCGTTTATCGACGGATATGCAACATATATGTAATATGTATTATGTATATATGTTTATGTTTTAGAATTACAAATAATGTTACTTGCAAACTTATATAATTAAGTACCACTCTAAATCTTATCTCACACGTATTGTGTACAGTTAACAAATTATCATTAACCACTTCTGGTTTTGAACAAAAAATTGAAAATAACAGTTAAATATAACTAAATATAGATTAACTGCAGATAAAGCAATATAGTATAAAAATAATATAACTTAACGACTAAAACAGTATATATGTATGTATGTATGTAAGTATATATGTATGTATGTATGTATGTATGTATCGGTGTCAGAGTTGCAGAGTGCTGCCGCATAAAATATACTACATTATCTGACACAATCGAGAAAACTGTGACTGTTTTGTGACTGACGTCAGTTTAACTTTTAAAAAATTTTGTTGTGTTAAAATTCACTTTTTTAATCTTATATAGCAACTCTTCTCGTGCTAAATTATAAATATAGTTTTATAAGAGCCTAATATAGAGCCTATTCTACTTTAACACACGCTCTACATATTATACGCATTGCTTCATATATTACAGACGGACGAAACGATTTCTAATACACGGACCTTGCAGTGTCACTTAATTCACACGAAGAATATTAATTAGTGATTATATATTATTATTTTTTATTTATATTGAGAAATATATAAAGTAATATATATATATATATATATATATATATATATATATATATATATATATATATATATATATATATATATATATATATATATATATATATATATATATATATATATATATATATATATATATATATATATATATATATATATATATATATATATATATATATATATATATATATATAAATATAAATAAGAGTCAACAGACCGAGTGACTGAGTGGATTGAGATTTGAGACGAAGCAAAAAGTGTACCGTTACACGTCGGAGGCGAATTAGCGACGAATTTAAATTAAACATTTGATTAAACGATCTATCATGTTTGAATTGAAAAAAATTACACTCACAGTGTGTGTACAGAAGTACGTACATATATACAAATATTATATTAGAAATTTAAAATTATTCTAGACAGGGCGTCTGGTATAAGACAATTAGTCACGACGAGTGGGTTTGACTCCCTCTCGTGGAAAATATATATATATATATATATATATATATATATATATATATATATATATATATATATATATATATATATATATATATATATATATATATATATATATATATATATATATATATATATATATATATATATATATATATATATATATATATATATATATTTACTTATTTTTATATTTATTAAAAGGTATTAATCATTTAAAATTAATGCCAAGTCGTTTTTATCACATCTTAGAAAAACAAAGGCATAAAATCCCGCCATAACCCACGTCACTACATTAATCTTACAATTACTTATAATTATAAATTTATAACAATATAAAGATATCCGAGAACGTGTTTCCATTACACATACAATGTATTGTGACATAAATTGCATCGTCTCATTGCATACTAAAACGCGAGCTTTATTGAGACAGTGTTGTATGGAAACGCTTACGCCTGTTGCTTTACATATATTCATACAAAAATATACTAGTAAATGATTGACGAGTTTGAGTAACAGGGTTGATCATATGCCAGAATACAAAAAAAGTACTAATTGTACTAAGTTTAGCGTCTTCCTGAATCAGTCCACATGTGTCTGGCTCAATACAATGGTCGTGGATTCAAATTCCCTGTCTAATGTCTAAAAATAAAAAATACAATAAAAAGCTCTCTCGCACTCTTTTATTAAGTTTTAATTTTGCTTACGTATGCAAAATTAAAACTTAATAAATTTTTTTATAAAGAAAAGAAACGCAAAAGCAGATGGACCTCAATATTGAGACGCTCCATTCCCTGCTCCCTGCTTTTTAATATTGCACTTTGAGTTACGAAACTCAATACCGCGACACACATTGCCTGAAGAAGAAAGTGAAAATATTTTTTTATACAGTAAAGATTGAACCCATAACAACCGCTTCCATTTACAGTCGGACAGTCTACCACTGTGCCAAGACGACATATAGTATTATAAAAAACACTATTATATACGAAATACACAATATACTTCCTTCCTTTCCTTCATATAATGTATCAAGTCCATATACCTCTATGATAAATGAGTTACGTGCAACTGATTATCTAAATAACTCAGCAAGTGTACTAAACTGTGCATACAATTAAATTAAAAATCGTGACGGTCCGATACATGGAACGACCTTGTTAGACTTACATGCATACTAATAAATGCACTTATCCTTTGTATTTAACCTATACAATATATTAAAATTATGTAATAATACAAAAACATAAAAATAGCCATAGAAGACTATTTTGTACCGATATTTGTTTAAGCGACAACTTTAATATGTCAAAAGCTAAGCCATCTTTAATGACAGTGATCATTAAAAACAATATTGACATACACTCTATTTAAGTTTTATCTATGTCATAGATAAAACAATAATTCCTAGGACAATCAAAAATGAATATATTACAACAACCTTGAAAACCACATCGCTGTCCAAAAGATCAATAGATTTAAAATCACATATAATACTTTAATCTAAGCCCGGCTTTGACCCGACAGCCCTGGTCGGAGGCAAGGCAAGCCACGCTGTGAGGTCAGCGTTTGATAAATACGCCGCCGCGACGGTTCCAGACCGATTAATGTATGGCTTTTGTGTGCCAATCCTACCGGAAATGTCAACTTTAATACCAGATGGTTGAATGGAGGTAACGGGTTTAGTTCTTGTTTGGAGCTAATAAAGATACGTGTCTTTAAACCTATATAATTTATATAAACGAGAATACTAAGTATAAATTATACGACGATTGACTGATTGACTGAAATTATACGAGTAACTCATAAACGCATGTTCATTTACATGACAGATATCTACCACGAAAGTTTTCCTGATAAAATAAATAGAACATTGGCATGTCATATAACTTTTAAATAAACTAACAGGAACATATCAGACATATCGTTAAAAAACACTGTTATACACATATATTTTCAATTTGTGTAAGGAAGTAACCTAATTTAGCCGGAGCTTATAAAAGTTTATGAGTTCCATTTTATCGTAATTAGTAAACGTAAACAGCATAAAAATCACGAAATTGATGACAGAACAGATTAATTTTACCAAAATTTCAATTAAATTACATTAGTAAGTTATCAAAATATTTAATAATGACTTTCTCTTACCTCTAGAACCGCTGAACAGCCACGAGTTCTGCTTGGTCGAGTCAGAACTTTTCTTCTTGACCAAAGGACTCGGTTCTACGATACTTGTTTTACGACTTCTGCCGGCGAGAGGTGTCTTCACACTCTTCTTTTTACCCTTCTTCAACGTACCGCTGTGAGATTTCCTTAGGGTGTTTACTTTAACCGACTGACTTTTCCCACGTACTTTGCTTTTACTTCTAGAAGTTTGTCGACTGAGCCTACGTCGATGCTCACCTATGACTTTAGGTGGAGGCATATCCTCATCCGAATCTGTTTCGACAGGAGGCTTACTCTGGCAAATAGCTGTATGTCTTTTCTCTTCTTCTAAGAACGATTTTGTGAAGTTCAAGATCTCATCGGTATTAACTATACCATCTACAACTTCCACTACGGCTTCAACAGCTTTCATAGAAGTTGGAGTCTTCTTTCTTCTTAGAAAATTAAGAGCGCTGACAGAAGAGCCTTTACTAGTTTTACGTTTAGGCGCTTCCGCAGTACTACTCTTTCTGCTCACGTTTGTTTTGTCTTCTTTACTGTGCTTTCTGAATTGATCCAGTTTCATACTGGAACCATGAATAGAATCTCTATCTTCTTCACTCCAGAGGCTTTCTCTTGACTTTTTCTTATCTGAATTCTTATCAGTATCTTTCTTTGTGTGTTCAAACCATTCATCGCCTAAATTCTTAACGATTTCAATTGGATTTGACAGTGACATGGTTTTCCTGTGCCCCTTCTTCATTTTCCCCTCACATTCTTCATCAGTTATTGCAAGTTTAAGAGATTCTTTGCTAATAGTTGGTGTTTTACTCAATCTGGGTATAGCGTCGTCGCTCGCCGATATCGCATCGCTGTGACAGTCCGCCGACTCGTACAACGACTCATCGCTTTCATCACGCCGCTCTACGGATTATTTTACATTGTATAACAGCGTATCATGTGTTGAGATTTCCTTACCGTATCATATTTTATAATAAAATATATTTTTTATTTGTTTTAAGCACATATCACTATCAACGCGAACAAAGGCTACTTCAACTTTGTTAGGACTTAATTGGCTTCGTAAGAATTAATAGTTAACTACTCTATGTACATATAAGAAAAGAATTACAACAGTGGAATGGTTGTAATTGTAGCGTTTAATAATATTGTAAGAAAAACCAATTGATGCGTCAACAAAAAGTAAGAAGCATTCAATCAGGGCTCATTAAAAGACCTATACCTACATTATAGTATTTATAGTGATGACAATATTCAATAACTAATTACCTATATTTCTATTAACATGGCAAAAAGTAAACATGATGTTACAACGTGATTTTTATTATTTGAGGTTTTCAATTACTATGACTAGAAAATACAATAGAATGCGATATCTTTTACATAATAATATATTTCTATATTATAATATTCTAAAAGTATTTACTTTTTAACGAGTTACTACGACCTACGTATAGGAATTCAAAAAATATTTAAAAAAAAATAAAAAAATAAAAAAAAAAATAAAAAAAATAAAAAAAAATAAAAAAAAAGAAAAGTCCCGCTGAGTTTCTTGCGCCGGTTCTTCTTAGGTCTGAGGCATTAACTTTAGCGAACCGGTGGTAGTGTTTTTGACGTTCAAAAAATGAATCATGTATTCTCATTTTGAATAAAATTATTTGAATTTGAATTTGAATTTAAGTGTTGTATAGTCGATCTTTCGACAAAGGCTATTCTATATCGGCTATATTAAACCAAGTTATATATATTTAGGCTATATAAATAGATTTCCCATTGACCCCGTGCGAAGTTGCAAGTTAAAACTAGCATACATACAATAAGTATTAAAACAGTAAGCGTCAAAAATGGCGTAACAAAACTTTCTATGAAACAATAGAACAAGATTTGCGACGGGAATGTGATGTTATGTAAATAATGATTGTTTCCCAAAAAAACCGTAACGCGAAAGTATTTTCACTTAAATCTGCATTTTTAGCAATTTCTTTATTATTGCCACTATTTAATTAGATTTGTAATAGAAGTTAGAAATCGATGAATGTTGAGAAAATGAAGCGAAACGTAAATTTGAGGTATTAGTAGTAAGTATATGGCAATATATGTATATATATACATATTAAACAACTACCACTACCCCGCTACCTGCCCTACTCTCAACCTTCTCTCCGCTTAAAAAAATAACTACTTAGCAATAATTAAGCAAACCTTTCGTTATATTATATAGAAAAAATATATTTATTTTTTTATAATTTATATCAAAAAGACAAAAGAAATGGTCAAGTACGAAGTTAGTACATTCTAAAATACGTACCTACAATATTCTCTTATCATATGTCGTAAAAATTACTTTTTAATTACTAAGTAAGTAAAGACATAAAACATTGTTTTGTACGATATATTTTTTAATAAAGACCTATATTCTGAATACATCCAAAAGTATGTATGTAATAAAACAGAGTTGAAAGCTGTATTTCATTTGAAAAAATAAAAAACATAGTTTTCCAGTGGGGCATCGAACCCACACCCATCGCGTGTACTAAATAATTACTATTACTAATCTGTAGCCCAATACAGTATTCGATGTTAGGGGGTCAATTTCAAATTAGGTTAATGAAATTGATGTCCATCGTTATAGCATGCAATCATTTTATAGCACAATAGTATATGTCGATAGCCCTAAACTATAGTACTATATACAGTGTTTCGGTATTACAATAAATAAAGATAACAAAAATTAATTTTATCCGCGTAACTTTAAAAATAATGTGAAAATAAGTAAACTCGTTAAATATAGCTCATATTAATATGTTAAAATACTAGAATTCTTTATTTACTTATATCTCGTTATCCGTATCTCCGTATCCGTAAACTATATAAAGTTCTATTAATAGGCTATCCAATATAACATTTTTTACTTTCACAAAGTAATGATAAAAAAATCTCAAATTTAATACTTCTATAAGTATCAAATATACATTTATATTCATAGAAACAAACACAATACAAAAATGTAATTAAAAAAAACGCTTCGTCATTACACAACTTAATCAAGAAAAATCACCAACCAATTACGTAACATCAAAAATCTTGTTATAAAAATATTATTTAAACCACTAAATCTTTAAGAATAAACAAATTATAAAAAAATAACCACTTAGCCACTTGTTATTATGTATATCAGTTATCTAGTAACAGTGTATCGTTAGTGTAAACACGAAATGATAAGCTTTTATTACTTTATGTGGGTGTGAAGCTTTTTGACATAGCTTTAATGATCCACTCATTTGTGACTAGCGCTTTAAAAATTCTTTACTTTCTTTGAAAAGCTTCTACAAGTAGCGCTTAATGGTGATACTTTTGGAATAATTGTAAGAATAAGAATTTACATTTTAGGAAGAGAGTTCAAATCAAGTCAATCAAGTCTCTGTTTAAGCAGAAAATGGACGGACGAAAAATTCATTGAAAATCATTATTAACCTCTGGTTAATATGTAAAGCAATACATTTATCATCATTTCAAATATGAGGCAGTTTTACATTACGTCATTATTTCAAAGCAAAACCGTTACTAGTTAGCTAATTACTTAATTTTCTACAATAAAATATTATATTCAAAAGATTTCCAACAACTTTTACTTCCATTTTCATATTTACCTAAATTTAATCACGTAAACTCAAATAAAATTTAAACGTTCACTTTAAGAGGGTATTACTCGTTACTTGTTAAGGAAAACCCTATCAAGCTTTGTAATGCCTAAAAATAGAGATGTCCGACCTCGCCACTGACCCGGTGACCGGCGACACTCGTTGAGAGTAAATTAAAATATTGCACGACGTCATAACATGTTGGACTGATATATATATAGTATTTGATGGAACTAGCGATATGTGCTTTTAACTTAATTTTTCTTAATAATGTGGCTGATAATATATAGATATATAAATTTTCAACCATTTTCTAGCTTGAAACAATAATGATATGATAATAGCAAGGAAATCTCACAATTAACACTAACTCTCCATAATCCATATAAATACATACCAAGAGATACTTTCATATCAAGAATATCCGAATATCTCCGTTTCTCTTTATCACTGTCTGCTGAGGTCTCCCTCTCACTAGACTCCCTCGTAGGCTTCAAAAGACTTGGCTTTTTTCTTCTTAGTTTGTTAACAACCCCGTTGTCAATTTTCTCAACCTTTTCTGGGACCTTTGGGTCCCGTTTGAACCACATCATACCGACCATAGGTCCTTTGTCCTTTCAAATGAAGCACAACGGTTGAACCGTTGATGAATTAATAAACTAACACCACGTCCATTGATCAACCGATCGTAAACATTGATCATTAATCTGTCGTATACACTATATACACATCACGATTCACTAATAATATATTTAAATGTACTTGTATTAGTCATGTTTCTAGTTGTACTATCACTAGTATTGCTTTTGGCAACTCCGACTGTAATCTGAAAATTTGGATTTTTACAGTGACAGTTTTGGCAGCTTCGTAATGGACACTTTCGGTTAACAAAATTGATTCCTAATGCCTTAATAATAAGATTGAATTTATATTAGCAGAACGAAATATATAGAATAGTTGATACATGAGGCTTGCAATGAAACGTGCATACGTACACTTGATGATATACATATATTCTATTTTAAAACTCGCATTGTCGCCTTGTTCGTACTCACTCTAAATATACATCGCGACTAATTATATCTGAGGGGATAATATTATAATTTTGTGTTTCAATTATGCTGTGACGCTTTCCTTATAACAATTGAATTCATTTTTAATATGGAATTATAAATAACAAAATTTATATACCGATATAAAATTGTTTTAACAACAACTTTACTGTATTTCGAAAAGTAATATGCATAAGCAATATATATTAAAGAAATATAATTTAGAAGTAAAATAATGCATACAAAATACACTAAACTTACTAACCTCAAAAATTAAAGAATGATTACGATAATGCCATCTTCACTCCAACTTATCTTACTAAGGATTCATATAACGTCAATGTAAGAATTCAAATAATACTTTTATATGTTAGCAACTATAATGTATATATTTATAAATATATACAGAAAAAGTTACGCTAAATATCTGGCACGACTAAACCTCGTATTATTTTAAACCTAATTAATTTCTTGTGACAGTGATATAATTATGATATTAGAGTAAAATTTTCCAGAACAATAAAAATACACATTAAATAAAAGCGAAAATAGTTACTTAAAATGCATATTGCAAGTCTTAGCTATACAATAATAGCCTACGATAGTAAAATTTAAATGCGAAATCCATCTCCAATGCATTGCCAATGTTCGGCAATGAACAATTGACACGTCGATCGATCTGGACTCGAGCCGGAAGTGACGATATTTGATACGCATATTTGAATTTCCGATTACAACGTTAATATTGGGAAAGATTTATATTTATTTTTTAATTATTCTTTTCCATATTTTAATTCTCTTTCATATGACCAAGTAAGCAGAGAGTTTAGTCACATCTTTGATTATTTTCTGCCAATTTCAATACACCGAATTTACGCTTTGTCCCGCTCACGGTGGGGTAGGCAGAGGAAACTGTAGGAACCATGGGAATCTAGTGTTAAGACACTTAAGACACATCGTTCTGTCTTTGGAGGCATTTCGTGAATGGTGGCGGAACTCAACGCCGCGCTTAGATACTTGCCAGAGCGAAGAAAACGGAAATAAAACCATCCATCTTCCCCGAATGAAAATCGAATACACAAATCGTCGCGTTTACAAGCAGTCGCTGCGCTGCTACGCTGACGCTCACTCAAGACAAGAAATTTATTTAAATAAAAATCACTTTTATACAGTTTACTGGTCTTTTATTTCATAAAGGTGGGAAAAGTATGCGAAAAAATTAAATTATAAAATGTAAGCGTCGCAACTCAAATACTGTTGATATCGTCATTACGTAAATACAATATTCTTGGTTTTCGCGCCTACTACATAAGTTACAAAACAAGCTTTAACAAAATTTACGTGTAATTTATGTTATTTGCATTTTAATGTTGACGCCACAAACACTTCTCGTGGCAAGTGGAATGAAGTGTCATTTTATATGATGTTTAAGATTCACCTCAAAATATATATTTGACTGTCTCAAAGACATTAATTTAAAAATAACTACGAACACACAGGAACTATAATTAATTCATTTATATATATATATATATATAAATATATATATATATATATATATATATATATATATATATATATATATATATATATATATATATATATATATATATATATATATATATATATATATATATATATATATATATATATATATATATATATATATATATATATATATATATATATATATATATATATATATATATATATATATATATATATATATATATATATATATATATATATATATATATATATATATATATATATATATATATATATATATATATATAACATACAGCCATGGCCGGGATGTGAGTGGGAAGAGGAAACCTTGTACTTCCGGTGAGGATAAATGCAAAGTGACATGCACAGTTTCACAATCGGCCCATTAAATACACATTGCGTGTAAATAAAAAATATATACATACATAGGTTCAAGGAGGACGGAACACAAATATACTACCAAGTACCAACGATATCGTGGAACATTTCCTTAAGTATTTGCATTTCTTAGAGGCATCTATATGTTGAGTAACTTATAATATACAAAGTTATACTACACAATTTTCTATTTAAAATAAAAAATATACATATATATATGTTTATGTAGATATGTGTAAGCATTTTACTTATCCGTATAAGAGATCCCTAACCAGCTAACCAGTGATAGTGAAAGTGTTAGTTATATATAGTGTGCGTGTGTCTAAAATGAAATAAGGAAAATATTATTTTATTTAAGATTATTTTTAAATATAGCTCATCTAACTTCGAAGTAACAATTAATATACCAAATTAAATAAAGAATATACTAAAAACCCCATCTTCCTTAAAAATCTATGTCGAAAACATATGAAATGCATTAACCCAGATCGATCACACGCGTAGTGCTAAAATCAAAATATTGGAAAAAACGAGGTCGACGTTTTATTACATATAAATAACATATAAAGTAATTGTAAACAAAATAGTGTAGTTAAAAACCGGCATCACGTATTCAGCAAGAAGGTTTCAATACGAGAGTATTTAAAGAGAAGAGGTTTTAAAACTTGAGGTTTTGTCAATAAAGATAGAAAAGAGAATCGAGACTATCATTAAGATTTTCATAGGATAGATAAAATACCTAAATTTTAAAACATAAAAATTTTAACACTGTGGGATTTGATCCCGCACCTCTCGTAAGGCGAAGGTTTACGGGTTCGAATCCGCCTGCGTTAAAACTTTTATTTGCTTACTTGAAGTACTTTTACTATCACTAACATTTATCAAGTGAAATTATCCATAAAGAGAATCACGGAAACAAAATCTATTTAATATATTTTATATACAATTTACTTGTCATTTACGACTTAGGTAAAGGGAAAATATTGTTAATAAGGATATAACTTCACCTTCGTCACTTACAATGCCTATTGCGAACAAAGGTCATTAGTTCGATATCCGAGCGAGGCAGGAATAAATTCAATAGTGTATCAAGAAATGGATTAAAAAGATTTTTAGAGTCTCTTTTGCCCGCTGGATGTACGACAAACATATATCTAATATCAAGACGCTTTTCGTACTAATTTTTTATTTCTTTATATGTTAGATTTTTCCATAAATAATTCTCGACATGATATAGAACTTACAATCATCGTGTCATTAGCATTAAAAGTAATTATTTAAAATTAATTTAAATATGTTTGTATATACAGAATTATATAAATATTATGAGTAAATAATAACTTGGCGTCTGACAACATATACCTTACAATATTACACAAATCTCTACAAAACTATGAGGAAAATCATCAGATCCCCGTCGAAGGTCAACATCTCAGTGCATTAAATGCATCAAAACAATAAATTAAAAGCGTAAATATGATGCCGGAGTAATTTAAAAAAGCTACGGCACTCAGCCGTTCAGACTCTATTAAAAAGGGAAAAAAACATTAATCACGTTTAAAGAGGCGGGTGGTTCGCGACGCGCGCTGTATCGTGCAGGGGCTGGTGATAGTAGCTATATTTAATACAGGCCTCCCTTATCTATTTAATTCTATGTCTGTAGTTAGAGCCTAGGTTCCCATAATTACCTGTAATTATGTGCTTAGAAAATATATAAAGCAACATTTAATAGTAAATTGGGACTTAAACTATTTAAAATTTTTAAAGAAAAGACATATATTTTTTTCTGTTTTTATCCAAATTACCTAAAAGTCATATGTTAGAAGTAAGTCTATTCAGCAAAATATAAGATATGTATTGGATTCTGTTCTCAGTCGAACATTCGTAGGAGTCTTTATGATCAGGAATTGGTTGGACAAAGGAAACAATATTATGCGCTTAAATGTATAATAACGTTAAAGAAGATCACGACGAGGTCAAAAATGATTAATAACACAACCATATAAGAGTGTGTTCAAGACGCGTGTTAAATTGTCGAGTAAACAGTGACAGTAAGAACAGTAAGTTTATTTTTAAAATAACATTTGACCTCTGATTTTGTTTTAAGTACTTACTTTAGTTTAATTAAATATTGTGACAAGATTTTGATAATAAGGTCAAGGCACGTCATTTTGTCTATCTTAGAGTAAAAAATAATCTTTAAATGAATAAAGATAATGTTTTGACAGAAAAGTTTAATCAATTAACATTACGTAAGAGGGGTAATACCCTGAAGAGAGGTCCTTAAATTAAAAAAATTATACCTATTATATATTTTTTTTAATTTATATTTATTTTATCATATTAATGTTTAAGGATATATATATATATATATATATATATATATATATATATATATATATATATATATATATATATATATATATATATATATATATATATATATATATATATATATATATATATATATATATATATATATATATATATATATATATATATATATATATATATATATATATATATATATATATATATATATATATATATATATATATATATATATATATATATATATATGTATATATATATATATATATATATATATATATATATATATATATATATATATATATATATATATATATATATATATATATATATATATATATATATATATATATATATATATATATATATATATATATATATATATATATATATATATATATATATATATATATATATATATATATATATATATATATATTATATATATATATATATATATATATATATATATATATATTATATATATATATATATATATATATATATATATATATATATATATATATATATATATATATATATATATATATATATATATATATATATATATATATATATATATATATATATATATATATATATATATATATATATTATATATATATATATATATATATATATATATATATATATATATATATATATATTCAAGCGGCGTTGAGTTCCGCCACTCAACACGCAAAGCCTCGAAAACGGCGGAAAGTGGGGACGGAGTAAGCAGGGACTAAGTAACGGAGTGTCTTAACACTAGGTTCATATGGTTCCTGCAGTTCCCTCTGCCTACCCTGCCATGTGCGGGATAAAGCGTGAAGCTAAAATATATATATATATATATATATATATATATATATATATATATATATATATATATATATATATATATATATATATATATATATATATATATATATATATATATATATATATATATATATATATATATATATATATATATATATATATATATATATATATATATATATATATATATATATATATATATATATATATATATATATATATATATATATATATATATATATATATATATATATATATATATATATATATATATATATATATATATATATATATATATATATATATATATATATATATATATATATATATATATATATATATATATATATATATTCAACCTCGGTTGTTCTTGCTACTAATGAAATCATTATTTCAAAGTCAAGTATGACATCATATATGCAAGGAGGTATTTAGCGGTTTACAATAATATATCAATTTGTGAGAAGACAACGATAATGGAGATTTCTTATAACTAATAAAACATCGAGACGTACATCGGAACTGAACAACTATACACAGGTCGTAGATTCGATTCTTATTCATGAAAACATTTTACATTTTAAATGCACGTGATTAAAAGCTATAGAATAGTATATTCCTTGCCTTGATAGAATACATTTGTAATGTCTACTAATGATATGTGATAAATATTTCAAGCAAATAAACAAAAATATAGTTACAATATAACAATATGTGTTAAGTTATTTTTTCATTGCTACCAACATGTGTTCTAGTAGAAGTGTAGCAGCGGAAGCGCGTCCGGACCGATATCAGGAAACGTGACCATTTAGTGCAAATCAAATTAAAATTACATAAAATTCTCGTAATTTGATAAAGCGCGTGCCAAATCAAATTTATTGTAAAGATAAGATAGAAGAAATCTGAGTTAAATATCATAACTTATACTAAAATTATAAAAAACGTCTTCAGAATTTAAATTGCCATCAATCATAAAAATGAAAAAATGTAGTTTCGAATCTATATGAAAACGTTTACACCAAAAACAATTATATATATTTTTTAGTAACTATATTAATTTATAGCACATATAATATACCAAAGAAAAACAAACTTATCTTGTACAATAAAATCGATCAACAGTTTAAAATCTATAAGTAGACTCGACGACGTCAATACTGATAGTAAATCTTGAAGTAACACTTGAGATTGGTTACAACTGTTTCTACTACTGAAGGAAGTCCAAAACCCCCTGTAAGTCTATTTCAGAACGTATAATTATATTTTACTTGAGTTTCCTGTGGGTGTTTGGAACAGGATGTGTTTCCGCGTCCTAATATAAAGTGGAACGCCCGGCTGTTGTAGGACGATTGTCGTTTAGAGGTTGTTTCATATACCTAAATAAGATAGTAAATTATGTAAAATTTATAATCCTTTTTTTATAGGTGGAAGAATTAATATGACCATCTATTTTTTGACAGTTGATATAATCCTTTAAGTGGGATTTTTTCACTTCATTCTCCGTGACATTACCGAAGTAAATTGCTCTTCTTCTGCTTAAATTGCTATTCTACTGAAAACTGGGAACGCTTAAAAGCCGTAAATTTAATAAACTACATCAAAAAGATTTATACTAAAAAATATTATATAAATATTACATCATTATTACTGAAATTTCCTATATTTAAGATTAACCAAAATTAATCACAACAAGAATGTCATTGACACAGATATACACGATAGACATGCAAATAGTAAATTAAGAAAGAATAGGAATATTCTATCCTAAAACATATATTTAGTTTTAAAATAATTAAAAGACGCCGTTGCTACATAACTCTAGGTGAGTTTTAGATAGCCAAATATAGTTTCGAATTTCAAAAGGAGGAACATAATTTAGAAACTATCCAATTAGGCAAGTGTAAAGTGAGACACCGACACATAATATGAAGTAGTTGGAAAAGATCATTTGTGCGATCAGAAAATATTGACAAAGTTAAATGTAAGCGCGACTAGCGTGTGGGTTCGATTCCGACTCGGGGAAGATGGATTATTTTCAATTCCATTTCCTTTGCTCTGATAACTTGGCAAACGCGGCGTTGAGTTCCATCATTCAAAACGCAATGTCTCGAAAGCGAAAATCAGTAAACGGAGTGTCTTAACACTAGATTCGCATTAGTTCTTGCGGTTCCCTTGCCTACCCTGCTATGAGCGGTATAAAGCGTAAAGCTATAAAATACGGAAATGTTTATTTCCATAGATTAATAATAACATGAAGTGAAATTCATGTAAATCTTATATACCATACAGTAAATGACGAAATATGTAATTTTAACAACAGACCTAGCTGATTGTATATATTTGAAAGCTAAGTATTTCCATATGCAGGTAAACCTGGCGAGGCTCCAAGTATGAAATCGTTGGAAATTGCCTGTACAGCGTCTGTAGAGCGCCGGAAAGTGCTTTATGTCTCAATATGTTCCATCTCATGACTTTGAATTAGTTAATTTGTACATATATTTTTATTTAGAAATATTTTATACAGTAAAGCTTTTTACTGTTTTAATTAAAATTACAGACAAGAAAGCTCATATAATGTAATAAAAAAGCTTTATAGTCAGTTTTAAAATTAGTATTAAATGTAATAAATATAAGGTATATATCTAAAGTACGTATACCGCGAGAGTACACATCGACGTGGAACATCAACATCCCGGCGGAACGTGACAAAATGCAGATTCAGGCGCTATTTCTGTGAATTATGCAGGGGACAATCGATATATGGTGGCGACTGAGCGATATACCATAAATAACTATAGAACGGTAGGTATTATGGGGTTCACCCAAACGATATAAGATGTTATCGTAAACAAAATTATTATACATTCTTAAATAACTATATGTAAATTAAAAAAATATATAAAAGTAATAAAGAGGTCTTTATTATGTTTTTTCCATAGACAAATAACTATGACAAATAAAACTTTTACGTATTGTAACGTAACACTTCTACTTGGTTATGAATGATTTCATAAATTATGACATAATGTTAAATGACAATAAAATTATATATAAATTCATTTTAATTTGAATAAATAAACTTAGTTTTAGAATAAACTGTGACTTGTATATATACATAATTAAATAAGTCAAGTCAACTAACATTACTCAGAAATCAGTTATTAAATTTCTATGTTAAGTCTAGATTCATAATCCAACTCATAGTAGATATTAGCGAGGGCTTATATGAATGAAGAAGAACTTGTTCAAGTGTGACTACATCAAGAGAATGAGAGATGAAATATACTGCAAGACAGTAGTTAGACGGTAGACAGACGGTAGAGAGGACGGAGGAGACTCTTGTTAAACTTTGAGAAGACAATACCAATGTCATTGAGGACATTTAAGTAAATCTATAGATTTCCCGAAGTTTGTATATAGAGATTAATAACAGTATGTAAAGCTGGAGATAAAGCTGGAAGCAAAAGACTACGTCCCTAGAAATTTGACCGAGTGAATATTCCAGTAAAATATTCTAAAATACAATGAAAAAACAAAAGTAATGTACTAAGATTCTCAAAGCCTACACTAGAGATATGTGAAGATATATATGAAACAGCCATCGATATATTACAAATAACTTTAACATACAAAAATATTTGCGCATCTTTAACCGAACGCAACTATCGAGTCTAATGAACTAACAAACACCACATGGCCGGCACGCGGCCTTGTACGCACTCGAAATAATTGAATCTGCTTACATTATAACTACTTTTGTCGTAAATTACACCTTAACGCACAAGTAATAAGAACCAGGATGCGATCATTTAAAGTTATATAGACAAGGGGAAATAGAATCAATTCGAACAAAATAGGTCTCTAATCGTATTAAAATTGGCAGTACATTTGTCTGTCAGATGACAGGTATTAGGTTGTTTATGGTCCTTCGAGCACGCTCCGGATACGTTGCAAAATATTAAAAGAAACAGAATCAGAATATCAATCTTATAATTCATATTAAACGTCATCGCAATGCAGTAATCAAGAACCTGATTTGATTTGTTAAAATTAGAGAATCCAAAGTATTACAAATTCTTTGCATATAAAATAAGATCTAAAAAGTTTATTAAAAGGCAAAAAATGCAACAGAATGAATTTTACGTTTTTTTTATGAATTACGTTTTTTTTATTTGATGAAATAAATGACAATATGCTATCAAGAAAACATAAGAATATCAATGGAAGTATAACAACGTACGGCATATGGCTAAGAAAGTGTAGTTTTTATTAACGAAGTTGATAGTTTCCCGTTGAGAACAGGTGGCTAGGAAGGGGAGACAGGTGGACAAGTTTACTTTAAGTCTTTCTTTTGTGGTACGAATTATCAATTTGCAAAAAAAATTAAAACAAATAAGACATCACTGAAAAGTTGGCAAATTTTGGGCTTGGTCGTTGTTTCATTCAGTAATAAATTTATATATTCATAAAATCCTTACACATACACACACACACACATATATATATATATATATATATATATATATATATATATATATATATATATATATATATATATATATATATATATATATATATATATATATATATATATATATATATATATATATATATATATATATACGTGTGTGTATGTGTAAGGAATTTATTATTGAATGAAACAACGACCAAGCCCAAAATTAGCGTTTACATCATCTCTAACTACCTGTTAGCCTTCTATAGTTTGACATTTAACATATCATTGCGAAGGAAAAAAGGACAATACATCAATTTGTATTTTGAGGATAATCATATGTATATTAAATTAATATTTATTTTACTATTTATTCAATATTAAATTATGATTACAAATTTCTACGCTACCAGTGATGGTACGACTTAATTATTTGTCTATTACAAAAATGTATATGTAAAATATACTAAGGAGAAAAACAACATCTGAAAGTTAGGCTACCAAGTATTTACTCCCAAGAAATGAAAAATCTTAAGATTTTTATATATTAGAAGCCATTCATGCATATCGAAAAAATCATAATATAATATATGAAAGCGACGTAATTGTCTAAGTTAAAAGCTTCCAGCAGAGGCACGTCATGAGGCCTGTGGGGGAACACGAAATAATGAGGTCAACGGTTACTCGCGAAACACGTGTACGACGCTCATACACTATTACTTAATGGATGTAAAACAATATAGCGTAACCCCCTAAAAGCACTAAAAATATTTATGAAACAAAGAGCAAAGAAAAATGTGTCAAGTGGAGCCGTTAAAGATATTGCTAACTTAAATAACTTGATTAGATCATTGAAAATATATTTTAACCCACGATCAGAATTCGAACCCACTTAGTTAGTCTTCACGTTTCTTAATATGTATAGAAACAGTTTATAATTTTTATTTCGATACTAAAACGACATAAGTTTGTAGTGTAAATGTAATTAAAAATTGACCACTTTGTAAGCTGGAAGATGCCAATGAATGAAACAAAGTTGTTTACAACTTAACAAAGCAATTATATTCTTACATATATAAATGTCTAGTATTGACTTATGGCGACGTCATCATTGTCCGAAGCGGAGACACAAGGATACGACTACACGATAGTGTCCCTCATGCAGTAGTCGCAGTAACTAGGCACATCAACACCTGTGTCTATTACTCCGACGACGGCGGTGATGCCGTGGGTACATTTATAAGACGAGCGACCGAAGCCTCAGCGAGGGAGATCCTGGAATATAATATAAAAGCAGCAATCCATTCACGCGATAACCTCGTTGTGAATGGCTTGCTAAATACTCTAAACACCATAAAATCCAGCCGGATTGACATTTAGCTATAAGAAAATTAAAAATATTCTAACCTAACAATTGTGTAAACTTTTACTATAAAAAAAAAAAAAAAAAAAAAGGCAAATAAATACACAAGTCTTACCTTATAAGGAAACCCTACATTTATATCACTAATAGTAAGATTATTGTATTTAACATAAATTATATTCAGAACATACTTACTTTTATCTATACCACTAAAAGTAAGGTTACTATTTAACATTAATTATATGTAGAACATACTTAGTTTTAAGAAAAAACAAAAAAAAAAAATTATTTAATATATATATATATATATATATATATATATATATATATATATATATATATATATATATATATATATATATATATATATATATATATATATATATATATATATATATATATATATATATATATATATATATATATATATATGTCAGTAAGGACTTACCGTCTTTTACTAGTTAATATAGTATTTAATAATATGGCCTTGTACTAACAAAACAAAAATAAATAAAATATAAAAAAAGGCACGGGCAAGTGTGAGCCTGTGGATGTTGTCTTATTAATAAAAAAAAAAATAAAAAAAAATTTCTAGTATTGACATCATCATAATGATATATATGACGATTAAATAGACCAAATATAATATATGGGCTTCATAAGAAATTTCTAGTTCATATTAAAATTTACGACGACATTAGAATTATAGAAGAAGATAAATGAACTTGTTGAAATATATATGAAAAATAATAATAATAACGTAAAGCTTGCTTGCGTAGTTTGTCATAAAACACGCTAACATCTGAAACTATTAATTCCATACTATTATTTCCATCGGACACAACGTAGAAGGCTGTTGATGCAAATTATCGATATATTTTTAAAAATTTCAAGTCCTAATAATCATACAGGTTAGAAGGATCATCAATCGCGACATGTTCCATGCACACAGATATATAAGAAACAAGTGAACGCATTCTGTAACAAGCTAACATTAGAAAGAACAATTGATTACGGGATGTTGACGATACGCACATTGTACCAGATACGTACATAGAGGCCAGACAATTCGCCTCCCACGTAGATGCTGTACCGCGCTGTAGCAGTACTGTTGAGTGAATCGACAGATATTTTGAGATGCCTAAGCTTCATTATTACGGGATGTAACTAGATGATTTACGTTTGTATAACTTTACAAAGAAGTTTAAACGTATATTAAAGTTATGAAATGCACAGGAGTTACTTCACTTAGCTATTAAAAAATCTTAATTTTGAAAAACTAAATTACCTAAAATTTATCGTCTAAAAAATTCAAGTTACATATAAAGAGAAAATCAAGTCCAACACCTAGAAAGCGTTTCTTATAGAAATAGATTTTAATAAGCGCGTACCTAGGGAGCAACCTAGGAGATGTTCTAGCGCCTAGACAATACGTCGTCTAGACAGTAAATTAGTTTAAGTCTACGACTGGGGAAGACTACATTAAGGTACTCGTCGGAGCGTTTTATGCAGTACATAAGAACATAATATTTCCTTAACAAATCGCTGCATAAATACTTTTCAGAGAATAAGCTTAATATATATTTTTTTCAGCTTCACGCTTTATCCCACACATGGTAGGGTAGGCAGAGGAAACAGCAGGAACCATAGGAACCCAGTGTTAAGACACTCCGTTGCTTAGTCCCTGCTTTCTCCGTCCCCACTTTCCGCCTTTTTCGAAGCATTGTATGTCGAGTGACGGAAGTCAACGCCGCGTATTGCCTAGTTGGCAGAGTGAAGAAAATGGAAATAGAAAAGTCTAACTTCCTCGAGTGGGAATCGAATCCATAAGCTGTCGCGTTTACAGATAGATGCTACGCCTCTGCGCCACGACGGCTGCATATTTTTCTAATTAGGCATATTATAAGTAGAAAAAAGTATAATATTATAAACATATCGACTTTTATTTATTAAATTACAACCATATATTTACTATATATGTACTTATAAATAAATAACATATATATAGAGGTAAATGTGTGAACAATTTACAATTCTCGAAACAATATGATTCAGAGCAGCTGTTTAGAAACGGCGAAGGTTAAATATTGTGGGATCCAGACAAAACTTTGAAAATTAATAAACATTAATTAACCAGTACATTATAAATATTTTTATTTAAATTCTTAGGGAAACAAATTGTTACAAAAAGTATTAAACCGCCAAAATCTTCTAAGAGGCGCAGGTTCAAATTCCACTATGTTTTATTTTTTCGTGAAGTTTTTTTCATCCTTCAACTACATATACATAAGAAACATGAATACAAAGAAAGACATTATGAGTCACATGGCAATCATACACACTGGGCCATCGAATCCGCGACCTCCACACAGTTGGCGGTGTCTGTCCGCCTGTCCGCTGTGCCACACGAAGGTCGCTTTATAATTTTTATTAATTATATTTGTTTTATGAAAAATGTTATGAAAAAAAAAACAAAATCCTTGAAGCTTTCAGTCGAGATGAATGTGGATTGACGCAAGTGTTTTCGATTAATATCACATTAAATACATAATACACTATTTATAGACCTACATGTTAAATCATAATTACAATCATATTATATATTTATTTGATATAAAGTAAGGAAATTTTTCACGCTTCATGCTTTATCCCGTACATAGCACCTACCCAGGCAGAGGGAACTGCAGGAACCATAGGAACATAGTGTTAAGACACTCCGTTGCTTAATACCTGCTTATAAAACAATTAAATTTATACATATAACTGTACTGTACTTTAGATTATAATCAACATTTAAATCATTTCCGTTCACTTTAAAGTTGATCCCATAGCGGGGTATAGAATTAGCTTAGCCGCGTCCGTCGTAGCCGCCCGCATGATATCATCAAGTGACACATCGTGCACTTTTAGACGCTTAGCGTCGAGAATATATACTTAGTATGTTCTTTTGAAAATAACAATATAAGACAAATGAAACATTATATATTAATTGTATATGTATATATATTATTTATAGCAAGCCGAAAAATAACATATATGGATGGATATATATTATGTTTTATTTTGTAACTTTAACCACGATAATGGAACTGGTGACCTTCTAAAGACAGTGTTATCAAAATTACGATATACATACTTAAATAGATACAAACATACACATATGTACACTTGTAGATCGACTAACATCACTTTATACAATTACCTATAGTATTTACATTTTTATCGTAATTAATTCCAAATCAGAATAAGTAAAACAAAACACGGAAATGTTAAAAATGGTAATTTAGTTGGAAAACCGGTTTTAATAGTGTGTTTTCTATTTGTGCAAATTTAAGGTTTTGTATATTATTAAAATAATCCAACTATAGCTTAAAATTTCAAACAATTAGTATTTCAAATATTAACACCGATCTCTACTAGCAACGATATTTGAATAGATAGTTTTTGTTTATAAGTTTCACGCTTTATCCCGCACATAGCAGCAAAGTAGGCGTAGAGGGAACCGCAGAGACCGTGAAAACTTAGTGTTAAGACACTCCGTTTCCCGCTTTCTTTCTAAAGTGGCATTACGTGCTGAGCGTCGGAACTCAACGCTGCGCTTTGCCTTGTTGCTAGAGTGAAGAAAATGTAAATTAAAAAATCCACACTTTCCAAGTAGGAATTGAACCCAAGAGCCGTCAACAGACAGATTCCTCCTCAAATAGATGGTTCAACATAGAAACATCTCTTCTTTTCAATACTTTTAAAATACCCACATAGTAGTTGAAATTCAAATTTCAAAACATTTCAACGTTTCTATAAAAAATATTGACATCGATTTTTCCATAAGTAAACTACAAGTGTTATATAAACTAACGTCAAATCTACAACAATAGCGTATATAGAGTATCCGCGAGGCCAACATTATCTATTTGAACGTGATTCATTAAGTAAGTATTACAAAACAATTTTATGACTGTAAGTTTCATATCGTTATAGTATTCAGCAAATGATAAAGGAATAGGTTTACTTAGTTTAAGTTTGTTTTTAACTTCTACTATTGTCAAGAAATTATTTTTACATTAACTTGTAAGTAAATAAACCTGAAAATTATTTTAGATACATTATTAAATAAATATTTTCTATATAATTATTTTAAAATAGGCACTTGGATATCCATTTTTAACAAAATACTCAAGAAAAAAATTGTAAAGCTTACCTCATTCAATTAATTTAAAAAACGAATAACATCAAGCACGAGGTATGTAAATACCGTTTAAGTATAAACAAGGGGTGTATTAGATCGAAGGCAATTAAACCGAAAGTTACCGATAACAAGTGACGGATTAGTCACTTAAGCTGTCCGAAGATAATGCATCAGGTGATAATGTACCGTTACGGGTCCTTAGGAGAACGTCACTAGGTAACGCGTCTCGAATTTTGGAGGTAACAACATTTATTGAAAGCGTGATTATTTTATGGGAAAGAACTCATTGACTGAAAATGACTGTTACTTAAAGAAAACTAAAAAAATGTACGCAGCGGGATTTGAACCCGCGACCTCTTGCAAACCGTGCAACCGCTCTAAACACTGAGACATGAGTTCTACATCGAAATTTTTATATGATACAATTTATTTCGATGTTATTCCTCAGTGTGGATTAACACTTTAAAAATCATAAAAATATAAAAAGGACTGGTTGAAAATTACAAGCATCTATATAAAATGATCAAGTGAAGTGGTACTCCGCGTATTGTTCAGCCTCTTAGCACACAGTATTTATAATATGCTATATACCTACATGCAATCAACTATATATATAGAAATTTTCATGTTAGAAAAACATAGTTAAAAATCCAATTGTATAAACATAAAGCATTCCTAGTCATTATATTAAAAGCATGAAAACGTTCAATAATAAATAATTTAAGAACGCAATCAAAACGCTTTAAAACTAGACTGTGGGCTATCGAGCTTTTTGGCTCGAACTTTTATAATACACAGTGTTTACAATACCTACTTGATTTATTGAGAACGAGTAATAATCGATACATTCCTTTGTAATCGAAACATATGGGATGAGATAGTTTTCAAAATATTTTGACTTAAGATAATTTTTCACGGTGGAATCACTGATTGTGTATACATTACATACATTGAACTGATGGAGAGCTAAAAATTCATGTGAAATTCTCACGGAAAAGAAAAATTGTTTTCTTTCAGCGACTTACAAATAATAAACAAATTTGAGTATTATGGAAACAAAACTAATATAATAATAGCGTCCACATCAAGATTTATTTTGAGAACGATATCGTATAGTTACATAAAATAAGTGAAGTTGAATCTTAAGTTCTAACAGTTAAATGAATTATTACTAAAAGCGTGAAGCTACTTAAGCATTGAACATAAATAAATGTAAAGATCAAGAAACTGGAAAATAAATTGATCATAATTAATATTCCTATTGTTTACTTCCAAAAAGTGAAAATCTATCAAAATAAAAATATAAAAGTGAAACACACCAAAAATTACAGCTCAAAACATAAAAGACTAGAAAATCTTAAACCAAGCCACCACATAGGTAATAAACGTACAAACGTTCAGAATAACAAAATTCTTTTCACATTAGATCGTTACTAAAATATCAGTGTAGGAAGCGGCAGTTAAAACTACGCAAAGAGAATTGAACATTCGACAACGTTTATGTCCACAAGAGTGTGAGATTACGACGCAATGTCTAATAAACTGGTATATCTACGACGCATCACTATTCTTTCAACCGCGCTTTGTGTTTATTGAGTAATGAATGTAAAGAGAGTTTAGTGACACACTTCTCTTCTTTCTACTGCCTTATTTAATTTATATTTGTATCTCTCAAATTAAAGTCTCTAAATGTAAGACACGAAGTAATGAATACGTTTCCAATTAAAAAAATAATCAATATGTTGACACAATACAATAGCACAATATCATATTTTTAAAAGGTTTATTAGCTAAGACGAGTTTTAGTTAAAATTCGCAATGTCGAAGGCCACAGCAACAAGGAAGTCGTATGTGTAAACCATTAAATTAGCGTAAACATTATAAAATGTGACAACGGATGGCATCACATCAAAAGCATTTGTGAAGCTTTACAGTCTAACAGGTTGGTTGGTTTAAGCCACATTAAAGTATAGTAAAAGATATTTTTTAGGACCATCGTGGTGCACGGGCACAGCGTCTCCCTGTAAATTGTGACAGTTTGTAGGTTCGATTCCCACTCTTGGAAATTAATAATGGATTTTTTATTCTAACGTTGAGTTCCCCCACTCAATACGTAATACCTCAAAAGGCGAAAAGTGGGGAACAACGTTAAATACGTTGCTCACTATTGCTCGTCGGGGAAAGCCCTAAAAATATGTGCCGTATATTATATTGTTCATATACAATTTGCATACGTGTAATTTCTCGTTAATAAGACAAAATTTAGTACTTTTGTTTAAATATTTCACTGTCAGAAAGTTTTTATTTTTAGTTTTTATTTATTATGTTACTTAAAATTTAAATATATAATTTTAAGTAACATAATAAATAAAAACAAAATCAGATTTCAAATGAGTACAAATTGAATCATTCGCACATATATTAATCCCAGTTAGAAGCTAATTAACGTCTCTGCGTACCGTCTTAACTAAACCATACCATACTCGAATCTGAGTAATACGTCTAATCATATTTTGACAGTTTAAGATTGTACACCGTTCCAATTGGTCATAAAGCACGATAGCGAATAATTACAAATTCGTCCTACAAAAAGTTTTCCAGTTGTATATAATATAATATACATCGGTCACGAGATGACTGTGACTGTGGGCTATTCCAATGCCCGACATTGAATGTACCGAGAAACGATTACGATTAATCATTAACTGTCGAATCGATACTCAAATGGCTACTATACCTACCTACCGTACCTACCTCCCTAGTCAAGTACCTATCTTCCTACCTACCTTGGGTATAGGTAGTTAACTATAACTACCTATACTACGTATCTACGTCGTATATATTTCAGAATCATTTTAATACCTTAAAACATACAATTTATTAGAAATAACAGATAACGATGGAATCATATCACATAATATTAATAATAAATGACATTCATCATTACTTTTTACTGTTATTACGGAATTATTATGATATTTTATGATGGCTATTGAATGTACAGTTAAAACAACGTAATGGCACTACAATTTTCTACGACGAAATAA
The DNA here is from genome assembly GCA_037178615.1 of Dione vanillae. Classification (NCBI taxonomy): domain Eukaryota; kingdom Metazoa; phylum Arthropoda; class Insecta; order Lepidoptera; family Nymphalidae; genus Dione; species Dione vanillae. Next base: position 2,344,909 of record JAZFAU010000299.1, on the reverse strand, counting down.
TTGATTATTCTATACAATTAAGGGGTAAAATGAAGAGGACCTTAGTTCGGTTTGTTCAATAATTACTGAACGATATCGGAAAATACAGCTTATGTACGTAATAATACGAGTGACATATATGATTGTATTTAAATTATTTTTCTTACAAAAGCTTTTGCTATTTTTTGAGGTTTAATACAAACCTACAAAAACTTTCAGTCTGTATATAATTATTTTACACAAACAAACGCACACACACTATATATATATATATATATATATATATATATATATATATATATATATATATATATATATATATATATATATATATATATATATATATATATATATATATATATATATATATATATATATATATATATATATATATATATATATATATATATATATATATATATATATATATATATATATATATATATATATATATATATATATATATATATATATATATATATATATATATATATATATATATATATATATATATATATATATATATATATATATATATATATATATATATACCGCGCAATAAAATTTGCGTAATTTTTCTTGTTCCAAAGAGGGTAAACACAATTGTATAATGATGCAAATAAGGTGTATAATGTAAATCGTTAACTAACACATCTAACAACAGGTAGTCGGGTCGAATCGCCACTCGCCAGACGAGATATCGCTGTTTTTTGCACACACGTAACAAATAAAGCAAATCATCTCTAAAGTTTTATCTAACGACCTTGATCATTTTGATTTAATTAAATTAAATACTAAATATTTTATGCGAATTTTTATTCTTACAAAAATATAGAGGATGAGAGTGTGTTTTTGTTAACAGTGTATGTCTTAGCATAGTTGAATGTCATTTTTTTAAATTAAATATTCATAAATCAATTATTAATATATCTTTTAAGAGAATTTTGAACATAATAAAGTAAATTTTCATGGAAAATAATCGAGCAAACCAGGGCGACAAAGGCGAATGACAACTTAAGGCAAGCCTTTAACGTACGAACCGTACTGAATTCCGTGAACGAACGGTTTCCGGGGAACAAAAGGACATCCGAATACAAAACTGCCAAAACCATCACATCACTGTCACTGGCACATCACTATTCCACAGTTGATCACTTACTAATTAAAAAAAACTTATCAAATCACTTTCAACTTTTATTAATATTTGTATCGTAAGACGTTAACACGTCCGTCCGTCACAAATGACTGTGTAAGACTGACCGAATGACGGCGATATAAACAAGTGTGAGTGAAACGACAACACTGCACCTGTGCACTTAAAATTGAATGGTTTGTTAGAGCGAGACGAATATAAATTATGACAAACATTAAAACGAGAGACAAACACATAGGCCTGTGCCATGATAATTATTAAAAAGCTATAAATAACAGTTTTCTAATGAGCAACTTTAAACTATAGAACAGCTGTGCTTTAAGTTCAAATTCAATTGTACAACTAAGTTGTTTGAGCTTTTAGCCTCGGACCAGGAAAGTTTATTGTCAGGGTCAACATATGGCGAAAAATACGTCTGCAGCCAAATTCCATGTTCGAAGAACAATATGCCTACCAGTTAGTGTTGATACGATCCCGTTTTGAAATATTTAACTAATATTATAAATATAGAAACAATTGATTCTTGGAGCATTGTTCTCACACCTTTTGGCTTTTGTTAGTAAGAGTTAGTACAAGTTATCTCAAATCAAATTAAATTTTTAGAAGAAAATCATTAAGTATTCCTATCACAAATCAAGAATTTGATCAATTGGAGTCGTAGATTACATTCACATTGATATTTACGATACAAACTGAGGGGCAAGCAAAGGATAATATAAAAGAACCAAGAGAACAAAGTGTTAAGACACTTCGTGCTCTACTATCCGCCTAATTGAAGACACGTTGCTTGGTATATAACTCCAAACTTTAACGAAGAATGAAGAAATCAAAATAATTAATTTTTCGGCTGGGAATCAAATCTACTACCGTCGACTTTATAACGACGATACCTAGATTAATATCTACCTAGATTATATTTTAAAGTTTTAGAAAACTAATACTAATCTTTAACTATTATAACAGAAATAAAAATTTCAGTGAATAATTTCGACAAAACTTTTTTTATTTAAAAATAATTTACTCTAAAGACTTTTAACTTACACTATATGTTCTTATCACAAATATATTTTATAGATATAATAATATTAATACATAATATATAGAATTAATATTTATCATAATGAACATCTATAATAGTCTTTACATTTTGTTTTTCATATTTAATATTACTTACAAAACTAAAGTTTCCGACAAAACTTACATGAAATGATAAAAAGTGTAAATCCCATTATGACATTTCATCACACTTTAAATGAAATCCATATGAACTTTTCCTCAATCGTTGCCGATGTATTAAGAATAAAGTAATCAAATAGACTTCAATTCTTAAAAATAATAGCGATTATTCCATTGAACTGTTCAGTACTGAGAATTTAAATTTAAACAAAGCGTTCTTCTTACTGAAGATAGGCGAAGGCAAATACTTGATCTAGTACTTTAAGACAATCTTTAAATAAATTAATTTCTCGAATATGAGCAAAGAAAATAATAAATAAAAATAAAATAATTATACAAACTATAGTATTAGGAAAAACAATGGAGTTTTAAATATTTTATTTAAGAACAAATTGTTATTAATGTTCATTTAAAACCTTACAACAAGCGTAAAGTAGTTGTACATTGAAATACAACTCGGAGGATAACAATGTATTTAATAAGAAATGAAATCACTTAAAATTGGTAATTATACATTATTACATATAGATTTCACAGTTTTCTTTTAAACTTACCTACTTTCTAAATTTTGTCTTACAAAATAATTTTATATAAATTGATAGACCCGATCGGGAATCGAACCTACAACCATCGCCTTCAAACTCAAACACCATGCAATGATGGCATCCATTTTTTATGATAAAATTCAAAAGAATCTGCATAAAGTTCATATATAATAGTAATAAAAGCACTTGAACTTGTTAGCGCTTCCACCGATATCTTCCTGTAGCGTTAGACGGTTAGTTGCGGAACGTGGCGAAGTAAATAAACGCTGTCGTTTATTATCGCGAACGTAGGCTTTGTGTAGATTGGCGGATTTTTATACTTTCAATATTTTTTTATACTGGCTTTCCATATCTTTTATATTGATTTTTATATATATTTTTTAAACTAACGTTTAACTAACTTTTAACTAACTTTTAACTAACTTTTCACGGAGGATAACAAAATGAGCGCACTGTCAACTCCATTTTGATATTTTGTGGGTGGTAGAGGAGGCTTACAGCGCATTTTATGTAACAGTGAAAAGTATTAGGTAAATCATAATATGTTTTATAAACATGGGTTACATTTCCATGCTCACACCACAAATTCCACAAACATAATGGCTTCAAATTATACAGATGTTTAAATATTAGTAACTTTCTATTTATATTTCTACTAAACATTTATTATCGAACCAATCATTTAATATAACAAAGCATACACAAAACATCTTTATTAAGAGAACTTACACTTTTTACAGACGAAAATGGTGACACCTTAATATTTTTATTTATGTTCGTAGCTAATAAATTAACAAATATGGTTATTTTTACATTATATCGCCGTTCAGTCGCTCGCTTTTGTCACATGTTTTAAAAAGAAATTAGACTATAAAATATTTCTTTCTTAAAATCTAATAAAACGAGCCGCCTTCACATGATATTCAACTGTAGTGACTTCAAATGTCATCTGAAGGAAGTGAAAACCCAAAACAAGTGTACATAAAATATTAGCCTCGTAGTAATCAATTACCATTCATAATCACAACTCATAAAATATTTAGTAAATATCCGCTCAAATTTGAGGGACTTTCCATGCGATGTTTACAAAACAAGAGACGCCTGCCTTCTCAAGACGACGAGTCTGCGAAAGACTGACATCCAGAGAAACGTTTGTTATAGAGTATATAAACGTTTATTACATTCTGAGAACATCTATGTGTTTATTCTATACAATTTGGAATGATGTAATATTTTTGCTTTTTTATTAGCTTCACGCTTTATCCCGCACGTAGCAGGGTAGGCAGAGAGAACCGCAAGAATTATTAAACCTGGACTTACAGACACTCTATTCCCCGCTTTCCGTTTTTTCCCCAAATGGGAATCGAACCCACAAACCGTCACATTTACAAGCATACGCTACGCCTCTGCGCCACGAAGGCCCTCTCTCACCTCTTTTTCTTTATTTATGAGTATATTTAAATGTATACATCCCACTATATGTACAGTATATATATTATAGTTTGTATTGATATCAGGGAAAGTTAAAAAAATTCAACAATTTCAAAGCAATTCATTTGTATAGATTATATAATGTAGAATCGCGTCTGGTCCAGTTAATGATGGAATTTTATTATCTTAAAGGTACCTTAAACTTACCAACCACTCTACGTGCCAGAAGTCAAATGCAATAGTCTGTAACAGGTGTCGCATATTAGAACTCATGCTTCTTGAATACGTACAAGAGTTACTATTCACTAGTCACGAAAAGTTCATCTATTACATGATTATGTAAAATGTAATTAAGAAATAAGCACGTAGACACGTTACGCAGTACGCAGGGCCGTGGGCGGGGATTAAGAATTGATGCCCAGAAAATTGTCATAATAATCTACTTTTAATGAAAAAGATTCTATATCTGCTATAAATTATATAGTTACTTATAAGAAATATATAGTGCAATAATGAGGAAAATGAGAGTAAACACTTCTAAATCTGTATCGGTGGTGGTTCTATTGACGTCATAGTTATACAGAGAATCCGACTAACTTAAAGAAGGCATGACCAATATTTTGTGTTTTTAATTGAGAAAGCTTTAAAAATCTCTGACGCATTGTATACGAAGCATTTTTTTTACTGCGGTATAAAATGAATGGTGTACGTAACCCTATGACAAAATATTTATGTTTCTAAATTTACAAGAGTATTTCTATACTACATTTCAAACATTTAGATAATTACGATACTATCATAAGGCAAAGTATTAGCCTGTAACTTAATTTACAAACCGCCTGCAGGTAGAAGGTGGTGTAAAAGGGCCACGTGCCACGACGCACGTAACCATCTTGACTTAATAGCTCTTATTCAATGAGAAAAATCTCAAAACTGCCGTCCGCTTTATAATAATTGAATATTCTAAACTTTCACTACACACAAAATTTGTTAATTATTATTAAGGCATGAGACACTAAAGACGATTGCTGTAGATATCCCGAGAGATCAAAAAATCCATATTTAAGTTAACTTATAAGTGTAATTCCACTTATTCTACATTACTTACAATATTTCTAATATTATAAACTCTGCTAACTTAATTTCAACGTTTTATTTATTCACATATTAATTCTAAATTGAAAGTTTGAGGTAAAAGTTGTGTATATTATTTTTATCTCAATATGGTTTAAGTTTAAATCCAATTTAAAAATCTAAAATATCAGGAAGGCGTTAGGCCTTCCACAAGTTACTGTATGTGATGAAAAAAAGTTATCTCGGTAACTAATCTAACCAAGCCAAATGTGATGTCTCACTAAACTCAAGAGTTATTTCCATTGGACACAAGAACAAAACTGCACGTAAAAGCTAGCGAGCTAAATTAGTACAGCATTTAAACCTACGAACACAAAGTATTAGGTATATGCATCAACAAAATTATTTTATAGCTTAATAAAATGTTTAAGATGACAGTAAAATTTATTATAGAGAACCCTTGAGAGTAACGCGCTTTTTGGTGCCATGGCCGCTGTCGCAGAGGTCGCGGAATCGAATCCCGGTCACGACAAGTGTTTACTTTGTACAACTATGTTACGATAACATACAGATTTGTCGAATGTCATATAATATATGTCATTTAGTTTATGCTGAAACATATTTGTAAGATAAAGAGACTTTAATATCGTTTTCATTATTCAATGTTTTGTAAGCAACTAAGCAATTTACTTATGTCAATTTACTTCACACCAATATTAAATATAAATAATATCCAAATTAGTCCAAAATAGAATATTTTTTATCATCCGCTTCTGAAGGATTTATTTAGATAAGTATATTATATAGGTAAATATCAATTGAATAAAATCCATTTAATTTATTCATCTGTTCAGCACAATCGGTTAAACGTGGCGTTGATTTTTGCCATTCAACTCGAAATACTTTAAAACGAACCCACAAAAAGGAAGTGGGCAGAAAGTATAGAACATTGTGTTACTGTTCGACATTTTTTTTAGTTTTACGCTCCATATAGCGGGGTAGACAGAGAGAATGCAGGAACCGTGGGAACCTAGTGTTAATAAACTCCATTGCTTAGTCCCTGCTTTCCGTCTTTTTTGAGTTATTTGAGTGTCAAGTGGCGGAACTCAACGCCACGCTTTGCCAAATTACTATAGCAAAGAAAATGGAGATATAAAAATTCATCTTCCCCGAACCCATAAACTGTCTTGTTACATACACATAAAGTCATTTGTAGCAAAATCTGCTTTACTCGTATTTAAACCTGTACTCTTCAAAAGCTATGGCTGAGCTAAGATTTCAGAATGTCTAGTTTTAAGGCGTACCAACAGTGTCGTGCTCAGATTAATTCGTGCCAAGGCTTCATCTATCAGCTATCTCTCTAATGAGCCGTTGAGGACGTATCTGTTCAATTGGAAGCCAATAGCAATGTCGAGATACTTAGAGCGTAACAACGGATACTTGTGTTGGATTTATATTGAAAATTAACATCATCAATATCTTATGTTTTTATGTGTATATATTTTTATATGTTTAGTTCATCAATAAACAAAATAAAGCTATTTTAATATATTAGCAGTGCTACTAACGACATTTTCATAATAAAAAGTTTAAATTTTCAAAATGTTATTTTTTTATAATTTAAATATAAAAATGTTATACATAGATTTTTTCCTTTGCGTCTGAACTTTACTCCTTGTAAAATTTCATGAGTAACCATAGTGTATATCAAAATAACCTAGAGGTTTTGATAATGCGGCAAATTTTATATAAATACCCACAAAAAAGGGCAAAGACAACGCGACAAAGAAACAAAAGCGAAGAAACATAGAGACAAATGTACAACAATATAATTAGAGGACTAGGACTAAATGTACAACAATATAATAGGGGACTGGCGCAGAGGCGCAACGTCTGCCTGTTTCGCGACGGTTTCTGGGTTCGATCCCCAGTCGGAGAAGATGGATTTTTCAATTTCCATTTTCTTCGCTCTGGCAAACTAGGCAAAGCGCGGCGTTAAGTTCCCCCACTCAACACGCAAACTTTTTTACTTGTTTTGTATTATACAAAGATTTCTACGTTTTAGACTCAATGGTATACCCGTGACCACGGACCACTGCAAAGTATTCGAAACGTCGGGTTTCCAAAAATGCAAATGTACCACAGTCAATCCGGTTAAATCGTTTTATTTAAAATGTATAAAGATTTACACGTTCTTAAATTCAACTAACAATTTACCAAGTAGTAAATATAAATTAATAAACATGAGAAAACAATAAATACATGAGAAAACAATAAATCGACCTAAGAAAATAAAACCTATACATAAAATAAACACAAAGGTCACTTGGCGAGAAAGAGCGTCTAAGCCTATTAGAAACGTTCCTACGTTGCCATAATAGCATTAGTGCACTGCAACTTGCTGCTTGCAAGACGGCGTCACACTTGTAATGTTTTTGTTCTTATGCGTCTCGCGGCGTGTTGCGTAAACGGGGGCTAATTATTCAATCGATAGTATTTCAGTATGGAACGACGATTTAACTGGTTTCTAATGTATGTGATTTACGAGTATAGACTCTTCGATAGTAATACGAAAGAAATGTTTAAGCTGGAAGCTATTTACCTATTTATTTATATTTTGAATAGTGGAACTTAACGCCGCGCTTTGTCGACAAGAATGGGAAAATAAAAACAAATATTCCTGAAGATGGGAATCAAATTACTAACTATTGTGTTTATAGTTTGACGCTGTGCTATGCATCGATTGCCCGAGAGCCTTGATTGTTCTCCGTAGAAGGAGGTTTATCGCAAATCTTATCATTGCTTAGTTTTTGGTAAGTAATAAAAAAGTCAGTTCGTTAGACGGTCTAATTATAAATTAATTTCATCAAAACGAAGATTATTTACTTATATTAAATAAATAAACTACATTTATTAAAGACTACTTGGGTACTGCTGACGTATATGTATGTATACCTATGAATTATTACCCCATACATAAAAGCATTCATTTATCTCATAATCAAAGACCGCCGTGAAACTATGTACATATATAACAGCATTGCAGAAAGATATATATATACACACTGTATTAACATATATATATGTTTTATACAATATCACATCACATAGTAGTTTTCAATAGTTTCAGGCCCTGCCGAGTAACAATGCGAGTCAATTAGTCATATAAACAGTCTAGTCTAACAAACAATCCGAGAACAATACTGAGGCGGACAATGACGGCACGAGGAAAACAACATAATGATGTCATGGACACTTTTCGATACTTTATATAAATATATTTTGATATATTCATAATTATTACATATTATATATAGTTATTAACCTTTACTATAGCATTCCATAGATTCACTGTGTTCAACAACAAAAATCATTGAAGTATCATTTTTGTTTTCCCATTTTGGTGAAGAGTAAGCGCGACAATGACTAACTTTGCCCCACAAAACCAATAACAGGTCTTATAAACAGTAACTCACTTTCGCGCATTAATAAAGTGGAATACAAAAGAAAAAATCATAGTCCTAAACAAATTTTAGCCAACTAGGCTTAAGTACTTAAACAACATGCAAAACGCAAGAATTCAAATCCTGAACGCAAAAAAACTTGGCTATACATTTTTTAATGTAAATAATAAATAAAAACGTACGACTGACGTAATTAGAAACTGCTTTTATACATGATTGTCTGAATAAGAATAAATAATTGCTTCCCTGCAGAAATATAAGGGAATATCATTACCATTCTCGACGTAAGTGCCAATAACAGTAATATATGGGTATAATATAATGATGTAATCACTGTTGTCACGTCAGTAGCGCCGCTGCACTGCGGCATGCGTATCGCATATATTTTCTTGCTGAATAGACCAGCAGATGGTCAATTTTTTATAATTAATTAGTTAATTTATAATCTTGAACTAAACATCAAAGGTAATATATTAGTAAGGATCATTTGTCTATGTAGATAACAAAAATATAACTGATGGCTTAAATAGTTTTTTTAATTATCATTTGAAGAGCTGTGTCAAAGCGTGACTAACTCTGATTATATAGTAATAATTAAAATTACATACTAATCAGCTTTACTCATATCAAGCTTAACTAAAAAGGACGGTCGTGGCGCAGAGCGTAAGCGTTCCTGTAAACGCGATAGTTTGTGGGCAACTAGGCAAATTGCGGCGTTGAGTTCCGCCACTCAACACGCAATGCCTCGAAAAAGGCGGAAAGCGGGGCCGAAGAAAGCAGGGACTAAGCAGCGGATTGTCTTAACACTAGGTTCCTAAGGTTACTAAAAAAGCCAATCTCAGACACGAGTCTTAATCAGTTTATAAATATAAAAATGTTATATAAAACAGTTTAACATATTTCTATATTATAAGAGTAAATCCGTGAACCGCTTCATCTACATATGATGAAGCGGATGGCAAATTCAACGTATACATACATGTACAAAAATTAATTAACAAACTGTGCCAAAAATATTTCTGTCTTATAAATATTTTTTTATTTTGCGCTGTGATATTGATTTTTTGCATTTTATTAACTTATATTTCATAGTAAAAGCATATAGTACTTTTTTTTTTAGCTTCACGCTTTATTCCGCACATGTCAGGGTAGGCAGAGGGAACTGCAGGAACTATATAAGAACCTAGTGTTAAGACACTCCGTTACTTAGTCCCTGCTTACTCCGTCCCCACTTTCCGCCGTTTTCGAGGCATTGCGTGTTGAGTGGCGGAACTCAACGCCGCGCTTTGCCTTAGATGCCAGAGCGAAGAAAATGGAAATAGAAAAATCCATCTTCTCCGACTGGGGATCGAACCCAGTAACCGTCGCGTTACAGGCAGACGTTGCGCCTCTGCGTCACGACGGTCCTCTATAGTACTTTTATGTCAGTAATTAATATATGCTAATCCACTGAGCCTGAGTGCGAATTTCTCATTAATGTCACATCCCGACCTCGTGATTAAATAATCCAAATGGCCTACTAATTACAGTTTAAGTCATACATAGTATATGTCGACAAAATAAACATATATTTAATTTAACTAATATAGCAGGAAATATAATAAATCAACACACAAGTACGCTAGTGGATATCTAAATATCATCGTAAACTGTAATATATCAAAATTAAATAGTAGTCGCGTACAAGGTCTCGTCTTCATGTAAACTGCTTTAAACAAATTAATTTGTAATTGCCTTAGTGTCGAATATTATCTAAAGGTTTTCTTAGAATAGCCTCTATATATTTAATGTTTTTTTTTTATTATTTTCAGGGTTAGGCGGGATAGGCCGCGGAAACCGCAGGAACTGCAAGAAAGTAGTCTTAAGACACTCGGTCCCCGCTTTCCGTCTCTAGAGGCATAGCGTTGTTAAGACGCGGAACTAAACGCTGCCCTTACCTAGTGTCCGGAGCAAAATTAGAAATGAAATAATCCATCTTCCCCGAACGTGGAAAATAGGAATCGAACCCACAAAGTGTTGCGGTTACTGACAGCCACTGCGCTTTTGCGCCACAATATACATATGATGTATAAAAGTCGGAAGTCGTAATAGATTGATAATATAATATCTACAATAGCTCTGGGCGTACTTGTTTATATCGGTTATTTTTTTGTATCAGTTTATACAATTGCTTGTTTTGAATTTATATATATTTAAAGTTCAGATAAAACTTTAATCATAAATTAAATAAATAATACAAAGAGTTATATAAAAAAAAATTGGTTTAGCTAAATACCAAAAGTTTTGTCATAATTATAAGTATAATTTATACATAAAAAATGACAAATTCGACCAAAAAACAAGATCAACTTTCATACGTAATACATGCACTAGTAAATATTTATATTTTTTTACATCTTCACACTATATCCCGCACATAGCAAGGTAGGCAGAAGGAATTGCAGGAACCGTAAAAACCTAGTGTTAGGACACTCCGTTCCCTGCTTTCCGCCTTTTTTTGAGAAACTCAAAACTGCGCTTTGCGTAGGTGCCAGAGTGAAAAAAATAGAAATGAAAAAAAATCTACTTCCCCTCGTGGGAATCGAACCCACAAACCGTCGCGTTTACAGGCAGACGTTACGCCTCTGCGTCACAACGCAACAAAAGTATTCCCACTAACAGACAGGCCGGACAATAATTAATTATAGTTATATTTCTGATGTTTATGCTATCGCGGCAATTCTGTATCACGTCAGTGTATGTTTATTTTCGCCGTTTGTGCCAATGTCTTCACGTGTCTTACCACGGCCATGACTTTGTCATAGGTCGTCACGTAGGAGGATCGGTTATGTGGATACCGAATTAATTTAATTAATGTTTTTACACATTCTCGAATTCTTCGAATTATTTCTGACTGTAAGTGCGGAGGTTCGATTCCCACTTGGGGTCGTCCTTGTAGTATTTTCAAAATTATTTATTGAGAATCGAAAATCTTGAAACATGGTACCTTTGCCTACTTATAGATATGAGTGGAAATAAAGCTGAAAATAATATAATAATGAAACAAGATTTTTATAATATCATGTAGGTAAGTACTTTCAAAATATCGACTTCCGGAAACGAAAAACTTCACATTAAACTGTGCCGTTAAAGCACTAAAAGCTCCAGATCATTCTGCAAAAAGCATTTACAGTAACTGAACCCAGTTCCATCACATATCAAATATTAAAGGAAAAATGTTCCTCATGTCCCACATTCCATAAATAATTCAAAGCGATATAAATCATGGTGTAACCGGGATTCGAAGCCGGGACCGGCGGCGGACGGACCGGGTCAACTATTTGCAGTTGATTTATTTGTTATCTGCCGATCTCATGTTTATTTAGAGGGTATTAAATGTTCGACGATTGAAATCAATTACCAGATCGCTCGACATTGCCGGAAGAAAAACACGCGACTGTAAAATGTATGTGAAACGGTGAATCACTACTGTGTGAAAATAAATTGTTTTAAGTAGTTATTAATTCTCCGCATCATACAGAGTGGGCAGCGGGTACATAATCCCTTTTAAAAAATACATGTGCATAAGTACTTTAAGTAAGTTTTGTCTATTTTCTTAAGAACCCAACATCTGCTTGTAATGAAAATCCTCCAAACGAGAATCGAACCCACAATATATCATAATTAAATAGATGTTAATCTTACAAATTGTGGATCGATAATTTTATAGTAAATAATTTCTCTAATCCTAAAATGGCATGCCCTATGTTTCATATAGACACCAATATGTCAAGATAAAAATAATATTAAAAGTCGTGTTAAGCACATCATAAGAATTCCTAACAAGCTACCAACTGACGTCAATTACAGTGTTCACCCAAAAACATTAACGTCTGTATTATATGGTTATAATCATGATACGTTTTATGAGGATTTAAATACACAAACTTTAAACAAAGCCGTCTTAATACGGCTATCGGCAAGCTCGAGCTTCGAGTTACGAGGCCGAGTAGCAATTTTATGTGAAAAGTAAAAATAAATGCCGGAAATTAATCATTTACTATTTGGCGCGTTTATTTATATATATATATAATTGTCAAGCAAAATCAAACTTATTCGTCGTCAATCTGTGTGTCGTGTTCGTTGTAGTTTCCAAAGATGAAAGAGTTTGTCCTCTTTTTCCTTTAATGTGCTTCTAGTTAGTTGTGAGACGGTTTCTATATTTTTTTTAAATAAATTCATATAGTTTGGCGTAATGCTAATGTTATTAAAACATGAAACATAAAATCAAGTTCACACTATAATCGCTTATATTGTAAACAGTCTTTTTATTTTAAACGCTAGTAAAACGAAGTGTAGCGGAGAGTGATACCACTCGAGGGGCAGAGAGAGGTCTCGAGAGGTTTTCTTCGCCTATCACGCTACATGGCTGATAGATACGGCTGATCCAATATATATATGTATGTGTGTAATATGTCACAAAACTCGGCAAAATGTAATTAACCACACTTATAGCTTGTACAAATACAACAGATGCCATGTCAAAACTGATCATGGGCATAATACTACACGTGTAAAAGGAAGTAAAAAACAGTTACCTAAATTAAAAAAATGTTTTAAAGTTACAAAAATAAAATATTTTAAAGCTAATTTTAAATAATTCAAGGTTTACAAAAATATATCAAGCAAGAATTTATTTTAATATGTTAAAATACACACACATGTATATTTAGCTTTACGGTGTAACTCTTAAGTAGTAGGGTAAGAAGATATAATATATGATCAGAAAGGCCCTCCGGGAATCGAACACACAATCATCGCTTTTAAATCGTATATTAATTAATGATTAAAAATATATATCCATTCTACTTAGAACAATTCGCACAAGCCCGCTGGCGGCGCGCCAACGAACGCAACTCGTAACGGATTTCGTAATAACAAACAAATTACTTTGATATTTCCATGAATGAGTTTAGAAAAAAAATGATATATTCAACATATTGCGGTTCCTTGATGCGTACCAAAATAAAGAACAAAGAGTGCGGAAGATGTTACTACTGTAATAATTGCATTCTTGTGGAGCGTTTTAAATTCGTAAATTTAGACAAATTTAACGTCCAGGTTGTAAACAATGCAAAACTATGACATGAAAAATAAATTATAAGACGCTGAAAATGCAAAACAAATGCTAAAAATATGTGCAGTCAAACAGATCTAGTTTTGATTGATACATTGATTTTTCTCATCAGTTTTTCAAATATCTGAGACTAGAGTAAAGAAACTGTCTTTACAGATATTAAAATAAAATCAAATGTGAATTTTAACAAAATAAACAACACTAAAAAAGAAAAAATAACGAAAAGAAGTTGTAAAAGTAAAGGCACACGTATACCATAAAAACTGAGAACAGCTGGAAGCTATCACAAATTTAAATCTCGTCTCGTGACCGCGGCAGGTGCACACTGCATTGAACACTTATTTAACATCAAGTAAGTTTTGTGATATTTGAAAATATTATATATTTTGCTCAAAATATTGAAAATATATTTTTAAAATTCACACAATTTTTCTTACATATTAGAAATATATGCATTTTAAAAAAAACATTATCTAAATTAAAAAACTTACACAAAATTAAATTTTTATATAAGATTTTAATTACTTCGACAATTACCTATATAAATTGAACACAAACTTGCTTTTAAATGTCAATATTTTTTTCAATACAAGCGTTTTATATACATTTCACCTATAATTACCCACAGAGTACGCACAATAAAGAAGAAAACACACGAAACGACATTCCATAATGTACGAAACGCGACATTAACGTGCCAATTAACGAGCCGTATGTTTCCCAAAAACAGTATGCAGGAGGAAACAGGTGTGAACGTATAAAGATAATTTTAACTAAACCTCGGCAGATGGCGGACATTTTGACATCTGCGGGGTATCTGCCAAGTAGACTCCTTTATAATGTACATCGATACATTTTTTTTTTAATAACCCTCTCTTCTCCCTCTTAAGAGGAAAGTATGGACTCTACGACTCAAAACGCCACGTTTTATTAAAATTCTTGCACTGTCTCTCGCAGAGAATTTTATTCGAGGTGAAGGAAGTCATTGTGAATTGGCAATTAAAAAAGGCTTTTAAAAGCATAATTAATAAAAAAAACATTGATTATAATTTCCTTTATATTCGTTCGTCTCATAACAATGAAACAAGTCCTAATGAGGTGAGTCGGTAATTTAGTGCTATATGGGTACAGTGAACTCATTTGGCAGTATATTATTAAGATTTCGATTCTCTTGTCACGGCTGACTTATATTGCTTGGACAGATGTCAGGGGCCCGCTGGTACTAGAAATACTTCTGATTTTTGTTATATCTTCACACACATGGCAGGGTAGGCAGAGGGAACTGCAGGAACCATAGGAACCTAGTGTTAAGACACTAAGGTTAGTCCCTGCTTTCTCCGTCCCCACTTTATAATTTTTTGAACTATATATTTATTTTCAACTTTAAAGCTTAGTAACTAGTATCTAAATACGATTTACGCCTAACATATACATTTATTATTAAAAACTGTAACATATATCTATATATCCTAAAATATATTCAAAATTTGAATTTTGTTCTGTTCCAGTAAATAACAAGCACTTTCTAGTTCAACAATTAGTACTGCAAGTGTGAACGCTGCGGTAATGTATACTAATGAGCTGCTGCCCTTTGTTTAAAGGTTTTAGAACTAAGTAATAGCGTTACACAATATCGTTACTTTATACTCTATATTTATTTATATTTCAAGTAACAGATTTAAGACTTTGGTAATTTTCACATGTTACTTGAAATGGTTTAGGCATAGTATTACCTAAGCTACTTGTACAATATCAAGATTTCATATAAATACAAGAAACGTCCTGTTTACCTTTCTTTAATAAATAAATTATTTTAACATAATCTTGGTCTATATATTTGTATATATAATTTATTTATATACGTAGGTAAGAATTAATTTAATACCACGCGGTGCGTTGATAAACGTATGAAACAAACCTACCTTAACTTATCTGACTTAAACGCATCTATTGTAAATTGGCGCGGCGTTGAGTTCCGCCACTCAACATATAAAGTTGTTAGTTCATATAAATTACATAAGAGAAGTGTTTCGATGCAACGTTGTTTCTTTGTGCCCTACGGTATGCGATACAAAGTTTGGAGATTGCTTTGCAAGTGCCAGTCGAGAATTCAAATGCAACGTTTACAAAGTTATCATAATTTAGCATATAATTGTCAAGAAACGTTTTGTTTTTGATACTAAAAAAAATCAGGAAATTATTCATTATTTAACTAATATATGAGAAAGAATTTAAAAATGAATTTACCTAAGAAAACAGTCATAAAATAAAAAGACAGCTTTATATCTTAACATGTATATAAAGTCCTAGCGTAGGCCTCTAATTATACAAACAAAGGTCGCTGCTTTCCCGCGTCACAACTCATACGTATCGCGCAGGTGTTGTACTCGAATATTCATTATATATAGAAATTATAAGCAATATATCGTTTGCCTTCTGGCATCGTTATAAATTTTAAGTTATATATTTCAATTATATTTATCATTAGGCTTTGCGCTATATTCCGTATATAGGAAGCCTAGTGCTACACGACACTTCGTTTCCGAGTTTCAGGGCAGTTTTCGAGACATGCATTGCCGCTGCGTGACATTTTCGTTACGATAAAATAAGTAATAATGTTGGAAATAAAAGAAAAAACTTCGTGAAACAAAATGACTGGTGTTACATTGTATTACTCAAATCAATAAAAAAGTCCATACTCGTAAATAATGTACGCTAATAAGATTATAAAATATCATAATATATACGGCAAATCTTTTCATTTTTATATGAACGCATAACGCCATCTATCAGCGATTTTTGTATTCATTTAGAGTAAGCGCTGCCATCTAGCGTCGAATAGATGCACCATTCATATGAAACTGTTTCTCCACGCGGGGGTAGATGTCTATAGTTTTGCTATGAGCTAGTCATTCTCTTAATTTAAAACAATAATTACATTTACCTTTTATAATTTCAATATTATTTTTAGTTGTGTAATACATACTTACCTTATTGTGATATATGACAAAATGCAAACACTTACCTGAAAAAGAAAAACAAAATAAACATTAGGAAATTATGGTTACTAATCTTTAAAATAAGTAATTAATAACAATTTCATCAAAATTACTTAAAGAAAACGCATAAAAATTTCCGAACAGGATTTTAGATTTCTTTTGCATCCACATCGCGGTTCAACTCTAAAATCATCAAATATTCATCAAACTTTCATTCAGATCATTATAATATTAATATTAAAATAATGTAACAAAATTTATTCATATCTTGCATTTTTTTAGGTACGTTTTATCAAACTGATAAAATAATTTTTGTAATCAGTTTATATTACTTCCTCTTGTCTGATTTGAGATGAGGTCAAAACCTCATCTCAAATCAATTCAGTCTATGAAATTTATGAATTGATTTGGCACTTTTTTCTTATTTCATATATATTTCAGATATATGAGAACTATAACAAACTCAATTCTACATACCTAAATACACTGTACACCGAAAACGGTAACGAGCATTCATAGTTGCCACCAGAAAAAACATAAGACGGTTTACTTTTCATATAATATAACGTTTTATACACAATGTTTACTCAATTTCATAAAATATATTCAATATTTTAACAATTCTATCAAAAATCAAAAAATAAAGCTTATATATGCAAGAAATCTCTTCAAAAAGCTTTATAATTTAAAGCTGTCATCTTTAAAAACTACCTGTTAATCAGAGCACTATCGAAACACAACTGAACAGTTGAATCACAAGGACAATAGATGATAAAACAAAAGACCTTCTACATAATAGACTAGAATTTAGAGTCTAGAGAGACTTAGGTATGATATAATAGGTTTTATAACCAGCTGGGATAACTTAGAGAAGACAGATCGGGATCGGCTTTTCGATCTACTTTTCACAGCGCAATCCCCCGAGATACGCTTTATAATCAAGATAGCTAAAATTGCAATACGGAATGGAATTTATATCACGAGTCTCTATGGATTTATTTACTAGTAGCAGATATCTGCCACTATGTATGTGATTGTAATAAAGCACCTGCTACGCCACTCGTTTATCATTATTAAGCACTCTCATCAGAATTTAAAACTTAACTGAGCTTTTATAAAAAATTTCATTTTATTCTCTAAAGAAAAATTAAGATAGGAATAAATATAAATTAATTCAACGATTACAATTTCCGTCCTTGTCCAAAAGAGCCATAAACTCCATTATAATTATAGTAATAGCAATATAATTGGCAAAATGAGTACGTCAGCTTAAAACACATATAACTTGCATGGTAGTGTCATAGTTAATCTAGGAATCGAACCGGTAGTCGTCGCATAACAGTCAGATGCTGTCCTACTGTACCGCAACGTATCAAAAGGAATATAAATCAATCACAGCACTATATACATACATATATACCTACATATAAGAAACACATCCACATGTCACTCGTCCACACGAGGCCATGCTGACAAAAGCTTTAATTAAGGCGTCGCTCCAGTGGACAGAGAACGCCTTTCAATACAATTAACGAGGAAATCTATTGAATTCGCGCTGATTTTCAATCTTTATGTGTCCATTGACGTGAATAAATAACGAATGTCGTAGAGTGTTCATCAAAAGAAAAAAGTGGTTGTTTTTATTTTTGACGTGACAACGTCTTAAATTAGGTTGTGCGGCTCGGAGTCAAATATGAAAATGGTAACGTAACGATGTGTCAACTGTCACCGAACTATGATCGGTCCGCCGCGCGTATCACTTGACACATGTACAATGTTTTAGTAAACAAAATATATTTTCTATAGTTAAAATTTGTGCAATTTATACTATAATTATTATTCATATCAATAAATATTCTACCGAGAAAAAGACGTTGTCACGTAAAATTTTCGCCCGTAAAACCCACTTTACAGGCAACCATTTTTTTTCTTTAATTTTTAGTTTGGCAGAAAGAATCTGTCAATATTTAATGCGCACATGAGCTTCGCTTGCTAACTTTTTGACAGACAGACTTTTTGAGACTGATAAAAAAGCGTAGGTATAGAATTATTTAACCACATATCAATTAAACTGTTCAAGTTCGAACGCCGGCAATATTTTTCATCAATTCGAGTTTAGTATAATTTAATTTTTAAAACTTAAAACCCTTAAGTGTGTCAAAACGCTTCCACAAATAATATACTATGATTATCAGGATACATGATCCATATCCATTTTTAGCTAATTTGCTGAACGTTCTTTTTTACATCGAAATTTCTTTGACTACTACTTAACCATGCCTCTAAAATATAAGTTACAATAATAATAAAAATTTATTTGCTATTAACTAAATGTATATCGCGCACAATTTATCGCCAATAATTGACTAACCTTAATTTAATAACGCGACGGCATCTCATTAAGGAGATAGATTATCAGAATCTCTTTCATTCTTTGTTTGCCGACCAATAATAATTAAGGCAGATGTCCCATAATATGCCAACAAGAACGTTTGAATTTTAAAATACATATTTTTATATGACACTTAATAAGAAATATAAAAAATAAAAAAATTACGAAAATAAGTAATCTAAGAAAAACAAATAAAGCGTATTAAAGTATACAAGTCAAGATTCATATAAGTTGCACAACTTAGATCAGCTCTTTTTATATGTTGCAATGCACTTGCAAGGGAATAAATAGTGTTAAAACACTCCGAAATTCGAAACATTGAGTGGTGGAACACAACGCCCTGCTTCGTCTTTACCATGACGAAAAAACTGAAAATCAAGTCATTCTTACCCAAAAGAAATCTAACCTATATATCCTAGTCTAGTTCAATCAGCCGCTATGCTATTTTATATTATTATAATATTATCAATAAAATATGCAATATCCAAAGCAATTACTTACTTAAACAAACATCGGTATAGGATTACTTTCAATTAAAATATTTACAAATGTATGCATTAGCACGGCATTGCGGAACACATTCTTCCTCCTGACCAGGGCCGTATTGCCGTGAACATATTGATATATAAATGGTTATCAAATTTAAGCTATAGTATAGCACAACATCTTATATGGTATATGTTTTTTTCTCTAACATAATATTATAGGGTTAACATATTCTTATATATATATTTTTAAATGGTAATCTATTACAATTAGCACGTATGTACATTAGAATGTATGCCTTGATCAATAGAAAGTTATCTTATCCTTTTTTCATCACCATTTATGTATAAGAGACATCTAAAGAGATATATATGTTTACGCTATTTTGATAATTCGCATCTAACTGAAAATCTAAATTGAAAATATATTTCAATTGAAGGCTATATTTATAACGTATCTAACTTTCCTGATTTCACAAAGCGTTACATTATGTAACACTGGGTTTTTCTATAAAATATACAAATATTACTAATAATTCTACAATTTTTTTGTAACTAATTTACAATTTAAGAAAAACTTCCCAGTACCATTTCGTAAGTAACGCCACGTACTGCAGTCCGTCGCTCGCACTCCATATATAACGGCGTTTCTGCGTAACGAAATAACGAACCGGTGTTTACGTTTGCCCCATTTCCTTATACAGACGTACAAACCAGACGGGCTTTCAGAAGTAACATGCTAATTGGATTTAATATGTAAGTTTATAATAATTACTGTGAGCTAATCGGCAACTCTAGGAAAGTTTACTTGAGTAACAATAGAGAAAGAGATTATTACTTAAATAAAAGAAATAAAATTGAAACGCAGAGGAAGCTAATTTTTATACATTTTTTTTCTTTGTTTAACACTTTATCCCGTTTATTCTATTGTCTATGTATTCGATTCTAGTGTTAGAACACTCCGTTCTCTACTTTACGCCTATTCCTCGAATTCCAATGCGTGTTGAGTGACGGAACTCAACGCTGAGCTTGCCTAGTGTTATATATTCTCTTGAAGTATCTTTCTAAGTGTTACTTTAAAAATAACAAAAATCTTAAAAATTAAATTTTAAATATTAGAAGTGTCACTAATAATAATTGTTAAATAGTAAATTTTTGGCAAATTTAAAAATAAATAAAGTCCCGCTGAATTTCTTGCGTCGGTTCTTCTCAGGTCTGAGGCAATAACTTTAATGAGCCGGTTGTAAATTATATAAATAATTTGACGCTCAAAAAATGAATCCTGTATCTTCTCATCCTGAAAAAAATTATTCGACTTTGACAATTAAATGATATAATTACAAAAGTGCATATACATACGATATATTACAACATAATTTCCATGGAGCAAGCAACATATACTAAAATAGTTACGCAACATAAGACGCTAATGCTATATGTAAACGTTATCAAAATAGTTTATTATGTTAGTAAATCAAGCAATACTAAAACAAAGCGAGATTCAGCCAAAACCCTGTCACTTAGTTGTATTAAATACGTGGGCGTTCGATTAACATTGGACAGTTGCATTGCTGATAAATTTACAATACCTATATTTGCATTTTCATAGATTAATAGTATCGTCGATAATGGCACGAAATCTAACTCTCTAGTCTAATTTTTTTTAATATTAATCAACATGTGCCTTTATATTCCGTTTTCCAATTCAAGACATTGTGTGCTGGCAGCGGAGTTAAACGCTGAATTTTTTCTAAACATTTCCATTAATTTTTGACGTAAAATAGATAACAGAAAATTTTAAATAGAACATGATAAATATTTCTCAAATTATTTAGCAAAAACTTAATTAAATTCAACAATTGACCTTTAACCATTGAATATATTCTAGATAAATAATACAAGGCCTGAAATAACCATCCAATATATGTCAGTACGAGAGGGCGCCTACGCAGGGCGGCGCCCACCATATTGAATTGTGCCACACAAAACGGAAATTAATAAATTGCTGGTATACGTTTTCTATTTACGTCTTAACGAGATATGCTATATATTAAACGAATTTAAACCTTTATGTTCAGTAACTTATTAATATAATTCAATGTTATACTATTATAGGATAAATCCGCCCTAAGAAGGACAGTCTTTGTACGGACGGAAATACGATATTTTCATATAAATTTCACAATTTATACAACAGAATGGATTCTGTTTATTCTTCTTCTTCATTTTTTTAAATATAAAAAACGGAATATGATAACCTAATAAAAAAAGTCTACGAAAATGATAACAAAAAGGCTGAATATGCGAAATACTGCAGTTTTAATAGTAATAGTATAAACTTATACCGTTTTGTTCGAAGCTTAACACGTAACAAGCTAAACATTTATTTAAAAATATTGAAACTCGCATAATTACCAAAAAGAGGACATTGTGACACAGTGGGTCACAAAGACTGACTGTAAGTGTGATGGTTGTGAGTTCAATACAAGTTTCTAAATAATAAAGAAGTGAAGTGAAATGAAGCTTCAAAAACGTAAACTTTATTCAAAGTATTTTTTTACAATACTCCACATAATTTCGCCATAATCCTTATCGTGTTACTAAAAATAAATATCGACGTTTCTGTTGATCTCAGTCGCGAAAGGCACTTGAAAATTTTATTGGAAATTTGCGCCTACTTCAAGTGAAGGTAAATACGAATTTAACACAATGATGAACAAATTAAAAACTTGTTTTTTATAAAGATTTTATATTTATATTACATTTGGTAATATTTTGTCAAAACAAGGGTTTATACCTGACTTGACCTCAACAACTTCGTTTGCACCTACCACCCTACGTACTACGTACTACGACTTATGAGATTTTGATTATATTTAGTAACAATCTTATAAAACATACCTTTATTTTTATTAAATGGCAACACTATTCGACTCCTTCACTCTTCTGTGACCGATGAATGAATTGAGAGTGATTTTGATTTTTGAGCTAGAAGCTTGGTTAATCGTTGGATCACCATCGAAGTAATAATTTGTCGAGGTGATAAAGTGGAAACTATATTTTTTGCGTGATAAAAGTGAAATAAACATATTTATTTACCTGTGAATTGGAGTTTTTCTACATGACAACGAAATCTGCTTATTGCGCTCAAGATCGATTTCTAAAGACATTTTTTTAACTTTAGTTAGCTTATCCATTTCGGTTCTACGTCAGAAGTTTCACATTCCTGATATTATATATTAAGGTGTTAAATGACTTTTATAAAAGCGCCATTTCTATATTCCATGTAGTTTAGCTGAACATAATGGCTCCTAACCTTAGATTTTCATATTTCAACTGGAAAATGTTGAATGTCAATAACTTTTGCTAAAAGAGTCAGAGCGTGAATTAATGAATGAATTTAAATTTAACTACATCTTATAATTCAGCATGTCTAACAATGTAAGTAAATACTCGAATATTGTGTTTTTTATAAAAAAATACTTACACACATATTTTTAACTGTTTAAAATATCAAAGGGCTTTTAAAGGTTCCATAGCAAAAGCGACGAATGTTATTTCTATTATTTTTTAAAACGACATAAACCTGTGAACTGATCTCCTCCAATATATGATCTATGTAATTATTTCATTTAATATCTGTATTTATATGTTTATATAATAAGAACATATACATATATTTGTACATATATTAGGTGACCAAAGCGAGAGAGCAGGTAAGATACCATACCATAACATATGGTTAGTTACAATTGCATGCACTAGATCAAACAAACACGGGCTATAAATCGAAAGCGTCTATTTAGTTAACGCGGCAATAAACAACACGCTTCACGTATTGTTGCCAAATTCATTAAAATCTGCGTTCCTGAGAGCGGCGTGTTTGTGTTGCGTGAAGTAATGTCTTACTTCAGGTTTATATCAGGTGTTGAGTGTTGATTTATAACTAAGTATCAACGTGGCCGTCTGACTAGGTGCAGTATTAGGTGGAAATCGAAAAGAGAGAATTATTATGATAAAAATAAAGACTTACAGAACATACACAGAAAAATGAATAATTTAATTAAATAATTATTTGGAAATAATCTATTTTTAACAATATTTCGGCATTTGTCGCATACAACGTAAGATATCAAAACAGGAGCCTAATGAAAAAGCTCTGTTAGTTACATTCCATCCAGTTTTTGAGTCACATTGTGCTTAAGTCATATTGTATTTAATTAACGGAAGATTATGTCCGAGCGGGGATCGAACTCAGAACAATCATGTTTATAGGAAAACCCATCCACGCGTCGAAAGTAATCACAAGCCCTATTACATTGAAATATAAATTCAATTAATTAAATTATTCGTAAAGTTACAGCTTCAATTCCAGACTGACACAAAAACAAACAATAACCACCTGTTTGCAGCTTATCGGCTGTGAGGCTTCTCAACAATCGCTTGATACTGCGACGCCGACGCACGCCGCAGCTTTCCTCTCCGCTCATACCGCCATTGTCACTTCACTTACACTTTACACTTAATAATTTCACACTTGAACACTTCTTTCAAGATTTTTAATAATTTAGATATTAAAGGTTGAGATTTTAAGCTGTTTTGTTATTAGTTTATCAAGAATTGAATACATTTTCGAGAAATATGGTTTTGTTTGTTAAGTTTTGTAAAAACGTAAAGTTTATATTCCAATAATATATATCAATCACTAATGCGAGTAATGCTTTGAGTAGGTACATTACTTACATTACAACAAACACTCTCCTGGATTTGCTAATATCTAAAAATATAATAATTTCTACAGCCAAAAATATATTCTACTTACCAAAAATATATTCCCTACCAGGGAAATATGTAAAAAATGATACCATAGAATCAATATACCGTCAAAATTCCACGAACTCTTCAAATTAAAGCCAATATCGTCATATCACGGTAGGGGAAGCGTAACACTAGTGTACAGTGTACAGTGTAGTATATTGCGACCTAAATTATCTGTCAGTTAGGCGAGATTACGTGAAGTTAGGGTTGTACAAATATCAATCACAGGGATTTCGTAGATTAAGTGATATTTTGGCGAAAAATATAGCTTATTCGTAGAAAATGGAGTATATATATTTTTTTTACTAGCTTCACGCTTTATCCCGCATATTGCAGGATAGGCAGATTGAACTGCAGGTACCATATGAACCTAGTGTCAAGACACTCCGTTGCTTAGTTCCTGCTTTCTCCGTCGCTACTTTCCGCTTTCCTTGGAGTATATAATACAAATAATTATATGTTTTCATATGTTTAAACCGACATTGATTGCAATGTTGGGCTTGTTGACACCAACATTGTAGTCTACATGTAAAACTGTACATTTAGTATAAAAATGTTAAATAAATTAAAATGTTTGTCAAGTAACACTTTATAGCGTACAAATCTAAAATTGAAAGCTGTCGTAGCGTAGAGACGTAGCGCTTGCCTGTAAACGCGACGGTGTGTGGGTTCGCTTCTCACTCTGGAAAATGGATTTTTCATTTCTATTTTTCTTCGCTCTGGCATATAGGCAAAACACTGTGTGGAAGTCCGCCAGTTGACACGCAATGCCTCGAAAAGAAGCGGATAACGAGGAACGAAGTGTCTTAACACTAGGTTCCCACGGTACCTGCGGTTCCCTCTGCCTAATATAGGAGTAAAAGAATTATAACATTATATGCCATAAGGGTCTAATTAGTCAATAGTTTACTAAACTGTTTATGTACACTATGTAAAAATGTACGCATACATCACTACGCAATTATGGTGATATTAATATTTTTATCATATTTAACTTCTATTGTTTCAGAAAGTATCAGTAAAGAAAAAATACATAGAGAGAGATACTTCTCTTCTCCGCGCTAAATTTTCAAAATATTACGTGTTAAGTGACAAAGGAAATGAATTAATTTGTTCCTCTCCGTAAGAATCGAACCCACAAATGTCGAGATTAGATTGGGATCAAATAATGTGCCGCTGTGAAAGGACCACTTCACATAAATATAGTACTATAGGTAAGCGTGAACCTTGTGCTATCGCAAAAAAATGCGATGCAAAAAACGTGGTTTAATTACTTTCCTATGTTTTCTTCCTTTTGATTTAGCGCTGTAAACTAATAAATATTATTTTTGAACGATTACCGCCTTTATTCTAAAGGAATAAGAGCAAGAGTGGTATGCATAAATACTTTAAAAAACTATAGCACCTGTGCGTATTATGTTATACGGTTTCAGGCTTTATGTATGCTACATAAGGTTTATATTCAAATGTAATGAATGACCAATGTATATCGTTAGAGCCCTTTGATCTTTAGATAGCGTACCGCCGTCACTCACATAGATTGTTATAGATAGGTTATTGTTAGAACTGACCAGGAATTTCCTAAGGGTTAATATAATTTTTTATTTAATTTTATATTATTGGGCAGGGCGATCCATAAAACGTACATAAAATATATATTTTTTGTTTTGAAACCGTCCATTTGTCTAGAAATGCATGGACATACATTACGGAAACGAAGCTACAGGTAAAACCTAGTTGACATACCTTTAAATACTTTAATTGTTATGATTTTTCTTTTTATTTTAGTACACAACTAAATTATTAATACAAAACAAAAAAATCTTAAGAATAGAGCTTACCTAACAAGGATTAAATCATTCTTGTTCGAAAAAAAATATTTTAGAACTTCTTATATCATAATAATAGGTCATAGATCTCTACGATAAATTAATATTTATTTCACAGTTCAAAAATGCCTCCTACCTTCTCTATCCCGCATATAATATGATAGGCAGAGAAAACCTAGGGCTATGACAGTTTAAAAGCATGTTGAGTGGTGAAACTCTACACTACATGTTATTATTTAACCAGAGCTAAGAAAATTAAAATAATTCATTCTCCTCAAGTAGGAAAAGGCTTTTTAAGCAACTAGTCCATTTTCATCAGATAAGACATACCCTTGAGACAACTCAAGAGTTATAGATGACATTTAGGTCCCGAAAGAGGCTTGTTAATTACGTCAAATTAAGTGTGAAGAGCAAACACGCGTAACCGACTCTTTTATTGTAAAATCTAGGTCAGATAACATTTTATATGTAAACCGAAAATAAAACTTTATTAAAATATTACTTACATTATACACTTACATATACCTTACACATATAACTAATACAAACTCGTAGAGATTCTGTATATATATTGAGGTATTGAAGTCTACAAGAAAGTAACTGATATGACTTTGAATGTAACATAATTCTGGTGCTACAAGTAGCTTATGATATGACTTGTTCTCTACGTCCCATCCACCTACGAAGTTTCAATAAAACGTTTTCGTAGCACTTTTAGGCGTAGCGTTTAGAATATTTTATTAAAGTCGGCGTAGGCGCGATTCTAATATGTAATATGTCATGAATTAGTGTCAGACACATTCAAATTTTATACAAGCTTTTACCCGTAGCTTTACTCGCTTTATAGTTAGTAATATTAGAGATCAAAAGAAAATCTTAACAGCTGAAATTATAGCCATTTGAAATAGATATTGACATAGGAAATGGTAGACTTTGTAATTTATTGACTATAGTCTTTTTTTAGCTTTACGCTTTATTCCACACATGGCAGGGTAGGCACAGGGAACCATAGAAACATAGTGTTAAGACACTCCGTTGCTCAGTCCCTGCTTTCTCCGTCCCCGCTTGACTAATATACTTGACGATGACTATTGTTTTATAAAAGTTACATAGATTACTTTTTTTTAATAAAAATCAACCTATATTACTATATATATATATATATATATATATATATATATATATATATATATATATATATATATATATATATATATATATATATATATATATATATATATATATAAAACCATGTGTACAAAGTATCATGACGATTGGTTGAATAGTTTTGCGTAAAAGCATAACAAACAAACTTATATTCGCATTTATAATATTAGTAGGGATATTTTACGATCTATAAATATATAGAAAGAGCAATACTAAATAACTGGTATATATAATATCTATACAAGTAAAATAAAGATACACATTCTAGAAAAGAGCTACTAACTTAACATCGTTATCGCCTACAAAGAAATAGGGCCCAATAAACTATTATCCGCATACAAAAGGTAAAAAAAAGCCAGCAAGGCGTGATTATCTAAAGCCATTGTTATAAACTGAAGCGTGAATTTTGGACGCTGGGAAAAAGACCTTTCATTTTCGTAATAGACCTTAAAATGAGACATCATTCACTCTTCACATAACAATTAAATAAATAGATCTTATTTCCTCGTCATCTTATATACCACATGGACGAAGTAGATTGGTAGAATCCATGGAAAATGTTTTTCTCATCCATTCTAGTAGATTCATATTTAAAAAACAGTTCCTTGAATCATTAATACGGTTGAACACCCATCATGCACGTAATATATCGAATTGGAGCTAATAGTCTTGACACTACATTTTTTTATGAAAAACCTTTAAACAAGCTTTCGGGTCACATGATGGTAAGTAGCCGATGTCCACGATCCCGTAACACCAAAAGTCTTATAGGTCAATCTCGGCCCTTGACGTGAAAGTATACGAGCTTTTCGAAGGTACTCAAGTCGTAAACCCTAGATTTTCTTTAACTTCCTACATGAAAGATAAAAAACGAAAAGCTAATCAAAATTTTTCAAACCCTGTCACGTAAATCTCAATTGAGCTATTATGATTTTTATTTAGTACTCTTGAGGCTCTTTTCTCTATTTTCATTAACAAACAAAGAATAATAAAGCCAAGGCGAAATAATTGTACTAATCATTGCAAGATCAATAAATCCATTCCACTACGAAATTGAGAAGTTATAAACAATTTTCTAAAACGGAAGCTAAACAACAGCAATATTGAAGAAATGTCATAACGGTCTTCAAACTGCCTTCAAAAAAGTTATCAGAGAGCTTTTTATATTTTTTTAAATTCTATCCACTATCACACAATGACTCGATTTGTTTTCAAGATATTAACAAATATTGACAACTAGAAACCTTAAGACAAAACAAAATATAAGCGTCGTTAATATTCGGGACAAGCAAGTTACATAAATCCAGTAAACGTTCAAACTGGACTGATCCACTTATAGAACCATTAAATGCTCATACATTTCACGACAATTTTATGACACGAACAGGCATAAAGATGACAATGACAATAAAAAAAATTATATTAATAGCACAGATTTCCGATGAACGGAGATAACTTTTACAAATATTATTAAATATAATTTACGCTATTTTAAAGAATTTAAAATTAAAAACATGTATTTCACATTTAATTTCCTTCCCTCTTGTAGAAAGAGGAGATACTCTGCTCTTCTACACTTCTCTCTTTCTCAGTATATTTATTCTTATACTACGTGATAGACCCGCACCGTATGTAGATTGAACCCACTGCTTTTACTGTCAGAGAATGGTCTACTGCGCCACAATGACTTTTACTTCAACAATTTAACCTTTTATTTTACTTAGAAACATTAATTATGATACTTTAACCTATATGTGTAAATATTACCCTTGATCTACTTTCAGTCAAACGACTAACTTACTGAATGATGTAGGTATATGTATATGCACATACATACATATAAATATCTCCTAAAACAAAAGGTTTATGGTAACTTGCTCTAGCAACGAGCAACGTCAAAGTCAAAGAGATGTAAGCTGTAAAAACGTATGGGAAGTAAAAGTTTATACCACTATCCACGTTTACGGCGAGACGTATGAATAATACTATTGTACAACAATATACGAAAAGCACTCATGCCTAAAGGTGCGATATACGCAAACCTAGATCTACAGAGGACTAACTCAAAAAAATATTTCGAGGATACTGATTGCTGCATCCTTGAGCAATGCAGTAGTTTTACATAAAAGCTTTTACCTGATAATTTGTTTTTCTAATGTTGTTATCATTCTATTTGTTATATACGGTTTTTTAGCCAATGGCAATCCACTGCTGAAACGTAAGCCCCCCTTATAGACCGCTAACTGAACCGGGGGCGGCTCGAATTTATATACGTTAACATTAAAAAGAAAACTTTGCAAAATCCAAAAAAATAAAATAAAATAAATCAAAACCTGCCAAGATACTAATTCGCTTGCATTCACTGCCGTTAGGTATATGGGTACAGTACAGTACAGCACAGTACCGGCGACGGATATCTACCGCCAGATGGACGTATGGCTGGCGAAACTCCAAGCAATCACACGGTATTTGCGCGATATTTTATTATTGGTACATCAACGACTTCGCTAAAGGTGCGCCATTGCTAATCGTAAAACTAGTCTCTAACTCTCCATATGGAACTAAAAATAAGACGCGCCAGATACACAATAACATTTCTATGTTCTGAACATATCCTGTTCACGTATATACAATAATATACAGCGTGTAACTTGTTTTAGCACATTAGGAGAACATCCAACTATTCCATGTATAAATATTTATTTATGTTATTTTTTTTTTAGCTTCACGCTTTATCCCGCATATGGCAGTGTAGGCAGAGGGAACTGCAGGGACCGTGGAAACCTAGTGTTAGGACACTCCGTTGCTTAGTCCCTGCTTTCTCCGTCCCCGCTTTTCGCCTTTTTCGAGGCACTGCGTGTTGAGTGGCGGAACTCAACGCCGCGCTTTGCCTAGTTTGACAGAGCGAAGAAAATGGAAATAGAAAAATCCATCTTCTTTGACTGGGGATCGAACCCAGAAACCGTCGCGTTACAGACACACGTTGCGCCTCTGCGCCACGACGGTCCTCAATATTATGTTATTACTTTATGTTATTAAATACATTATATATAATATACATGTTGTTATATAAAAATTGACTTAGTTTAGATATTTTCTTAAAGTTAAATTGTCTTGTCAATTTATTCTCAAAAATCTAGGTAAATTATAAAATTTTAATTATCTGCAAAAATATTCAAAATATTTTTATAACAACTTAAAAATATTTTAAGAACCTAATATTAGATGAAAGAAAAGGAACATGCTGTATACACGGCACTCTACTTTTATAGACTCCCGCTAAAAGAATTTAGACGTAAAACGGACATTAAATATGTAATATAAATAAAAATAGTAACAACAAAATATGTAGCAAATTTTAAACATCGTTTAATGATCTAACTATGACGTTGTAAGCCACCGTTCTGTACCAGACTCTGAGATAGTAAAAGGGTATAGTGCAATTATTAACATGAGTGCAAACTTGCTAAAAAAAAATTATATAAATAAATAAATATTTTTCGCTAACCCATATTGGAACTGTAAAACTTGTTTTTAAGAATTTTAAAGTGATAACCTAAACTGAGAATTGAAAAATAGTTGAAAAGGCATAAAATCTTGAACATAGCGGTATTTGAACCCGCGGTCTCTTGCGAAACGTGCAAGCGCTCTGACCACTGAATAAAGCAATCATTCGATCCATGAGTCGAATTTCTTATATACTTTATGCCCAAAGAATCTTATAAAGAAAAATCGTTTGGCGAGAGAGATAGCTAATTTTATTAAATTTTTATATGTCTTCCTTAAATATTTTTTATCCTCACTGTATATAGTATTATAATAGAGTGTGTAGAATGATTGTTATCTTATATTTTTCAACAAAAATCCATAATTACAAGTAGACTACCTATTTGCCACAATATTTCCTCATAATAAATCATTCATATCGTTAATAGCTTAAGATATCATTACAGCATGATTAGGTTGTTTTTTTGTTGAGTCATGCTTTATTTCATAAATACTAGGGAAGGTGGAGAATCTAGTGCCAATATACTCCGATTTTGTCACAATGTCACTGTACCATATTTGCCTCAAATAAATGTAATTTCTTATATATATAAGTTTCAGTTCTACATATAATGAATTTAGCGTAGTTGCATCCATCTAAAATGCATCTGATTACAAATGGGAGAGATATTTTTATGATATTTAAAGTGTTAATGCACATCAAGTAAAGAAAAAAATACTAAAACAAAACACAACTTAAATAAAAATGTTGTACGCAGCTTGGATTAAACCCACAACTTGCAAACCACGCAAGCGTCCGAACCACAAATTATTGCGTGTAAATGAGAGAGAAATGCATCAACTACTAAGATTACAGAGAGTCATCTAATTTTTGTGAATTATGTATAAAACAGAATATGTTGCTGTGTTCTATCTTGCAGTATTGCATTTACTGTGCTTTTGAAGTCTTCAAATAAATGCGTTGTATATGGAATGCTTGTAAGGAAACAGTTCGATATCATTTATCAGCACTGGCGCGAGTCCAGGTGGTGAAGGTCAGCGTCATGTGCGATGCACATCTAAATATAATGGTGTATGCCTCGAGTGCATAAGGATTTTGGTATATTATATTAAATTACAACCAAATGTTGTATTTGAGCAGCAAAACAAGTCATTAAATTATAGAATAGTTCACGAAATTCATATAAACCGATATGAATAAAGTTTAGAGATGCTTTAAATTTCAGTATAATATTTTTTAACTAAACAAACGCACCGTTTGGGAAAAAAATTAATGTGGAAGAGTTACTTTAGAATTAGATTTTGTAAGCACGGTTTGTGGGTTCGATTCTCACTGAGGGAGGATGGATTATTTCATTTCCATTTTCTTTACTCTGATAATATGGTATAGTGCGGCTTTGAGTTCTACCACTCAACACGCAATACCTCGAAAAAGCGTAAAGCGGGAAACGGAGTGTCTTAACACTAGGTTCTTACGGTTCCTAGGGTTCCTTCCGCCCACTCTACTACGTGCAGGTTAAAGCGTGAAGCTATATACAAAAAAAAATACAAAAAAAGACCACAACAATGTCTCATAAGCCACTAATACTTATAAATATAGAATTTACTAGCTAGTCCAAGTTAGATACTATGACAGAATTTACTGCCTACAAAGCTATATGACTTGTTATATCCAAGCAATCAAGTAACACTAATCGTGTAGCTAATCGTCAGTGAAACCAACCACTTTAGAATTCTCTCTATGGCTTTTCTGTGACAACGAGATGATCTGTTATTATACTGGTGCTAATAATATGTTTATGTAAATATATTAGTATGTTTTTTAGTTAGTTATTGATTTAAAGTTAATTCAATTTTCTTTTATCGCATTTAAATATAATTTGGGGGTATTTTTTATTACAGATATAACCCTCGCAAAAACGCAATCTACAACTTTTCATCGCAAGTAGCGATATATTTTTCAGTTTTTCTTCGAAACAACAACGCAAGAGCAATCTGATTGATCAAGGGACCTTAAAACATTTGTCGAGTCAACTATCTAAACCTCAGTCTATAATATTAGATAAATATTTTTATGATTTTCAAAGTTTTAGCAAGAGCCACGGTTTCAAATCCCGCTGCATATTTTTTATCTTTAGTGTGAATTAACACTTTATAAATCATAAAAATATTTTAAAATATTTAACAAAAACAGCATTCTCTCTCGCCAAACGATTGTTCTTTGTATCAATCCGTTTGAAACGTAATAGTTTTTTTAACGGAGAAAGCGAGGACTAAGCAACGGAGTGTCTTAACACTAGGTTCCCACGGTCCCGGCAGTTCCCTCTGCCTACCCTGCCTTGTGCGGGATAAAGCGTGAAGTTTTTTTAAGTACGCATTTATATACGTATTACATATTTAATAGGAAAATCAATTACATAATTTAAAATATATAAACGACTTAATATTTGCATCGTTTTCTAATAAAATTAATAATGTTCCTGTTAAACTAAAATGTCTTAACCTTTATTAGTATTTAGAAGGCAAGTGACATTGACAAATATCCTACCATATTTACCTTCAGTTATAATTAAACCTAACTTATCTACTAAATATGTGTACAATATAAGATCAAAGCGATACATAAAAGATATTTATTTTAGTAAGCGTTTCAATACATTAATAACTGAATCCAATCGACAAGTGAATCGATTTTAAACCGTGTTCAAGTAAAGTACACTCGGCCGTCGAAAGCCATCGAACTATCCTAGCTATCACTATACAGTGGAGCGTCGATTATCCGAACGTCGCTCAACCGAACGACCGCTTATCCGAACATAGTACGCGCGGGTCAATGCCCCCACCTCTCACCACCGCCCGCCCGCGCGTCAGTTTTCGCACACTTGTCGCGACTTGTTTACTTCGTTATTGTACGTCCTAGTAACTGCTAGTCGATAAACAAAATTTTTCCGCGTGAAAGTAAACTCTTTCTTTGAAATGCCTAAACGTAAACGTGTTGTCCTTTCTATGAAAGATAAATACGAGATTAATAAACGGTTGGAAGAAGGCGAATCTGCAACCAAGTTATCTATTGAATACAAAGTTGGTAAGTCTACCATTACGGATATAAAAAAACAAAAGACGAGCATAAGCAACTTTATATCCCAGCTCGATTCTTCTGACGGATCCTCGAGTCGTAAAACGATGAAGCTTGCCTCAAACACGAATTTAGATGATGCTGTATTTAAGTGGTTTACTCAAAAAAGATGCCAAGGAGAACCTATTTCTGGCCCAATACTGTGTGAAAAAGCAGTTCAATTTAACGAAAAACTAGGAGGGACGTCTAATTTTCAAGCAAGCACAGGTTGGTTAAAACGATTTAAGTCAAGACATGGCATTCGTGAGCTTCAAATAGAAGGAGAAAAACTATCTGCTGATTCATCAGCAGCTGAATCATTCAAAATCAAACTAAGGAATATACTGAACCAAGAAAATTACGCTCTGGAAAACGTTTACAATGCAGACGAAACCGGGCCTAATTGGAAAGCTTTGCCGCGAAAAACTCTTGCTTCACGTCGTGAATTAGCAGCACCTGGTCCTAAAATAAGCAAGGATCGTATCACTGCGTTAGCATGCGCTAATGCTACTGGCAGCCACCGATTGCCCATGCTTGTAATTGGTAAAAGTAAGAAACCACGTTGTTTCAAGCACGTTAATATGTCTGCCATGCCTATCGTTTATACTTCGCAAAAGAGTGCTTGGATGGATAGTACAATTTTCGTGGAATGGTTTGTAGAAACTTTTATACCCTCTGTAAAAGCCTACCAATTGAAAAATGGTAAAAGAGAGAAAACATTATTGCTTCTTGATAACGCCCCAACTCATCCATCATGTGATATCCTAAATGAAAAAGATGAGTTTGTAAAAGTCATGTTTCTTCCACCTAACGTGACTTCATTATTACAGCCCATGGATCAAGGCGTTATTGAGACTTTCAAACGGTATTATAGAAAAGAATTGTTACGTAAGTTACTTTTAGAAAAAGAAGAGGATGGAGAAGAAAGCCTGATAAGAAATCATAAAAAGATTGATTTAAAAGACGCGTCCTATATGATCGGAGCAGCATGGGACAGTGTAAAAGAACAGAACTTGAAAAAAGCGTGGAATAAAGTTTTGGATATAGAGGGAGATCCTCAAATTGGATGTGTAAATGAGAAACACGAAGATGTATCTGAAATGATAGATATGCTCAAAAATCTCGATTGCCACGAATGTGATGAAGAACAGGTTCAAGAATGGATGGATATCGACGATGAAGATCCCGGGTACCAAATTATGCAGGATAGCGAAATTTTAGACCTCATGACTAATAAGGATGACGCCACCACTAGCACCACATCAACTGCAAGTTCAGATAATGAAGATGAAAACATAGTTAGTGCTTCTGAAGCGTTTACTTGCTTAGATATTGCCTTGCGCTGGTTTGAAACACAGGCCGAGAGCGACCAGTATCAAATATCTGTTCTCAAAAAAGTACGTGATCTAGCCTCTCGTAAGCGGGTAGGCTTGCTTCGGCAGACGAAGATTCAAGATTTTTTTAAGCGTTAATTGTAATTAGTAAACACTAGTTTGACTACAAGATTGTCTGCACTTTTTTTTGTTTATTTCCTATTTGTCATTAAAGATATTCATAAATGTAAATAATATGGTTTTCATTTACCTGTACGTAAATTTGTATGACTGAATCAATATATATGTACATTAGTTCGATTATCCGAAAATACCGGTTTTCCGAACACCCACGTCCCCCAATTAGTTCGGATAATCGACGCTCTACAGTATGTGCACATAACAGATTTTAATTGGTCAAAAATACTTAATTGTTCGTAGCGCAGTAAGTTTTATGAGTGATTACTTTACAACTTAATATAATAATTAGGACCTTAGGACGACTAAGTTCTCTAGCTAAATCATTTAAAATTTAGTGTCGGTAGTGGCAGAAGCTCGGACAGTGATAGTAAATGTTAATGCATTTTAAAGGGTCCCTTTAAACCTACACTTGAGTCGCAAGTCCCAAGCTCTACTCAGAGCTCCTCTTCCTACAACGCGATGCGTCCGGCACCCGCATGGTAAATCCTTGGAATGCTAAATAGGTTCTTCTCTTTATAACTAGCGACGACATAAGATTTAAGTATATATAAACAATACAAAAAGGTGATATTTTTTAAATCCACCTCAGTGTGACCAACAAAAAGCGATTTGCAGTCGAATCCTATGGGGAAGCTCGTCATGTATCATGATTATTGTGAATTCGTCTAGACTACCTGGCCCCGCGCATATATAGGCTTATTTCACACCTACTTGTATACAATTTTAATAAAGCCAAAAGTATACAATGAAAAATCATATCTTTAAGCAAACTTGTAATTGTAACGTAATATAAATATCGTTCAATATTAACTAACGCAAATAATTTTATCAATTAATTTAAGACCATTGTAAAATTTATTAATTTAAAGATGACAAGAGAAGAACTGAGTTTTAAGATACTCCGTTTTCCACTACCCTCATTAGATCAGGTAAAGAGATGTAATTTAAATATAGATCCTTATAGGAACAAAACACACAATCTCTTAACACTGAAACACTGCTTCACTACGATAACCTTTATGATCTTCATGGGATTTTAGATTTTTTTCAACATTTTTTTTATTACAGCTTCACGCTTTATCCTGCACATAGCAGATTATCCCGGGTAGGTTGAGGGAACTGCGGGAACCGCGGGAACCTAGTGTTAAGCCACTCCGTTCCCTTTCAATTTCCAACAATTAAATTCCGCTAAATTAACTTCTACTAATTAAGTAACATTGTAATGCAATCTATATATCTCATATATATTGTAGTTATTTAGTTTGAGAAGTAAACAACTTTAGTGTGAATAAACCTCGTACACAATAGACACAAGTACCTACATACCAATATGTATACACTATACAGTATACGTCGCGTTACCGGGAAGCTTCCGATTCACTGATTTGGAAATATTTATTAAGCAAATAAAGCCACGATAGTTGATTGCAAGTGTACATATTTATGTTTTGTTGCTTAATATATAGATATATTTTATTCTCACAGTTTCACTTCGAAGGAGTTTTTCAGAGAAGAGTGATTAAGTAAACCGATCTCCAATAATAAGAAATTCAACTAGTACATAAAAAGAACATACAATTGTATATAAGTTCAAAATAACTAACAAAAGCTTTGTTGACATATGTTTTCGATTATACACGTCGTTAAGTTTGTTTGCACGCATTTTCTGTGAAAACGATGTGTCATGCAACGTTGACATAAGGTACCTATCCTATCCTATATACTAAACCTATCGATAAATTACTTTGTTCTCTATATTTGACACACACTATTAATTAGCTTCACGCTTTATCCCGCATATTGCAGGGTAGGCAGAGGAATCTGCAGGGACCATATGAGCCTAGTGTTAAGACACTCCGTTGCTTAGTCCCTGCTTTCTCCGTCCCCGCCTTCTATTAAATATACTGATTATCTCCCTTAAAGAAAAAGAAAAAAATTGAACATCATAAAATATTTTTCTTATTGTCTTATTTCATAAATCTATTTTCTTTTATGTAGCCCGTTTAGTTTTTAACTGCAGGGCAAAGGTTTTGGAGATACGCTTCTAAGAATCTCTCCACCCTCTACGAGACCGACTACAACGACAATGCCCATCTCGATCGGTCACTCTGCATGCGGCAATCACGTCCCGCCCAGTCCTACTTCAGTTCCGCAGATTTTACATGAAAATCACTATGCAAGTGTTCGAACGCAAGGTTGCGTTCCTAATTCGGTTAATTCTTCTAACACCTAGTATGCTTCGCTACATGGCATGTTGGCAAACCTTTTGTCAACCTTTTTGGCAAAAGTTTGGACTTTTGTGCTTTATTCAAATACTAAAAGAAAATAAATGAATATTATAATTCAAATATGACAGGGCCGTAGTGGCGCAGGGACATAGCGTCTTCCTGCAAACGCGACGGTTGGTTGGTTCGATTCCCACTCGAGGAAGATAGACTTGGCTAGGTAAAGAGCGGCGTTGATATTCGCCACTCAACATGCAATACCTCAAAGAAGGTGGAATGCAGCAATCGGAGTATCTTAACGCAGGTTCCTATAGATCCTGCGGTTCCCCCCTGCCTATGCCTAAAGCTCTGAACATCATGAAATATTTCCTTATTATCTTCTTGCATAAATCTATATATTATAATTCAAATATGATATATATAATTCAAAAGCTAAATATATTTATGTCATATAATATGCTGATTTAATAAATGACATCTGTAATTTGTCAATGAGTCAAAAGGGGAACCCTGACTGACTCAGTTGGCATCCGTCCACTGTCCTACACGTTCATGTATTCGAGTTTGATGCCCTAACGTCGGAGACTGCTTGATTAATCGCATTATATAGAACAATAGAATAAGTATTGAGTGGCGCAACTCAACGCCGAGCTTTGTCTAGTTGCCAGTGCGAAGAAAATGAAAGTAGAAAAATCTATCTTCCTCTAGTGAGAATAAAACCCACAAACCGTCGTGTTCACAGGCAGACGCTACGCCACTGCACCACAACGGTCCTCTACTCCCTTATAGCGAATATTATTCTAACATTAAAAAAATTATACACATAAATCGAAGGGCTAATTTTCTTATGACTCATAAGCATGATGTTCCTTTCAAATTAGTATGCAATGCTTATATCTTTAAAAGCATTATCGTTCTGTTATGATAATTGGCAAACGAACAGACAAGATGGTTATCAATTCAAATCTACGTTAAAACATAGATATTCGCTTAGTTGGATGGATAACGTTAGATAAGATCACACACTGCATGTCGCAATCAAAAGCATCGGAAAACAGAATGTTAATGGGTAGAAAATATACTAGACTGTCTAAATATACAATAAATCATGTCAAATCCACCCCTAAACTACCTAACTATCAATAATCAACATCCAGTACATTAACTATATATATATTTTTATACTAAAACACATTAAATCGTATCAGTTTATCTAAAATCAATTCAAACAAAAAGACACCATAAACCAATAAACATAAATCAAAAGTTCCCCTGCACATAAATAAAACATAAATAACTAAACCAGGCTACGACCTTTCTTATAAAATCAATAGCAATAAATCATGATACAAAAACTGCGTTCCCAAAATGCAATCAAATACTTGGGAGTACAAGTTGCATCATTCAAGTGCAAGCAAGTTGTACGTCATAAACAATCGGAGAGCGTCGTCGCTTTAAATAGCCGTGTTTGTGGATCGATGTCCGACCGGAACTCGCGTCTATTACCGGCCCACTGCGCTGAGCTGATCTACTGTACAAGTGTACGTGTAGTGTCCGCAGAACAATAATGTGAATATATAAAACTATTTATACTCAGTAGTTGATTGACAAACAATAAATTCAGACTAATTTCCTTAGAAAGCTAAGATTTTGAATGTTTTGAGGAGTTAAGAGGAGTCCCACTCAATAGAAAACAGAAATTCTACTGCATTCTGCAGAAATTGTGGGTAACAACTTGGACTTCATATTCTTAATATATTGTTATATAATATAACAATATATTGGGAATATGTAGTCCATAAATATAAGCATAAGCTATAGGTGCTTCGCTCTGGAAACTAGGCAAACCCGCGGCGTTGAGTTCCGCCACGCAACACGCTATGCCTCGAAAATAGCGAAGATCAGGGAACAGAGTGTCTTATCACTAGATTCCTATGGTTTCTGCGGTTCCTTCTGCCTACCCTGCCATGTGCGGGATGAAGCGTGAAGTTTTAAAAGAGAAATCAACGTCGCGCTGACGGTACCACACAGTAGCGACACGTGACTATATTTATTTGCATTGAGCATCCCAGTTCACTACACCGGCGAGTCCCATTCATTGATAAATATGTAAGTAAGCAGCTGTACATTATAAAAGCGAACAATTAAAGAATTAATTATAAATAAATGGTTACAATAGTACAATTGAAATATTCGTGACTCATTTAGTACTAAGAAAATCAGATCATTGTGGAAATTTTATTTATTAAATATAGGCAGTCTGTCGCGTCTAATTAAAGCGTAATCGGATATAAAATACAATTTACATTCATTGTAGAGTTAAATAGGACACTTACTAGGCATATGAAATTAATTTTTATATTTTTTTTTATACCTTCGCTCTTTATATATATAGGCCGGCATATAACAGGGTAGGCAGAGGGAACCGTGAGAATTTAGTGTTAAGACACTCTCTGATTACTGCCTTTATCGAGGCAATTTCATTCTTTATTAATAATAGTTCAATGCTTATTTTCAAAATATCTCCTGTCGCAAGATAACCTTTAATAATATCTCAAAATACATACAAAATACAACACTACATTTTCCATTTCCAGTTCACATGGTGAAATTAAACGCAAATCGTTCTTCAAAGCTAAAAGTTTGTTGAGTTTCTCATTTGCTATAATAATAACGGATAAACCTTTCCAAGTAGACTATCAAATTAACAAAACAATGAAAATCACGAAAGATAAACAATAATCTTAAATATAATAACAACTTACATATTATACACAAATACACGTTATATGTAAAGCAAACAAGAAGCTAGCAGTACAAAGGAGGCGCGGAAGTTTGTAAATAGAAATATG
This sequence comes from Dione vanillae, assembly GCA_037178615.1. Lineage (NCBI taxonomy): Eukaryota > Metazoa > Arthropoda > Insecta > Lepidoptera > Nymphalidae > Dione > Dione vanillae. The sequence goes on along the minus strand of JAZFAU010000299.1, from coordinate 2,304,068 downwards.
TGCGCAAGAGCAACGCGACGCGACCACGCCGGGGAATGCGCGCGAGTTATTTCAGAGGTTAGAATGACGTTGTCGAAAGCTTACAGATTCTTTTAACGGTCAGTTCATCAACCACTGTCAAACTGTACCATATCTACATATCTGATAATAAACAAATTTTACAAAAATAGTGAATAAATTCTTTATTTTATTCATTTCTTCACGCATTATCCTGCACCTGGCAGGGTAGACAGAGGGAACTGCAGGAACCATAGGAGCCTAGTGTTAAGTCCTCCGTAAACCTGCGTTGCTTAGTCCCTGCTTTCTTTGTTCTCGCTTTCGTCCTTTTTCGAGACATTGTGTGTTGAGTGGCGGAGCTCAACGCCTAGTTTCCAGAATGAAGAAAATAGAAATATAAAAATCTATCTACCCCTCACGGGAATCGAACTCACAAACCATCGCGTTTACGCCATGACAGTCGACGGTCATTTCAAAAATATTATTTCATCTTCTTCTGTATTAAAATTATAGATCGAGTAGTATTAATATATTTTTAAAAACAACGTTGAATTGTTTTCCAAAAGCACTCAGAAACGAAAATTGAGTGACAATTGTCATAAATTCACCATCTAAAAGCTCGACAGTCAAGAAAAACAAGAGAAAGAATCTTCTTTCGCTTGCAAACTGTAAATAAAAACATAATTTATAACGAATTCAACACCAAAAGTATAATAAAACAAAATAAATATGAAAGATAAAAACACGAAAATCTCATCTGGATACATTAAGCAAATATACAAGCAGAATAATGTATAAGTGAACGTCTTCAATCTTGAAAGGGCAGTAAAGGTTGACATTTTTCATAGAACACGAGGTGGCTGGGATTGTTACTGTTCTATATAAAATATAATATTTTTTTGATATAAATTATTTCACGACTTACGTTTCTAATTAAAATGTGTTGAATGTATCATTATATAAAACAAGTCGTGATTGACTACATTGGAATGATAACTGAGCTAAGGGGAGACCTAGGTTGAGAGGAAATCAATTTGAGCACTACGAATGTAAGAAGACGAGGTATGAGATGTATGCAGACGCCAACTGAGGACAAAGTATGAAGCTTAAAAAATATAATGCATCATTATACGTATTTGTTTTATTATAGCATTGCTTTATTTCAATTTCAGATATAAGACGTTATTTTTTCTATATTTAGGAATCTACTCCTCATGTTAGAGATTATTGATTATATAATTCTGAAAAATCTTCGCACTCAAGACCGTGAACAAAATATTCAAAATTTTTCGTACAACAGTAATTTGCGGAACGCGGGGCCCCTTTGTAACGGCAAATATTTACGGTTGCCGGCGAGCGGCGAAGTGTGCCTCTAGGGGACGGCAAGGGATCACTTTATGGGCACCGATGAATGTGGCGGGAGTAATTTTACTTGTTTTAACTTAACACTAATATTATTGGGGAAAATAGACGGTTTTATAATGGACGCAAACAAATCACAATTAACGAGAGCTTACGTAAATTCTTGTAAACTTTCCATGATAAATTTTCCACAACTTTATACACATCTATTTCTACATTTTGTTAAATATCATTAAAAGCTGTCGTAAAAGCTAAGTCTTAAATATATGTAGAATGCGGCTATATTAAGCAACATCTAGTTGCAATAAGTATGCAGGGTCGAAATCCTGCACAGAAATTATTCTATTTTAATTATTTTTCGATTCTGTAAAATAAAGCGTTTCTGCTATCACTCAACACGGAACCTGTGCAAAAAGTGTTTTAACAACATAATTATAAAAAAATAAAAAGAAGTTGACTTTTCTATAATTTACCTTAAAGAAAGCAAAAAAACCGGCACCCTCTGGCTAACCGTGCAAACGCTCTGACCACTGAGCCATGCGTTCTTTATCACGCTGCGTCGAAATTCTAAAATGGCTTATACGAGTTGTATAAGCCATTTTTCATTGTTAGCATCTCTGTGGGGTTGTTCAAATTTTTATTTTTTCTTTAAAGTATTTTTCCTGTCCCGAGTGTGGATTACTACCTTAAAAACCATAAATATATTTTCTATATTTTTTTAATAATAATAATAATCTTATTATCTAAAATAAAGAAATTAACAGAAGCAACAAAGCCTACAACAAAGCCTCTCTCTGACACACAACTTTAATAACGTAAAGCTTCCAGAAGTCACTATGGACATTACCGTAAGAGCACGCGACCATGACCTTGACACTATGTGATATCTAACGATGCAGAATGAAGAATTCCTTTGTATACCATAACATGCACAGGCGATATCAAATTCAAATTCATAATAAATAGTTATGAAAGCTATTGTCATAGCTTAACGCTTTATCACGTATAATAAGAACCAAGAGTCAAGACTCTCTATTCTCCGATTTTCGCCTGAGCTTTCGCCCGAATAAGGATAGAACGATTCATTCCTCAGTGAGGATTGAACTTGCAACCATCACATATGCAGCCAGATCTTGTCGCGATTTCAATAACTTAGTTGGCAATATTTTAAAATAATAACTAATAGCTTGCAAAATCCAAATTTAACGATTTTAAAATGCCTTAGTGATATATAAGCTTAATTAATCATTTCTATCACTGGGAAACTTTTAAATTAACGGTAAATCTCGGAAACGATGCCCAGTTGCATCTTAAGTACTCCCGAGACGGCGGAACACTTTAAAAGCTTTGTTATGGACTAAATGATAAACCTTTTAAACTTGATGAACTAAATTAAGATTGCTGTACAAATCGGGCCAAACAGTTTTAAGTTAAATGGCTGCATTAATGAATGTAAGAACAAAAACAATATTCGTATTATATAAGCCAACCCTGGGAGTAATATCAAAGAAAAACCATAATTTGTTAAAAGGAAATAGCATAATAGTATATATTACTTTGTTACTTTTTTATTATTAAAATTTCTATTTGGAAAGTAAAAAATCTATATCTTTGTGTCAATCTTGAGTGGGAATCAAACTTAGAAACATTTTACACAGAAACCGAAATTACTACTACATTTTTAATTACATTTAAATAAAAAAAATATAGTATATAAACTGTAAAAAAATATGTATATATAGTATAAAACTAAAAACAACCCAAACACATTAAATTTAGCAGAAACAATCAATTCTAAAATCAATGAGAAACAGAGCAGTAGGGCGTTATCGCTGGGATGTCGGTATCGCATCCTGTCGATACGTCTGTTCACTGACATTTCTCCTGAACGCACCAAGTACAATGTGTTTGAAGGTTTTTAGCTATCTAGTTCACATTGTTACATATTTATACACTAATGAAACACGTGCTCCTGGATATATATATATGTATACATATGTGTACGTATGATATGTATATATAGTACCTAAATTCGAATTCGAGATTCATTGTATATATGTATTAACAGAACCAATTAATATAGGGACTGTCTATACAGATACAAATCAAAGTAACGTAATATCTATACCAAAAAACTTATAGAAATTGAAAATGGCTTTATCCAATATTCATTAAAAGGTCGTAAAGAGAAGATAGATGCAGCGATCTTTACAAGTAAAAATGCCAATTATACATTAAAGTGCAAGTCGTCGACGATCAATGTTTGACGCTAGCCCCGGGCTCCCTCCTAATCAAATCACTGACGTAATGGCACCAGACAAACAACGTGGAGGAAACACAACTTGCCAAGTTAAAAGTTTACGATATGGCTATGGCACTAACTTTGAAAATTTGGAAATCCAATGTTCTTGTTAACCAAAATATTTGTATGTTTTTTATTTGATCGGCAATAATATATGTTTAAGCATTGATTAAAATTTTAAACATAACTATAAAACATTGTACGGAGTTCGAGGACTTTTCGTGTTAAGTCTTATTTTTTTTTTTTTTTTTTTTTTTTTTAGCTTCACGCTTTATCCCGCACATGGCAGGGTAGGCAGAGGGAACTGCAGGAACCATATGAACCTAGTGTTAAGACACTCCGTTACTTAGTCCCTGCTTACTCCGTCCCCACTTTCCGCCGTTTTCGAGGCATTGCGTGTTGAGTGGCGGAACTCAACGCCGCGCTTTGCCTTAGTTGCCAGAGCGAAGAAAATGGAAATAGAAAAATCCATCTTCCCCGACTGGGGATCGAACCCAGAAACCGTCGCGTTAGCCGCGTTACAGGCAGACGTTGCGCCTCTGCGCCACGACGGTTAAGTCTTATTTTGTCTTGTTATCAGAGCGAATACTATAGGAATAGAACTCACAATCGTCACGTTTACAATTAGACTATACCACTGAGTTACGATAGCTTCAAATAGAAAATATTTCAATAAAATTACATACCATTTGGCAAAATCTTACTCTTTATAGGGTTTACAGTAACTTTCCCTTCAGCTTGTCATACGAGGTCATATTATGTTATATATTAAAAATAATATTTCAAAACGCTATTCTCATGGACCCAAGAGAGGGTGCGCCCTCCGCGACGCAGGCCTCGGAACGTTCCATCACTCTTCTTCTACGTCTATACTGAAGTTATAAATATACCGTACCGAGGTGGGTTTATGTATTTATAGGGGTTGCCCCGAAGACTGAAACAAACTTTGTCTCAATTGAAAACACTAGGGAGCTTATTTTTTGTCGATATTAGTAGATTTTTCCTTTAAAAAACGTAGAACTAAGTTCAAAAAATAGAAAAAGAATTACCTATCCACTCATTATTTATAAATCTCACTAATATACTCTTTATACGTTTTAATACAAAAAACAAGATTAAAAACAAATGACATAAAGTCTAAACTATAAAAAATCCTGTAAATAATATGGTATTAAGTTGACTTTATTTATTAAAATGAGATTTTTATAAATAAATTGTAACCAAAACGATAGCAAACTAAGTAAAGAATAACAAAACCAAATCTTGTATCGGTAGAAAGTAACAAACTAAAGAAATATATGAGAGAATATTAATAACTAAGACAAGAAAAGTATAAAACTCAGTGTTGATTTTGAAATGAAATTCCTTAACACCGTTTAACGTTATAATAACTTTCTTACATCAATTACCAACAACTATTCCTAAATGAAAGTAATTTTTGGCAACATTTTGTCTTCTACAATTGTATAAATAAAAACTAAAATTTACAACAACTCGTAAACTATTTCTACAGAAGCCGGAGATTGTAAAGCGATTAAAATTTTAATTAGACCAGTGATCGTGTGACTAAGCTGCTTTACGTGGGACCCAAACAGTGTACGTGATCTTATACGATAGACGAACAAAGACTATCAAACGCATTATATAAAATTAATAGTTTTTTGGAAGAATATAAAGAAAATGTGCTGTATTCAAAAATATATGTACAAAATAAAAAAAACTTTACCAATGTATAAGTTAATTAGGTACTAACTACTAATTCAATAACCCTTAAGTGATTAAAATAATTCATCAAAACGCATATAGTGAGTTCAAATTCTAAACTCAATTTCAAGTGTTAATGCAAATATATGACATAGAAATTTATAGGAATTTTCATTTCAACAATTTGTAAGCTTCAAAAGCTCTCGAACGACTGACTGATTCATACAACGACGACTTGTTCATTTAAAACAAAATAGAAAGAGCAAATCACTTGTGTGGCGCTAACATGTCGCTAACATCTCGTATCACAATTGATTCAAACGGGGCAATTGCTTTTATACGATATATTGACTCGTCGGTTGGTGCGTTGGTTTGTTGTACCTAAGTAACTAGTAAAAGTACAAGAAAAACTAATACGCTTAATGTAATCTGTGTAACACTTTTTAAATGAAGCTTTTTTAACCAATACCATGTGGGGTTTCAAACAATATTATGTCTAAATCGATTTTAATTTTGAAGTAACTAAAAAGTAATAACGTTTTTTTACGTCAATATGAAAGTAGTAAGAAATTATTATACTACGCTTATGGCGTATTTCTATTATTATTTTTTATCATTATTTATATACGCAAGATAACTAAATAATAACAAAAGTTCACTTCTTATGTATTCCACCGATTCTTAAGGCGATTATGACCTAAACTTGTATACAAATACCTATAAAATCATTTGTCAGAAGCACATAAAAATAACACATAAACCAAGATATACAGATATCCGACCGTGACCCGCACTAGTGGGACGACAGAATGACAGACTGACAGAATGTCAAATATATCGAAGACGATAACAGAAGTTCGCACAATCACTTAACATTGACCTTGTGTTAATTAGCTTTCGAGTTGCTGAGCTCATTTTAACTTTCCGCGACAAACGGAAATGTTGACCATTCAGGAAATAGAGATTTTGTAAGAAATAAATTAGAAATAGGTAATTAAAAGTGACCTAGAACCGGGGTGGTTGCGTGTTCGATTCCCCGCTTAAGTAAGGCAAATCTTCGGAGGAGTCTTATATCTTGAATTTAAGGTGTAAAGCAGAACGTACTAAAAAAATGTAGAGCCTCGAGAACAAGATATGACGTCATAAGTCATTATCGCTTCATTATTTTAACTTGCAAGAATGTGCTTCTTACATTTTTTGTATGCTTTATATATTTTTAAGAATCTAACATTACAGCAACCTAGACATAACAAATTATGCACTTAGAATATCGTTGACAACAACGACTACTCAAAAGTATACAGTGAAACGGTTTACATTTTTAGTTATGTAATTGTTTCATTTAGTAATCAACTGTTTTATTTATTTTAATTTAAGCATTTTTTTACACAATTAATAAAATATATTGTTTTAATGAAATGAAATCTAAAAATGTTCCTTTAATTTTCAAGTTCCTCTATTTAAAATAATAAATAAATATAAGAGTAGGTAAATAAAATATATTTTATTATTCACACCGTAAATAAACAATATCTACCATATTTCTCAAAAAAATATTAATAAAAATTTAAATAAATAATTATCAACAGCCATCAAATATCGAGGAAACAATTTTTAAAAACTTTCCTCGCGTAACAATCCAAACGAACCTTACGTAGTTTCCGGTTTTGTCACTATGATATAATTAACGTCACTAACACTAATGTATAAACACTAACTACAAAAAAGACACTAAAGCTCACTTTCAACTATTAATAATTTCTCCATATATATAAAAATTCATTCAAAATATCTATTTTTTTTATTAATGTAAGAGTATTGTCGAATTTCACTTGAAACTAGAAATGATCGTGCACGTCTACCCCGGGCGAGCTTTCGTCCGCCACTCGCCTCTGAAACTTACTGAAACTGAACTTCACGCTACGCTTTCTGTTTGCGACTCGGGAGCTTTGTTAATGAAAACGAGCTTTGCGAGCATCGAGCGCATAAATGTTTAAATTTTGTTACATTTGACTTAGGGCTTTCGCTTGGTTATCGAAAATCGATATGTAAATATTTATGAATGCAATATATGTTTACAGATTTAATTTTTATATATTTGTACACAAATTAACATTACAATATGATTTTGTGATAGAATGCTAATAAACATATTTACTTATAGATTAGAATTTATTTTCGCAATTTACTAACAATGTACAGTAATAATATTAGTATCGATCTCCTCGCAAGACGAAACACCTAATATACTAAAAACAGTCAAATGAAAACAACGAAACAGTCCATTTTTTCTATTAATCGATTATTTATTACTTCAAAATTTCACAACATAGAGACAGTATGACTACTATCCGATATTGTACTTTGAAAGCTTATGTTTAAATATTGATTTCCTCTGGAACGCGTTCCGAGTTTCACTGTTTTGATAGAAAAAGAATCTCCATAGCATTTGATGCGGGAAAGACAGATTTTGCATCCTCGAGTATTTTGTTTTAAATTCAAATCCATGTCAAAGCAATTATAAATATTTAAATGAGTCTTTAATTATTGAAGGATTATTAAGACATTGTCGCCTTTAACAATCCTGCTATACATATTTATAATCCAAGTAAGTAAATCAAATTTCAAATATCACTTTTGACAAAACCAAGAGTAAAGTCGTAGCTTTCCTGTGTATCATACAAGAAGATTGATGACCATTTGCATATTCCCATTGCTCCGCCACTTATGATGCAATGTATCGTAAAAGGCGGAAAGCGGGGACGGAGAAAGCAGGGACTAAACAACGGAGGGTCTTAACATTATGTTCCTATGGTTACTGCAGTTCCCTCTGCCTACCCTGCCATGTGAGTGATAAAGCGTGAAGACAAAAAAAATGTGAAATTAAAAGTGGAATAGATGTCTATTGAATGCTTCAAATCTTAGGCGAAAATCTCTAGTGATTAGACTGAAAACTTTAAAAGGTCGGAATCAGTACGAGATAAACCATCGTATACAATAAAATTGAAATACACTGAAAAATTGAATTGAATTTAAAAGTTGATTTTGTTATTTTCTCAAGTATTTTTATAATCAGGTGTTGTACAAATAATTATTAATAACCACGTTAACTATTAACTATTACATAAACAAAGTAAAAAAAAAACAATAAGTCTTTAAAATATATAATTTTACTGTACCTATACGTTTTCATAAATATGTACTATATAATATTAGGCGTAGGTGCTCTACTATCAGATGGTAATCAACCTAGTAACATTAAGCTTCATAGATAGCACTGTTATCAAAAATCACTTTTATATATATTTTTTCCATATTAACACGAATTCCTAATTTTAGTACTGGATTTAGTCAAATCTTACTAAAAATTGTCATTTTATTTTACTATAAATTATTTATAAAGGCGGAAAGCGGAGACGGAGAAAACAGGAACTAAGCAACGGAGTGTCTTAACACTAGGCTCATATGGTTCCTGCAGTTCTCTCTGCCTACTCTGCAATATGCAGGATAAAGCATGAAACTAAAAAAAAATAAACTATTTATAACTTGGTGACAAATAATTAGCCTCTTCTCTTAGTACGAAGAAGTCGTTAAATCTAATCCAAGTATAAAACTATGATTCGACTGACATTCCTAACTACTTCGCGAACATCACTACTGTGAATAAGCACATGTTCAAATAAAAAGAAGTATAGATAGATATTTGTTCATAATTCTGATACAAAATTTTCATTAGCAATTTTATTATTAACAGGATTATATAATATGTATACACTTCTATATAACATGTATAAACATACTTTATTTACATATTAACTTCGTATACACATATATATCACAAGTCAAAGCGAAAGTTTTTGGTAAATTGGCAAACGGCTTTGTCGTATATTTTCAGTGTTCCGTACTTTTCCCTTTTTACTTTTCATTAAAGTTTTATATTTAAGAGTAATATTTTATGTCATCGTGGCGCAGTGGAACAACGTCTGGGCTGTAAATATAATGGTTGTGGGTTTGAATTGAGTGTGAGTTTTGAAACTAAACACGCGAATTTGGATGTCAAAAAAATACAATGATTGTAATTAAGTCTATCGTATCTTATGACCCAGTTAGATGTACTCGTCAACAACTTCGAGCTGCGAATTCCCAACTGCAAGCGGGGTGGGCACAACATGGACATTCGACATAATTTTCATCTTATCCACGTTCATCTTAAGCCCAACCTGTTGAGATACTCGGCTAAGGTCCTCGAGCATAGTGCTTAGATCGTCCAACGATTCCGCCATAACCACGATATCGTCGGAAAACCGAAGGTGAGTGGTGTACTCGCCGTTAATATTGATGCCGCGTCCTTGCCATTCCAGAATTTGAAAGCGTCTTTCATTGCGGTGGTAAAGAGTTTCGGAGAGATGACGTCTCCTTTTCTCACACCTCGTTGCAATGGAATCGCCTTGGTACATTGCTCCTGTACTCAAACCCACATAGTGGCGTTCTTGTACAAACACTTCAGCACCTCGATATCCCGATAATCAATATGGCATCGTTGTAGAGATTGAAGCACCGCCCAAGTCTCGATCGAATCAAAGGCTTTTTCATAGTCCACAAACGCTAAGCATAATGGCAGATCTTCGGTCTTCTGTATAATCTGCCGCAGCGTGTGGATGGAACTACGCTCATACTAACAGCTAAATTATAATACTAGCTCTATAATTGGATGATTTCTTGTACTTCATAATTATACACAATTCAAAACAAATTTATTCAGATACCAACATTTAAAAGCTAACACTGCATATATTTCCGAGGGTCAAGGTAAATTGGCCAAGGGAAGTGAGATGTAGTACAACTGGACAAGCCCCAAGTCGATGTCACTCATACATTAGGTATGGCGGTCTAGTCAAAGTTATTAAACAGCGCTATATTTACGACTTATGTACATATAAAAAAATTATACAATATACTATAACTATTATTAAAAAACGATATATTTCTAAACTATAAACTTAAATACCTGTATTGATGATGTGACGAATGTAATTGTTTCTAACATTCGCGAATGTGAATAAGAATGCGAATATTTAATTCTTATAAAGTTGGCGACAATCGTTTACGGCAAGATAACACTTTGGATTATATCATTAAAAACCTGAGTATTAGGTAATAAAAGTTTTTTGGAAGGGAGAGAGAATTCATTTTTGTTTCTTTGGATTGCATTAAAAAAATGTTTCATGAGATATAATGAAGACTGATAATGTGATTACGAGGTTAATTTACTACTTTTTTGTATTAAAAAACACAAAAAGTAAACTGATTTAGATTTTTACAACGTAATATCGTCGCCAAATATTTTTTTTCTGACATTCATTATTCGCAAAACATTCGCAGAATTTTTTGCGAATGCGAATTTGCAAAAACATGCGAATATTCGCGAATGCGAATGTGAATATTCGTTACATCACTAACCTGTATATTCAAATAAATTAAGAAAATAACTAGATTTTTCTCAAAAAATACTTATTTATATTATTTAGATTAAAATTAACAGCAATCGCATTCTCAGGTGGCTTTTAATATGATGATGGCATAAGCGATATCCTTCTTTTTGTTTTAATCTTTACCACAAAACAGGATCCACATTCTTATCAACTACTAATAATCGTTTTTATTTCCTACAAGAGGTATTTTCTTAGTAGAACCCGGTACTGTAAACTTAGTAGGACTTTCAGCAGTATATTATCAACTAACAACTGGTCTACAAGCCGACAAGTCACTCATATACTGTCACTTCGTAACTAAAGACAAATGTAAGACGCGCGCCAACAAAAATAACAATGTTATGTAAACATTTTAATATGTCTTCGTATTCGCAAGCTCTGCCGGTGACTCATGCAGTCTCGGGACATTAGTCACTAGTCACTAGTCACTAGCCACTATGCCACCGGTGACAGCTGATCGTTATTAACGACTCGGGCTAAGTTATATTCTAAATAGATGCATGACTTGTTTGTTGTTTGTATTATTATGTTTAATTTGCGTTTTAAATTACTTGGCGCCTATTAACTAAGACCGTTGTGGCGCAGAGGATAGCATCTGCTTGTAAACGCGAAGATGTGTGGATTCGATTCCCACTCAGCGAAAATGGACTTTTCTATTTCCATTTCCTTCGCTCTGGCAACGAGGCCAAGCGCGTAATTGAATTTTGACACGCAACACGTAATGCCTCGGAAAAGGCGGAAAGCAGGACGGAGTGTCTTAATACTAGGTTCCTATGGTTCGTGCAGTTCCCTGTATCTACCTTGCTATGTGCGGGACAAACTATGAAGCTTAAAAACTTGGTTCAAATGTAACTCTTTTTTTATTTAAATTTTTTTCGTTTTTATCATAATGTAGATGGGAAGGTTTCTTTATCATGATAGATACAATACAAATTTATATCAACTGTAAACTATTATATAAAGTTTTAGGAGAAATTTACAATGGTTCTACTTTGAGAAGTTTTTTGCCGGTATTTTTAACTAAGCACAATTTGTCCCATATAAATGTATACCTGGCGCTTGAAATAAAACTTTTCATATTAATCAGCGTATAAGCCAGCCAGCCAATTTGGAATGTAAGGCCTGTGGTATCATAAAATGATTTAAAAAATATCATAAAATTCTTCGGAAATAAAGATCGTTCAAACGACGATTCGACGATTCGAACGACGATCGTTTCAAAGTCCACGTTAAGAAATGTGCTCTACTACTTTTTGAAATTTCTTGTAATATATTTTAAACCAAGTCATATAAACAATTATTATTAAAATCCAACAAAGTACTGAATAGAATACAATAAAATTCGCAATTTTAAGTTTTCAGCAAAAAAACGCTAAAAATGCTGAAACTTTATTCATTTACTTGATTCATTTATAAATTTGAAGAAAAAGTTTTATTTAAGATACGTCTAAAGCAAATACAAAGTATACAGCTCATTGTTTCTTAAAATTCTTATATCTAAAGGAAAAGTAGAATTTTATAAACATTAAATATTCAATACTATAATATAATATATTGTTTATTTTTTTTTTATATTTTTTTATTATCACGCTTTATCCCGCACATGGCAGGGTAGGCAGAGGGAACTATAGAAACCGTGGGAACCTAGTGTTAAGCAACTCCATTCCGTGGTTTCCGCCCTTTTCGAGACTTTCGCGTGTTGAGTGGCGCAACTCAACGCCGCCCTTTGCCTAGTTATCAGAGTAAAGGAAATGGAAATAGAAAAATCTATCTTCCTCGAGTGGGAATCGAACCCACAAACCGTCGTGTATACAGACAGACACTACACTGTCCTCTATATATAATTTTATATACAAACGTATATAAAACGTCCTGAGTACGTATTTAGAAAACGTTACGGGATAACGCACAATTTCACATTTCATAATACAAATTGTGATATATAAATAAATTTTAAATTAAAGAACAAAGTGACTTATTACAATTCAAGCGAAATTAATAAACAAAAAAGACTTCTGTTATATACTCCAAATAAAAAACCTACCATTATATAATGTTATCAATTTGTACGCATCAAAGCCTCCCTTCAAAGCCTCCTTATGTCGTACGAAATTGGAAAAAAAAGCATAAATATCGACGCCGCTACATTTGCTGTTTTAGTTTGTACGAATTGATTCAGTCATCTTACGTAAGACAAGTTTACGTTTAGTAAAAGCTTAATGTTCTTATTAAGAATCTACTTAAGCAATCTTCTTTTATATGATATAAGATGGCAAACGAGCAGAAGGGCCATCTGATGTTAAGCGGACACCCTCGCTCATGGACATCCACAACCTGATGTGGATGCGTTGTCAAGCAAATACCCAGATCAATCTCCTTTTATCGGCTTCCGGAACTCTTACTCACCTGATGAAATCAGCATTAATATGATCGTTTTGAAGAAGAGGGTGAATGCGGTAAAAGCATCTAAAGCGATGCTAACGACAACAAAAACTCGTAATAAGCGAATAGGATTCACAAAATGTTATTATATGAATTATAATAATTGATTAAGTGATTTAACTATATATAATATATAATTAGAAGTCTCTTGTAAAATGAAGGTAATATTATATGACAATGACTATAAAGGCGATTAGATTATGTCAATCGGGGCAGTTGTATGCAGGCAACGGTCCGTATGGAAGAGAAATTATTCTGTAATATTGTGCTAAATGACTTTTGTTGCAATTAAGTAGAATCTGTGCCCTAATACATTCGAAACGTGTGCTCTACGATATTTTTGTTTAAAAATGTACTTTCACACTTTAGTACACAACTGTACTACTGTATAAATTTTGATCAAGAAAGAAAAGTTAAGAAGTACTCTTTAAAAAATATTTCGTTATATATAAGCATATAATATAAATTTAACCCCATTAGCAAATGAAGCAACCAGTGACATTTGTTTGATATATCTACGTCATACAAAGTCTAATGCCAATGCGTAGCATTTAGAAATAGTTTTATGAAGTAAAAAGTCTGCCACAACGCACTGTGACCACAATAATATAAATAAGTTATTATTATTTTATAAAATCAATACACGAACTAAAGTTCAATTAAAAAAACGTATGAATTGAAAGCTCTTGTAATACCTGCAATTGCTTTCTAAGTCAGAGTTTGTAGTTGACGACCGAAGATATTATATTTCCACATACTGTTAAACTGCTATTTCTAGAAATCCAATTTGTTGAAATTGTATTCTCTCTCTCTCTCTCTCTCTTTCGCATACATAATAATAAATAAATTCTAACTCACCAAGTCCCGCAGGTGTGAGCGTGACATCCCACGGCGGTTCGTCTTCCACTTTTCGAAAACTGCGTTCAACTGCAAACAAATTGTAAACTTAGTGAAGAATATTCTTTATTATATTCTTTAATCTTTTACTTTTTCAAAACAACATGGGTCAAGTGCGAATCGGACTCGCGGTACGAAGGGTACCGTACTAACTAACTTTCGTAATAAAAACTCTCGTTTATTGCATGAGAGCCCACTTTAATATTTACTTTATTGTTATTTCATTATTTATATTAAAAGGTAATATACAAGTAAATTTCCGTCCGGTTTTACCCTTTAGGTACGTAACAATAAAAATGGGGTCCAAAAGCCAATATTGAATTAATTACATAAGAAAATAGCATTATGTTCTATGTACCGTATATAGCTGGATGGGCAGAGACTGATTAGTTTAGACACTATCATTCACAACAGAATTTGTTGAGTGGCGGAACCCAATGGTGCAATTTACTAGGATAACAATTATTTGCTTAAAGCAGTGCATTTAAAGTCAGACTACCAAGACACGGTAATATTGATAACTTATAATTAAAGTTTACATTTGAATGAAATTTACAAATTATTTTTTTAGCTTCAGACTTTTATCTCACACGTGGCAGTGTAGGCAGACGGAACTGCAGTAACCGTGAGAACCTAGTGGCGGAACTCAACTCCGCTCTTTTGCCTAGTTGCTAGAGCGAATGAAATAGAAATAGAAAAATTCATCTTCCCCGAGTGGGAATCGAACCCAGAAACCGTCGCGTTATAGGCATACGTTGCGCCTCTGCGCCACGACGATCCACAAATTGTAATGTATAAAATTTATCAGTTAATTTCTCATACAGTTAAATATATGTCATGAAGTTCGATAAGATTTAATTTATAACAGAGTGTATTTTTTAAGAATAATTCAGTAAAACAATGTACTCACGATTGAGAAACTGCGCGGTGCCCGACGCCTTCCTCGACTTCTTGTCGTTTGAATCTTGCCCTGTTGATAAAATGATTTCTAAGAAAAATAGGCAGAAATAAAAACTAAAATTATCGCCAATACAATTTACTTCTCTAGACAATAATTTTAAACTACTGCTGTGAACAAAATCTCAACTTCGATTTGTACTTTATTTTTCTTTTGAAAATAAAAAAGGAGGGGAGGCAAACGAGCAAGTGGATCACTTGATGTTAAATAATCACCGCCGCCAATAGATACCCGTAAAGCTCAAAGTTTCAGGGGTATGTCGCTTGCCTTTTTATATTTCCTTATCATAACATCAAGAGTGATGGAGTGATAGGGTGAAGGGCTGAAGGAGTGAAGGGTAAGGGAGTAAAAAGATGATGAAGTGAGGATGTGAAGGGTTAAGGGGTAATGGGTGAAGTTTTGAGAGGTGAGGGAGCAACGGAGTGAGAAGGTGATGGAATGACAGGGTGAGGGAGTGAGAAAGTGATGGAGTGAGAGGGTAAGAGGTGAGGGGGTGATGAAGTGAAGGGTAAGTCAGTACCTGCGGCGACGTGCGCGAGCGGCGCGTGCGCGTGCATGCGCTCCATGAACCGCGAGATCCTATTGTATGCGGGCGGGTGCGGGTGCGCGTGCGCGTGCAGTTGCGCGTGTGCGTCGCCGGCCTCGTGTATACAGCAGCCCTCGTCCACCTTGCGCGCGCATGCGCGGTGCACGCGCAGCTGGCAGTGCGCGCACACGTAGGCCTGCGGCGCGAGCCCCGCGATCACCAGCGCGCACTGGTGGCAATGCGCCAGCGACGTCAGCGCCGCCGGCTGCAGGTGGTGGCCGCGCACTATGAACTGCGGACCCAATAATAGGTTGCATTGGAGAAGTTCTTACTTTATACATATATAGAACAAGGAAGGAACGCATAAATCAGATAAACGGGTGAAAGTTGAAATGCCTTAACACTCTCTCTCACTGCACAAATGGTAGTTGGAGACAGCTCCTAGTTATATGTACCTATGGTATATAATGTACAGTTAAGTGCAGAAGTTAGTCAATTTGTCGTCATCATTGGATCATTTGACTGAATATGAAAAATGTTGAAATATTTTATATAATAATCTTAAATTTCATATTTCAATTTCATATATATTGTGTTGCTTTTGTACCATTTACTTTCAACTGTGCGCTTAAGTAATACATTCCAAACATTAAAATACATCATTCATTCTATTCTACGAAATAAAACATTTCCCAAGCTTATTATCAGCACAAGACTCACAGGCTGCGGATGCTGCTTGCTTAGTTGTTTAAGGCGTTGCTTGTACAACTTGTCGCGTTGCAGGAAAGAGCCCCTCGAACCGCCCACCGCAGCCGCCACAGACGCCGGCCTGTGGAGATAGATCACATTCTAACGTAACTGTACACCGTAACTATAAATATAGGTGGTAAGATAGGTAAGGGGAGACCTCGGTTAACTTTCAAAAATGCAGTATCGAAGTTACTGGAGGAAGGTCACGTGAAAAGCATGAGTACTCCCCCAGAGAGTGTGTGTAAAGAGGTTAATGACAGTGGACAAGGCGGAAAAGGTGTGCAGGGACCGCACCGTTTGGCGCTCCGTGTTCTCGTAAAGATGTATATATATTTGTGTCAAATTCAAATAGTTTTATTCAGAATAAGAATATAATATTTATTTTTTGAACGTCATAAAACATTAATGCCTCAGAGCTGAGAAGAACCAGCGCAAGTAACTCAGCGGGACATTTTTTTAAATGGTCATATTTGGTCATAATTTTACTGTTGTTTATTTCCGATGATAACGTTACAAGAAGTATAGAAATATTACTTCAAATTACGTTTGGGGTACAGTACGTCTTAACACTAGGTCATGTTACTGGTGCTTTCACTTCCAGTATATAGCAGAACTCAACGCCGTGCTTTTAAATTTTTACTAGAGCTTGAAAACTATAATAAAACATTTACTAAGTCGGAATCGAACTTACAAAAAGAACTCAAAAAAAGGCGGAAAGCGAAAACAATGTGTCTAAACACTAGATTCCTACGGTTCCTGCGTTTTCCTCTGCCTATCCTGCTAAATACGAGATAAAGGCGTGAAGTTATATAAAAAAAATAAAACAAAACATTTTAAATAAACAAAACCTTACTTGGTCTTCTTCTTTTTACTTTTGGGCGACTGCCACCACTTGCGTCTAATCTCCTTGGCGCTCTCTTCGCTTATATCATTTAAAATGTTCACCATTTTAACGTACACTTAAAACTTTATATACAACCAATACGACTTAAATGTATTTAGTTTGTAACCATTATATATGAGAAAGGAAATTTAAATAAAAAAAGTAACTACAGGAAATTCCACAATTATATGTATATATATAATAACTCGTAATATTTTATAGGAAATAATATATAACTATTAAATAAAAAAAGTTATTTGAACTAAAATCCAAAAAATATCAAAAGATATATATATATATGGCAAAACATAAAAAATTAAAATCACACTTGAAAAATCCAAAATGCTCGTCATTAAAAAAGAAACAAAACAAATAATACAGTCACTTACAAAAAAAAAACACTTGTCCAATACACTTTATAAAGTTAAACACTTATAAAAACACTTCTATATAAAATTCTATAAAAAAACATAAAAATAAATCTATTCAAATAAAATATATATAAAATATAATTATAACAGAACGAAACACTAATAAGAAGTGTCGAAACGTTGACTAATGTACGTCAATCATTTCATATTTACCCACAAACAGATCATTATAGTTATAAATAAATAAATTCATACATTTTCCGGTTAGAATTTAATGGAAATAATAATTCACTATATACTCATTTATTTGATTACCGAGTAATCATTTGATTACCGCGTAAGACGATTTTTAGAATACTAATACACAATACTTTTAAGTTCATAACACTTGAAATACTAAAATAAAAGTAAATAGTGACATGGTAAAAAATATATTTTAGAATTTTTATAGGAAAAACAGCATTTTTCCTTTAAGTTAAAAATTATATTTGCATGACGCTATTCGCTTGTGAAAACCTGTTATCAATTCATGTGTTGTGATAAGCGCACCCATTGATAAACACTAGGTACAACAAATTTTATGTTTATGTATGGTGTGAAAATGTGTCTATAGAGTATGTATCGACTTTGGAAACGATAGTTGTGAGTTCAAATCAAGTTTTGACAATTTTCGTCTGAAATGGTGCAATTAAAATGACAATGGAAAAATTTTGTATATCTTTATATAAGTAGGTATTTTGTTTATCCTTTGTGATTTTTGGAAAGTAATAACATATTTTTATAGATACACTAATACAGAAATATAATGCAAATAATGTTATTGTATTTTTACAAAAAAACTTATAATCTTACAAGTTCTTCGTACATTGCTAGTTTCAATCGAGAAAAATAACGAAAACATATTTGAAGAGGTAAAAAATCACTACCACGTTTCTACATAAATAAAAATTTTTAAAGGAAAATGTACAGTTCAAGTAAATTCATGTATACACAGAGAGACTGAGTAATAACTATAAATTTTAATATTTTCATATATAACCAAAAATGTATAACTTATGATGAGTGAAGTACTCCTGTAGGTGTATGTGCCCCTGGTACATCAGACACTTCCCTATACACTTACACTAATACTGCACTAGAGTGAGATCCTAACCGTGCCTTGACCTACACCACTTACGTATATTATACTTTATCCACAATACACTAATAGTACTCCTAGTGGTGCATGAGATCCTAGTATTTGCAACAGTCATCCTTGACTTCGTCATTATTTTTTGTGTAATAAATAATAAATAACTCACTCATATTAATCATAATTCATTTAAAAAAATGATACCAGTTTCCTTTTTTTATTTATCCGTAAAAAAAGCATCTGATATGACGTCATAGTGTTTCAAATAAAATGTCAGCTGAACAACGTAATGGGTTATCATCAATATCAATTAGTGTACTTCTATCTACTTGACCGACTGGTGTCTCCATATGTAAATAAATAACTAGAGAACGGTCATGATAATCTCGCGCCAAATTTCAAAAAATTATACTAACGTTCTCTTTCACGGCAGTTGTCGAACGAATTAAAAAAAATGTATTATTGTGTAAATGTACTTACACACATGTTCACGCTCCTTCGCTAGCGGGGTGTCAGCTCTGTCATTAACTCTTCACATACTCTCCGGGGAGTCCTGATGCTCTTTACGTGACTTTCCTCCATCACCACTGTATTTCAACTGAGGTTCCCTCTCACAGATGATAGACCATCTCTACTTATATACTTCCCAAGTGTAAATTGTATTGTAAAAATGTATGTTATGCATAGTTGTTTATATTCCGCACCTGCAGTCCAAACACAGCGCGGCGGCGGTGAGCGCCGCCAGCAGCGTGGCGTGCGCGTCCGGCGACGCGGAGTTGGCGCAGCACGCCGCGCCCGCGCCCGCTCCCGCCCCCGCCCCCGCGCCCGCGCCCGCGCTCGCTAACGCGCTCAGCCGCTGGCACATGAGGCGCTCCACTACTGTGCGCTCCTGTGTTTGAATGTTTTCAATAAAGTATTATATTAAAGTAAAATGTTAAATTAAATTTATTTCTCAACATAATGTGAGCATAACAAAAGGGTAGTGTCTAAATTAGGGTACACATATAGGTATTGTTTATAGCTATGTGAGACTGACGGTTGTACTAAACTCAAGCTTGTGTGTACGTGTATACGTGTGTATGTCTGCCTGCTTACACGGACGTCCTGGCAGTATACGCACCTGGTCCTTGTCGTGCAGGCAGCGCAGCAGCACGGCGTCGTCGGGCGCGTACAGCGCGGACAGCCCCACCTGGCGCTTGACCTGGAAGTCGCCGAGCTGGCGCGCCAGCTCGTCCTTGGCGTGGCGGCGCGCCTTGCGGAACACGTTGCGGAGGAGCTCCTCCTTGTCGTGCTCTGAACGGGGTGTAAATAGCAATAGCATATATACTAGAATAATTCAATAATCAAGAAATCGTAAAATTAGAACTGAGAATGATATTTGTATCTAGCTAGTCCCGCTGTGCGGTTGTAGTTGTGCAATTAAGTGCAGCGCCCGATATATAGCTTTGAATACGGTATAAAAGTAAACTTAACTTAACGTTTAAGTTCATTTAATTTCAATCACTTTATAAATATAAATTACATAAAGCTAGTTTAGTATCTTCAAGATAATAATTGCAAATTGAGGAAAAGACAAAAAAAAATAGTTTACAACAACTTACCGTTCACTAGTACATGTTCAATCTCGTTAGCCATGTTCTCGTCAACGCCATTCAAATGCAATATCTAAAAAAAGGTTAGCTTTTAAGATTCCGCAATTTTACGCGTTTTTCTCAAATGAATCACAACTATTGTAAGAACGAAACTTTAGTTTTATATACATGTTTTTATAACTCACACCACTAACCACATTAACTGCGTAGGTCGCTTTAGTTAAAATTTAATTAATTTTTAGTTAATATTTTAGATTAAAAATTAATTAGAAATAAATTACAAACATGAGCCAGCGGGATCTGATTGACAAGTTCTACAAAGATGATAAGAATTAGAGCGCCTCGACGGTTATCCTCTTGGAAACTGTCAAATCAGACTGCTTTCAAAGTTTCATAATTTCCCTTTAAATATTTGTTCATCCATATAAAAGATTAACACTTTGTATATAATAGCACTTTTTTTAGCTTCACGCTTTATTCCTCATATTACAGGGTAGGAAGAGGGAACTGCAGGAACCATATGAACCTAGTGTTAAGACACTCCGTTGCTTAGTCCCAGCTTTCCGCCATTTTCGAGGAATTGCGTGTTGTGTGGCAGAACTCAAGGCCGTGCTTTGCCAACTTTCTAGAGCAAAGAAAATGTAAATAGAAAAATCCATCTTCCCCGAGAGGGAATCGATCCCTCAGACCGTCGCGTTTACAGGCAGACGCTACGCCTCTGCGTTGCAACGGTCCTTATTTTTTAATTTCTTAGTAAATATGTTTAAAGATTTAGTTTTTTCGTGGTATGTCTCACCGCGTCCGGCATGAGGAAGGTGGACTGTATCTCGTAGGCCCAGCGCCGCAGCGTGTGCGGCGCCGCGCCCGCCGCGCTGCGGTACGCGTCCGTCAGCACCAGCACCAGGCTGGCGCACGCGCATCTGCTCCAGACACGGACACGAACATACCATAATACTTAGACTATCTGTTCTATGAGACAACTGACAAATATGTGAAAATATATGAAAGCCACTGTGAGCCGATGTCACACGCTACATACACAGTACTTGTTAAAATAAACAGAATATATCTGACAACGCAGCCTTTGTCATAACTACCTATAGGGTAACATATTTCAAGGCTATATACAAAAAATTGTTAACTAGTTTTTGTTATAATATCATCATATACATCATAATATCATATTATACTAGTTAACAGCTTACTTATTTCACGACTTTGATACGTACTTGTGTAACGAATAATACGAATGAAGTAAAGATCTCGCAGTACAAAAGTACTATTAAACGTTGTCAATCTGTCACTTTTCATTCAAAAAAAAATTCTAATGACAAAGAGATGTATCTTTCCCGCTCTGACACGATAGTGTACGCTCGCGTCATACTCGACAAATGGCGTTTTATTTTGGAACTTAAGTATTTTTTCAAACAAAATAAATTATTAAATTATTTAATTATATATTTTGCTTGAAAAAATACTTATTTAGTTTTGAAAATTTTACTTGTTTTATTATTTTAGTAAGTTAATAAACAGCTACATCCAGTATAATTATAATACTATACATTTTACTATTTCAATGTAATACGACTTATCAACAAGAATATTTTTTTAAAATAAGCCTAAAACTAAAACAAAAGATAGTTATATGCGTCTTTTTATAAATATATATTCATATATATTAAAAATATTTCACAGTAAACTCACCTCCTCTCTCCCAACAACCAATTAATGAGCACGGCCATCCTCGCTTTCGACTCCCTGACCGAACGCAGGTTTGAGAAAAGTCCCGAATTTGTCGAACTATCCTGTATCAAGAAAGACGAAGGACTCAAAAAAATATATTTAATACCTTACAATAATTTGTAAAGTAATGTAATAATACTGAAAAATCCGTTCATAAATGTAAAGTTAATTTATTTAAACTAATCTCTTCTTTATAGTGTTTTTCGATATCAACCTTGACTAAAAGCATTATGTATAAGTAAATAACTGCTTCAATTGTAAGTAAATTAAGTATCATTTACTATCATAGACATCTCATAGAGGCCAGTGTGGGTTCAACTCCTTCTTGGGGGAATGACACTAAATAAATGTAAACTGCGTACAATTTTATACGTCACCATCCCATATTAGTAAGAAACATACTAAAGTTATATTCGAATATTCATTTAAACACCATTTAAACCAATTTATTTTTTTCGCTATAATTTTATTTCTAACAAAATATTTACTAAGCAATACAATATACGTATACAATAATAACATATGTTATTTAATTACTTAAAAAATATATCACAATTTACGAGTATAGTAAAATATATATAATACTTACGGAAGGTGGATCGTCCTCCTCCATAGATATGATTGCTCTTTGCGGGTCTATACATGGCTGAAATAAAAAAAGACAAAAACAAAATGTTAATGAAAAATACTATTTTATTTATTATCCTAGAATCAAGAGTATCACAGCGCTGTCATATATCTATATTAAATAATATATGATAGTATATAAGGCGGAAAGTGGGGACGGAGAAAAGCAGGGACTAAGCAAAGGAGTGTCTTAACACTAGGTTCGTATGGTTCCTGCAGTTCCCTCTGCCTACCCTGCCATGTGCGGTATAAAGCGTGAAGCTAAAAAAAACATGATACAGGATAGTTCTACAAATTACAACCATTATATAAATATTATACAAAAGATGATTCTCATTACTCATTTACGAAACTTTGTTTAAAGTTATCTTATATTTTTATACATAATATAGAAAATAATACAAACAAAACGTAAATCACCTGTACGTTCTGATTGCTGCCGTGCAGATTGCTCTGTAGATGTGGGGGGTGTGGGTTCAAATATGGCGGAGGGGGTGTTCCGGGGGGAGGAGTTCCGCGAGCCCATGATTCCTTTTCCGAGGGTATTATACCGCTTGCTGACGCTGGATTGGGAGAAAAAATAAAGAAAACTGTGTAAGAAATAAAATATTAATAATTTTTCTGCACAAGTAATAAGTTATATTGACATATAGTCATTACAAAAATAATTTATTTATTGTAACTTAAGGTTTTAATAGTGTGACTCTTTGTACTAAATATATGTGGTTAAAGAGCTTTATGTGTTTCATCTCTGTCTTCTCATTCTGAAAGATATCTTAATAAAATGTTGTCATAATAAAGTAATTCGTCTTTAGGTTCTTACTATCATAATTTAAGCGACAAAATTAGAAAGTTCAATAATATACTCCTTACTGCACACAAAAAAAAATATTAAAATAAATTTGAACTTACAAAATATAAATCGAAAAAATCAATAAAAAATTGAAAACGTTTTCTTCTCGAAAAGTCCACAATAAAAATCATATACAATAAAATACATAGCAATTAGCAACTTACTTCTAGGCAAATCATGGTCGAGATGCTCCGGCGAGGACTGACTACGGACGTGCAGCACCGGCACGGGGACTGCGGCCCTGTTGTCCGCTTGTATGCCGTTCTGATACGATATATATATATATATATATATATATATATATATATATATATATATATATATATATATATATATATATATATATATATATATATATATATATATATATATATATATATATATATATATATATATATATATATATATATATATATATATATATATATATATATATATATATATATATATATATATATATATATATATATATATATATATATATATATATATATATATATATATATATATATATATATATATATATATATATATATATATATATATATATATATATATATATATATATATATATATATATATATATATATATATATATATATATATATATATATATATATATATATATATATATATATATATAAACAAAATAAATATATAGACGGCAGACCAAGTGTATGGTGGCCGAACGTCATGGTATGGTGATATATTTTAGGGATAATAGAAGATTATTGAAATTATAATGCCTAATATTTGATATAGGTACCTGAATCATCTGTAAGCATCTTAGGGATTTTTATCTTTTTTCGAGGGTTTCAATTACAAGTAAACATGCAACAGATAAAAATTGTTAATATTCCTATGATATTTGTTTATTATTAATATATTTCTATATTATATCACTATATGTATTTATAGAATAATATTTCCCATGTAGCAAGTATTCAGTTATTTGAACACAACTAACACGAAGCACAGGTACTTCACAATTTCTGACATTTAATATTAGTTAGTTACGATAACATAGGGTTACTTTTAAACAAATATATTTAAAAGCCTATTAAATAAATAAATAATAATACAAGAGTAAAATTATATATTTATATATAATATAAAATAAAATATTTATTATTTCATCTCTAAAACACGTGATTCATAATCGACTAAAAAAATACTAAACTTAATTTAGTTAAAAAAAGCTACAACGACAGCTGACTTGTAAAATGAATGATGAACGGTGTACAAATTAACAGTTGTACTAAACTACTAAAACAAAATGTTTTGCCAAATTAAATAAAAAGACTTTTCCACAAAAAATATTAATCAGGATCTAATAATTTATATGAAACATTTATTTAATATATAGGGTGTGGATGTTACTGTGACCTTAATTTAAAGGATAGTATTAACTAGTTTAAGCTAAACTTGGTTAAATTATAAAACAAGTAATACTTTCAAAAATAAAAAAAATGTTTTTTTTTTTCAATAAAATAAATAATTAAATTATTGTTTCAAAATACAACGCCATTTGTCAAATATGACGCGAGCGTACACTGTACTGTCAGAGCTGGACAGAGATATATCTCTTTCTCATTCGGTTGTTTCTTTGAATGAAAGGTTACAGATTGACAACATTTAATAGTATTTTTGTAGTACGAGATCTTTACGTCATTCCGTATTTAATGATACTACCCCACGCGTTACACAGCACGTATAAATATCGTGAAATGAGAAAAATGATCCTGTGCCTAAACTACTGATAATTGTTAACTAGCTTTTTGTATACAGCCTTGCAATATTTAACCCTATAGATAATTATGACAAATGCCGCGTTTCCAGATACACCCTGTATACTGTTTTGTAGATATTTCTAGATTTTTTAGAAAATTCTACAAATGTAAACCATTAGATCCCGATCGGCAAATATAAAATTACCTGCAACGGCGGCGGCGGTACATTCACTAGGGGGTAGCTCATTTGCAGCGCTATAGAATTTGGTTGGGGGCCCTCCTCGTCCAAGGAGTTGGAAGACCTTAGGAATTTATCTTCAGGCATCGATTGGTGCATTGGGTTCGGCTTTTTGTATTTGACTTGTGGGTTTGGGTTCATTGGGCTCATTGGGTGCATTGGGTTCATTGGGCTCACTGGGCTCATCGTGTTCCTCTTGGGTCTCTCGGTGGAGCGAGGTGGTAGCGGCGGTGGCGTGTTGTCGAGACAAGTTGTCGGTACACGGTTCGTTCTTGAGCCCAACATTTGCTTTAGATTGTGCGTTTCGTCGGAATTCTGTCGGACCAATGGCGTTTCTTGCTTTTGTCGAGCTTGTCGTAAGTTCCTTAAGCTTTGTCCCGTCAAATTGCTCAATGAGCGTGGAAGTCCGCTTAAAAATCCCATATTAGCGTTTTTTTCTGGATCTTTTCTTGACAGTTTTGGAGTTGTCGGCGTTGTGGGAGTCACCGGTTCCGGCTAAAAGCGTGTATTTATATCACATGATGGAGATCCAAACTATTATTACTTAGAAAACGTGGAATTTTGAGCCAATATAAATTAAATAGTTTAATTTCGTAAATTTAAATCTCCATCACTATAGGTGAATCGAAAAAAAAAATTAAAAAATAAACTATGGCGTATAAAGACAGCACACCGAGTTATAGTGAGGCGAAAATATATTTTTTAAATTATAATGTCTGTTTATACATATTTAATGCTTTGTTTTTACAATTATATAAAAAATATAACCATATGACGCTTATATAATTTATTTACTGCTAAATGACGTCACAGTTCACAAATCACAAACATTAAACATGCATAGAAGCAAACAGAATAACAAGATTATTATAACCTTACAAAAACCCATTAATTGGTTAGTCATTCAAAAAGTAGTATAGCATATATATAATCTATTTTCGCCTTTTCTATTGCGATTCAAAAAAACTATAAATTTCTGAATACTTAAAAGTGACAAACAAAAAACAACATAGAAAACGATGGCAATGGTTGTAAAAAAAATATGAACTGGCTGCAACCGAAGAACGATTGTGTTCTCTAGTCACTACAGTGTAGTGTAACATGATCGTGGCGTCTAATTGCTTTACTGTTGTAATATATGCGTATTGTTCTCATATATATGAAAAGAAAAGACAATCACTGTTTTGATACAAAAAACTGAATTCATAAACTGTTTATTATATTTTATATTTTGTATTGATTGCGCTTCTTTAATGCAATATTTTAAGTCAACGTCAAAGTCAAGTAATTTTATTCAAAATAAGAAGTTACATGCCTCATTTTTTGAACGTCAAATAATTTAATTTACCACTTTTAGATACTACTTATCGAGTTTATTAAAATATAATTTTACTGAAAATTTCAATCCCTCTACCGTTATTCGAACTAGTATTAAGAGTTTAGTTGAACGAAACAATGACAGGACCTTTTGCTAATCCTACACCCTACATATAGCCTAGCCCATAAACTATATAGATTCTAGCCTATAGCCTTACAGGTAAAAAAAACTAGCAAGTCCAATACGCATATTGTACAACAAGTCAACAATACAACTATAACCCTACATCAGTTGTAATGGTAGTAGTAAGTACCTGTCCCGCAGTAATATTATCAATCTCATGCTGCAGGAGAGCACAGCGCTGTTCCGCCGCGTCCAGCTGCGTTTGTTTGCGCACGTCTGGCACTTTGAGGAGTTCATCTGGAACATTTATATATATTACGTTTAATATGTTATTGTAGAATAAAAAATATAGAATAATGTTTAGAAGGTTTAGAAAAAATTATATATAGCAGGATTTGAAGCCTACACGTCCTGTCACGCTTCGCTACCCAGAGATAATTTCTAAGAATTATTATTTGGTAAGAGGGATTGTTACATCTTTATATACTTAAAGATTTGAACACAGCGGTTTTTTATATATAAGTATTTTTTCTACCCTTAACGAAACGAAGAGAGGTAAGTTTGAAATAACTAACCAACATTTTTAAAATAAAATAGTTGACAAAAAAAATTAACAAGGATTTAGTATAATAATAAATCAATTTTTGAAAAAAAAAAAAACAAATATAGCTTCACGCTTTTATCCCGCATATAGTAGGGTAGAGAGAACTGCAGGAACCCTATGAACCTAGTGTTAAGACACTCCGTTGCTTAGTCCCTGCTTTCTCCGTCCCCGCTTTCCGCCTTACTCGAGGCATTGCAGTGTTGAGTGGCGGAACTAACGCCGCTTAAAAGAAACAAATATAAATTTAAAAAAATGAAAAAATATATATAATCACATATAATACTGACTTCTGAGATCCCTCATGTACTTCTGCTCCTTCTCCAGCATCAGACGCATTGTGTGCACTTTCGACACTTCCAGTTGACGTAGTTTCTCTTGCTGTAAGCAAAAAGTTATTTATATGAATAAGTTGATTGTTATTAATAAGCAAAATATGGTATACTAAGTCGTATTATATGGACATCGCCACTGGTGTACTTTGAAATCCACTTAGCGAGAAGTAAATAGAAGAACTCTGCCAGGAAATACGTAGAATATTTATGTCTAAAAAAATCAAAGCATATGAGGCTGGCGTTAAGTTCTGCCAAACAAAATTGAACGGAAAACGAGGACGGAGTGTCTTATCACTAATCACAATCTCCTCCTCCGACATTCGACGAATTGGGCTCCTCCGACACTCCTCCGTTCGCTCTATCTGACGTAAACATCTTATTGATTCTAAGTGGAAAAGTTATAAATATATAAATAAATGAAACCGCAGGAACCATCCCCCCTAGTATTAAGACACTCCGATTCTCGCTTTCTCGAAGCATTGCGTGTTGAGTGGCGGAACTCAACGCCGCGCTTTGAGTTGGCCAAGTGCCAGTGCGAAGAAAATGGAAAGGAAAAATTTATCTAACCCAAGAAAGAATCGAACCCACATAGATTCGCGTTCGCGTTTGTCGCGTGTAGGCGGACACTTCGCCTCTGCACCACGACGGTCCTTACGGTCCTATTTTTTTAAATAAATCAAATCAAATTATCTAAGAAGAGGTCGGGCTTTGTGTGCGTAGGAAATACCTATAATAAGACTTATGCGAGATTTAAACTCACAACCATCACACACAGAAAAATCAACATAAATTCCAAAAGTACACCAAAATGACGTCCAACAAACAAAATCTACAGTAAAAGAATATAATAATAAACGGAATGCATCTCATACGGCCTTTAACAAGTATTGACACAGCCGCCACCAGGCTCTCATTGCTAAAGCCTCAAGGCCAGTTTATCAGTAGAGATATAGGAGACGAAATATTTGCACACACATATCTAAGAAATATTTAATTTGAAACATTTTACCGGACAAATTGCATATATTTTTGAAGTAAATATTTCAGTAAAACTGGACGTTTCAAACACTTAATAGTAGTAGAAAGGGTAATTTAAAATATCCAAATTCAATACCCTTATGGGGATCGTATCTATAACCATGGTGGGTATACAACGAAACGCTATTCCACTGCACTACATTTACCTTATTAAATAATACAATCAATAAATAGAAAACATATAAAAACAATTACACTTTTTCATACAAAAACAATATAAAAAATGTAAAAAATACCTTTTGATCTTCTGTTAACACATAGTACATAGTAGGTAGCTACAGAACGGACGGAGCGCGAAAAACCGACAAACGTGAATGCTAAACGTAATTAAAGGTTAATTACATTTAAATAGACAATTTAGGTGTTCCTGTACCTACACATTAGGATATGAATAATGAACTAATTACATGACGAGTGGAAATATTGTGCCTTATTAGTAACATACAAACAACATTGACCTATTTTGAAACTCATTTATATCTACACTGCGCACAGAAACGGCAATTTAAAGTTAATTGACATTAAATACCGATATATTAGTTAAATATCTGATCTATGCATTTGACACGGCGGCCATTATCAAAACTACTTAGAGGGGAAATGATTTCGAGGCTATATACAAAAAATTATTTAATAAGTATTAATAGTTTAGGTACAGCATCATTTTTTCCTTTTCACGATATTTATACGTGCTGTGTAACGCGTGAGGCAGACATCATTAAATACGAATGACGTACTAAAAAAATACTATTAAACGTTGTCAATCTGTCACCTTTCATTCAAAAAAATAACTAAAAAAAAAAGAGATATATCCCTGTCCCGCTCTGAAAGTACAGTGTACGGTCGCGTCATACTTGACAAATGGCGTTTTATTTTGGAACAATAATTTAATTATTTATTTTGTTTGAAAAAAATATTTCTTTATTCTTGATAATTTTACTTATTTTATAATTTTACCAAGTTAATAAAGGCTAGTTACTACTATGCTTGAAATGAAGGTCGCAGTTACATCCACACCCTGTATAAAAGCAAAAAAAAATAGAAAAATAGAAATAGTAGAAAAAAATTAAAATACACACACACAAATAACGTTAATTTACATATTGTACATTTAGTAAAAGTAACAGCCGATATAATATTTAGTTATTATAGTTGTTATACCTATATAACAATAATAAATAGATACTTACGTTGACAGGCACCGGCGCTGTGATGGGCGTTTTGTGCCTCGAGGTATTTTGTTGTACTGTTAAAACGGTGGAAGGATTTGCTGCAACAGACGGACAAGCCATTACATAATATATATAATAGTATTAAAAGAATATTAATACTTATTTTATAGTGTATTTATTCAATACCACTTTGTTAGTTACAATTCTTGGTAGTAATTCAGATACTATTATTTAGTAAGTAATTTAATAGTAGCTTCTCTCTATATGCCTACAATTATGTTTGCATTTTAGAAATTCCAAGTCAGTCATTATTAATGACTGACTGATACGTAGTGTTTCCGAGAGTCGAGAATTCTTAAGAAATTTGTCTTTAGTCGAAAAAAATACTAGATGCATCTATAACTCGAGAAAGAATACTAACAATAAGTAAACTTCATTACACAAATAAATAAAAATCACATAACAAGTAAAAATAAATAAAAACATTAATAGAACTTTGGACATTAAAATTGATAACAAGAAAACAAGATAATACAAAACTAGACGCCCTTACCTCGTATCATGTGCACGACCTGCTGATGTGTGTGATGATGTACTGGCACGGAGTCGACCTTCAGGATGCGGTCTCCAGCTCGCAGACCAGCGCGCCACGCCGCGCCGTGCTCTTTGACCGACTGGACGTATACTGGGTTGTCACCTGTAAATGTTAACAGATTTATATATTAATACATTACAATAAGTACTGTTTTTAATATGGTAACATTTGATCTATTGGACCAGATATTCCATATAATAATATGACAAAATCAATATTTTAGTTTGTTTTGTATTTTTAAAAACGACAATTATTTTTTTTGTTTTAAGCTTCACACTTCAGACCTTTTCTTGCAAATAGCAGTCTGTGCGGAACCTAGTGTTAAGATTTTCTTAAGAGCTTTTCATTCAGTTAAACGGTGCCTTTTTTAACCAATATAAATATACCTAATTGTTTCCCGATTGCGGAATCGAATTCACGGCTATCGCAAGTCTGACGATACCCTCCCGCGCCGCGATTGCGATGCATATTTTTGTTCAAAACGAACTGAAAGACAGATATTTTTCAGCTTTGATAATATCTGCCGTCCTATAACCTTATAATATAAAATAGAATCAATTAAAATTAAAAAAAAACTTTTCCTTTGATCTATAATTATAAAATTTCCTATTTTCACACGTCGTCTATTTTTATAGAACTTATTTACCAAATTGAAGAAAAAGCTTCACAAATCACTTAATTTTAATTTCCTAATAATGATGATTTAAGCATGCTACAGCTCTAAATATCAAAAGTCGAAACCACAGACATTGTAGGCATTATCGGTCATCATTATTTATCAAGATGACAAATATAAAAGATAAGATCATCAGAGAGACATCTTCTGAATATAGACAAATCAAAGACAAATCGGAATAGAGCAAGCCGTGCTACTGTGTACCAACAATCCACAACCGGTCACAATTTAAAGGCACTGATTATGCCTCCGCAACTAATTCTTTCGCAAATATGCAAATAGTTAGCGTAATGGCGCGCGGATCTCGACAATTTAGCTTCTTATGAAGTGGTTATTGCATTACTAAAAATTGAAATCAATAATTACTATGAATTCAAGTAAAATAAATAAAAAATGCTTTGAACAAGCCTAGTTTCTTAAGAAGACAACAAAAAGGCGCTCTGCTATTTTTTATTCTTTCATATCTTACTAAAGGAAATGATTAAATCATAAATATAAAGATTAAATGAGCGACGTCGAGGTGCAGAAGCATAGCGTCTGCCTGTAAACGCGACGGTTTCTGGGTTCTCCCTTTCTTCCCCACTCGGGGAAGATGGATTTTTCTATTACCATTTTCTTCGCCCTGGCAACTGCGCAAAGCGCGACGTTGAATTCCGCCACTCAACACGCAATGCCTTGAGAAAGGCAGAAAGCAGGGACAAAGCAAACGGAGTGCCTTAAAACGTCCTATAGTTGCTGCAGTACCCTCTGCCTATCCTGCCATGTGCGGGATAAAGTGTAAAGCTGAAACTCTTACATTTTATTGTATTACCTAACCTTATCTTTCCTATGCTAAGGAGAAATCAAAGAGAAGTTCCGCTATCTTTTTCTGTTTAATTTTTTACTATAGGAGATTAAATGAGCGGCGTCGTGGCGCAGAGGCATAGCGTCTGCCTTTAAACGCGACAGTTTCAAGGTTAGATTCCCACTCGGGGAAGACAGATTTTTCTATTTGCATCTTCGTGGCTCGCTTCTTCGTGAAGCTAACACTCTCTTAACACTTACACTTCACTGTATTACCTGACACTTTCATTCCATAGCCGTGTTCGTCCCGCACCACGGTGACGGTGAGCAGGTCCTCGCCGCCCGGCGACCCCTCGCCTACCGCCCCGCCCAGCATCACCTGCAAACAACAAGGTTGTTCATTAATATACATCTAATACTGCACACTTATACAAATTATACATAAAGTAATACAATAGCATTATTATATCGATTGAGACGTAGCCTGCTAAAAGCTATTATTGTTTTGTTCAAATCACATAGAATGTTATTTTATTAAATATAACGCCTTGCGTTTCATTATGACAAAACACAATCGAATAGTGAGCAAGCAATATTTCTTCTTTTAATACATGTGTATCCTTTAGACTATGGGACGGACTTTAATATAGTTTTCACTAATATAGACAGTTCCAAAAAAGAAACAAAAAAGCTGCAAACACGAGAGAGCTGTGAGAGTTTCCTTTGCGTACTCTACGTTAACAATTAAAGTTACTTCATATTGAGCAAAAATATATACAATATATTATATTACATCTATATATGTCCGATTACATTTATTCCAGTTCATATATAAATGTATATATAGTATGAACTAGATTCGCGGAACATTCAATTAGGTACGCAGCATGATGAGTATGATGTAACAAATACTAATTCAGTTATGTAGGTCCCTAGACAAGACGCTCGCTAGTATTTCAAGAATTACTCTCGCATCCAGACTGGAGCATTTAATTGAACAAATTACGGGCTTGACATGATGCTCATAAGATTTATTCTAATAATATATATAATAGCTGTAGTTATATGCCTGCCTGTAAGCGTGACAGTTTGTGGGTTCGATTTCCACTCGGGGAGAATGGATTTTTTCATTTCCATTTTCTTCGCTCCGGCATCTAAGCAAAGCGCGGCGTTGAGTTCCGCCACTCAGAAAGCAATGCCTCAAAAAGGTGAAAAGCAGGGAATGGAGGCAAAAAGCAGGGAAAGCAGGGGACGGAGTGTCTTAACACTAGGTTTCCACGGTTCCTGCTGTACTCTCTGCCTACCCTGCTATCCTATGTGGGATAAAACGAGAAGCTATAATAAAAAAAATTGTTGTATTCAAATGCTAAATATTACAAATTTCTGTGAAAGACGATTATTTAAATGCGGTCGTATCATTAAATGTTTAATAAGGTTAATAAGGAAAAATAAACCAGAGCGGGGTAGAATTCTGACAAAAACATCCCAGCAAGATTTACCACAACAGTGGTGTTCTTTTTTTATTATATATCCCGCACATGATCATAGTAACCTAGTGCTAAGACACTCCGTTGCTCCGTCCCTGCTTTCCGCCTTTTTTAGGCATTGTGTGTTGAGTGGCGGAACTCAACGCCGCGATTTGCCTTGTTGCCAAAGCGAAGAATATGGAAATAAAAATCAATCTTCCCCGAGTGGGAGTCGAACCCACAAACTGTCGCATTACGGCAGTCTCTACGCCTCTGCGCCACGACGGTCCTATACGGTAGTATTCAATATATAGATATAAAAGACTGCGCCACACCGTTTCTAAGATTGATATCAATATATATAAGTATAGTCTGAACAAAGTATACAGCAATATCCAAAATCCATAGATAATAACACGAATGACCTACAAACTTGAAAATTATACACACAATTTGCGTAAGAACAATGCAAGTGATATGCTGCCATTTGTATTCTAATACCACTTTCACAGTGGTTCGTCGGTAACACAATGTATGCGAATTACGTACACAACTTTTCTCCATAGCTATATATATCCGTATTTAGTAAGAAAAGTGAAAATTCCAGTGACATATAAATCACTTTTATAATTATACATATACTCTGTAAAGTGAAAATAATATATCCACATTCAGACATGCTCTCTCATCGCAGAATCGTAAAAAAAACACACCTAAACGTCGTTTTCCTTCGCATTAGTGTCACAAAGTGATTTAAGGATAAAGACACGAGACTGGTCTCCACTTACGCTCATTCTAGAGAGTCCAATTTTGTGCTGAGTGTTGAAATCTAATAGTTGTAAACATGTTTTATTTACCAATATGTACCTCAAAAGACATGTTGTGTATAGCAACACTGTAGTATACAAGTACATTGTATGTGTACGTACATAGAGTTGCAACATTGTCTTTTATGTATGTATTAATAAAATATGTAAAAAGCGCTATTTTATTATATTGTATTTGGTAACAATTTAGCTGTGGCGAAGGCAAGTGTTAACGCATTGCAATGTTGCCTCACCTTATAGTGTACACACTTAAGTCACGAGTCCCAGACTGTGCACCGAGCTTATAATTACAAGTATTAATTAAATACAGATCATTTATATATATATATATATATATATATATATATATATATATATATATATATATATATATATATATATATATATATATATATATATATATATATATATATATATATATATATATATATATATATATATATATATATATATATATATATATATATATATATATATATATATATATATATATATATATATATATATATATATATATATATATATGTGCTGATCGTATACAGACATTGTACGATGCAAGTCGCTCGTAATAGGACCACCTGTTTTGGGCAGTTTCCTGTTTATACAAAACGTCTTTTTAAGTCGCTTTACTGTCGTTTTTTTACTACTTTAAAGGTGAAACGGTGAAACTGGATAAAACTATAGTTTTTATTACTTGGATCCAAAAATATAGGTATAATTAGTCACACTATAAATATACAAAAATTAATTTCATCAAAAAAACTCAACATTACTCTTCTATATTTTTTTTTCGTCGCAATACTAATTCGATAATCGGACTAATTACTGTCGTAAGGTATTCAGAAAGTCGAAAATACAGATGGTTGTTTATTTATTACAATTTTGAGCATACATATGTACTTAAGTATATAATATTATACGTTTATTTAAAACATACTACTTAGCATATATTAACAAAAATCAATGTTTGTTTCAAAATTTGGTTAAAAACATATGGTAATTGTCTTTTGACGTAAGCCACTTTTTCCAGAAAACGTCTAATTGAATTGAGGCAAAAATAAATAATACAAAACATAAAATATTCATCTCGTTAATATTAGCAAGTAATTCTTAAATATACAGTATTATTAGTTATGACTTGTAAATTTAATAATAAATAAACATGATTAATTATTTACTTTAGTACTAAAAAATCTACTAACATCAAATGTCCAGTATTGTCCTTTTAAGATGTTACTAATTCTAGGATTTATTCGTAGTACAAGTTTAGTATAGGAATAGTGTGATTTAAAATATTCAAGTATCAGCGGTTACGTGATACGTATAAATAGTATGACTGTAAGCAGACACGCTCTTACCATCAAACAAATGGTCGTATAATTTACATACTAAACTGTAGTTACACTAAGTATTAGAAAACACTAATCACAGACTTACATACATTACGTATGTGGGAAATATAGACAACTCATAAGTTTACAAAATACAACTGAATTGACAAGTTCAAAAGAAATAAAAGTATACTGTGTTTATAAGACGTGTATTTTTTTTAGCTTCACGCTTTATCACGCACTTAGCAAGTTAGGCAGAGGGCATTTCAACAACCACTCCGTTCTCCGCTTTCCTCTTTTCGGGACATGAAATACATAGGTAATCCATTCTTCCTGAGTGGAGATTGAACCCCTAAACCATTTCGTTTACAGGCAGACGCGGTCCTCTGTGTCACAAAGGTCCTCAATACGTATGTATAGTATTACAAACTAATATAATAAAGCCATTAAAGAAGTCTGTTTATTACAAATTAACTTAACTGTTACTTTAAATTAATATAAAGTTCTTGTTTTGCATGTCAGAAAAAATCACAGAGAAAATCTATAACCTATATAACAGCACACCAGTGATCAAATCTCAGTTAGTTCAATTATTTAGGATATCTTCGTCATACATATACATCATAAAATACCTTTTACAACATAATGATTATAGTCAAAATGATTATAGTCAAAAGCTTTTATTTATAGTATTAAGCTTCACTACTATCTAACACGGCAGTCGTTGCAAATGAAAGATTACGCTAGCAACGTTACAACGACTCCCTACGTAAATATTTACGATAGTGGCTAGAGTGATAGTAAAATAGAAGTACGTACTACGATTTAGTAGTTTGATCCATAGAATTATCGGTAATGGATTTTTGTATGATTGGCACATGGGTAGTGAATGTATTATGGTATAGGTACGGATAAGTGGCAACGTGTCTGGCTATCGACGTCATTTGTAATAAAGGATTAAAACGTTTTATTGTATAGTGTTGTATTGTCTAAATGTGGAATTGAATAGACTATATCGAAGCTATTTAATTTCTCCGCCATGAGAGACAAAACGTGGCGTTTATTTCCTTAACTCAAAAAACAATGTTTCCAAATTCTTGGAGGAGTCTGTGAAATTATATAGAGGGAAAATTTCTTCAATATTAATATTAAATACTGAATAATGATGACTTTGGATACATAATATGAGTTATTTCCAACGTATTATAAGTAATACTAAGGCGAGTGAAAATATGCAAGGAAAATAGATCGTAGATAACCATGTATTCGTAGAGTAACATATATTTGCGGCGTTGAGTTCCGCCACTCAACAGGAGAAAGCAGGGACTAAGCAACGGAGTGTCTTAACACTAGGTTCCCACGGTCCCTGCAGTTCCCTCTGCCTATCCTGCCATTGGTAGAAGATATACGGAAATGCTGACGGAGCCAGCCAGTATCGTTTAAATAATAAATAAAATTATTATGAGTCCTCTAAATAACATATACACTGTACACTGTACAATGACATAATATTGGCAATATAAACGTCAACGCCGCACTCGTGGAAGCTGGAAACCTTGGACCGTGTTGTAACAAGTATGAAATCGAGTCGTGTTTCTTTTATAATATGATATAACACGAGTCACTCGTAAATATTTCAAATTGTAATAGTAACAGTATTCATAGTATTTTTTTACTATAGAAAATGCTGATTTACTGTTTTCAATGTAAAGTATCTATATTTATTATAATTTATGTTTACGATACTGACTCTAAATAATATATTATATTTAATCTCAGTATATTTAAGTTATTATTTATTAATAATTTTAAAGACAAATAAATCACTCAGGCCATCAAACTGTATAATCATAAGTATACTATGCCACAGCGGCTTAGTGGTTTGCCTTTTGTTACTCTTATAACTACTTATATTAAAAAATAAATGGCAATTAATAATTAAGAAATTATAACCCCACTATAAACTGAGGCTATAAAAACCAATCAAGTAAAGAAATTTTGTAAAATAAGTAATTTTTTTTAGCTTCACGCTTTATCCCGTACATGGCAGGATAGGCAGAGGGAACTGCAGGGACCGTGGGAACCTAGTGTTAAGACACTCCGTTGCTTAGTCCCTGCTTTCTCCGTCCCCGCTTTCCGCCTTTTTCGAGGCATTGCGTGTTGAGTGGCGGAACTCAACGCCACGCTTTGCTTAGTTTGCCAGAGCGAAGAAAATGGAAATAGAAAAATTCATCTTCTCCGACTGGGGATTGAACCCAGAAACCGTCGCGTCACAAGCAGACGTTGCGCCTCTGCGCCACGACGGTCCTCAAATTATATTAATTCAATTTATTATTTTTATGATATTTTCGACGCTTGTTAAGCTCTATAAATAAGCTACACTCTCCGTCACAGCAATCTAAGTCTCTAAAATAAAAATACCTTTTTTAAATATAAATAACTTTCTTATTAAATCAAAATCCAGAACAATCCCATCCATATCAGGCCGCAATGCGGCTTCATCGATTCACACCAGTGCGGTGCAGACATACATATAACGCAAACTTTTCTATTGAAGAACAAAAGCCGTCTGGAGTCATTGTACTTTACAAACGCACTACTACTACTTGGTCTTTGTAGCAATAAGTAAATAATAATTTTCTCTGCTCATATAAAATATTTTTTTTGCTTCACGCTTTATCCCGCACATGGCAGTGTAGGCAGAGAGAACTACAGGACTCATAGGAACCTAGTGTTAAGACACTCCGTTGCTCTATCCTTGCTTTTTATCCTGTTTCGAGGCATTGAGTGTTGAGTGGAGGGAACTCAACGCCGCGTTTTGCCTAGTTGCCAGAGCGAAGAAAACAGCAATAAAAAATCCATCTTAGAGTGGGAATCGAACCCACAAACCGTCGCGTTTACATGACAGACGCCTATGCGCCATACGGGTTTATATTAAATATGTTTAGGCTATATTTCTTATATATCTAAAACATTTCAATTTGAAGTTTAATTGAATTAGCCTGAAACGTCTGTGGTCAAAGTAAAAAGGCGCTGTTGGTAAGTTTAGGGTATGTTAACAAATAATATTTGAAGCGTTTTCGGTTCGTAATTTTGTTTGTAGTATAGTAGTGCCTTAAACGTGTCCGGATAATTTTAAAACTGTGGCAAAATTTCCATGAAGCAAAAATTAAATATATAAGTAATATTAAAGTCAGTATACATAATAATTGGCGAAGAGGCGCAGCGTTTGCCTGTAAACGTGACTGTTTGTGGGTTTGATTCCCACTCGGGAAAGTTGGATTTTACATTTCCATTTTCTTCACTCTGGTAAAACTTCTTAGGCAAAAGCGCGGCGATGAGTTCCGCCGCCGAATGCCTCAAAAAGGCAGAAACGGTTACTGCTGTTCCCTCTGTCTACCCTGTGTGTGTGTATTATTTTGAATCCACTGCTGAACTTACGAATCATGATTGTAAATAAACCATATCGAAGTTGAAACATACAATATGAAATTATTAATATTATATAAAAACTCTAAGATAAAAATAAATAAGCTAAAAAGACTGTAGATATTTAAAGAAATAGACTACAGCAAAAACAAACCTTCGCATACTATCAGTGATAATGAATTTATCTAAAAGGTTGGAGTAAGTCGTGAGACGTTGCTCCGTGCCAAGGTAAACATTCGGAAGCTGTCGCTGTGTATTTCATATTTTTGGTATATCATATTATTTCTCTGATCTGAATCTATTTATAATATTGGACGAAGCTTTTATAGTTATAGTGAAAATAAAAGCTTTTCTATACATTGACCTTATCCTTATATATAGATATCCCCACACTTTATATGATCAGAGAAGAACTATTGATATATTTTTAGACATCATATTTTGCATGACGAAACACTACAACTCACTTTGTCTCATTACACTTAAAAAAAAACTGATTTCCTGGTCCTTATCAAGAATTTCCATTATAATTTATTACAATTTAAATTTAAAACGTACTGAAGGGAAAGTTCCTAAAGCTCAGTGAGTTGCGACAAACCGAAGATGCCAAGAGTATATTCTTATACTCTGTCATCGCGTAATGTCCACCTCCAGGCGCTGAGTTATTGCCGATCTATTTCAGAATCTCAGTAGACACGTTTCATTATTATGAAATATCATCTGCGTTACACATTCATGTATTAGTCATTTACAAATTTCCTCTTACTAATCTACAATCTACATATATATAATCGTTGTCGGTATATAAAATATATAATACCTATAAATTAAATATAAATATTGGAGTTATTCATCTATGTAAGAGAATGCAAGAAAAATATAAAAAAAATACATAAAGAAAACATAAAAATTTGAACGCAGCGGGATTTGAACCCGCGCTTCTTGCAAACTGTACAAGCGCTCTGACTCATTAGTCAGCGCATGGCTCAGTGGCCATGTATACAACTTATTTCGTTGTTAGCATCTCTGTAGAGAGATTTTTACAAATTTCTCTACCCAAATATTATTACAAAGAACAATCGTATGGCGAGAGAGAATGTTTTTTAATTTCTTTTTTTCCATCCTCAGTGTGTATCAACACTTTAAAAATCATATAAAACATTAAAAATAAGAAAAATATAATCGGTTTACAAATAAAAGCTACATCAAATTTAAAAAGTTGGTTAGTTCAATATAATTAGTACTAACCAAATACTCTATTGTATTGTCTATGAATACCAAGTACATATAACCATAACTTGTGGGTTAATAAACTAAGTAACTATAAGTTATTACTTAAATAAATAACCGTGTCGTAGCGGGCAAAGTCACGGGCGGCGCTGGTATAAAATATACAAAAGGAACAGGAAACTAAAATTTTATTTTACTTATTAATAAGTATATATTCATAATTACTGACATTAATTAAAAATATGACGAAAGGAGGAAAAAGTGCCTGAGAATTACAATTTAACCATTTAAATTTTCTATTTTATACAGTATCATACTAATTAAGATGAAGCGTTATACCATGTGCTGTTCAATATTCTGGAAAGAGACAGATGTGCCACTTTTGTCGCTTAATATATATTTTGATTTTCTATTTATTTTTAAATTCATACAAAAGTTCTCTTTTAAAAAAGATTTTTAGGAGAGTAAAAAAAACTTACCGAAACTTTTTTTTATCCTCCGAGAAGTTAAACCCAAAGTACTATATTTGATCTACAATGTACGAGTAATTTTACAAGTACAAGTAATTTTCATAAATCAATTGCATACAAAATACAAACACTGAAAATGTAATAAGACTTAGGTCAATATACAAAATTACATTGACTAGCTAAGACTCAGAAAAAGGTGTGATTTACTAAAACTGCCACACACACGCTATGGTCATGGGCAGGGGTCATCTTGATTCTATTCTTTTTATGGACGATGAACAAGAAATAAAGTGTTTTATACTCGATACGCTCTGTCTAATTTTAACAAAGCATCTTCTTTCACTAAAGTATTTTACTACTATAATCATAGTTTGTAATCTATGCTAAAATATGCTAAAATGTAAATGTAAATAGCTAAAATGTTATAACCGTATAGTTTTCCCATGCAGCCAACGTATACCACAAAATGTTTGCGAATACCAAGGAAAATTCCTTTTTTTCTCCAAATTTTCAATATTTACAAGCGACAATACCACAACAGAAGGAACTGAATGTCTTAACACTTAGTTCTCTTCTCTATGCGGGATACAAACGAGAAGCTACAAAATCATTTAAAATTACAAATAATATTATTTATTTCCTTATCATTTTAAATGATTTTATTGTCACGAAAATATTTAGTATTGAAAAATAATATTTAATTATTGATATCAGTAAAATCATTTGTAATGTATAAGTAAGGTTGTTTTTGATATTATTTTTGAACATTGAACAGAAATGTCAGCTGTTAAATAAATAAAATTATGTAAAATGGATCTCTTCTGTATTATCTATTGCACGAGAATAGACAATAGATATTATTCTGTTATTTTATTATGAGAAATAGTCTCTGAACAACGAAACTCTGGCTTAATACAACCTATTCAATAATAACTATCAACTCTCGTTCCCGATTAGAGTTAATCGGGAACGAGAAAAACAAAGACTAAACAACGGAGTGTCGGAACACTAGGTTTCCATGGTTCCTGCAGTTCAGTCTGCCTACCCTGCCATATGCGGGATAAAGCGTGAAGACACAAAAAAGCTTCTCTACAGTATTACGATACGAGTGCCGGTATAAAGTCGGTGCTGTGGTGACATTAGATCACACAGCGAACGAGGCGTGACGGACCGGCCACGAGCGACACACACAATACAGGTTCATGAGTTATCGTATTG
Source organism: Dione vanillae (assembly GCA_037178615.1). Taxonomy (NCBI): domain Eukaryota; kingdom Metazoa; phylum Arthropoda; class Insecta; order Lepidoptera; family Nymphalidae; genus Dione; species Dione vanillae. The sequence continues at coordinate 2,261,857 of JAZFAU010000299.1, read as the reverse complement.
ATAATTTCCTTGTAACACTTACATATAAAGTAATTTATGTACATATAAATAACTAATAAGTGTCTCTTATTTTTGTATGCGTTTTCTTTTTAGCTTAACTTTTTATCCCGCACTTAGCACGATAGTCAGGGAGAACCGCAGTTCCGTCCCTGCTTCGTTCCCTGCTTTGCACCTATTCGAGGCATTGCGTGTTGAAGGTCAGAGCACACTGCACTTTCCCAAGATGCGAGAGCGTAGAAAATGGAAAATGAAAAATTCATCTTCCCCTTATGGGAGATAAGATAAGAACTTTAGAGAACTAAATAAGAAAATTTGGAGAACTCAACATTTCTTTACTACTTCATCTAGATAGGTCTAAGTGAAATTTGATACCTAGTCATATATTCTTTTTTTGTAGCTTCACGCAGGGTAGACAGGAGAGGGAACTGCAGGAACCATATGAACCTAGTGTTACGACATTCCGTTGCTTAGTTCCTGCTTTCTCCGTCCCCACTTTCCGCCTTTTACGAGGCATTGCGTGTTGAGTGGCGGAACTCAACGCTGCGCTGTGCATGTTCTTATTAAACGAATATAGAATGCTATAAATCTTAACCAGATCAGCTTGAAAATTCATAAGAACAAATTAAAGGTTACTAACCAAAATTTCAATAAAAATTCAAATTCAACAAAACAAACAAAAAAAATCGTTATTCTTATTCTGAATCAAATTGTTATTTTGCACTGTTAGCTATTAGATACAACCTTACTACAATACGGTGGTGAAGTAATGTAATATGTCTTTACAAATATAAAGTAACATTACCAAATTGTAACGAATATATCAATAATTAATTAAATAATAATGATTGCACTGGAATAGGATGGATACTGTGTACATACACACATACATATACATATATGTATGTATGTATGTATGTATATGTATACATACATACATACATACATACATACATACATACATAAATAGGTAGCAGGTACGATATTTAGAGAGATCAAGTTAAACAGGTTCCAATGGGCAGGACGGTAAACTGCGAAAACCATGTTACTCCACCCTATATTTGGCGCTAACCAATTGGGTACCTACTTATTAACGTGCAACGATTATTGAGTAACGCACTAATAATTTAAACCTACTATATTGAGAAATCAAATTGAAGCCAAAATTGATAGAAAATATAGAAGATTGAAAGCTCAAATTCTCCTTCAAAGTGGTGCACTCGTTGGACAAAAGAGGAACTTCTGAGTTTTGTGTAGTTTGGATCACCGGTAATTAATAATGGATGCTAAAGCAGAGTTAAATAAAAAAATAACTTAAGTAAGTACTTAAATAAAAGAACATCTAATATATGTACTTATCAAAATTTAGAAGCGTAGATAAATCTCATACATACACACATACAAGTAAATACACATTTACATATACAAATATACCTATATAAATACACATACACTATAAAATATATAAACAAAAAAATATACGCAAGTAAAAAAAAAAACGAACATAGTAATATTAAGATTTTTCAGACACTTTTTATTTCATTAAGTAATGTTTTTTTCAATAACTCGGCGAATTCGATGAAGGAGCCAATTAAGCTGAGCTCTAAAATGGGACACGTGGTCATACTTTCCAAGACTTTAAATAAAGCGTAGAGTGAGATATGAAGATACTCTAATTTGTTCATATGCTCCTCAGTCGCATCCATATAGCAGACATAGACTTGTCGGGAATTGGTAAGAGACGTTGCGTTGAATGAGGAAGGAAGAATTTGAAACGCGTAAGAAAACGAAAGGTTAAATGCATACGTTTACTCCAATTTAATTTACTAATGTGGAGTGCCTAAGAGAGTCTTGAGAGAGAGAATTGTAGTCGAAAATTAGACACAAGTTCGTCACTCTATCGTAATATGGATTTGGGAAATTTAAATAACTAAACATTGATACGACAAAAAAGAATACTACAAACGTGCAACTGAGATCGCAACACTGAAATGACAAGTATCAATTTTTCGTTCACATAACCATAAATTGATACTTTCAAACAACAACACCGAGTTACAAGTTAGCTACAAGTAACATTTTTAATATCAAAACTACCAAATGCTAGAAGTATCTAAATTTAAGATGTTCTCTCAAAAATCGAACGAACGAAAAAAAAAACAAAAATTAATAAAACTTCTCCTTTAACAATATATTTTTAATCTATAGTTACCAGACCGAAAAAAAAACCATCTACAATAAAGGCTAGACATACCGGGCAATACATTATGTAACAATGGGTCCGACTGGAAGCGAGCGAGTAGTTTGGCAGAGGGCGGCGCGTGCGCGACACGCTCCAGACGCGACGGGAAAAAATTATTTTCAGAGTCAAGGGAAGAAGTGTAATAATAGATAATTTATATTATAGAAGTACATACTTACGACTAATTATTTATTTGGCACTTATAATATAGAAAAATAAACTTTGAAGTTTAAATCAGATATTATGAATTATTAAAAATAATGTTACTTAATCCTATTAGACCGTTGTGGCGCAGAGGCGTAGCATCTGCCTGTAAACGCGACGGTTTGTGGGTTCGAATCCCATGAGGGGAAGATGGATTTTTCATTTCCATTTTTTGCGCTTTGGCAACTAGGCAAAGCGCGGCGTTGAGTTTACCACTCAACACGCAATGTTTCGAGAAATGGCGGAAAGCAAAAACTGGAGTGTCTCCCTTGCTATGTGCGGATGAAGCGTGAAGTACTTTTATAAATAATAAATAAAGTCAATAAATCTCAAAAACTATATACTACATGAACATAAACAATAATAATTAAACGTAATCACAAAGAGAAAGTAAGTAACAGTATTCAAATACTTCGAACCAACAATTAGGTCATCGCTTATCTGATAACGTCGCGATGCATACTGATGCACCGATATGTGCGTGTGACGACAAATTACCGCCATTGAATTATTACTTACTTATTTGGAATAAGGGCAAGTTGCAATACTGGCTATCTTCACGTAGTTCGTGTGATAAACAGTGTCCGGTCATAGTATGGATATATGGATATTCTATTAAGAATTTTATATGTTATATGTCATAGGTTAATCACGTCTTACTAAGTAAATATATTAAAGGTATCTTATACGTCAAATAATGAAAATTAGCTTACACGACGCTTGCGGGTTCTGTTCTCAGTCACACCAATTTACATTTAAGTACAGTGTATATCTTTAGTAAAAAAATAAAAGGAAATATATGTCTATAAATTATTAATCCACACAATATATAATAAAACACACACAATGACTGAAAAGATGTTTTTACAAAACTCTTTAACAATGTTCTTCCTGTCAAATTTGGTGTGCCAGCTGCCCAAATATAGGTTACGACCTTTTTGCTCCTACAGAATACTGAGTGGACTTAATGGCGGTAATTATAAAACGGCGAGACAGCCCGACGCCGGTGCACTCGAGTTAAATATAAAGATACTATAGATTACGTCTCTTTGTACACAACACTTTAGTTCTGTGAATACCAATACGAAGAACTTTACTTGTTATTCTAATATAAAGTGAGAACGGCTATGTACTGAATGAAATACATTTTTAAATAGCTCTTATAAATAAATATTTCTCATCATAACATCAGCTAGCCTAAAGGAAATGCGTACAAATGATTCCCTAACAATGATCTTCTGGTATTTTCTTGACAGAAAGTAAACGAAAAAATATGCAATTTATAAAAACTCTGTGGCTTCCTAGGGCTCTGTAGAACTAACTAACTTAGATCCGATCCTGTCCTGCTACATATCTGTACCGTAAAGAGGACATAAAAGGTTTGATACAATAGTCTTTTAATGTATGACTATTTCTCCCATCACTTAAAACACAATGACTTCAAGAATAGACGTACTCCACAAAATACTAAAATAATGCAAAGAAAAAAGCAACATCGCATACATATGTTCGTACCAAGACAGGACAACGTGAGTCACAATCAGAGCTTAGTGCTTACTAAAACTAGCGCACTACGCGATCCCACACTAAGGGCAGGGCTGCCATCTGCATATAAATACGCTTATTATTTGGATACATTGTTAACAGGTTAAAGACATCGTACTTATCAGTCAGGAAATATTTATTACTGGCAATATTGTAGCAACCATATTGTAGGAAGCCTTAACAGCTTATAATAATAACTATAAATATATATTTAACCTATATAACACGAGGCGTCGTCCTAAAAACGGTGACAGAATAATAATTAATCGAGAAAGTGTGTGAAAGAGTGATAAATGGTCCCTTAAGTATCCGTGTTAATGTAACTTTAGTATGCATGCTGGTCATACGGAGTACTTATCACCCTTGAGGCAAAGTGACCTAGCTTTTATTAAATATACGTGTGTATATTAAATTCAATTTCATAAAATATCTTAAAAAATCACGTTTATTAGAAAAGATTTAGATAGAAAAGTAATAAAAAAACTGCAGTAATGAATAAATTTCTTTGCTTTTTAATTTTTTTAATTATTAATTTATCAACTTGATTATGACTATGTAATAAAACGTCAAAGGAAACTTTATATTAAAAATATATGACTAGGACAACTAAACAATTGAAAGGATGCTGCTGAAGACAAAGTGAGCTGGAATAGGGCAGTTTTGGAAGCTCGGGCTCATAGAGAGTCCTCTAGTATAATATAGTCAATAACGATGATGATAAATATCACTAAATCTAGTATAAAAAGACGGGTTGTACTTGCAATAAATTTACGTTACGTTGAAATAAAATAATTACGTAAGCACTATTATTAGTATATTTATTTACTAAAAATAAAAATTCTCACTAAAAATTCTTCAGTTAATTGAATTTCTTATTTTGGTTATTGCCTGTAAGAGATAGCTTTAAGTGATAAGGCCGCCATTGCATATGTCTGTACAAATTTAGTTTATCTACTTATATCTATTTTGTTATGCAATAAAATATTTTAACTAAATAAATAAATAACGGTATTTAAATACCGTCAAAAAGTAAAATTAATTAAAACTCTAACTTATATGCGGTATAGCCCACTTCGACTGACAACTTAGTCACCCTACTACCTCCATAAGGTAAATACCGCGGGGATCAATAACCCCACTATTGTTGAATAACACGCGAATATTTGCGGTGTTACGGAGACGTTCATGCTTAATGACATTCCTTATTAAATTGGAAGCTTGAATTGCTTAAAGATTAAAGTATTTTTCTCCAATATCGATAAGCTCCTGCATTTTACTTGACGTTCCGCTGCAATTTATATATTGCTACAGTATAAATAAAATAACTGTACTTACTCTAAAAATATTGTACAAATGTATTTTCTTTAATAGACCCTCCAGCATATATGATTTTTTCATAATTCTTTTAGTCAAGCACTAACTTAAGTTATAAACTATATTTAAGTAATAATAATAAAAAAAAACATAAATAAAGTATTAATTTTAAACATATTTATTATGTAAATCAAAATTAATCGGACATAATATAAATTAACTACTTTCCCCGCATAAAAACGTGGCGTAGCCCTACCAGTAGATAATTATAATACACTTCTAAGAACCGATACATACATAGTTACTATCACGCGTATGACTCACATATCCCGCGGGACCCTTAAAAGTTAAAACAAACTGATGAATAAATTCTTTAGAGATTCATCATTGTAGCGGAATTTGATGCTGTGGTTTATTTTGTGGTCGAAAACTGGCCGTACGAGATACGCGATGGTGGAAATTATCTTTTTAAGGCAAATCTGGTACACCTACTTCACACGAGACATCGAATTGTTCAAAGTAAATTAACATTTAAATATATAGTAAGTACTATTTCATTAGGATTCTTAATCGATAGAGCTGATGTAAAAAAAAATAATATGAGATTAGAACCTACTCCCTTCTAGTGTATACATACATTGTAGAGGATGCAGAGGCGCAACGTCTGCCTGTAACGCGACGGTTTCTGGGTTCGATCCCAGTCGGGGAAGATGGATTTTTCTATTTCCATTTTCTTCGCTCTGGTAAACTAGGCAAAGCGCAACGTTGAGTTCCGCAACTCAACACGCAATGCCTCAAAAACGGCGGAAAGCGGGGACGGAGAAAGCAGGGACTAAAGAGGGTGTCTTAACACTAGGTTCCTACGGTACCTGCAGTTCCCTCTGCCTACCCTGCCATGTGAAAAAAAAAACACATACATTGTAACAGTTCAATAATGCCCTCATAAAGAAGCATATTAAAACAAATCGAAAGAATGGCTTTTAGAAAGCTGATAATACTCATAAAATAAATAAACGAATTCCTCTTTCAAATCATTCAAAGCTGAGGTCAAAGTATTTCGCATTTTTAAAGGATATGCTGTAAGCTTAATCATAACTTTTGAAAGTTGAATTGACGTTTACAAACATTTTTGTCGATACTTTTCTGTTAGCATTTACTTACTTCCAAAATGCTAATTCATAGCGTCACTATAAGTATAGTATCTTATACAATTCAAAAATTAAGTTCGGGATCGAATAGGAAATAAAAAGAAATCTTTATTGACTCTTAACACGAGGTAGGATGCCTTGTGTCAAAAGATTCAATGAGCATTTTTGTAATTTTGTAATTTGCAATAGTGTGTTGCATTTTGTGTATGCAGCAGAGATAGCAAGAGAAACCCTTCGTTCAACAATTTCAAGCCGAATCATTTCGTATTAAATGGCGGATTATAACATATTTTTGTTTTGAACCATAACTAGTAATTAAATTAAATTCGCCCCAAGTAGAATCGAACTTACGACCTGCGTTTACTTTTCAACGATAAGCCGCTGCGCACCGATATTACAAACAATAGAAAAGAATTCTACTAGAATATTATATATAGTTAAAATAATAACATTATAAAAAATATTAATCTAAATTTCAATCATCTTAATTCATAGAAACCACAACAAAAGCAACAAGTGCATACTATTTCGTAAACTAGAAAGAGTAACCTTGACAGCATTACCTATGCGGTGCATAAACGAAATCAATTTGCATTAGTTGAACGTTTAGAGGCTGGAACTGTTGTAATATTACCACGGGCGGCCATTAGCATGATTTACAAAGCCACGGGGCTTCCAACGAAATATCAATAGCTGAAGGCGCGAATATATTACCGCGGACATGTTACTCTTATCTTTGGTTTATCGTTGAATTGTATGATGTCATCAAAAGAGTCATCAGTGTGGTTCATTTCACAAAGAAAATTGCCGTAATTCCTTGTTTTTTTTATAGCTTCACGCTTTATCCCGCACATACCAGGGTAGGCAGACGCAAGAACCGTGAGAACCTAGTACTTAAGACACTCCGTTCCCCGCGTTCCGCCTTTGCCGAGGCATTGCGTGTTGAGCGGCGGAACTCAACGTCGTTCTTTTGCCTATTTACCAGAGCGAAGAAAATTACCATTTTCCTCGAATGGGAATCGAACTCACAGACAGTCGCGTTACAGGCAGACGCTACGCCTCTGCAACACTACGGTCCTTATGTATTTATCTACGTATTTTAAAAAAAATGTTCATAGAGCAATTAAACTTATTCAATTAAATACATGGAGTAAGCAAATTAGTATTGTAGAGCAACAAATATTATTTGACGCTGGCCCATCCGGTTAGATAGAGAGAACGCATTGGACCTATCACACTGTCCCTTACTTCCGTTGATTTTAGAGCGAAGTGGCAAACGATTGATCATTTTTAAAATTGTTTTAGTTTAGTAATCAATCAAGCTTAATGTTTAAGTTATATTTTAAAGTAATGATGTTTTTTTTTCATTTTCTCTATAATAAATAATACACTATACTATAGGTTACATTTATTTACTATTATTATTGTACTAAAAAGTCACTTCACGATATTTACATTTAGATAAACTTACTGCGCCTGTGACTAGACTACATCGAATCCGCATTACTTTCATGGGACAGTCAGTATGCTTATGCAATCGGATCCCAGAAAGCGTCCAAGATTGTTCAATATAATAATTTGAAAAAGTTGTGAAACGACGTTTGTGTGTTACAGATTATTACCGTATTAACGATATAATAAACGATAACACGCCTTGGGAATGAAATGGTCGCTTCAGTATATTTCAAAAACATCTTTGTCACTAATAAAAATTGGTGAATTGGAAATTTTTGGCAAATTAAAAAAAAAAGAAAAAGAAAGAATCTCGCTGAACTTCTTGCGCCGGTCTTCTCAGGTCTGAGGCATTAACTTTAGCGAATTGGTGGTAAATTAAATAAATTATTTAACATTCAAAAAATGAAGTATATAACTTTTTTTACCTTCACGCTTTATCCTGCACATGGCAGGGTAGGCAGAGGGAACTGCAGTAACCATATGAACCTAGTGTTAAGACACTCCGTTGCTTAGTTAAAATAAATAAATATAACTTCTTATTTAAAATAAAATTATTTAACTTTGACTTCTTTAGCAGAGACATAACGATAACACATAATAAGAAGTAAAAACTATTAAATAGATAAGATTTACATAAAGACCGACCGAGTTACCCTGTCATTATTCGAGAAACGTCAATACAAAACAACAGCGACAATTAGCACGTACGTACACATATTATGGACATTAAACATAATTGTCCACTTTTAATGAACACTAACTGCAATCGGCACGGTACCACAAAGCTGTTGGAATTAAACATATAATCGAGATAACCCCGAATGTAAGTACAGAGGCTACCGACGCCCGTGACTCATTTAATGTGAACGATGTCAATGTATCGGGGTTTTTAATGTTTAAATAAACATATCTTGAAATATTCCAATGTCATTATCTTAGGGTGGACGCAGAGAGGAGACATTTACTTATTGAAAGCTTACTTTGCCACTAACTCATACGCAAGTGCCTCTTTTATACTAAGATGTAGACAAAAACTCTTTCCCTACATTTTTTTCTTTAGTTAAACTAAGAAAATATTGAAAATACAACAATAATTTCTCACTTAAAGTTATATAACATTAGCATTTATATAATATACTGAAAATTTCACATGTTTCAATATATAACCAAGTTATTTTAAGCAAAGTTAGTCACTTACAGCAAATTCCATGAAACTATATACAATTTTTTTATTCCTAAACATATAAATATGAAACGCATTCAATATACTGCAACACAACGCAGCACAAGAGCGGGGCAATATAAACGTAGTAACCTCAAGTCAGTCACAGGTTATGAAAACAGCATTTGTTTACTTGCTGTTAGCAATGTTACTGCGTTTCTAGTTCGTTGGATAATTGATTTAATGATCGTTCGCAGGGTCGCTTGCATTATGTACCTACTAATAGGGCTGGCTGTATCACTTTACGAATTTCGTCAAAACCCAGCTTCGAGTTGACAACAGAAGGGTATATACTTTCTATAATTTTCATTGTAATTTAAAGGTAAAGGCTCCCTCTGCCTAGCGATATAACCTAAAACTAAAATGAAATAAACAATAATAAATAGTCTTATAAGTATAAATGGCAAAGACATTTTGTGAGCAGCCCAGTATAGCAGTCCACTGCTGGACGTAGGCCTCTAGTAGGCTTGCAGAGACGTGGTCTCCATTTGACAAACTGTTTACTCCATTGTCTATCGATTCTACGAGAAATATGAGCCACTTCAATTTGATCCAGATGTCTGTTACTTCTATATACCAAATTTACCACAGAATTCACATGCTATTTGCAAAATTACCTATTATTATATAATAGAAAATGTTCCAATTATTCATTGATTCAACATCCCTAATCATCGTTTGCTTGATCTGTGGCACGTAAAGCAATGTACCTAATATGGAAACACTTATTATTGAAAGTCTTTGTAATATATAAGAACATTTTCATTTTTCACATAATTAATGATACCAGCAACTCACCAAACACAGACTACGATCATTACTTTAAAACGTCATTAAATGAAATTGGCGCAATCAAAACATACATATACATATATCTTTTTCTTTTATGTCTTCACGCTTGCAGGAACCATTTGAATTTAGTGTTAAGACACTTGCTTAGTCTCTGCTTTCTCCATCCTCGCTTTACGAGGCATTGCATGTTGAGTGGCGAAACTCAACCGCTCCACTTTGCCTAGTTTCTGGAGTGCAGAAAATGTATATAGAAAAATCCATAATTTCTGTGTGGGAATCGAACCCCTAAACCGTTGCGTTTAAGACGAGAGACGTAGGCCTCTGCGCCACGACGGTCCTCATATATCTATTATACATATACACATATAATATTAATTTCTATGCCTTACTTGGTGCTAAAACGATCATTCTAAAGCTATTCACACTCTATTAATTATTGTAACAGATATGGACCAAGAGAATGCATGAGGGAAGGGTCGCAATGACAAGAATAGTGTACTCTATAACGAGTGAAATATATCAAGATAATAATCAGTTATATTCATTTTATACTACTTTGTAGTAATATTGAGAGATAATTCAAGCCAAGTGGAGGTATACAGAATAAAAATTGACATGTTTTAAAAGAAAATAGTTAGTCATAACACAGATAGTACACAAAAAGTGCAATACATTTTATACACATACAGCAAAGTAACGTATTCCATAACTATAAATTAATTAAATTAATAATGTAACCGTCCGGCGGGATGACCGTCGTGGCGCAGAGGAGCAACATCTACCTGTCACGCGATGGTTTCTGAGTTCGATTCCCACTCGGGGAAGATGGATTTTTCTATTTCCGTCTGCTCTGGCAACTAGGCTAAGCGTAGCGTTGAATTTCGTCGCTCAACACGCAATGCCTCGAAAAAGGGGGAAAGCGGGGACGGAAAAGCAGGGTTATAGGTTATAGGTTCCTGTTGTTCCCTCTGCCAACCCTACTATGTGCGAGAAAAAAATATCATAACGTCACAGTAGAACAGCGTATTAGTGTAAACGTAACGGTTCTGAGTTCAATATTCACTCGTGGGAAATTATTAATTCTCTCTTTAGTAACAAAAAAAATAAGTTTAGTCACTTTCAATTCAGCCCTGAATAAGTTTAGCGCTAAAAAAAGATATAAGCAATCTAATTAAAATACCTCTAAATTTGATTCCCCTGACCACAGATAACAATTTGATTGTTAAACAAGCAAACGAGTGAGACGGTCATGATAACGCTGATCTCTTCAAGCTGCGATATCTTTATTATTGTATGTCAAGGAAGACAAAATAAAAACACTTCACACGAAAAAAAACTCAAACATTTCTATTTCATCTAGCTTAAGTAGGTTCTTATAAGTAAATTATTATATTAAGTCATTAATATATTACGTCAAAATTTAAACTTAGATAATATATAAATTCTCTTAATTTTCATCACCTTTACAAATTTAGATCCTTTTAGCTTGTAAAAATAATCCGCAGTACAGAAATATCATCAAAGTAGAGTGTCAGTGGGTAGATAGTTATTCGTAATGCTGAATGAAAACATACTTTTTAATAGTGTTTCGTGTAACGACCGGAATACTTCAAATATCCTGCATAGTTTCTAAACAAATATCGCTTTTGTGTTTTGAGAGAAATGTGCATATTATTCTTTGGAACACTTCAAAAGAGGTTATCAACGTCGTCATACTGTTAATGTATGTACGTACGTACACTATAGACGCACACATACGTCACAGTAAATACATTAAATAGGTCGTCCAGAGGTATATTCAAGATATTGCTCTAATCTACTTAGACCTTTGTAAGAATCTTTTAAAATAAGCACACAATACGTCTTTCAGATAAGTTACGTTTTAAGATCAACAAAGACACAAATCTCATAGCTCAACGCCGTGCCTCGTTACGTACATAGCAGAATCTTAACGCCGCGCGCTTATATTTATCAAGTGAGTGGAAATCGTACATCATGCCTGCGTTAAAACAGGCTAACATTTGTATTTAATATTTTCCAAATATATTACAAAAAACCATTTACGTAGTTACATCGTTAAAATTGTCCGTACAGTCAGCCCTACAGGAAACTACACCTCTGCCGGAAAGAACAAGCAAAAAAACCGAACAGTTTTAAAATAAAATTTTGCCATATGTTTATAACAGGCCTGAGCCTTCCTGTGCGAGAATCATTTATTATCAATATTTATTTCCAGACGATTAAATTAGTTATAGTATGCTTCAATAAAATAATATAAAATTACATTCTCTTAAAAAAATTTACAGTATATTTTTGTCTGACTGATTGTAAAAACAAAGGTCGTGGGTTTGGTTCTCACTGAATACGACAAATTATGACATTTCCTCGCAATGGTGAGAAGACAAAGCGAGGTGGGTTCTTCCACTCAAGACACAATGTCTTATAAACTATTTATTTATTATACCGTATTGAACCAATAAGTAAAAGAAAAATAACGTAGCTTTACAAATTTAAATTAAAAACAAAACTATGTAACATATTACATATAAAGTTTTTTATATATATTTAACATCTATTTCACACCTACCTTTGCTATGTTGCATCAAAAAACGTTTCTGTTATACCTAATGAAAAATCTAGATAAAAATATCCTATTGTTTTACTGACTATTTTCATGTCCTTGAAACGTATGTTCATTTTTATTTGCAATCATATTTATATCGGATGAGAATAACATTATTAAAAATCATATAAAATAACTTACTACATAAATGCACTTCTAAAATAGTAAGTATATTATTTAAAATTAGCAGGTAAGCTACGATAGCAGTCACTAAAGACGTTTACTCTGCGGTGAATCAAATAATTACTTAAATAAATGATATATAAAAATCACCAGTGATTATATCAAAGTGAAGTAGATACAGACATACAGATAGAAGCATAAACCAACTATAAAATAAAATAAACGCCTGAAAACGCCTTCATTAGATCTTTCAGATAACAACTAGATTATGACCACAAAAAATTCCTAATTTCTAATAATAAGATGTATAGACAAACTTAGCACAACCTGCCCGCGACGCCGCACGCTGACGTCTGCAGGCGTCGACCTACTCCCGTTATTTATATACGAATACTGAATAGTATCACAGTGTAAAAACAAGTGAATATAAATATTATTCGGTGCACAGTGACGTAATTTCCGTTACAGCCGAGTCCGTTACGGCTTTTACGTGCAATGTTCAATATTTGTTTAACTTCAAACAAGTTCATGTGCTCTGCGTTTTCATATTTCTCTGTCTACGGTTGTTAAGTCGACTGAGATTGTACGTAAACAGATTTTATCTAACTAGCCGAATAGATTTCTTATAGAATTTGAACGGAGTTACAAAGACAAGATGTCAATAATAACTTTTATTAAGTAAATTTCCTTTAATAAGTCGTTGTTGTATTTTATTTAGGATGAACTTGTGAATAAAGGTATACATACCGATATTTCGAATGGTTTCTTTTCCAGGTTTAATGTAACTAACAATAAGCTAACTACATATTAATTTTTACAAAACGATTAGCTTGGATGGAAAATGGAGATCAAGATCACTATCGTATACGCAATCTCTGCAAGCTTACTATGTCTAGATTATTAACGTCGTGGAATACTCAAAAAGGATAAAACAATAATGACTCTTGACACTTACAAAATATTTGCGCGAAACCGGTATTTAGTATAGGTGATAAAGTTACAAAACATACGTCTAACTCAACCTTTATAGATTAACGGTACAAGGCTACGACTTCTGTGTCGCTCAATGTATTTTATTAGCCTATTCTTTGCTTTAGGTTATTTTGAGTAGTCACTGTAATCAGTAAGATTGCGGTAACTTAACGGAATTTAAACATTACCCTAATTATAACATTTGGATATCGTGAATACAAATTATGAGAGATCGATAACGTTGCGTATATAAAACAAAATTAACTTAAAAATAATTTGAGGACCGTCGTGACAGAGGTGTGCATTGTCTGCTTATATACGCGACGGTTTGTGGATTCGATTCCCACTCAATACGCAATACTTCGAAAAAGGCGGCAAGCAGGGAACAGAGTGTCTTAACACTAGGTTCTCAAGATTTCTGCGGTTCACTCTGCTTACCCTGTTATAAGCGAGATAAAGAGTGAAGCTAAAAAAAAAATCTTATATTATATAGTTAACTAAAGCGTTAAAAATAATACTTTGGAAAGTTCGAAAAACCACTAAAAAGCATAACGAAGCCATATTGAAGGAATGCACCAAGATCGATTTTAGTGAATATGTCAAAGGCTTCGATGGCAAAAACGTCGCCGCATTACACAACACACATGCTATATTGTAATAGGTGAAGTCAGAAGTATGCAATCTTCGAGTCACCTTGGATCGCTTACTTTAATGAATACTACAGTAGTCTCAATACATAAAATACGTCATACTATGTAAATATTTGTTTAGTTGGGAATGTAAAAGATTTCTTCGTCGTTAACTTTTAAGTATTTTTCTTTATTTTTATATGAAATACATGCACTTGCTAAATGAACTATAATTAATTGGGAAAGAAGCAAGTCTTCAATTAGAAAATTAAAGTTACTTATGTCTATACAGCTAGAAACATTTTTCAAAAAGAGGGTAGTTTTAGACGGTAGGTTCTAAAAACTAAAAAAAGCGATGAATTTATGTCAATCGGGGTAGTTGCGCATAGGCAACGGTCCGTACTAGAAGGGAACTTCATTGAAGTGTAGTTATTAAGTGATACAATTACGTACACTCTCTATCCGAAAACATATACTTAGTCAACTATATATATATATATATATATATATATATATATATATATATATATATATATATATATATATATATATATATATATATATATATATATATATATATATATATATATATATATATATATATATATATATATATTATATATATATATATATATATATATATATATATATATATATATATATATATATATATATATATATATATATATATATATATATATATATATATATATATATATATATATATATATATATATATATATATATATATATATATATATATATATATATATATATATATATATATATATATATATATATATATATATATATATATATATATATATATATATATATATATATATATATATATATATATATATATATATATATATATATATATATATATATATATATATATATATATATATATATATATATATATATATATATATATATATATATATATATATATATATATATATATATATATATATATATATATATATATATATATATATATATATATAAAGTATTTATATAAGTGTAATTTTTGTTAAAAGTTCACATGCGTATCTGATACATATGTAGAGTGAATCCAGCGATAAATACAACACTTTGCATTATGGACGCCATATTGAAATTACTTATATATTTTGATGATATTTTGTTTCGATAAAACAGAAAATCTCTACATATAATAATTTTTATTTAGTTTATAAATAGAATATACCTCTTCCCTATCTAACATATTGTTAGGCAAATGACACACATTACACTAACGTGACGTAACGGCTCGGCTCATAAACGCGACAGTCGTGGATTCTATATCGACTGGCGCAAATAATTTTTTTAATTTATAAGTACTAGTAAAAGGATACAACGCGCTCGAGAATTCGAAGGAAGATGGAATGTCTCAGCAGTAGGAAAAAGCGTAAACCTGTGGATTCATATAAGATTTTTTATTTTTAATAAAAACTGGAAGGAGTAACAAGTACAAAAAAGGCGATATTTCTCTAGTACAGTTATCAACGACCTTGTCGCGTGCAGCTTTAATTCTTGCAACTTCATACATATGTACATACACTGATATGCGACACAAATTGTGTGTATTTTTCACAGCTCTTGTAATGCGGTGGCACCGTTATAACACAGTAGGTCGTGAGTTCAAACACAGTAGGCAAGTGCGACGTATATAAATTAGACGAAAAAATAGTCATTTCCACTTAGTTAAAGCTAATTTGTAATTTTTTTTTTAGCTTCAATCTTCATACCGCATATAGCAAGGCAGGCAGAGGGAACTACAGGAACTATATGAACTTAGTGTTCCCTTAATTAGTGTTAAGACACTCTGTTACTTAGTCCCTGCTTTCTCCGTCCCCGTCTAATTTGTAATAAAGTCACTAAATTTAACTAACACAATATTATTATTTTTTAGTCTCACGCTTTTACTCTAACTTAGTGTTGAGACACTTCGTTCTCTGTTTTTGCCCTTAGTGAAGCGAAGAAAATAGAAATATTTATTTACTATTAACTAATATATTTTATATATTAACTGAGGTAATCTTAACCCAGTCTAAAGTCCAAGCATACCTATGTGGCAACCAGTACCTTTCCTAATTAGTTAAATATACATAAGTTATTCAATTCTCCCACGATAATCACATGACACGAGTGACATACAGTGTGACAGGGTTACGTGCGTGCCAAATTCATAAAGATTAATCGTGCGTCTTAGACTAAAGTACTTATATTATAAATAATAAAACAGCTTGAGCAAAAGAAGAATATCAAGAAATAAATAAATAGGGAAACCTATAAAATTCTTTGGAATCTCAGCCTTGATCCACTAGAGTATGACTAAGTAAGATAAAGTTAAAATAAACTCTTAACTAAAAGAGCATGACATCCATACTGTGGTCAAATTGCAATCAAATAAAACTGTTGTTGGTATATATATTCCACATACTTAAGCCATAATATACCTCACATAACTTTTTGATTTCTTTCCCTGTGTAAAATGGAAAGCATTATCACTTCATATTTGTTGTCATAATATCTTATGACTTAAGTATGTGGAATATAAATACCAACATTAGTTTTTTTTGATGCCATTAGATTAGATTTTTATTAAGATTTTCCTCATTGTATTTATAAAGGTATACAAATATTTTACAAACCTATGCTAAGTATTATTATACTTGTTATAGTTCTAATAATTTAAAGAGTAACATGGATCACAGATTGGTAAAATTTAACATGGTCATATCTTTGTAGATTCGGTGTTCGTCGTTGCACAGAGGCGTAGCGTTTGTTGGTAAACGCGACAGTTAGTGGGTTCAATTCCCACTTGGGGTACTTATATGGACTTTTCTATTTCTATTTTCTTCGCTTCGGAAACACTAGGCAAAGCGCAGCGTCGAGTTCCGGCACTTAACACGCAATGCCTCGAAAAAGGCGAAAAGCAATCGGAATCTTTTAACACTATGTTCCCATAGCTCCTGGGGTTAACCAATTGATATGTTGAAATAAGACATAGTATAATCAAGTTAATGTGACAATTAATCTTGAACCTAATCTAATCATTAATTAAATCTAACCTAAATAATAAAAAAAGTAATTTAACGTTATTATTACAATTAGTTCCAACAAGAAGGTCTCAAAGATCAGATGGTAGAACAGCAAGAAAAAAGAACAAGTATACCTATTAACAAGATAACCACGACAAAAAGGACATTTTTACACGATCTCAGTACATTATAATCATTAGTATGCTATAATATAGTTCTAATTAAACACAATTCTATACATTAAACTATTTAAAAACAATCTACAGGACACCCTTATTTGAAACGCTCAATAAACATGTCCAAGCCAATAAAGAAAAATATAATTATAGTTACTACCAGTGGTACAATAGATCCTTTGAAAGCGTACAATTCCATCGTTACACAAGTTCGTTTAGTTATGTCACACAAAAACTTGCGCGTTTTATATTTCCTAACCAGCCATACGTCTACGAGCTAATTGGATTAACGTATTCCAAGAAATATAGGTTACCTAACGTTGCTTTCTAGGAATACCACTGTGAGAGGCTTGCACGTTACTAAGTTTCTATGCAAGTTTTCTAACATATTATAAATATATAATGTATTGTACGACAGGGTGTTGTATTACAAGACTACTTAAATGTATGAGCTTGGCCAGCTTGTGATAATGTTTATTTTTATTGCGATATACGAGCGATAATAAATATTATAGTAAAATAATTTTTTTAACAAACATAAAAGAAATAAATTGTATTTGTTTTTAAAAGGAATGTAATAGAGTAACCTAGGCATAAAAATCTAAGCAGATTACAACAGGTATAAAATACTTCACCTCAATTTGCAAGAATCCAGGACAGTAGTACATGTATAGCAAATTATATGGCATAGTTCGATTTCATATAATAATTACATCAAGTAACAGTGTATACATATATATGTGTATATGTATATATGTATATAAGTCAAATCAAAAAAAAACATTGAAGTAAATAGGTTTCTCACTTCTACGCAGCAATACTTATATAAAGAAAATAATATATTTAGAAGTTTTATCTAATATATAAATTTGAAATACGATGACGAATAACCTACATAAATAGTACAAGGTAATCGACTTAACTTTATCATTTTCTTATCTAAATCTCAAATTAACACTGACAAGTCGAATTTGTATAATTCCAAATTGCGTTGATATTCAAGTTATTCCACGAAATACTAAAACTACAATGTGGTCAACATTGTAAGGCAGTATGTCTTATGTCAGTCAGATGACAAAGCAAACTGTCATCAAAAGCTATATTACTAAATTCAAGGTAGACTTTATTAAAACATTCAAGTAAAGTAATTTTAAGCTTCACAGAGTAGAAATGATTCTTCTTTTTAAAGTACTATTGTAAAAACATTTCAGGTTAGCTTCTATTTGCTTCATTGGGAATCGAACCAACAACCATTGAATTGACATTCAAACTAAGTCCCACTTCGTGTTTCATATCAATCAGATGACAAAGTAAAACGTAAACAAAATAACAAAATATAGTACTTAAATATAGTTATTTCTCAAGGATTTTCAGCGTATAATTTGGTTATACGCACTTGTACACATCAGTTGCGGTCACCATTGATCTAGTCGTGAATAATAGGTTCCTGTGACATGACACTAAATACTTTTGTAAAAAGTAAACATTTTAATATTTTAGAACAAATTACAAATTAATATGAGATTTTTATGATTAATATTAAGTGTATATACTTACTTACTTAATATATATTTACAGTAATAAATTAGATAATATGTAAGGTAAAAGCACCAATGGTGGACAGTGTACCAAAAGATGACACTTTCAACAATTAAGTTCAATATTAAGAATATTTTTACTTGCATGTCAGAATTATTAGTACCAGAAAATAGCTGCTTCACCTGTTAATCAAATAACACAGTCATAACAACGGTCTTTTGCTTAAAAAGTTAAAATACCATCAATTATTGCGAGCAATGTGACGAAGTCACACGTTTTTAGCCATTTCTTATGAGTTTAGCTAAGGACGCCGCAGCGGTACAAGTGATTGTAATAAATTTTATAAAGATATTGCTTTGTTATTTGTTGTGTTTTGTATTGATATTTATATTTTCTAAACATTAGAACAATTCATTATTTGTTCCGATATTATTTTTCTAAAAAATCATAAATGTCTACTATTGGTACCGAAAATAGTCAGATTACCCTAAAGATGACATGCAAGTCTACTTTTGGTGCAGTAACGAAACCCATTCTCCTAAGCGAAGGTTTATGCAATTATCAACACTATTTTCAACAGTATAAGTACCTACTGTTTAAATTGTGACAATAATAAAACACTCCAATAGCAAACAGGGTGTCAACTTTTGGGATATGTTTTTTGATGGTCGGATTTTTCAAGATGCCACCTATAAAAGGCCAGAAGTTCAAAATCAAAGGAACTGGAACGTGACTAAAATTTTATTTTTATAAAACTTTTGATACTTAGACAAGGATTTCAGTTAATGCTAATAAAAAAAAAATTATAATATTCAGTTATGTCATTTTAATATATATTTGGTGATTATTATATTCAAGCTTGCATGTCGACTATTGGTACAAATAAGTGTCCACTATTGGTGTTTTGATTTATGAAAGTGTCATCTTTAGGGTCATTTAACTTAATTAATGAAAATGGAATTTTTGTTTTAATTTACGTTGATTCGGTGGATTTTTAGTTTAAAATATACTTTTGTATTAACCAAGGTGTAATTAATTTTTTTGTTTCTTTTGTATTTCTTTTCCAATAAAAAAATATTTTTGTTTAAATCTTGTGTCATCCTTAAAGTGTCTACCATTGGTGCTTTTACCTTATATATAATTAAGTCAAAAAGTGTACAGACTAAATGTATGTATGTGGTTATAATTATATCCAAATAAAAAAAATGAAAAAAGAAAAGTCAAACAAAAAATGAAAATGACAAAAAACAAAACACAACATACATAGAACGCGCTATATCCCGCACAAGGCAGGGTAGGCAGAGGGAACTGCAGGAACGATAGGAGCCTAGTGCTAAGACACTCCGATGCCAGTCACTGCTTTCTCTGTCCCCGCATTCCGCCTTTTTTCGAAGCATTGCATGTTGAGTGACGGAACTCAACGCCGCGCTTTGCCTAGTTGTCAGAGCGAAGAAAATGGAAATAGAAAATTCGATCTTCCCCGACTGGGAATCGAACCCAGAAACCGTTGCGCCTCTGTGCCATGGTGGTCCTAAGTACTACTTATGAGAAATTTAGTAGAAGACAAAGTCTATTTCGATTGGGCACGTTTTCCACTAGTTACAACTAACTTTAAAAGTAAAAAAAACCACATAACAAGTAATGTCTCAATAGCAACGTGCGTGACCAAGTATAATAGAAACGTATCAAAATTTCACCTAAGCGACACTTAAAGAACCATAGATTAATTTTCAGTGTACATTTAATTATCACACAATAAGTGCAGCTTCATATACGTGTACACAATCTTTGACAGAAATTATAATGATTCTGTCAACTGGATAAGGATTGACTTCGTAAATTACCGAGTCGCACAAACGATAACAAATATATATTCATTTTCTAGTTATTTGACAGTTTTAAACTTTATCTCTAGTGGAGTTGCCAAAAAGAAACGAAAGGAAAAAGGTATTTAGAAGTACTTTACCGCTAAATATCTTATAAGTAAACGGGAATATATAATATATATATATATATATATATATATATATATATATATATATATATATATATATATATATATATATATATATATATATATATATATATATATATATATATATATATATATATATATATATATATATATATATATATATATATATATATATATATATATATATGTATATATATATATATATATATATATATATATATATATATATATATATATATATATATATGTATATGTATATGTATGTATATGTATATATATATATATATATATATATATATATATATATATATATATATATATATATATATATATATATATATATATATATATATATATAGATAATTTTACCATTATTAGATAATAATGAAAACGTTAAATAGAGCGTAGAAACGAGAGCGGCATGCAAATAATCCTTTTATGTAATATCTATATCGTACCACTTATAAGGCCGATGCACTAAGCTAACTCACACTTGGTTATTTACGAAGAAAAATATAGATATATGAATATTATATTTCCCTATTTAGCTTCACGCTTTATCCCATTAATAGGAACACAGAAACCGAAGAAACTTTATGTAAAGACACTCCGTTCCATGCTATCGGCCTTTTGAGGCATTACGTGTTGAGTAGCGGAACTCAACGCCGCGCTTGCCATGTCGCCAAAGCGAAAGAAATGGAAACGAAAAACTGCGAAAACAATGAAAACGAAAAATTCATCTTCACCGAATGGAAATCGAACCCACAAACCGCCGCTTAATAGGCAGACGCTGCGCCTCTGTGCCACAACACATACCTAATTACAAAAATATAGAAATAATGTGATGACGTATGTACTCTTTTAAATTATAATGTAGGATAGGTCACTTTAGGCTCCAGAGGCATTGTATCTGCGATATGAGAGCCTTATCTTGTTTACAAGTTATTTTTTGATATAAATATCAACGCCGGTGCCTTTGTTCACTTTGAATGAAAATTATAACATTATGCTTTATTTTTATATAGTTTATTCATATCATTATAATTTTTAGTTATTTGTTAATTAAAGTACAATTTAAAAGCGATATTTTAAACACGTATTTTTACGTTTTTTATTAGAAATCAATCAATCCAATTAAAATTCCTCGCATCATACCAAAAACCCGAAAATGTACACGCAAAAGCGTAATTGTGGCACAGAACACGCCGATAGCCCATCAATGCC
This sequence comes from Dione vanillae, assembly GCA_037178615.1. NCBI lineage: Eukaryota > Metazoa > Arthropoda > Insecta > Lepidoptera > Nymphalidae > Dione > Dione vanillae. The sequence goes on along the minus strand of JAZFAU010000299.1, from coordinate 2,239,627 downwards.
ATTGAATTCTGCGAAATCGATCAATGAGGTCGTTTACCTCAGCTTTGCTATGACACTTGTCAGGTCGAGTCGAGAAACATTAATTTTCGATGTACAATTATTAATTAATAAATGTTTTTTAGCTTCACGATTTATGTCGCACATAGCAGGGTAGGCGGAGAGAACCGTAAAAACCATGGAAATCTAGTGTTAAGACACTCCGTCCCCTGCTTTTGGCTTTTTTCCGAGGCATTACGTATTGAGTAACGGAACTCAACGCCGCGCTTTGCCTAGTCGCCAGAGCGAAGAAAATGGAAATAGAAAATCCATCTTCCTCACATGAGCATCCAACCCGTACCCGAGCGTTTATAGGCAGGACGTTACGCCTTTGCGCCACGACGATGCTAAATAAATGGTAATAAATGTTAAATAAACGTATGAGCTCATCGTAGTGTCGTACTATAACGTCTGATTATAAAGGTTCGATTCTCTCTCGAGAGTGTGAATTTATTTCATTTACCTCTATTGGAAGTCTGCGGAGCTCTTTCTCAAAATATTCTCTTTGTAGCAGAAAATGGAGTACGGTCCATATTATTAGGTACATTTTAGCTGTGCAGTCCAATCAACTTATCTTTCTGCCTTACTCAACCAGGAAAGTGAATTATAAACCCTCCTACCTCACCTTCAGTAACACACTTCTTTTACAAATCACTATAGAGTCAACTATTATTAAATGGAATATGCTCATAAAATAACATTATTCAAGTAAGTGATTTTATATAACTTAGGTGTTTTGTTGAATTTCTTATATATTGCGGAAATTTCCAATTTTTGAATAAATTTGTTTAAGTAACTAATTAATAACTAAATTATTATTACATTTAATAAAGAGGACGAGGACCGTCGTGGCGCAGAGGCGCAACGTCTGCCTGTAACGCGACGGTTACTGGGTTCGATCCCCAGTCGGAGAAGATGGATTTTTCTATTTCCATTTTCTTCGCTCTGGCATCTAAGGCAAAGCGCGGCGTTGAGTTCCGCCACTCAACACGCAATGCCTCGAAAACGGCGGAAAGTGGGGACGGAGTAAGCAGGGACTAAGTAACGGAGTGTCTTAACACTAGGTTCTTATATAGTTCCTGCAGTTCCCTCTGCCTACCCTGCCATGTGCGGGATAAAGCGTGAAGCTAAAAAAAAAAAAAAAAAAAAAAGTAAGAATAAAGAATACTCCCATATATGTTTTCTAATAAGTATGTTACTACATTCGTAATATTAAGAGCCACATTAGTTTAGTTACGGTTTATTTATTTTACTGTGGTATTATTATTAAGCACACGAGAAAAAATTTCTCTATATGTAACTAATTTCGTAACGCTCATAACAAAATTTTATTAAAAATAAACATAGCTCTGTAACGTAGTTAGAGTATATTCAACTAACAGCCTGTTATGCAATAATATGATGTAACATAATTGTAATATATTATTTACGTCTTCATATTTTAACCCGCACATGTCAGGGTAGGCAGAGGAAACTGCAGGAACCATAGGAATCTAGTGTTAAGACACTTCGTTGCTCAGTCTCTGCTTTCCGCCTTTTTTCGAGGCGTTGCGTGTTGAGTGGCGGAACTCAACGCCGCGATTTGCCTAGTTACTAGAGCGAAGAAAATGGAAATAGAAAAATCTATTTTCCCCTCATGGAATCGAACCCACAAAACCTTGCGTTTACAGGTAGACGCTACGCCACATCTGCACCACGACGGTGTGCAGGCCTTACCTCGCTGAAGTTCATCCTAACTAAGAAGGGAACTATCTAGAAAGGAACTTCCGCTACGCAGCAGTAGTCATACAATGAAGTGCATCGCATTCCCGCCCGCTGCGCTAAACCTACTCTTCACGTGTTTCACCCCTCCACACATCCTCAGGAGATGTTAGACTGACCAGTGCCAAACACCGATTTTTAAACATGTCAGTGTATATTATATATATCATTACCATTTAATGTATTATTAAGTATTCTCTGACTTAAATAATAAAGAACTTGATTTTAAATTATAATTTAGAAGTTGCTAAGCAATCCGAAACATCCTTATATACTATAGTTATATAGCAAAGCTCGTGAGCTCCTCCACTAGAGCTTATCGGAACAAGCACGATATTGAGAAATGGATTATTTGCGTGAAAATAAAACCCCTTTTCCCTAAGCTAAGCTAAGCTTTTGCTAAGTTTCCACTGTTTCCGTCGCGCACTTGGTAACGAAAGAACGTTGCTTATATTTTAGTATATAGGTATATAGATAGATTTCGTATTGCGACATTGATATTATCAGATATTAAATTACTTAAATTTAAATCAAATATAATACAAAGCGAACAGCATCTGTATTTAACAACTACATACCTATCCACGTTATCTTAACGTTGTCAATTAAAACGACCTTACTACTTGCGCTAATAGCTGCATAGCTACCAGGCAGAAATTTTACAACGATAATGAGGAAGTTATTATAAAAATTATTATTGTAATCTGGGTTTTATTTTTTAAGTATATTAGAAAATATATTAATTGACCATTTATATAATAAATGAATACTTAAATCCTTTTCTCACACATTACTATCTTATATTATAATTAGGCTTTATGTAACAGATTAGTTAATGATATAAAAGGAAATTTACAAAGACGAAACTTCAACAATAAATTGAAAATTTCATAAAATTTTAAATAAGATTTTCAACATACTTATGTTTTCACTGTCCCTTATAAGAAATAAAATCGTTAAAATAATTCTAGCGATTGGATTTCCCATAGTGTCTTCGAATACTGTACAGTCAGCAAATATAAATGCATATCACATTTAAGTGTATTGCAATCGTTTTTATATGATGCTTAATAACTTTGCTCAACTTCCGCCACTCATTATTTCCGCTACTCCTATTACTTCTTACAAGTATTATGTCAGGAGGCAGTTATTTACCATATTTAGCGAACGGTAGGCAAATGTGTGGAAGTGGAAATGTATAGAAATGAATGTTGTAGACACTCACGCGGAAAGCTTAGGTTAGATTATAAAATATGCATAATTTTGCAAAAGCTAAAGTACTAAAACTGTCGTCGGCTCTATCCAGCAGGGCGACTAACTATGGGTAGCTCTGTCAGATATTTAGCATATAGGTATAAATTTAATTTGAAACCCAAATTCTTATCATTACGCGTTAAATTCGTCTTTCATAATTTCAAATTATTCCATCCAAGCATAAAATTTGGATACTTTCACTATAAAGACGTTGACCATTAATTTTTTTAACTAATATTTAATAAATTACTACTTAAGTAAATTTAATTAAAAACCATAACACTACACAAATTCCAACCATTCCAAGTGCAGAAGAAACAATATTACATAAAGAACACGTTTCACGTTACAGATATGATGGATATCGACGACGAGAGCGGGACCGGTTTGTTGTCTCAATACCACCTTTACGTACTTATATCATTATAAGAATAAGGTAATTTACCGTTGTACACGCTCGCCAGTAGTTGACGCTGTTGCTAATTTTTAATCGACGCTGTGAAAATATATATATATATATATATATATATATATATATATATATATATATATATATATATATATATATATATATATATATATATATATATATATATATATATATATATATATATATATATATATATATATATATATATATATATATATATATATATATATATATATATATATATATATATATATATATATATATATATATATATATATATATATATATATCCAGTTTATTTATAACATCGAATATCTTTTTCTATGTATTTTGAAGGCTACGGTATAAAATTTAGATATAAAATTTAAGATAATTGATAAATCTGTATAGCTATCACTTATTATGAAATATTTCAGTAAAATATACGGTACCTAGGTCCATTTGTATACCAAAATAACACAAAAGTCAACGATTTAAACCTCAAATATACACTGATCTGTACTGATCCAGTTCCTTTAAAGTTTGAGGATCAAAAGGAAAAATTGCAATCGTGGTAGTAAAACAACCTCTAAATGTGTAAACATATTCAATAATAAAGTTTATTCGGTACTAACTTCTATTTGGTATGCCAAAAGATAATAAATAATGTGAAGTGCAATAAAACATAATATATATACGTTTATAATTATTATATTGCGCAGTATACCAAATGTTGCACAAGTTATGGCGAATGAAGTAAACGAATAACAACAGAGCATTATATTATGGATTTGCAACAAAAGCTTTCCATCACACCGTTCAACAAATTTCTTATAATTTTATGAAATAAATAAGACAAAATATGAAAATGAAAATGTGTAGATTTCTCGATAGCAGAAGTAACCACAAATTAGTTCATTTCTTAGTTACGATGGACTTCCGCGAGGTAACTGATTCTATTAGACGTATCGATTTAGACCGACGAGTAAATATTTACTGAATTATTACTTAAATACTTTTTAAAAGGAGAAGTAAATTTTTGTTAGTAAGTTAATTTTATTAATTATATTCCATATATAAATCAAACCTAAAAATTAAGTAAGAAAATCAAATAACAAAACAAATAGAATGTTCATAATTTAGGGTAAACAATAGTAAAGTGCAATAAAACTTTAACAACTTCGACGCTAGACTTTATGAGGCACTATATAAAGTAATAAAGCAAGTCTCCGGCAGCTAAGTGTTCTAACGACGCGACAGCGGAACGTCGAAGCTGCGAATAGTATGGAATTGTACACTATAGTTGTAAAACTTGGCGAAGTTAAGCGACATGCAATGTGTCGTGACTCGCGACGAAGCAGTTTGAGGATAAGGACTGTGAGCACAGTTGGAAAACTTTGACGATACAGCGTTTCATGAAATACCTTTGCCTGAATATATTGTCGTGGGGGAAGATGTGACAGGCGCAGCTTAAGAAGCCTAGTTAATGTGGTTTATATTTTTTTTTCAAAAGAAATTTGTTTTTTTTTTCTTTTGTCAATTATACATTTGGTCTTAGACATAGGAAATATTATATAAAAGTAATAGTTTATTTTATAACTTTTATGTAAGTTATAACTACCTAGGCATGCAATCAACAAATGTATGAAAAGATACGCGCTTACAAAAAATCAATTAAAATAACTAAATAATATTCACAAACTAAAAATAGTAGCCGAAACCATAAAATAATAAACATTAAAATCATAAAAATATTTTTGTCACGTCCAAAAAACACGACACACCGAAATCGTTAAGATCGACCCTGAACAAATTGAAGAATTCCGAATGATCCGAGACAATTATATTAGAGACATAGTAAATAATTTTAGTATTGGAATGTGGCCAAAGTAACGCCAGGCCACAGCTTTCGTTAACATCACCGCTAAATCAGGAGCTAGTCGCGTTCCAAATGTGCTAAGTTGGAACTTATTTCGGTTGAAACCCCGTCGGTCCGTCTGGATGTGTCCCAAAAGTCACACCATGAAATTAAATCACGTTTATATATGACATCGGTGTCAACGCCGTCATTGACAAATTCTTCGTACGTTAACATCTCTGTCATCGTATAATTTGTTTTCTTATAAATTTAACATCATAAAAAAGATTCATTTAAAAAAACAACTTATGAACTCTTTTTTTAAGCTTGACGCTTTATCCCGCACATAGCAGGATAGGCAGCGTGAACTGTAAGAACCAAACAAACTTAGTGTTAAGACACTCCGTTGCTTGTCCCTGCTTTCCGCCTTTTCCGAGGCATTGCGTGTTGAGTGGTGGAAATCAACGCCGCGCTTCGCCTAGTTGCCTAGTGAGCGAAGAAAATGGAAATAGAAAAACCCATATTCTCCTAGTGGGAATCAAACCTCTGCCTCTGCGCCACGCTCTTTTTCTCTAGCCTATTTTGTAAATATATACCTATACTTCAAAGTCAGTACGGTGTGATCGTCACACAACGGTAATACAGTGCAAAACATAAAGCGTATTGGTCTCGCCGTAAACCGCGTCCTGAACGATAACGGCGCCAACTACAAAGACTCGCGTTAAATTTAACTGCGCGATGAATCGATCGCTTTGAATTGCGTTTGAGTTTCATTTTGTTTAGCTTGTTTGTCTTACTTGGGTTTTAGGCGATGACCAAACTGAGGAAAACAATAACATTGTTCAATTAGACTGCAGTCGACGGATCGGCTTTGGCGTATTTGGCTTCCGATTCTGAGAGATTGTCTTTTAGGAAATAAATTAAACACATAATTTAACAATTATAGATTATTAGAAGCATTAATAAAATATACATATATGTAGATACTTTATTACAAAATATATGTGTAATTACTAATTAAGTCAACATATATATTATAGCGTAGTAAAGTATAAAGCGCTTAGACATTGCCCTCATTGTAGGTAAAAAATAATAGAAAACTTATATAATAATAGAAATGATACTTTCTTATATAACAGTAAGTATGTACCAATTGCAATATAATTAATATAATTATTATATTAATAAATTATTAACGCGATAAAAAGTGTGCGGACGAAATGTTTGTAGTGACAGTATTTAAAGAAAGAGCTGAATTATATTCTATGTACGTCATATTTCAGTTTCATAGATTACGTCAATTCCTATAAGCGTAATGTCAAACTATTTGTATTCGTGAGACGAGTTTTATTTGTTATAATTAATATTGAAAATTTTCAGCGGATGACATTTATATAAATATATATGTGTGTATGTATGTATGTGTGTATGTATGTATATATATTTATTTCATTAAATTTTCTAATATTCATGAAATTTTGAAACCCATTTCATTTATGATCATGGCATGAAGGTATTGATTATGGGCCAAGTGTATAGGTAACAGTAGACTACATGAATCTTATCCTTTAAAATCTTCCATACATATTTCTCAAAGTTTTACAAGGGGATATATCAATCCAAAAGGAAATTCGTATAAAATAATTAAAATAATTTTATAATTTTTATATACAATTTAATTTCAATCTCTAATAATAATAGCTCTAAGAAAATCTTTAATATATCAACTTTTCAATTATTAACAATTATTTTTAGTAACGCATATTACCCTAGATAATATTACTAACAACTACGTAAATTTACAATAAATTTCATACCAACATAACAAAGTAATTTTTATCAACACACCCAAGTTAACAATAAACATACTATAAGATAACGTATCGATAGTACTAGACGTACTACAAACGCTTCATCCCAGCGATTACTGGCGTGGCTAAGGCAACAAAAGGGCCAATGCCCATTAGCACTTATTAAGAACACAATGTGAGCGGTGTGGGGTGTCCGATTACTGACGTGCCACCGTCCGCCGACCGGCCGCCGCACACCAACGCGATTGAATGCACTGAGGTCATACTCAAGTACATACTTTCCCCCATAGGTTAGTACGCGTTAATATAGTATATGCATGTATAACAAATATTAATATGTCTAATTATATATATGTATATATGCCGACATATATGTATAAACGTAGACCATATCTAACCTAAAAAACACATACACATACACATTCACAAGAATAGTTGATAAAAATTTCGACACAATTGATTTTACTGCATTTGAGTTGTGTCTATTAAATAAAACGCGATATTTACCAATATATGTATTTCAGACATTTCCCAGAGTATATCAGAGTACATAGAGAGAACCTAAAGGAAATCCAACTCCAACCCAGCGAGATAATGACAGAATTCATTCTACTCAGCTTAAATCATATCGTTCAGCTAGCGTTGAAACGTTGTCCCGTTGCGGCGCACGACGTCCTCAATATCTATTGTAACTTTTGGGGCTGGTTTCACCACTTGCTGATAAAGTCCCAGATACGAGTATGTGCCTTGTCTGACAGATACAAAAGAAATTTTGGTTAAAAATTGTTTAATTGGTCCTTAATATTTTATTATACAAGCTCATATCAAGCACTGAATTCTCACCTCATAAGGCCCTCATGTGCGAACCCTGAGCCTTAACCTTAACGTATACTATTACGGTCGCCTTTCAAGAGCATGCCTCACCACAAACATTACACAAGTTCCTATACACAGTACACAGACTATGCATAATGCAGTACTATACAGTAATTAAGAGAATAGCCTATAGGCTAAATATCTATATCAAATTTAGTTAAGTAATCTAGTTGTTGTACAAATGTAACACGTTTTAAATGACTGAAACGTGAAAGACCGTGGATTCGAATCTACTTTAGAGTTGATGACTTTTAGAACTATCTTGTATATTGTTACATAAATATAACGTTTTAAGCATACTTTAGTGAACACGCTCTTTAGGCGTATAGAACGTTCGATAAATGTTTGTATTCATAAACGCTCTATAAGTCTTCTATAACTAAAGTGTCACTAATTTGATTTATACGTTCACAATGTTGCCACTATACTGAAGTCGGTCGACTTGTTGCCGAAAATACCAGTAAATCCACAGATGATAAGTGACAAACGCATTGACATAGTATGACCACAGATAATATTACGTACAAAAATATATTATTGGATCTGGCTTGACATATACCGGCTTGATTTACGTCGTTGTTATCACAAAAACACGAATGTTTATTTTATTTTAGTTTATAAACTTACTTAATTTTTAAAAAATAAAGTCAAAAGAAGTAAAACGACAAAGAATTGAAAATTGTTTAAACGTGGACAAGTATTACCTATATTCTGTGCACCTTTCTTATGTAGAATTTATTATTCATAAACTTGTTAATAACTAAATATAGTTAATAAATATAAAATATATAAGATAATAATCATAGAATTAAGTTATACTCTAACCTAATGTATAAGTTAAATAACTAACAATCTGTTTACATAGCGTTTTAAGTAATAGAGTCTATTTTAATGTGTTACTCCAGCAACTACACTTTCTTTCTCAGATTTTCTTCTAGTTTATATATATTTATAACAAAAATTATAAAATATACCAACTTATACCACAAACCTAATTTGTTATACTTGCTTGAATGTCATCATTTCAACCATTGGAACGACATTGATATATCTAAATAGGCGCACACGTAATAAATAAAGGTATGGTTTATGAAACTGTATTTTTGTAATAAATCTTATAAGGAAACTATAGGGGCCCAATCGCTATGATATTAGTATATTTTAACTTTTTTAAAGTTACACGTTTCCACTTTACACGTAGAAAACCTAGTGTTAAAACGTTCTTCCGCCTTAATTTTTAATACAAATATTTTTTCTCATTTTACTTCATCATTTTTGTACTGTCCAAAAAGTTATTCCTAACTAAAATAACATTAAAAAAACATACATTCTCACTAGAAATGTAGCAGATCAACAAATTATAAACCATGCCCGAGTCGGCCTAAGTACCAACAAGCAAGTGTCTACGAGGCGTGAAGGGCACCGCGGAAGCGGCCGCACTACACTAACTAGACGATTATACCGTTTTATACGACATATTGTACCAGCCAGTGCTTTTGTCTCCGCGCGTTATATGATCATGTTAACTGTGTGAGAGAAAAATTATATGATATGTTGACTTGTTTAATTCGTTTTTAGGAGTTTTGAGACATTTATGTCTTTAGGTAGTTATCTGATTTAGAGGATTTACGATTCCATATTGCAATATGATAAATGGAATCCTCATAGGATCACTTTGTTATCTATCTCTCCATTTATCAGTAACATTTTCTTATGTGGGGCCATCAACTGTAGTTAATATCAAATATCCAAGTTCATACCCTTAAAGCACAGACAAAAACAATTTCTAAGTTAACACAATCAAAATATACTAGAGCATTTGTACTATTCTTTCACATGGAATTTGTTTTTAAACCAAAGAAAATAAAAAAATATAGGTATATCCTAGAAAATAAACCACTACCGTAGTTCATTATACAACACTATAGTTCATTTCCTACAAAAATAGTAGATATAACTGCAAACTTAAGTTATATTTGTTGTCGTATTTTCCTCAGTGGAATAATTATAATAATGAAATTAGTGTTTAACCATCTGTGCGCAGATGCAAATCACACTTGACCAATTTGCACTATTAATTTACTAACTTATTATTTAGAAAGCAAGAAAAATTTTGAAAATGAGGTACATAATTGAATGAAAAATATGCTTTTGCATGTCACATATAAGCTGTTAATTAACTTCTAGTAACAAGATGGGTATCCCTCCCTCAAAATGAACATTCAACTGGATTCTGTTCCATACAACCCCAATGTGTTGCTATTGTTTAAAATAAAAATTTAAATTTTATTAAAAGTACAATAAAAGTCAAATCAAGTCAAGATTCCCTAAGAAAATGAAACACTTAATATAAAATTTAAACAAATGTTACTCAATTTATTATTTTTTGGGACAGCATTTGCTTTTTTATAAAATGCAACTTTCTTGTTATGTATTAGTATTATCTAATAAATTAATAAAAGAAGAAGCCATTTTTTGCATTTTTAATTATATGTGAATTAAAACAAAGGTTATTATTAAAAAGAAATAGATATTTAAAACTCCTAAATGATTTATATTAATATAAATGTACATGATGAAATTTATTACTACCACATATTTTTGAAAAATAAGCAATATATAGAAATATATTAATAACTGAGCAAAATATTAATTAAGTTCTGATATTTAGCTAAGCATCAAAGTAATTATTGTGAACTGTAATATTGTTTGGTTTAGAGCTTGTTTATGATAATAGTTATTTACTGATAACTTGGTTGGATAGATTAGAGACATCTTGTCCCTTCACTTTATTAAATGTTGTAATTGAAACTCATTGGCTCACTAGTCACCTCTTTGTCACTCAAGTCATATACTACTGCTAATCTACTTACATTCTTTTAATAAATTTAATAAGATGAATTATTTGGGTGTTAATATTATATATTTACATATATTTCATCAATCAATATTATATATTTATATATATATAAATATATATATATATATATATATATATATATATATATATATATATATATATATATATATATATATATATATATATATATATATATATATATATATATATATATATATATATATATATATATATATATATATATATATATATATATATATATATATATATATATATATATATATATATATATATATATATATATATATATATATATATATATATTTATATATATATAAATATATAATGTACATTTATATTAATATAAATCATTTAGGAGCTTTAAATAGCAGGCAGGATGCCGCCAGTATTGACAAATAGACACGTTGTGTGTAAACAATGCTTAATGTTTTCTAAAATAAGGAAAAATGATGTCACCCCCAGCGCTAGAGCGGCGGCCTACGCGCCTTATGTCATAGTCATTCTACAGAGACGGCCTCCGATTGCCTCTGGATGACCTCCGACCCGACACTACTCTACGAATCTAGTATTTCGTAATAGGTCACCATCAAAACAATAATCCGCGGCACACTTTCCATTGCCGTAGTCCGTAGGGAGTGACACAACTTCATATACTCTACTAACAGCTCTCTCGCTCACGCTCATGGTGAAAATATAAAAAGGTACGGGACAAAAAAATCTGTCAAAACTTTTGAAACTATTTACACGCATCAAAAGTAATTTAAGTAACTAAAGTTGTGTATTAGAATATAAAATAACTTAAATATATAGTACTGACCGTAACCAAGTAAACATAAATCCAAAACAGACAGCAAACTGACGGTCACCGTGAAAACAACACAAAACACACTTTATAAACTTTACTTTATTTACGTGTTATCACAATGTTAGCACAAAGACGGACACAACTTGCACTAGCACAGGGCACCACGGGAGATACAACACTTCCACTTAAATGTTTATTTACAATAATTATCACTTTAAATAACAACTAGTATTTCACGGGACGTCTGTCGTACTCCAACGAGTTTCAGCCATTTTGCTTATTGTTGACTGAATGTCATAGACACACGAGCTCCACTTTTTTTTAATTACAAATAAAGATTATAAATTTATTTTAAGACATACAGATTATAAAAATTGAAAGAAAGAAAGCTATTCAAAGTTACACTAGCAAATACAATACTAGTATTGATTCTGCTTCATAGATATTTGGCTTACTTTCCATATTTTTTTATTTATTATTAAACTTAATCAAAACTTTAAATATTTGATTGTTTAACTGTAGTAATAAATGATCATAAATGACAGAAGTAACCATCAAAGTTTGATATTAAAATAATAATTTATATAGAATATTGCATTTTACAGTATCAACATAATGGCACATTTATTTTTCATATTATTAATATGTACCGTAAGCACAAAATTTTATTATTTGCCCCTTTTGGAATTTTTCATTTTTCGTTTTTTATGTATATGTAATCTTATATTTGAATATTTTTTTCAAATATCTAGGTAAATTTGGGTAAACATGTGTTTGCTGCTGATAGCTTGGATGATGAATATCACGATATGTCTACAGAAAGTTAGTCCTAAAAATTAATTACAAATTACATAATTTAATACACTTTTCAAAATTAATAATATATTATTATATTATTTTAGGTACGCCTCCACAATTTCCACTAAGTTTTGATCAAGTTCTTACAGATGCCGGCAATATTTTTTACAAATTTATTGACACGATCACGTCTAAAAAACGTCTCTTAGGTCTTGATTCTAAATGGTACTGGTAATTTTTATACTTGTTCTTATGATTCGAGTCACTGAGGCACTTATGCTTTGGAAATATAGAAATGACAAATATTATAAATACGTTTTATTTCAATAAAAACTTCCTAGTTGATTAAAGATATTTAAGTTTCTAAATTTAGACTCAGATTGGTCAAGTGCTTGAGGAATACACATAAGATTTTTCCTATTGTACCTAAATGATTACAGTATGGGTAAAATAAATTATATTACTCTGAGATTGTAAGCGTAGTTGAAAGAGTGAAAGAAAGCTAGTTTTAAAAAACTAAACTATGATCTTAAAATATTTGTTTTTCATCCTGGCAATCTTGTATTATTAATATTTATTATATTTAGATATAATTTAATTTATCCAAATGTTTTATATTTTATAAAAAAGTTTTAAAGTAATATAAAATTCTTACTGTAAGTAAAAAATATGTCATAAGTTTAAATAACAAGTTAATCGGGACTCAAAATTAGGCTTCATTGTTTGACATAAAATGGCGCTTGATTGCTGATTTTCCTGCGAATTCTTGAACGAAAAATTCGGAAAGCGCGCGGATTTTTAGATGAAACATTTTTGAATCAAGCGTTTAAAACACTTAGGATAAAGAAATAAATATGCAGGAAGATACGAATCTGAATATAATTGTGGCGAATATTTTAAATGAAAAACGCCACAGCCATTGTAGGTTATGTTTAAAATATATTAAAGAACAATATGTTCGTTTTGACGATCCCGTCTCTTTGCACCCATCAAGTGGTGTTTTTCAACCTTTATCTGATATTTTGGAGAAATTACTCGGAGAAAATGTAAGTATTTGTAACATAATATAGTAATCATTGTATACTAAGAGAAGTATATTATTTTTATTTTAACAGGTTTCAGAAGATATTACTGGCATTGAAGCAGTTTGTACAGAATGCACAAATACTGCACTTGTTTCACTCCGTTTCATAGAAAAATGTAAAAAGTCTACCACTGTTTTAGATCAAGTATTTGACAACTTATCCAATACATTAGATGCTGATATTGATATTGAAGATAAAAATAAATCATTATACATGGTAATTGATGACCTCCAGTCCAGAATACTTTATGTTGACAAACCACAAAGGAGACACAAACATAACATAATTAAAAAACCCTATGAGTGCATCTCTTGTGATGATTGTTTTGAAAGTTTTGTTGATTTAAAAGTGCACAATTTAGGAGTTCATGAAAGTTTTACTTGTGACAAATGTATGGAAACATTTAAAAATGAAGATGATTTGATGTCTCATGAAAGTTATAGTCATAAATACAAATGTTCAGAGTGTCCTCAATACAGAAGTACTGAAGAAGCTTTAAAAGATCATCATGATAGAGAGCACAATATATATGTATGTAAAGAATGTGGAAAGCCTAGCCAAGGATTGGATAAGTTGCAGATACATGAGGAAAAGCACAAATCAAAGAGTGAGTGCCCCAAATGTGGTAAGCGGTATACTACAAAGGAATTTTATGAAAAACATGTAAATTTATGTCTAAACAATTTGATTGATCCACATCCTATAAGAAGTTCAATGGACAAATTATATTCTTGTGAGAAATGTGAGAAAGCCTACAGCACTCCAGGAGGCTTGAGAGTGCACAATAGATTTGTTCATGGCAATGCAAAACCGCATGTTTGCAAAGAATGTGGTAAAAAATTTACCGCACCAAGTTATCTGAAAGTACACATGATTAAGCATACTGGGGAGAAAAATTTTAAATGTCATATATGTAATAGTAGATTTGTTTCTAAAGAAGCTCTGTTGTATCACACAAGGCGACATACTGGGGAAAAGCCTTATAGTTGTAAAATTTGTAGTGAAAGATTTGTCAATGCTTCGGCTAGAGCCGAGCATATTAAGTTTAAGCATGTGGGGCCTACACTAATGTGTGAGATTTGTTCTCGCAAATTTGTCACTACTCATTTCCTAAAACAACATATCAGTAGACATCATGACCCCAGCAGCAAACTCTACTATGGTAGGAACATGATTCCTCCCAATCTTCCTGTAGAACAAAACATGAGAAGGTTTATCATTCAAACAGAAAATTGATGTTTAATTAATTTACTGACCATCATAGGTACAACAAATTATGAATTAATATGCCTTATTTATTGGTAACAAAAATTTTTTGAATCAATTTTCTAGCTGACATTATTAATGAAAGTAGTTATTATAAAAATGCATGTAAAAATTGTTATACATTATGTTGTTAAAATAAAATAATTTAAGTTGTATACAGTGCAGTATGTACATTTTATTATAATTCTTAAGAATAATTATCATACTAAGTAAACAAGTGTGGCTGTCGGACTCTTTTAGGAAAATAGTGATCAGTATCAGTAATATATAACTTACTACTTGGATTAAAGTGTCTTTTTATATGATTTTTCAATTGCACTTGTGTTAGGAACCTCATTTCACATAGACTACATACTTTATTTGGTCCAATGTGCTTTCTCCGTTTATGTTCCATTCTCCTGGACGAAGATAGAAAGCTTTCATCACATTGATCACAAGGGTAGGGCCTCTCACCAGTGTGTAATCTTATATGATAAGTAAGGGCAGCTTGACTTACAAACTGCCCTCCACATTGTTCACAGTGAAAATTTTTCTCTTTTGTATGAGTTACTATGTGGTTCTTAAGCCTACTCAAAGCACTAAACTTCTTATTACACCATTTGCAAGTTAAAACTTTTTTGCCGAAGCCATGGACTATTCGCAAATGTGAGACCAGTCCATTTTTAGTAGTATAACATTTATTACAGACATCACATATATATTGCTGTTTCACTTTGTCTTCTTTGCCACAATATTTTAAATGTAACTTGTATGTGTGTTGAGATGAAAACTTTTTTGTGCAGTTCTGACATGTGCCAACACCATGTTTGTCAAGGTGGACTCTTAATTCTAATTTTGAAGGGAAGTCAATTTTGCAGAATTTGCACATTGCAGGTGTATGATGTATTTTCCAATGCATTTTCATTATCCTCTGAGACCCAAATTTCTTAGAGCAATCAGGGCATGGCACTGTTTTCGGATAGTGAACTCTTCCCATATGCTCCTCCAGTTGGATTGGTGTTAGAAATACTTTAAGGCACTTTGTACAGGGGTTAGGAGATCTACTATGAAGCTTTTCATGCTTAGCCAAATATTCATAACAACTAAACATTTTATTGCACTCATTACATTGAAAATCCTTAACTTGTTTCTTTTGTTGAATATGTTTACGATAACAACTCACAATATCTTTTAAAATTTCAATCTTTTTTGGTTTTTCTGATATTTTTTTAATGCTTGGCAATAATAAATTATCGCTTTTGTTAAGCAGAAGATAAGCAGTTTGATGTTTAGATTTTATACAATCTGATTGAGTTAGTGAATTGCTTAAGAGATTAATGGCATTACTCCATTTGTTCATAGCATATTGTCGAAGTTTGAGGAATATAAAAGCATTGATGGTTAGAACTTCGCAATTTTCACACAAAACATTGGGTAACAATGTCTCCTTTTCAACCTAATAAGTAAAAAAAATATAAAATTATAATATTCAATAAGAAATTCCATAAAGCCAATATAAAAATTATTACGTTTAAATCCTCTAACATAGAATAATATGAAATAGACTTGACATGGTAATAAGGCACTTGTATCTCAATTTTTTCTTCCAAATCGGTCTTTTTTGTAGTAAAACGTAAACATAACCTACAAATATGTTTACATTGCGTTCGACCGCACAAAAATTTTAAAATCGATAAAGTTACTAAATCATTTTTTTTATTACTGTCTATCTTTCCCATTGCTTTATATGTAAATTTATTATTTTTCTAAATTAAACAATAGTAGTATTGTTTTTTATAACAACAAAGTTTGACATAAAAACATGTAACATTTGACATTTTGTATAATTGTCGTTTTTTTTCGATTTTTATTAAAATAATTATTATAAAAATATAAAAATCATTAATATATAATTAATTTCAATATTTATTTGACTTTCATATTAATTTATTTATCTATGCAATTTAATAATATTATTTATTTAAAAGCATAACATTGAATGTTTTTGCCAGGTGTCTGTACTGAGTACTAAAAGTCAAGATTGTCAATTTCAACCGGTTTTAACACTCGCTAGTCGCGCCAACCCACAAATATCCTCGTTTAGTCATCGCAATGAATACTTTAAATAGGACAATAGTTAGATATTAGCTAGTTTTATGTAATTTGTTTTAATTTTTATACAAATATAATTTTAAAGTGAGTATACGTTTATTATTTAATAGCCTTGAAATTTATTATTAGTAGTCGAAGTTATAGAATTTTATTTATACATAGTTAAAAATATCCTAATATTATTATAGAGGTAGCTAAATATAAGCACATATTTACAAATACTGTAGATATAATGTTATAATTTATCATAATAAATAGAAATAAATTTAGTATAATTTTCAGATGGGCGTGGAAACACCAATCGTTTTACGTGGATCCAACCTGAAGGAACGGCATCGACACTTTAATAATTTAGTCCAGCAAGCATTTGAAACTGGGATTTCTATCGAAGACGTCATTAAATTGCCTGAGTTCTCACCGATTGATCGAGTATTTAAAATAGATCTAGCTTCTAAATATAAACATGTAGACTTTGTTTTGCAAAACCTAAAAGATGACTTTATGCTTTACGTAAGCAGATGTTTGAAGTGCTTGTGGCTCTTAAATCAAGAGTACCAGCATATATTTAATCCTTCGTTTCTAGAAAATTCCCTTTATCCCGAAATGATACAGCCAGCCAGAAACAAAATGAAGAGTTGGTTGCACTTAAATTTAAAAGATGAGCAAAGATGTCAAGAATTTTACAATTATTACAAGTATAATTATGATTATGCTATTAAATTTTTTTGGCATTGTTCCAATGAATTTATTCTTAGTGAGTTTCCAGATATAATAGACAAATTGAACCCTCGGCAATTAAAAATTATTTTCGAAACGTGTCCTGAGGCGTGCAAATTATACTTTGAAATTTTACCTAACAATAATGCAGCGCTCACGCGGTACGTCAACGATGAGCGTAATTATTTTAAAAACATCAAATATCTCTTAAAGTGGAATGCGG
The DNA here is from genome assembly GCA_037178615.1 of Dione vanillae. Lineage (NCBI taxonomy): Eukaryota > Metazoa > Arthropoda > Insecta > Lepidoptera > Nymphalidae > Dione > Dione vanillae. The sequence continues at coordinate 2,221,756 of JAZFAU010000299.1, read as the reverse complement.
ATATATACTTAGATATAGTGGAAAAATATTATAATAAAAATATATCGGAGTCCTTCAACTCTATTACAACACAATTTCTACTGAAAAAATGTAAAAGTAGAATTTTTGCTAAAATTGAACTCTACGCGTCTTGTCTTCTTCATATGAACACTTTGGTCAAGACTTTAAATAGTGACGAAGCCAAGCATCTCGTTGTACGATTAGCTAGAGCCTCGTATCTTGAACACTGGTTCTCTTACAAAGCAGTGGAACCACTTATAAAACGCATTAATGTGCAAGAAAGAGCTCAATTCAAAAAGGATATATTTGTTGACAGTACAATAGATAATAAAATTGAAAAATGGCCGTACGAGATACCAGTGCCTCTGAAAATTGAAACTGTTGAAAAAAATGATTTGCTTGTAGATGCTGATCCACAATCATCTTTTAATTCTTTCAGAAATCTCGGTAAACGTAAAATTAAGAAAAGAAGTGGTAAATATTGTTGTGAAATGATCTCAAAAGGAAAGTCACCTTTAGATCTATTGTTCAATCGTTATCGTTTTGTCGGATTTGAACGTACGTTTGTTGAATTAAAGACAAAACTACTCACTGAAAGTACCATTCAAGGCCGACTTAATATGATGCTGGTACTTGTTAGTAAAAGCGGAGGCGTTCCTCAACAAATTGAAAAATTATTAAATTTTCTAGTTCAGAAACATATAAATGAACCTACTACGCTCCGAATAGCGGTAATTAGATCATTAATAAATAGGCAGTGTATTTGGCGTCTCCATGATAAGGCTTGGGACCTTCTTATACAATTCGGAAGAGCGTTAGGACTGGATGGCTGGACTGCGGAACAGCTTTGTGTGGAAGGACTCCACGCTGTCGTGATACGACACCTGTTAATAAATACTCCGATTCCTCAAAATATACTGACAGCGTTTTTAAATGAATACTCGATTTTCACAGAATATAAATTGACAAAAGCTGAAAAAGCGATAATTGGTAAAACTTTACCTCCGCTGTTTATACCTTCGAATCCTAACGCTTTTGTTAGAGCCTTAATAGAATATAAAATGACTCTTGATGATTTTCCGGAGGTTAAACCTGTACTTGTCAAACTAGCACAAGAAGATACAAGTTTAGTGGAGTTTCTATATAACAATAGAATACTTCGCCGGGAGCTTATCCGTGAAACATTTGCTGTGGAACAATCTGAAGCAGCGTACATAAATGTTCTGCGACACGATGTATCAATATTAGAACTAGGAAAAGCGTTTTCTTCATTAATTAAGGAAAAAGGCCGACTATTACATTATGATAAATTTCTGCGACTTTTATCTCTATATTTTGATGAAGATTGTGGTCTAGCAGGAATGCACAGACAGTGTTTGGAAGATCAATTAAAAAGCGATATGAAAGCAAAGTATGTGAGGCCATTATGCATTCTTTCTGCTGAAAAAATAATTCTGTCACGTATTTTAGAATTAAAATCTGAAGATGCACCGGCTGATAAAGCGCAAAGACGGATATCAGCGGCATTTAGAGCAAACGTCCGAAAGACGTCTCCACCTATGAATATAGACGAGCTTGACTGGCGATGGCTAGGAGCGAAAGCAATTGCCAATAACATATTAATTTGTAGGGAAAAAGATCGTCAAATGTACTTAAAGAAATTATTAGAGTGGCCACACGCTGCCAAGATTGCCTTTCGTTTAGCTTACGGAATGGAACACGCGGTCGATACATTCTTGAAGATTTGCACATATAGACCGGTGGCGTCTCTGAAAATTGCTTTATCCAATTTCATTAATGAGAAAAATATCTTGCCCAGTGTGTGGATTGCTGTCAAATCGTTAATTGAAAGCATAGATTTATCTAAAAAAGCGAAATTGTTGAAAAAATTGAACTATCCACCCTCGATACCTAGCAGTATAGAACCAGAGTATCGAATAGTAATGTTCAAAGTTTGTCGCAAGTTCGACAAAGATTTGGCGCAACATCATTTAAATGAAATGAAACCACTTCTCCCAAAAGTAGACAAGACCTTTATTTACGAAATCGCTGTTGAGTTTATTAGGGACCAACTCACTCCAGAAAAATGTGCGGAGAGACTTCAAGATTGTGAATATGAGTACGTGTTTATTATTAGCAAAGTGTTGCTTCTAAGTGAATCTGAAGAAACACAGAAGCACGCCATTGATAATATTTGCGTACCATTCTTTGATGCGATACAATCACTTGTTAAAAATAATAGTGAAAATAATATAACTCGAATGTATTTGAAGCAGTTTATATTTTCACTTAAATTTACAAAAGCCTTTTTGAGCGAAGAATATGTGAATCCGATGCCTGTATTCGAAGCAGTTCTCAAAAGATTGCGCCAAATTTGGCCAACCCAAGAATATTTCAGTAAATACGCTGAAATTCATTTAACTATGCTCTATTACAAGACTTTAAAACAAACTTTGAAGATAGATCCCGATATTTTCAATGATAATAAAAAAACCAAAGAGTGTATAAAGTTAGTTGGAGCACTGTTTGGGAAATACATAGGTTTTGAAATCAAGGAACTAACCGCTACATATTTCCATTCAATCGTAGATCTGTACAAGATAGTGTTGAAAATATATTTAGACGATTATTTCGTATTCGACCATCAGTACAGTAATCGAGGGCTGTTTATAACGTTTGTTATAAAAGGGATATTGGAGACCAAAAACACTGAGGCGATAGTTCTAGCAGAGTATCTATTTGGAAAATATCATTATTCTATAGATAAAGGCGATTCTGAAGAAATATTGAAAGTTTTGGAAGAATCCAACGACATTCAAGTGAAGTACTTGTTGTACTCAGATGTGTATCCTGCGATTAATTATGTCAATGTGGAGTGTTGACTTCTTCTAAGACCAGAACTATTAAACTTATTTAAGAGACGATGATCTGTCGTTTCGAGTACAATATTCTTTTATTGCTACTCAGTATTTCTTAAAAAGATATTACAATATTTATGACATAAAAGAAATCGAACCTCAATTTATGAAATAAACAGGATCCTATTGTAAATAAATTTGAAAAGATGAAAGTATTTTATTGCAGAAGCATTGATATACAGAAAACATATATCTAATAAAAAATATATACATATAGTTATAACATAAAAATATATATATTCGTTTTTTAAAACTGTTAGCTTCATAATAAGCTATTTTACAGTTAGTTATTATTGTTAGTAATATTTAACGTTTTGAGGTTTTTAAAGTAAATTATACAACTGTTTTTACGTGTTGTTTTATTTCTTTTTCAATTTCAATTTTACATTTTGATTAAATTCTCTCTACCTTCATTACATTCGCCTTTCACTCATTACTATGTGCGCCCACAACCTAAGTACGTACGTGTGAAAACAAATTTGAAGTACAGTACAGCTAATTCTAAATCAGTTATCTTGGAAAAGTTTCCTGTAGATGATTTTCAAATTATTTAATTAATTTTATTTTTATGATCAAAATACTTAATTAAAAACTGCATTGCAATTGCATTTTAGTATTTATTGTCAATTATACTAGAGTAGAGCACACGCGGACTAAAATCCTTCATAAATACAGCGACATTTGAGAATTAGATAGTGAGAAAACTTATATAATTTGGTTAAAGTCTGAAGATGTCACATAAATATATATTGTTTATATTACATCTTCTGGTTGATCATCATGTTAGTCGTCTAAGTGTGTACCGGCTGAAGTCACATACATTATTATTATATGTATATATAATAAAATAATGAAACAGTCGAGTCTGTACATTAAATATATTTACAGAAAAAATTATGTAAGGTTATTAAGGAATGAAGAGTAAGAATTCGAAAAAAATTTTGTCTGTTTGTATGTTGAAAGTTTGTCTGTTTGCACACGCCAATCTCAGGAACCACTGGACGTTTTTTATATTTTTTTTTGTTATATAGCTATTAGTCCTCGCTATCATATAGTCTACCTTTTTCTTTTGAATTGAAATTCGCTGTTTAAGGGGGTAAAAGGGGGGAGGCGAGTTTATATGAAACTACGTCAGTTTTGAAGCTAATTCGATTAAAATTTATATTTGGCTATTTGATTAGGAATAAAGAATGTCGCGATAAGAATTTTTGGAAATTCTGCCCTAACTGGGGTGAAAAAAGGGGGTTTAAATTTCTATGAAATTCCGTCAGTTTTGAAGCTAAGTCGATGAAAATTAAAGCTGTTTACGTGAATACTAAGATTTTCTGCCCTTCTTTTTGTGACGGTTACCTGTTTAAAGAGTCATAACGAGAAGAATCATCTATCAGTTATATAATTAAATAATCAAAATCTTACTTTTTTGTGTTGTAGCGTATTATGAAATACACCTTATTAAAAAATACGTATAATATTTTACAATATAATATACTCAAATAAAAAAAAATAAAAATTATTTATTTCAGGTTTAAAAATACTTCAAAAACAATTATGTTATAATAATTCCATTTTTGTAATAACTTAAATGAGTAACGTGGGTCCAAACCAAACCACAACATTAGTATTCAGTACCTAGCATTATCAAGACTGTGTAGGTAAATGTTACGAATTACTAAGATACTTTAACTCGGGCATACCAGTAACTAATAGAAAGAAAGAACACTTTTATTTGGGACAAAATGACAATTAGGTACAAAATAAAAAGTAACAATAATATAATAAAAAATAACTTAAATACTAATAACTTATCATTTACCAAAAAAAATAAATAAAATGAACAATAGAAAAAAAAAGTAACGATACAAAAAATTAAGAAAAAAAGAACAACTACAATATAGTTATATGACGTGTCCCAAATAGGTATACCATTCAGCAATTCATAGGGCTAATATAATGTGTGTAATACATTTAAAAATCGCGAGCGGTTATTTTTGTATATAAAAATATATAATGATACATTTTCTAGACAAAACAATAAAAAGACGAAAAATTTGTGCAACATTTTATTATAAATATAACTTAGATCGAGTTAAATATCAACAACAATACATGTACGACTCTACTCTCTCTACATTCATTTCTCCTTATTTAAGGCTTCTATGAACTCTTCCAACTTCTCCTGCACTTGTCTCACGCGTTCTGCAATAGAAACATATAATATAACCTACATAAAAAAAATAAATAATATATGAAATCAAATTAAAAGTAAAGAAATATATATATTTGATTGTAGTTGCAAAAATTTAGGTTTAAATATATATAGCCCTAGTAATAATGGTACTAACTTTGTTAATTAATAGTTTTTTTGTGAACATTAAATATGGTACAGATAAATAATAAGTAAATAAAATTATTGTAGATTAAAAATGGTACAACAAGAGTTCACAGCTTTGTAATATCGAAATAAAAAATAATATATATGTATTATATAATTAGTACTCACTGAGTTCCTCCGCGAGTTCCACTCTTCTGCCGGATATGAGCTTCTTCTTCAGGTCCGGGTCAGCGGCCATCTGCAAGAATGTTAATGGAATACTGTTGTGATTTTTACCAGAGGCCTTAGCCAAGACGCAATTTGACAATTGCTTATGCTAACAATATGTATGGAGTTAACGATAAGTCACGTGACTTAAGCCAACGAAACGAAAAATGGTAGCCAAAAACAAAACGTCATCAAAGTCATTGAGTCGAAATAGATATCTGAGCGTCTCTACAGTGTCTATCGCTAATTAACAGCCATGTTGCTCATTTTGACAATCGCAGTGTTAATTGTCAACGCTCACCTATCGAAGTACGAAACCCTGCAGAAAACGTTAAAAAATTATGGAAAGAGAATTTTTCACCTTAATGATTACTAATTCATAAGTAAATAAACAAGTTAATAAGTAAATCGATTATTTTATAATAATTACGTAATAAATTTTACGATTATATTACGAAATTTTATTATTTTCGTTTTATTTTTCAACATTAATAATTTTGAATATATCGTTTAATGATTTTAATTATTTTACTTTACTATTATTTACGTTTTTTAACATATACTTAAATTTATATTTTTTATTTCTATTAATATTTGTTTGAGAAGTGTATATTTTTAATCTGTTTTAATCAAATTAGTTTAACATTAAATTCTTACACATGCAACATTGAAATATGTGACGTTACAGTCTTCCCTTGACGTTTCAAAAAACGCCAAACACAGACAATATGATCGATGTCTTCTATTGACACTGTAGATCAAGCGTTTGATGTTGACATGTGTTTTTGGCTACCAAGTTAGCGATATCTATAATTTTTATCGCTGAAGCGCTTTATAGAATAGATACAGAGCGTTTGGCTTTTGGCTGAGGCCTCTGTTTTCTTTTATTTCTATTGTGTTAGTTTTTCACTAGTTCTTAAAAAGATATTAAAATATTTTATGTCAAAAGAAATCGAAATTCAATGAATTTAATTTCTTAAGTGCTTGTCGACACGTTTTCTTCAAGAATAGAAAAAATATTAAAAGAAAACACATAACAATTCCAAAGGTGCGGGATTCGAACCCGCGTCTCACGGAAACCGAGAGCAGGCTTACCTCGTCGAGCACGTCCCGCAGCGCGCGGTCGAGGCGCGCCGCCTCGCGGTTGGCGATCTGCTGGCGCAGCGCGTTGGCGGACGCGCGCAGGGCGGCCTGCACGCGCCAGAACATCACCACCTCGCAGCACTCCTTCTGTGCACACAACACAACACAACACATATGTAGGTCAGTATTTATTAGTTTTACACACATACTTCTACACACACACACACAAACACACAATTGTATGTAAATATTTATCACTTATACACACACGTCTGTAAATATTTATTACTTTTACATACGTACGCAAACACACACGCGCCCACAAACACGTATATAAGTAATTATTACTGTTTTTTTTTAACTTCACGCTTTATCCCGCACAAGGCAGGGTAGGCAGAGGGAACTGCAGGGACTGTGAGAACCTAGTGTTAAGACACTCCGTTGCTTAGTCTCTGCTTTCTCCGTCCCCACTTTCCGCCATTTTCGAGGCATTGCGTGTTGAGTGCCTAGTTTGCCAGAGCAAAGAAAATGGAAATAGAAAAATCCATCTTCTCCGACTGGGGATCGAACCCAGAAACTGTCGCGTTACAGGCAGACGTTGCGCCTCTGCGCCACGACGGTCCTCAATTATTACTTCTACACACAATATTTCACAATATTTATTATCTTTACACACACACATATGTATGTAAATATTAATTACTTTTGCACACACATTTAAGTAATTATTTATTCCTTTTACACCCACACACACGTATGTAAATATTTATTACTCTTACATACACACACATACTCGCACACGTATGTAATTTTTTTTTCTACACACACACACATATGTAACTACTTTGCCAATGTAATGTTTTTAATTCGTTACTAAATCCGTTTTATTGTTGTTTTTACGTGAGACGGAAAACACGAACCAAATATTTCCTCTCATAAATTTTCAAATTTATAATATTAGTAAGAAAAAATAATATAACAAGTTATTAATTTGACTGTTCCTCATTTGGAGCTTTATTATATGAGATAGGCACCTCCGTTTCCCGCTTAGCTGTTTCCTTCTTAAGCCACGCCTTTTTCGTGACGTCACTTCCACTAGGCAGCGCCAGCGCTTTTTTGTATAATACTAATGAGGCGTCAATAATGCAATGAGTCTGCTGAAAGATGTGATGACTTTTTTTAATTCAATAGCGCTGTAATGAATTAAATAATGAATTAAAACGTTTTCTGCAATCTTAGAATGTGTCAGTGGAATTAAAATGGCCAGCAAGTGATTTCTGCCTCGCAGGCAAGAAAGTTGCACGGTCCCTTCAAATTGCAAGCCCTCGTAGGGCTTTTCAGCTTATTTATAAACGCACTTACCTTCACTCCAGCACCACGGCTTTTGGCATGCTCTAAAACAAAACATAATCATGACTGCTGCCTCGCAGACGAGCACGAGCCTCAAAGCATTTCTTCTCAGAGGCCCTCTCGAAATTTTAAGCCCTGGCAAGGCTTTTCAGCTTGCTGTAAACGCAGTTACACATATACAGATTGGTCTCATGTTGACCCGCGTCCGCAGGATGGTTTTTGGACTGCTGGCTACAAAGCTCAATTCAATTTGGCCGTACTGAATAATCAGTAGTTTCAAGGCAATGGTTGGTAGCTTTTGGCCTGCTTAAAACAATAATAATAACAACTGCAGCTGCCTCGGCAGTTTCAGGTAAGTCACAAGGCCTTTTCAGGGGTCTATTCAAAATTTTAAGCTCTCACTGAGCTTTTCAGCTTGTAACCGCAGTTACACACATTGCTCTTATGTTGCCCGACCACCGCAGGGTGCTATTTAGGCTGCCAGCCACAAAACTAAATACTTGGTAATTTTCAAAAATTACTATTACATATAAAATATATTTACAAAAATTATAACGGAAATGAAAGAAGAGAGTTTTGGAGGAGGCAGTGATAACTCGCAAGTTTTCCTTCATCAATGTTTTTGGTTTCAAAAACAAACAGGTCATATTTGCAAAGCTATGAGTTCCCTGTGCCTAAATACATTAAAAGTAATACTTGACAATTATCTGTTTACGGTACAGCCTAACTATGGCTCCATGATCGATTGCGGTAATATCGAACTGAGTAGTGCCGGTACTAAGAGAGTACAATACTTCTTTAATACTTAGGCGAATCCCTTGTACCCAACCAGAGCCGTTTCATTGTAAAAAAAAGAAATGAAAAGTCTGTTTTTTTGAAACAAATAAGATGGAAAATTAAATCACGGAAAATCGTACAAATCCGTTGGGAAAAGCCTGGTCTTTTTAGGAATTCCTTGAGTTCCTTAGACAAGTCCCAGAAATGTTGTCATAAGTCAAAGGTTAACTGAATAATATTAAAAATGAGCGAGTAAAGACGAGTCCCGCTATTTTCTAATCTGCAATAGACAAACTGGTGTGGTGGCCACAAAATTGTATTGCATTAATTTCAAATTGCCCCGCTTTTTTTTCTCATTACAGTCAGATTGTTCCTTGAGGAGCTTGGGTTCTTGGGTGTACACAATATGCTGGTCACACATGATGATGTCATGATGCTGTATACAGCTGCTGATGCTTGCATACTGATGTAGGTCATTCTGAAAGCTCTGGGAAGTCTGTGTCTCTCGTTAAAGTACAGCACTGTTTAAACCGACAAACGGTCGGTGGTAAAGCATGTAGCACAAGGGCGGGATGAAATCAAAATCTCTCATGGACTTGATATACCGGGCGTTTCAGATTCTAAATAATTGCCAAATCCATGTAAAAGCTGTTGATATCTATGGGATTTACAATAGTCACGCCGATGCAAGCAAGCCCCAAATTATGTGTGACTCGCATGCACAATCGCGATGATGTGTTCGCATCTCCTCACGCATTGACCTTTGCTTTTGCCTTAGACGTTCAATCTCGATAAACCCAACCATTTCGTTCTGATTCCCAAAGTAATATGTCATCTCATCCATGTTTACAGAATTAGTTTTCTTGTCGTCCCCGTATTCGCTTTCGGTTCACCGCTACCCTACCTAGTGCCTATCTCATTAATAAAGCTTCGAATAAGGTAAGTAAATTAATAAGCGTTTTATTTCAGGTAATACGCTGCTAATATACAGTAAACAACACATGTTACCTCAGCTCCACTTTGACTGTACAAATAAAAGCTCTTCTTGCAGTCTCTGGCGCGGGACTGCGCGCCCTGCAGGAAGTTTCTAGAAGGAAATAATGATTTGTTATATATTTACTTAACTTTGCGTAGCTTTTACTAATAATAAATCATATTTTAATCCTCTATTAAAGTAACTTATATTATATATAAATATACACAAAGTTTCACGCTTTATCCCACATATAGCAGGGTAGATAGAGAGAACCGCAGTAACCTTAGGAGTTAGTGTTAAGACACTTCTTTCTTTACTATCTGCCTATTCGAAACATTGTGTATTGAGTGGCAAAACTCAACACCGTGCTTTGCCTAGTTACCAAAGCAAAAAAAAAATGGAATTAAAATTCCCCTCATGGAAATCGAAGTCACAGAATTTTGTTAAAATTACTAACAAAACATATATGTTTATCCAAACATATTTTATTTAAAGTAATATATAATAACACAGAGTATACAAAACATAGACAAGTGACCAACTTGAGGTACACGGGCCGCCACGTCTCGCGCACGTACTCGTTGTCCACCTCCACGCCGCGCCGCCGCAGGTTGTCGCGCACCGCCACCACCTACATGGAAATATATATATATATATATATATATATATATATATATATATATATATATATATATATATATATATATATATATATATATATATATATATATATATATATATATATATATATATATATATATATATATATATATATATATATAAAGAGAGAGTGAGAGAGTAATACCAAATTATCCATGGTAATGAATGGAAATTTGAATTGTAATTTAAATAAAAAGAAAAGAATGGCTCGAAGGACCAAAAAAAGATTTCATTATTTTAAGTATATATCGAATTGTACTATTTCAATTGTTTTTCCATTATATTATACTATAAAGTCTTTTATATAAAGCTCTATATATAGAAGTGACAAGAGAATATGTGGAAATAAAACAAACATGATTCTGAAATAAAATCTAACGATTTCAATTCGATAGATTATAATCTAACAAAATTACAATAAACTAACTCACTTAATATTAACTACATCTTAATTTTTATGAGCCTGAGGCTTTTGCATTATATTAATTTAATCTTCTTAAACATATAAAACAACATTATAAATCTTAAATATTCCTAAGTCATTTGCGTTATCTAGTTTAAGTGTTCCTTAAGCATATATGTAAACAAATACAAACATACACACACACACACACTCACATACATATAGACACAAACACACGCTCATTTTAGCATGAGCAAAAATTAATAATTTATTTTAGAATATAATTTCATTGTTTTTTTTTTATTTTTTGTCACTATTTTTGATATTTTAATATGTATGGAGTTATAATCTGTACCTTAAGTACGTGGGCGTTGACACTGCGCTGCAGATTTTTTTTTACTTTAGCAGTGTCAACGTTTTTTCTTTTAAAGTCTTTGTATGCTACAAATAAATAAATAACGACAAAGAAAACAATAAATAAACCTCAATGTAAGACAGGGGGGGTCTGTGCCTCAACATATGTTTTAAAGGCAACCTCATAATAAATCTATCAATTCCTAAATCGTTAGCATAATCTAGTTTAAGTTCCTTAACCATATAAGCTTAACACACACATACACACACACACATACAAACACACACACACACGCACGCACGCACGCACGCACGCACACACATACACACACAAATAAACATACCTCGTCGTAGGACAGGGTGGGTCTCCCGCTCCCCAGGGTCTCCAGCTCGCGGCGCACGGCGTCCCGCCGCTGCTGCTCCTCCGAGGGGTTGGTCCAGCGCAGCCAGCGCTCGCGGAACCCTGGACCTAGGGAAGATATAAAAAGTAGATTCAAAATGTTATATGTAAAGGATAATTTATTGTTCTTTGTTAAATAACTGCTTCCAAAGACGCTTTTCGAAAGTATTCAACGTTTTGGAATACCTGTCCAAAACGTTGCATACTTTTCAAAAAACTTCTTAGGAAGATTAGACAAGAGGGTTGTCTAACGTACGTACTTGTCTGTATGTTGCTATTATGTGCGCGTGCGTGTGTGTGTGTATGTGCGCGTGTGTGTGTATGTGTGTGTGTGTGTGTGTGTGTGAGTATGTATATATATATGTGTGTGTGTGTGTGCACATACCGGTGAGGTCGCGCAGCTCGGCGTCGACCTCCTTCATGTGGTCGCCGGTGGCCTGCTCCATGAGCGCGACGGCGGCGTCCCACTCGGCGCGCGAGCGCACGCAGCGGTCCTGCAGCGCGTTCAGCTGCAGCACGCGCAGCACCTGCACGTTGTACACACCAAATTCAAATAATTTTGTTCAAAATAAGAACACATGATTCGTTTTTTGAACATCAAAAACATTACTACCTGTTCACTAAAGGTAATGTTCAAAATTTTGACATAATTTCTTTAAGATAGTAAGATCATTGACGTCGAAAACATGACACACATGTTTATTAATAAAAAAATAATAAATTAAAAACCAAGTAAGCTAAAAAAATACCTAAAATAATTTTTATCATCTACTTAAGAGTTCGTTATTTAAAAAATCAAACGAGCGAATCAAAACAATTGCCAAACCATAAAAATATTTTTATCATTAACTTACGAATGTCATTTCAAAAATCGAACGCATATTTTTATTCAAACAAAAAAAAAACAAGATGGCGTCTTAAAAAACATCATTTCAAAAGTCGAACGCATATTATTAAAAAACAGAAGCAAAAACAAGATGGCGTCTCACGTCCATAGCGCGCTCCTTCATTAACTTACGAATATCATTTCAAAAATCGAACACATACTATATAAGTCAAAAAACAAAAAAAATAAAACGATAACATCTCACGTCAATAGCACGCTTCTACGAATATCATATCAAAAATCGAACACATACTATATCATTAAAAAAAACACAAAAACAAGATGGCACCTCACGTCCATCGCGCGGTCCTCCCACTGGTGCCGCGCGAGCGCCTCCTCTACAGCGGCGCGCTTGACGGGCTCGTACACGGGGTCGTCGTCGGCGGCGGCGCGCGCCAGTAGCGCCTCGAACTCGTCGCGGAGTGCACGTCTCCCCGCCGCCACCGACAGCTGCGCCAGCTCCGACTCCGCCCACTCGCGCAGCTTGATGTCCACTGCTGTGTTGAACTTGTCTGTGCGACGACAATATGACACGTCACTTTATGTGAGTGAACATGGAGGAAGCAACGGAGTGTCATAACACTAGGCTCCTATGGTGGTATGGTATGGATTATAATCAACCTTTACAATGAAATGAGTGCTTTCGAAGGATGGTGAGGTGATTAACAGATATCATTATAGGATTAACAGAGATGTATGAACTCGGTAGTGTATGAACATGATGACGCTTCTGTCTCAAGTAACAGCGACAAGCTGAGTCTTGATGTAGCAGATGGCGAAATCAGTATAAAAGAAGCCTGAAATGTGGTAACTCAGCTGGAGCAGATGGAGTTACTGCCAAGATGGCCAAATATGGTGGACCTCGCATCTTGGTCTTGTTCTGGTTTCTATGCAATTTATGCTGGAAATCAGGGAAGGTTCCAGATGATTGGCAAGGTGCAGTCATCGTGCCTTTTTATAAAGGCAAACAGGTTTGGCATTCAACTGGGTGTCAAACAGTTCAATTTGTATTTGGAAAGCTGTCCCCAAAGACTGAATAAATGATGGGGAAGGGGAAAGTGGACGACCTGAAGGTAAATAGCTTGTTATACGCATATGATGCAGTGCTTATTGCATCATCAGAATGTGAGTTGCAGGCATTGTGGTCACCATTCTGAAATGAGTGTGAAACTAATAGTCGAACCCTGAATGTGAGGAAGTCAAAGGTTCTGGTATTTGAAAGAGACGAGGAAAAGACAGAATATTAGCAGACTTTTAGCAGGGAAGATTTATTTAATTTTTTTAGAGTAATTAAATGAAGTCGTATACTTGGGAAGTATGTTATGTAGATATGGTAAATACGAAATGAATGTGGAAAGACGTATTGCTGCCGGTAACAGAATGAGCGGGGCCTTAGCTGCGTTGTTGAGACGCTGTTATATGGGTATTACAGAAGAAGAGTAAAAGAAAGATGAATGGTGTGGAGATGCGATATCTTCGAAGGATAGGCTGACTCCGCAGCTTAGCTCACCAAATCCACGACGAAGAGATATACAAGATGGTAGGTACCAGCAACGATGTCACAGTTAGAATGAAGTAGAACGTACTCAGATGGTTTAGGCACGTCGAAAGAATAAGTGATGAAAGTATGGTAAAATGATATACGAAGCAAAAGTGAGAGAGGTAAGAGAAGACCTCGGTTTACTTTCAAAAACATAGTATCGAAGATATGAATGGAAGGTCACGTAAAAAGCATGAGGACTCCCCGGAGAGCATGCATGAAGAGGTTAATGACAGTGGACGAGGCGGGAGAGGTATGCAGGGATTGCAGCGTTTGGCGATACGTTCTCTCTGACTACCTTGCTAGGGATAAGTGTCAAGATGTTTATATAAATATGTGTACAAGAAACAAAAATACAAAAAAAAACAATACAACTAAAATAGAGGAGTTAGAACATATTTATAATAAAATAAAATTAAAAATAAATCACTAAATAAATATCAACTATACCTAGAAGACCATAAATTAAATATTAAATAACCCTAATTTAATAAAAAAAAAATATCAAAAAAACAAAGAAAAGAAATACTATCTAACTATATAAATGTATGTATGAATACAGCTACAGATAATATCTTATAACAACTCCCACAGATACAAAACAGATCACAAGTCTTACTGTAATCTAAGTCGTACGGGTCTCCTACGGCCACAGTACTTTTATCCCTCGCTTGCTTATATTTGACTTGTCGCGGTACGGGCACATCTAGTGAGTCGACATATTTTAAATCTAATATTATTATGCTAGAGTATTATATTTTCCTTCTTTTGTTAGTAAAACAAAGGGCAGCGTTTAGTTACGTCTCTTATCGCACAATGTCTCGAAAATTGAACAGTATGTAATAACCTTAAGGCTTTAAGGAGGTTTAATCTTTCTAACTTGACGTATACGGGGAAAAAATATAAAAAAATATGTTTCTATAAACATTTCTATAAACAAACAGAAGCATGCATTATTATAACGTACGTTAAATTAATGTAGGAGATACATAGTAGGAGAGAATAATATAAGCAAATGTGCCGAATGTATACTCGTCTCGTATGGTAAGCTCGAGTTTGGTGGTTTCGTCAATTGCGACTGCGTGCACGTTCGCTCGAAACGCCACAATTAATAAGAAAAAGAAGAGGACTATGCGTATGATGTGCGTGTGTACAGTACAGTTAAGTATTGTATGTGTATATATTGTAAGCGAGTGCATCTTATACCAGTGTATTGTAGACGTGTGTATTGTTTGCGAGTGTATTGTAAGCTCGTGTATCGTATGCGAGTGTATTGCCGCGGGTAGTGGCGGCGGGTAGTGGCGGGTACCGGGGTCGCGCGCGACGGCGGCGGGCAGGTAGACGCCGTGCAGCACGCGGCGCGCGGCGGCGGCCCACAGCGCGGCGGCCAGGCGCGCCTCCCACGCGGCCGCCGCCACGGCCGACAGCTCGGCCGACTGGTCCAGCAGCGACGCGCGCGCGCGCTCGAACAGCTCGTCGCGGTCCAGCTCGCGCTGCCTGCGCACACACACACGCACACGTTACTGTATACAGGTGCGACGCACTGGGTTGGCTTGAACGTGGCGCACGCACCTGGGGAAGGTGTTCTTCCACTCGGTCTCCAGGTTGAAGCGCATGGCCTTGATGGCGTCGGCCTGCTGCTCCACGGAGTCGCGCACCATGCGCCAGAAGCAGTCCGCCACGCCCAGCGCCAGGTTGCGCGTGGTCACCTGCGCCGCCGACACCAGCCCGCCCCTGATGAATGATAATATTGATAATTTTGCTTTATTTTATTTTATTCATTTAAGTACAGCTTGCAAAACAATATAACAAACATATCTTATAACTATGAACTTAGTGCCGCTTTAATTACAAGCCGCCACGACGTGGTTTGGGACAGTGTAATTTAATGGTTACAAACTTAATAAACTAATGAGACATACAATTAATTGAACACTGTGACAATATTTTTTTATAATTAATATATAAATAGGAAAAACGTAAAAACTTAACTATTAGTACGGAATAGAGCGAAGACATTTAATTTGCAGCTTGTGGCGAGTTGTTGGGGAGTGGTGAATTGTAATCTATCCCCCGCCTCTGGCTTGCCTTCATTAGCAACTCAATATGCGTAATAATAAACACTACCCCGCTTTGTAAACGCCCATCTAGTGAGAGGCGTGTCACCGTACGTCGACCTTTCAATTTGAGACTGTTGAAAAGACGGACGTCCGTTAATCTCATGCAATAGCCCAGTACTCAGTCCATCCAAACTCCATACCATAGTAACAATTTAGTTTTTCATATTCTCCACAGTTTCTACGCATTATCCGGCGACCATCTCTGGACCACCTATGGTTACTCAGATCCATCCCGGATGGGTCACAATAAAGTTTTTATATTCTCTAAGGGAACTCTACGTGTTGGACCTGTGTCGCAAGCCTTTCAAAGGACCGGGTTCGCTTGAACCCGAGCATTGTGAAGAAAAACGTAATAATTATAATAATAACTCTTTATTGAATTGTATTGTTCAAATTTTTTTTCTATTATTTTTTTAAGTCAAATAATTTAATTTCCTACCAATTCTTTAAAGTTTCCTTCAAGACACAAACGTCGTTTCACAACTTTTTTAAATTGTTGTAAAGAACAATCTTGGCCGTTTTCTGGGATCCTATTGTAGAAGCATACAGACTGTCTCATGAAGGAATAGCGGATTAATACAGTCTAGTTACAGGTTAATTTACTAAAACACTCACTTGAACAGCTTGGAAGTGCTAAAGAACCGTTCTTCATACTCTCGTATGCTCTGTATGGAGTCGTCTTTCCTGCTGCGGCCCGTCACCACTGCGTAGTAGCCGAGGGCCTTCATCGGGAACAGCTTGCCTTCTAGAATGCGACGGATCTGAGGGTTCAGTTGCAATTAGGTTATTAGTTCTATAAATATAGGTTTAGAATGTTAGGTGACTGTAGGCGATAGGTGCGGTTTCAAATTTGCTGATTCTGATCTTGTCATATAAAATGTACGACATAATTACAATATAGAAAAAAAAATGTGATAATATGTCGTATATCTTTGAATTGCGGAGCAGTTCATCAAATTATTGTTTAAATTAATTTTAAACAAGAGTGTGAGTTTATTATAAAAGAGTGACTGACAATATAAGTAAGAAAAATAATAATATTCTTTAATTTTTTTTAATAAAAAATTAACATAACAACTAGACATGTATATAAGTATATTAAATTACCCGGTTAGGGTTGGCCAGGTTCTCCTCAGCGAGGTCGACCTTGGTGAGGACGAATATCGTCCTCTTGCCCTGAGGGTCGCAGGACGCCACCAAGTCCGTCACGTTGCTCCTTTCTGCGTCTACTGAGCCGTCCTGGAATTGTAATTACACATGGTACACACACAGGCACAGGCACACACACACACACACACGGACACACGCACACACATACATATTTGTGTGTGTATATTTTGTTAAAAAAAAAATTCGTCAAGACTTTTTCTTTTTTTATATTTAAGTCTTATGTCGAACATGAAAATATATCTAGTTTACCATAAAGTTTTAAATATGTAAACCGTAACCGTAAAACAGTAGCAGAGATTGCCACTTGAGTAATTAGGCCGCCTTTTGTTCATATATGTATATCTTCACAATTGTATTTTTTTTGTATAATCTGGGTGTGTAATAAAATGTTTATTTTTTGTCTTGACGCTTTATTCCGCACATGGCAGGGTAGGCAGAGGGAATTGCAGGAACCATATGAACCTAGTGTTAAGACACTCCGTTGCTTAGTCTCTGCTTCCTCCGTCCCAGTTTTCCGCCTTTTTTCGAGGTATTGCGTGTTGAGATGAGGCGGAACTCAACGCCACGCTTTGTCTACTTTTCTGAGCGAAGAAAATGGAAATAGAAAAATCCATCTTCCTCTCATGAGAATCGAACCCACAAACCGTCGCATCGACGGGTAGACGCTACGCCTCTGCGCCACGACGGTCATCAAATAGTAATGCATGTATAAGTATACTATTATTTTTAGTAATATTATTACAGGTCGCGTGTCGCACCTGTATGCACAGTATAATGGCGTTGGGGTTGTCCATGTACTGGCGCGTGATGTCGGCGATGGCCTGGCGCGTGTCGGGCGCCATGTCGGTGGTCTGCGTGGCGATGACGCCGGGCAGGTCCACCAGCACCATGCGCGGCAGGCCGGGCCCGCGCACCGACATGGCGATCACGCTGGACGACACCGTGCGCCCGCCGCGCACGCTGTTGCGCATGCGCAGCTCCACCTCCCTGGCGGCCGCGAGTTCGTGTGATGAACGAGTACTGCACTACACGTATGTCTCATACGCGCTTAGCAAAACGTAAAAATAAAATAATCGGTTGACATGATGTGCCCCACTGTTACAAATTGAAAGTGCCCCACAGGTGATTCACAATGCCCCATAGATTAAGTCGAAAATAACGTTGTCCTACGATGAGGCACTTTATACCAAATTATCAAAATAACATATATGGAAACCACATTTACTATGTCATCTTCGTAATTGCAATGTAATTGTATCAGGTATACGAGGTATCACAAATTTTTAATTTTCGCGGGCTACGTCTATTCGAATTTCGATTTCATTATACGGATACGGAACCCGCAAAAATATTGGAACTTTGATTTTATTGTATGACGTGTGTTCAAAAAGTATTCAGAATAATTTTTGAACACTTAGCCCGCGAAAATTCAAAATTCACGATAATTCTTGAACACACGTCGTATTGCAATACGGTTAATATACGAATAATGATATTGTTACAACTGATAAGGTTACTCTACCTACCTACTAACTAATTAAAAATCTCTAATATAAAACACTGGTCGACACGACATGCCCCACTGTTATAAGGTAAAATAGTTAGTCACGAAGTGCTAAGTGCTATGTGAAAGTTAGAGATATATTGTGCCCCTTAGAGTAACTAGCTGTGTGACTAATGACTCACATTATACCCCATAGTATGGAAGTAACAATATATTGAAACCACATTTACTATGTCATCTTCGTGTTGCACTGTAATCGTATCGGTATAGATATAGTGTTACAAATTATAATACATGTAGAATATACAATAATATGTCCAGCATAATATTATATGTATGTTTCATGTAAAAGACGTTTTAATCAAAATTTATCTTTTTTTTTTTAAAAAAAAATACGACTTAGACTCTGAAAAAATCAACGAGTAAATTATTATTATTACTATACTGATTTATCAAAAGCATATAACCTAAATAATAATAATAAAAAATAACATATAAAATATATAAATATAAAAACAAGTACTCACTTGCGTAAATCCGCCAAATCAGATTCTTTGTTCAGATCAAACTCCCTCGAGGAGTCCTTGAACTGCGCCACGTGGTAGGGGCCCTCCGACAACGTCACTTTGACCGGAGCTCTAAGACGCACGCAAAAACACTATATTTTTAAGATTCTTAAAGTGTTAATCCACAATGGGGATAGAAAAAACACTTAAAGAAAACATATAAAAATTTGAACGCAGCGGGAATTGAACCTATGCCGGTGCGAACCATGCAAGCGCATGCTCTGATTAACAACGAAATAAGTTGTATAAAGCATATAAGAATTTCGACGCAGCGTGATGAAGAACGCATGGCTCAGTGGTCCAAATTCCGCTGCGTTCAAAAAATGAATTTATGTGCATTTTTAAGTGTTTTTTCTATCTCTAATGTGGATTAACACTTTAAATATCATAAAAATATTTAATAAAAAATAATATTCTCTCTCGCCAAATGATTATTCTTTGAAATAAATCTTTGGGTAGCGTAAAATTGTAAACATCCCCTTACAGAGATGTTGTATATAGTGTATAATAAGAATTTTGACGCATGGCTCAGCGGTCAGAGCGTTTGGACGGATCGCACTAGGCGTGGGTTCAAATCCCGATGCGTTCACAATCATCATTTATGTTTTTTTTACCTTCACGTACATGGCAGGATAGAGAGGGGGAACCGTAGGAACCTAGTGTTAAGACACTCTGTCGCTTAGTCCCCGCTTTCTCCGTCCCTGCTTTCCGTTTTCGAGGCATTGCGAGTTGAGTGGCTCACTCTTGAACTCAACGCCGCGCTCTACCTCGTCTAGAGCGAAGAAAATGGAAAATAGAAAAAACCACCTTCCGCGTCGCGTTTACACGCAGACGGCGTTTCCTTGAAGTATTTTTCACAACGGAACGCCCCCCATCCTCCCCACACCTCCCCGAACGCGTTACCTGGTGCACATCTCGCCGGCGCCGCGCGGGAAGATGCGCGCCTGCGCGATCATCTCCAGCACGGAGGTCTTGCCGGCGGACTGGTCGCCCACCACCACCACGCGCGGCAGCCGCCCCGCCTCGCCCGCCTCCCAGCCCGCCAGCTCGTCTAGCACCGACGAGTACATGTCGATGAGGGAGCGCTGGGACGAGGTCGAGGGTCGAGGTCAAAGGCCAAGAATTGAGGTCAAAACTAATAGAATCAGGCTTTACTTCGCTGAAGTCCAGCCTAACTAAGAAAGAAATTTATATGTACATATGTGTGCTTCCGCTTTGCAGTAGTAATTATGCAATGCTATATATAATTTGCTTTCTTAGTCTGTAGCATTATATACGAGACATTGCGTGTTTTGTGATAAAAGCTGCGCCGCGCTTTGCCTAGTTGCCGGAGCGCGGAAAATGGAAATAATAATGTCATGTTACGTGAGTGGGAATGAGAATTGAACCACAAATTGTTGTGTTTAGAAGCAGACGCTGCGTCTCTGTGCCACGACAGAATATACACACGATTAAAATGTCGTAATACAGTTTTTATATTTCTATATATTATGTTGTCATTTAAATACAATAAATAGGTAATATTATAAAACACCAGCACCTCCTATTTTTGTCACTCTTGTAAAATTACACGATGTCTCAAATCAAATGAATCAGTTCTCTATTTTCCGCTTAGTTCCAAAACATGGTGTGTATAGCAATGGAACTCAATTCCGCAGTTTATTTTGCCTGAGTGGCGGATAAACATAACATAGTCCCCCTAAAAAGGGATCGAACCTACCACCATCGCGTCCACAGTTAGATGATGTACTACACGCAATGTGACGCAACTCTTGTTGGAATATTGTTTAAAATTTATTCAATTATAGAATCCATTTTTAATAAATAAATAAACAAATAAAAACATTTAAAACACTTATTACACAATAAATAATTGAATATTAACGACTTTAAGAAAATCGATAACTTCTACATTCTTTGATGACACAAATGTTGTGCAATATGTGAAAAAATTATACAAAATGCGGAGAAAAGAGTGCCTAAACACTATGTATATACCTTCTTCTTCATCTATACCTTACCTTCATTTTCTTAGTAGAGGGCTGTCTCCCCTGCCTCAATAGCATATTCTGTTGGCGCAACTCTCTGTTCTCCTGCTCCAGACGCTGCAACTCTCTTTGATATCTGGCCTGGAGGGTTAACACTTCTTCTTGGAGCGCGTGGACTCGTTTTTCTTTGAAATTAATATTTAATAATAATTTTAGGCAAGGGAAGATCAATATGTTGACTATATATCGTAAATTTTGAACACAGCAACATATATTACATATTTGAAACGTTTTTGTGTTATGAGATGTTATACAGAAAAATAAATGTTAGAGTTCCTATTTTTTATTGACTCATTTTGATTTCTTGATATATATGTAGGTATACTCTTTCCAAATAAATCAATATAAATCAATAAAAATAATTGTTAAATAAAAATAAAGCAAGTCAAGCAACTAAATAATAAAATAAACCGACCGTCACTAAACACATACAATAAAACCACTTTTATAAGAAATAATGAATAAAAAATAAAAAATAACAATAGAAAATGTGATCAAAAACGTCTTCATTAGTCTACGTAACGGTAACGATTAAATATCACTTCCCAGTGTCACTTGTAATGTAAGAACATACTGTATACAATATAAGTATATATACAACATATATACAGTAAACGTAGCCCTTATGACAAGATGCTGCGAATATAAATACTTATATGCGGAAATATTTATATAAAACAGTGGTTATTTTTATAGCGAACCGCAGAGAGGACCGCAGTAACCTTGGGAACGAAGTGTTCAGACACTCCATACAAATTTCCGCCTTTTCGAGGCATTGCGTGTTGAGTGGCGGAACTAAACGCCGCGTTTTGCCTAGTTGCCAGAGCGGAAAAACATAGAAATGAAAAATCCATCTCCCCCTCATGGGAATTGAACCTGTGTGTAGGTTCAATTCCCATGAGGGGTCACGTTCACATGCAGATGTTTCTAAGCACTTTTACTATAAGACTTTAATATATAGTAATTAAATATTAATTGTAATAAATAATTACCGTATGCAGCAGCTTCTTCAGCAGCTGACCGCTGACCAGATGACATTGGTGCTGGTTTACTTTGTAAATTGTTCACTAATTTTTGGGGCTGGTTCTGTGAAAGAAAATAATAAATATTTATAGTCAGTGAATGATTTTGAGTTTTGTAATTTGATAAAGTAATTTAATTATTAATTTAGAATATTTGGCTCAAATTTCATTTAAAATTGTTTTAATTGAAATACTATCATTGACATTATAAGCTGTTTATTTTTATATACTAATTTATATCTCACATATATTTAAATAGTAAAACTGTATTTATATTAACATGGATTTCTGTAACGTATATATACCATATATAATTGTATATGTAGGCTACCCTCTAACTTACAAATCAAAACAGATAATAAAATGACAAAAATATGACATGAACACATCTTATATCAAGTTCAAGTTAACTTAGGCCAAATAGTAAAATAGAACAACCCACCTATGCGGCTTGCAGCATTTGCATTAGTAGCAGCTGCAGCTACAGCGTCTTCGTATCTCTGTGCAATCCACTCTTTAAGTTCTGCTGCTCGACTCAATCCAGCCTCTCGAAGACGAGGATCTGAGATTTCCAGCATCATTGGTACACCTAAAGTGTGTCTAGTTTTCATTCTCCGAATGGAGATTGGATATAATAAAGCCAATATTTGGTCTTAAATTGCAATATTTTGTTCAAAATATGTTATTATTGTCATACAAATCTTTATTTTTAGCTGTTCAATGTATAGATATGATACAATATTAACAGAAATATAATTATAATAATAAAATAACTTTAGTGCCTAATAAGAACTGCATGATATTAAATATATTAATTAAAAAAATATAGATACAAACACTATAGATTACAAAAAATATAAAAATATAACATAAATCAATAAGTAATGAAACAATTCTAACAATATATGTGTGTGCATATACATAAATTGATGCCATCAAAGCAAAGTTTGCATAGTTATAAAATACAGTATTATAACTAAATGTCAACTTTTAATATTTTATTACAATTTTAAGCAAGTATAAAATGGAGTGAAAAAAATCAATCCATCCATCCAATTAATTAAAAGTGCAAAAAATTGCAATTACATAAAGCAATTACTTACAAGAATAAAAAAAAAACAAATTATAAAATAGATGTATCACAGCTAAATTCAAAGGTTTACTTCTTAAATTTAAAATGTTCTTATTGTAATTGTTGTGTAGTTCTATTACAGTAGACATACAATAAAGTTACTAAAATATAACACATGAATTGAAGCACAAAAACACACATATTGTGAAATCATGAGAAATAATAATACATGTATATATAAATTGAAAATATATAAACAACTAAATGGATATAAATAAAATAATTAAAATGTTCAAAACTACATATAAATATATATAATAATGATATTTAAGCTGGTGATATGTTTAACTTCTAACTAAAACTATATTAACTTACCAATTTGCAATTGATCTCCAATTTTGTCTTTGGCATTTATCAAAGTGGTAGTAAACTTATCCCATTGTTTGTTATCTGGTAGCAGCTCATTCAACCAACCCATGTCCGGGAGGCCATCTTTCCATTCTGTGTATTTCTTAAACAAATGATAAAAAAGTTAATGCATAATTTGATTTTTATTAGGAGCAAAACTATATAAAAAGCAGTTTTCACATATTTTACCTATAACAGCATTAAATTTATTCAATAAATCATATTATTTGTGTTAAATATTACTACAGTTATATATTTACAGTGTTATATACGTAACATTGTAGCATAAATATCTCTGAATGGGGAATATTTCCAATGAAGAATATTTTATGGAATATGTGGTTGTGTGTCAATGCATTAAGGGGACAAAGATGGAGAAGAAATTTGTCACTAACAAGAATCAAGGTCTCAAATCAAGAGGCAATTACTTTAGCGACCTGGTTATAAATTAAATTAATTATTGAATATTTAAAAAATGATCATATAACTTATTTTATTAAATAAAATTATTAGACTTTGTCTTTTATAAATAAGAAAAACATTTCAGCATTTCATGAATTCACCGACCAGTACATGACTCAACATGTAGTTAAAAGAGCCCCTATTAGAATATGAGACATGAAAGCCTCATTATGAAAGTATGCATTAATGCTTATATTCACAACTCATGCTAAACAACCAATTATTTTTATTAATGATTTTTTCAGGTAATTTGTAAGTTTTAAGTCTTATCTCATATAAAGTTTATTTACTGACACACATAGCTAAGAAACTAATGTAATAAAAATCATAATAAGAATTAAGTTTACTATATAATAAACATATATTATATCAAATTTTACATAAATAAAATAAAAATTACCTTATTCAATGTCATACCACCACCAACAGCGCCTCCGAGCAATAAATATCTTATTTTAAGTACACCTCTCACAGCCCTAGCTACTAACATTCCATACTTTCTTCTGGGTATATGACTAGGGTCTATAGGCTTGTGAAATAATAAGCTGCGACCAGTGTATATTGAGAATGCGACAGCTCGTTTGTCAACACATGAATAGGATGGTTTTTTGAGGGATGACCTAAAGCAATAGAAATTACTTATATTGAAAAGTAAGTAACAAAAATTATTCATTGTAAGTCTATGTCATAAATAATGACTCTTATATATAACATAATAAAAATAAGTTATATTACAAAAGTAAGCATTTTTTTTATATTTGCTATCATTTTAATAAGTCAATGTCAAAAGAGTAATATTTATGAAATTGTTGTTATTACCTCATACGATGATTTAATATTCTCGACATTGTCTAATCACTTCCGATATTATATTTAGGGCTAACTAATATCGAAATATTTATTTTATCTTAAAACATATTATAACCAATACTAATATTTAACTAACAAGATCATAACCTAAGCCGGTCTAAAAGAATAATCACAACTGTATAAGAACTAAATATTGTAAAGCACTAAATAATCGAAGTAAATATATTACACAATCAGTTTCTAAATCATTGTAGATCACTTCATATTTTGAAAATTTGACAAACTACTGTCTGACTGCAAGGGTAATTTTCATTTTACAAATTTTAATGTAGTGTTCCATTTTACGTTATGATATATAAAACGTTTTCAAATACGTTTTCCAGAGAACTATTTTATGTACAATATTTTTATATACTGACAAAAGTATACATAAAATTAACAAAAATATTATTTTTTAATATATTTGGTTAATATTAAAATAGTAAAAAAATAAAATTTCAACTATGGCAGCACCTATCTGGTAAGTGTCAAAAATGGTCTGGTATTCGCTTTTCGCTGCAGTGTTTGATAAATTTACGTAAAAAGAAATCGCCTGTAAAGTGTACCGACGTGACTGTGTGTGTCAATATAATTATATTGTGACCTTATGATAGTTTTGTATTAAGTGATAACAGAATTGTTTGATAAATGAAGAAATGACCTTTATAATTTGATGACATCTCTTCGAATTTTCGCTTTGTGAGTATCTTAAGTTATCGTGGTGGTCCATCTCAAGGTTGGGAAGTGTTTGTTCATCATTAATTAATGAAGCGGTGGGGTTTCTGACCAGGAAACGATGATATCACAGAGAGTTCTTTGATCTTTATATCGCACTAAGGTAAAAACGTCTGCATATTGCCGTATAGGGCTTCGTTAGTGTTATTTTTAGCTCATAAACTACGTAAATGTTAAAAATGTGTTTGCTTGATGTGTTTACATGGATACTTTATTGAGTATAGTGGCTTGCTAAGCCAACAACTTTGGGTTAGCCTTGGTATTGATTGTTTGTTCCTTCCAAGGTTTTAGCTGGTATCTTCAATTTATATGTCTTATATATTTCTTATTTTGAAAATCTTTTTTTGAAATTATTTTTATTTTTGTGTATAATTTTGGCTAGTAAGGTTGATTTGTTTACTATGAATAAAATATAAAAATAAATAATATTAATAACTACCACATAAGATAAAAATATTTTCACATAATTTCAATGAACATGAATAATATATTATGGATTTGAGTTACTTATTTATTATAAAGTAATAAAAAATACATATATTTGATAAACTCTAAATAATATGTTTTCTTTAGAATGTGAAAAGGCCTTCATTATGTACCTTTATAAATAGCAGGAAATTAATTAATATTTTATGATATTTTTACTGCAAAAGGTCAAATCAATAATAATGTAAAGTTAACTTAAAACAGTAGAAAAAATAAACATACTTATTTATAAATATACCCATATTTATATACTCATCTATCTATATAATGTTAAAAATCCATACTGTATTTTGAAGTTATTTTATTTAGTCACTAAAGTATTTTAATCTGTGACTCATAGCTAACCTCATCTGACCTCCATGTTTTTATTCAAATCTGTTTTTATATATGCCATTTTGCTATATCTTAAAACAATACCTTGAAATTGCAATAAAAATAATCTGTACATGCTTTATAAATGCTACTTTTCAATTACATTCAAAGTTACACTAACAAATTTTATATAGTTTTATGATTTAAATATATAGTGATATAAATAAAAATTGTTTTTATATACATATTAGGTAAAATGTCTTTAATTTTTTAACTTTTAAACAAGTATAGTTTTATTTTAATTTAATCAGAAATTATCTTACTTAGTATAATTTATCAGGTCTTGATTTTGAGTGGATAAAAAATTACTTACTCTGACATTCACTTCCATACGTAATCTGTATACAACAATTCAATGAACAGGTGATCATATAAAACAACCCTACCACATCTAATTTGAATTTATTAATATTAACATAATAAAATGGAACTTGTTGTGCTATTAATAAAGTCTAAATTTAGTTAACACATAAATTATGAAGTCATCAGGATAGCAAAAATGTTTGAAGTGGGTGTAGGAATGTAATGGATATTAAAACTTAGCTATGATTTATTATATTAGATTAAGACCTGTTTTGAATTATGTTTGAAGTAAAAAGTTAAACAATATGAACTAATTTAAAATAATACAAATGGAGGCAAAGAAAAATAGTATATTATGAATTTACATAAAAGCAAGAAATTAGTATTTACTTATGTTATGGAATATTTACTGCATTTATAAAACTCAAGAACCAAGTATTTGTTTTTATTATTTTCTTTGATTTATATATGTTTCTTTTCAATTTTTAATTAACCTTAAATATTCCGTTAAATTAATGCATCAATATTCCTTTACATAAACAGGATAAACGTAACCTTACTAAGAAATACATATTAATAATAACAATTGTGTATGATATCATGTAAAAATATTATTAAATTAATTAAATATTATGTTAAGTATGCATGTATACATTTATATACTAATATGCAGTCTTTTAGAATATTCACTATTTGTATTTTGTGGAGCTGTGGCTCAGTGGAACAGCAATGGCAAACACAGTGGTTGTAGATTTGATACTATTGTGACAAATTAAGTAATTATTTTTCTCATTGCTAGTAAGTCAAAGTGTGTCTTGTTTTGTGCCTGATAATGTATTGAATTCAGAGATATTAGAGAACAGAGTGTCTTAACAGTCTGTGGCTGCTTTATACAGACCAAAGTACACTTGAAATAAATAAGAAACCTTATTTGGATTATGCTTTCTTTTTTTATATAAGACTATATTAGTATTTCAGAATTTTTTTTTCAATTTTTTATTGTATAAAAATTATTACTATATAACTAACTAAATAAGGAAAAGTCTAAAAGCTTAAACACTATGATGTAGGATGTGAGTAAAAACTGTTACATGTTATCACTTATCAGGCAGCTTCCGTCACGGAAGCGAGGACAGTGCGCCGGCGCATGTGTATCACAATTATAAATATTATTTTAATGACCAGTTGTTTATATTTTTTTCTATATAGCATATTAAGATATATGACATATTTAATATTGAAATAAATATTTTTAAGAGGACCGTCGTGGCACAGTGGCGTAGCGTCTGCCTGTAAACAAGACGGTTTGTGAATTCGATTCCCACTCGGTGAAGATGGATTTTTCTATTTCCATTTTCTTCGCTCTGGAAACTAGGCAAAGCGCGGCGTTGAGTTCCGCCACTCAACACGCAATGCCTTAAAAAGGCGGAAAGCGGGGAACAAAGTGTGTTAATACTTGCGGGAAGTTATAAAAAAAAGTAGAAAACGATTATTTATTATCGAATATTCAATTTGTGTATAGACTATTAGCCGTCGTGGCGCAGAGGCGTAAGCGTCGGCCTGTAAACGCGACGGTTACTGGGTTCGATCCCCAGTCGGAGAAGATGGATTTTTCTATTTCCATTTTCTTCGCTCTGGCAAACTAGGCAAAGCGCGGCGTTGAGTTCCGCCACTCGACACGCAATGCCTCAAAAACGGCGGAAAGTGGGGACGGAAAAAGCAGGGGCTAAGCAACGGAGTGTCTTAACACTAGGTTCCCACGGTCCCTGCAGTTCCCTCTGCCTACCCTGCCTTGTGCGGGATAATGCGTGAAGCTATAAAAAAAAAAAAAAAAACTATTAGTATATGTATTGACGTAAATATGGATACTAAATTTGGAGTTTCTTAACACTAGGTTCCCGCGATGGAAATCTATCATGTCCCGAGTGGGAATCGAACCTACAAACGTCACGTTTAAAGGCAGACACTACGCCTCTGCGCCACGACAGTTTTCTACTTTAATTATAGTAATTAATTAAAGTGATGGTTTTCGATACAGTTACAAAGTTGCCATAAACTCTTAAGTGATTTCCGTCGCACTCGCGATCGTCCAAAAGTCTAACTGTTAATCCATTATCGAGACCGTATATTATATGTTAATACATGAGTATTTGCATTTATCATTATAATGAGTTGTGTACGTTGAACTTTTAGTATATCTATTTTATATATGTATATATCAAAAGTTTACTAAGCACAGTATTTTAATGTATCTGCGACGGTTATGGGTTCAAATCACATGAGGGTAAATGAATTATTTCCCTTTCTTGCCTCTGGTTACGAGGCTGGTGCGCGGCGTTGAGTTCCGTCACTTAATGAGGAATGTATAGAAAATTTTGGACAATTAGTTGGGAACGGACAATCTTAACACTTGATTTTTGTTTTTGTTTTTAAAGTATTAAGATAGTTAACATGTTTAGAGTTCAATTTTTTATTGCTTTTGTATTTTTTTTACTTATGTTAATTATGGTGTTAATATTAATTAGGGTTCCATACATCAAAAGGAATAACGGAACTCCTATAGAATCACTTTCTTGTCTGTATGTTTTTTGTTTGACTGCCAAGAGATTTTCCTTAAGTTAGCGTGGAAATATCAAGCTAAATTGTAAGCAATTAATTCGTCGGACAACAGAAAAACATTAAAACTTGTTTTTGCCTCAATTTGTTAAAATATCAATACGTAGTTTTTTTGTCTAGCCTCACGCTGTATCCCGCACCTAGCAGGGTAGGCAGAGGGAACTACAGGAACCATAAGAACCTAGTGTTGCGACACTCCGTTGCTTAGTCCCTGTTTTTAGCCGTCCCCGCTTTCCGTCTTTTTCGACACTCTCATGCACATATAATTTTGATTTTTCTTGTATACAATCATAAAATATTTTACCCTTTAGGTAGTTTTCATAACGGCGGCGCTATCATATACATTTTGTATAGAGTTATAGCTGTAGTTCATTTAGTGCATGCAATCATTTGAATTTGACAATTTTAAAAGTTGTTATTTACATCTATACTATATAAAAAAAAAACTATATTTATGAAAATAGTACGGAATTCCTGCATGAGTACTATTCGCACTTGACTGATATTTTTAATTTTAATTTAGGAATGACACTATCTACTTAATTGACATGATAATTTTAATATAGGCAACACAGTTACGCTGCTGTTACGAAATACTTAAAATTAAAAAAAAAACTGTCACGTTCTGAGGTTGGTACCGCGTGACAATACTGATTGCCGGCAAAGCCATAGAATGCAATTCAATCAAGTTTTTCTGTCTTTGATAGTACTTTTGCGTCCTGCGGTTAGAAATATTACATAATGTTTGTTAAATAAATGATTTGCCAATATTACAAAATTTACGAATAATTTACAAGCAAGACTGCGACGGAAAAGCTATTTCATTATAATATGTCTAGGGCCACATTAACAAGCTTTTATTTATATATAAGTATATGTGTATATATGTGTGTGTCTGGCTGTTTGTCTGTGTGTGTGTGTGTGTTTGTATTTTGTATTGTAATAGGAACTTGCTTTTAATAAGCATTTTCTTTACTTCCCGCTCGTATATAGATATTCCACTTGACGGAATACAAGGCATATTTAACACCTAAAAAGGAATATTAATATTATATTTATAAGAAACCGAAATAACTGAGCGTTTGAGTCTGAAACTTAACATAAAGTTACCTTGGGTATCTCAGAGGATCCCAAAATCAAAATTTTTACAGGAGCTCGATAAGTGATGTGCAGAACTTACGTATTGTTTTTGTTGTCGTTATTGAATTATAAATATCATACAAGTTATTATTATAAATGAAAAATATATACTTAACATATATTTATATTTTTACTATTCTGTTGCCAAAATCCAGAGTTTCCTTTTGGAATCCTCTAATAATACTACGCTGGCGTAGTTAGTAACAACTTGTTTGTGCCTTTATGTTAGTACGGTTCCTAAAAACAACCCAGCATTTCGCCTTGTATGTTATCTTTGTATGTATCTGTCGCATTGCGTGTGCTCGTTACTGACTAAAGGAAGCCAGAAAACCCTTTTTCCCTATACGATACGATAGTACGATACAACTGTCACCGAACTATGATCGGTCCGCCGCGCGTATCACTTGACACATGTACAATGTTTTAGTACAAACTATATTTACAAAATATATTTTCTATAGTTAAAATTTGTGCAATTAATATTATAATTATTAATCATATCAATAAATATTCTACCGAGAAAAAGACGTTGTCACGTAAAATTTTCGCCCGTAAAACCCACCTTACAGGCAACCATTTTTTTTAATTTTAGTAGTAGTCCACGTTTTCTCTTTAAATATATTATAATTATATGTTCCAAATAATTATTTTTATAAGTATTTTACACGCAAAGTACACTATGGCTAGTGTTAAGAAAACCCCATCTATACTTTATAACATTATCTAATGTTGTGAAACAAGATTTTCATAATATTATAAGATTTTATAACAAGGAATGAAAAATACAATATTCTCGATAACTTTTGCGCATAATTCACATTTGTTATTCCTGCCGCGTTCAGTGGAAGACGTCCGGATCGTTAAAAAACCTATAACTTTTAGTTTGCACTGACTTTACTAGTTAACTTAACTGCGTAAACTTGGGCGTGTGTCTGTACTACGGTCTACGTTACGAGGAAACACTGTATATATAAATTTAGGTCATTTTTATGTTATTTTATAAATAATAAAGTTTTGTTCTTACATTTCTTTTCAAGAATCTGTCACAAAATATACATACTTACATATAGGGGCGGATTTTGTATTTAGAGTTTCAATTATTACCTAATTTACAAAAATTGCATTTATGTTCTTATTTTTAACTGTACACTGTGCTGGGCGTAGATGATCGTTTATCATCGATACTCGTATGTCTGTTCTCTCTTAAAATACAGGAGCTTCGCGAACTCAGAAACCCAGACAACGTTGGATTCCCTCTTTCTCCACTTTCCATCTGCTTTATATGCTGCGTTTTGATTATTGGAGGAGGACCCACAACCAGAACATTTATAGTCAGACACTTTCCCCCTGCGCCACGATGGATTTTACTTGATTAATATAATTAAATTAATTATTTGTTTTTAGTTATCAATCATACCTCGGATGTTTCAATAATTCTATTTGTCCATACCGAGCTCGGAGTTATATTTCAAGTAAAACCTATGTATTGTCATCTATATTCGATAATATATGTAAATCTAAAATCTATCTATCTAGACCGTCGTGGCACAGAGGCGCAACGTCTGTCTGTAACGCGACGGTTTCTGGGTTCGATCCCGTCGGGGAAAATGGATTTTTCTATTTGCATTTTCTTCGCTCTGCAAATCGCAAATTAGGCAAAGCGCGGCGTTGAATTTCACCACTCAACACACAATGCCTCGAAAAAGGCGGAAAGCGGGGACGGAGAAAGCAGGGACTAAGCATCGGAGTGTCTTAACACTAGGTTCTCACAGTCCCTGTTCTCGTTCCCGTTTCTGTTCCCTCTGCCTACCCCGCCATGTGCGGAATAAAGCGTGAAGCTAAAAATCTATTTAGAATTAAATATCTTAAGATAAATATATATTTTTTCATAGGCAGGAAAAAAAATTATGACATAAATAGCTGGCATTAAAAAAAATTCCATTACGCAAATTGTGCGGAGCAGAAAATGTAGAGATGGATGACCTTTGTGTTTAAATGTATAAAGAAAAATATTTCTCTTCACTGAAATGTCTTCGGATCCAGAAACCTTTTAGTTTTTACTTAAGTCATTCTAAAGAGCGTTTGAATAATTTTTTTTGTTGCTTTTTTAAGATAGTAAAAAGTCACTATAGAACTTCTTTTGATATAAAAAAATAATTGTAGGACATACAATAGAGTCGAGAAATATAAAAACGGTTGCTACTACAGTAAGATGATGTCATACAGAATTTTGACATAGTGTATATTTTATGATTTAATTGTTACGAAAGTTTTTAGTATTGAAATTAGTGTTTAATTGTTCAAATCAGTAAGACCTATTTGTAATGTAAAGTTCTTTATTATTTTCGAATATTGAACTGAAATGTCAGCTGTTATTTATATAAAAAATACTTAAGTAATGATTTAAAGTTGATCTCTTCTATACTAACTCTCGTACGAGAGTAAACCAATTTACATTACTCTATTATTTTATTATGAAAAATGCACTCTGATAAACGAACCATGGCCTAGCGCCGACATATACAATAGGAGGTTTTTTTTTTGTTAATATACTGTATATTGCAATATATAGGACGTACACTTAGGGTAAGTAGAGAAAACAAAGAGTTAAAACTCTCCGTTCTCTGCTTTCAGCTTTGTCTGCTGTTGCTACTACAGTCATATACCATGTACTTGGATTATAACTTTATTAAACATTTCTTTAAGGCGGAAAGCATAACGGAGAGAGCAGGGACAAAGCAACAAAAGAGTGTTTTAGTTCTATGCTCTTTGGAGTCCTCTGCCTACCTTACCATATGCAGGACAAAGCGTAAAAAAGGCCTGTATAAAATGTCATCTTACTTCAGTTCCCATGTACGGCCACTATAGTGCAAAGTCACGAGCTACTGGAATTTTTTTAACATAATTGATACGCCGCGTTAATAGGTGGCCGTGACCGTGTAGTATCAGCATTTAGCGCCGCGGTTACCTCAAGGGGCTGTTGACCTAAAAAGTAAATAAATTGAGTTTTTTGATATAACACTTGCTACTATTTTCATATTTTTTGTTTCAAGTAAAAACTAGCAACATTTTGCTATTCTCATATTATAAAAAATATCTAAGCATTTATAATGTTGCCATTATATTAAAGGCACCTCACATTGACATTCTGTTTTCACGCTATATCCCGTTTAAACACTCCGTTTCCGGATTACAGGTGGAAATTTTGATACAATTTTGATAAGGTCTTGCCAGATTAAAAGTTTCCGCGTTTATAGCCAGAGCACGTGCTTCTACGCCAATGGCGCTCTTGAGATTTAAAATATAAAATCTCATCTCATCAAATCATCCCGTTCTTGCAGTTTCGTTTACGAGAACTCTTCTTTTGGCTGTGAGTTCAACCATTTAGTGGGGAAATAGATTTATATTTTATATATGTAGTGTATGTCTGTCTGTATGTATGTGATGTATGTAATGATTATGAATTTAGTTTACTGTTTATATGGTTTTATGTAACTTGGTGTAGTGGTAGTTTTTGCTACTTAGCACACTGTATCTAAATGTGAAAATGAAAAACTGGTCCTTAAATAAATAAATAAAATAAAAATAAAAAAGCCTTATATTTCTTACTTAATTATACAACGGAATACTTAACTAAACAGAAATATTTACGTATAACTAAAGTTAAAAAATCTACAAATTTTGTAACTAATATTGTCTTAACAGTATTATATTTTTCATTATATATATAACTAAGATTCTATTATCATTATGTACAACTAAGAAGAACCCCTCGTCTCGAAGGTGAAGGCCTCCTCTAGAGCTTGCCATTTCTTTCTATCACATATTACTTGCTAGTAGCTGATAACATAGTGTTATCAGCCCACCGTGACAATGGCCTTCCTCTTTTCCTTATGCCTCTTGGTCCGGACCAAGAAATCAATATTTTTGTCCATCTATTATCAGTTAATCTAGCTATATGACCGGCCCAGCGCCATTTAAGTTTCTTTGAGTGAACGAGTGCATCGATAACCTTAGTCCTCGCCCTTATACTCGCATGAGGAATTGTTTATATTCGCCTAATTTTCGTAAGGTTTCTAAAAAAAAAAGTCATGGACTATTGCATTCTGCCATCATTGACATACGCCTGCCAAACTTGGAAATGTACATACCGGACAGGAACTGGTTCTTAAAACATAAAAAAACCTTTCAACTGCGAGTTGAACTCGCGTGGAAAGGGTTCCGTACACAAAACGTACCTTGAAACCGTTTTTTCACTAAAAACATTTTTTATCGAATTTACCATTTTATTTTCAATTTATGAAATCCTTATAGGTTTTCCTGTATATTCAGTAATTTTTTCAAATTTTTTCGGCCCAATAGTTTCGGAGATTAGGGGGGGGGGGGTGGTATGGTTTCGAAAATTAAAAAAAATATATTCGCAAATTTTTTTTAATTACCTAATTTATCCCCCGAAAATTACCCTTATTTCAAAAAAATAACTAAAATAGTTGGTATATTTGTATATAAATATATCTATATCTAGGTATGTCTATATGACCATCTATATAAGTATATGTTAATTATAAAATTTATCTTTAAGCATTAATTGTTGTACTTATTTCCGATATGATATTCATATATTTAACTATTGACCCGCCATGACCTCTCACATTGGCAAATCTATACAGCTGCATTTTTTATGTCAATACAAAATACAAATGAATTTTCTCTAGAAATTGGATACTTTTGAAATAGGGATAATTGGCCATAAGAAAACTTAAAACTGGGTAATTATTCTATTTATTGAAAAAACTGCATCAAAATTCGATGCAAAGTTTTAAAGATAAACTAACTAACTACCTAACTAACTAACTAAACATATATATAGAGACGGATAGCAAGAAGCGAGTTAATTTTATTTTGTCGTGATACATCTCATTTAAAAAAGTCACGTGCGATGTCACGTGGGATGTCCGTTGTTGTGGGTTCGATTCCCAAAAAATACAATTTTCTCACTCTAAGTATGACTAAGCACGGTGTTGTGTTCTGCCCCTAAACGAATGCATGAAGTCCCGGATTCGGACGTAAATAGAATAAGATTGTATATGTGCGTGCGTGCCCGCATATTATTTTCTCTCTCTCTCTCTCTCTCTATCTACCTCTCCCTCTCCTTTGTGAGATTGCGTAAGCTTAAACTGACATCTGTCATCTGTCAAAAACACCAACAGTATAATAAAAGTATATAAAATTGTTTATATAATCTATAGAAATAACAAAGCTATCTTAATGTACCGTGTGGGTGTGGTACAACCCCAGCCCCATAGGTCACCATCATAAAGCCACCCTTA
This sequence comes from Dione vanillae, assembly GCA_037178615.1. Lineage (NCBI taxonomy): Eukaryota > Metazoa > Arthropoda > Insecta > Lepidoptera > Nymphalidae > Dione > Dione vanillae. The sequence goes on along the minus strand of JAZFAU010000299.1, from coordinate 2,185,667 downwards.
ATTGTTACATTATGGTTGCCATTGTATCAGTATTGCTTGAGTATTGATTCTGTTTATTTGGAGGTGATATATTTAGACGCTCGGCGAGGATTAGACGTAGTACTTGTAAAGACTGTTAAGTGCTCAATGTTATTGACCTTTGACTTGTTTACTTTTTTTTATTGTATTTTTTTATTTATAGTACATTTTGATATAGATATGTAATTATAGTTGATTATTTGGGGGAGCGTTTTAATTGCGAACACTAGGAGAGGCAAGTTTTTGATATGGAATTTTACTTTTGGTATCATTGTGGAGATCTCGTGTTGATAAAGAATATAGCCGATGCCGAGCCGATCGAACTAACAGTTCGATTGATAATTGATTAAACAAATTACACATGTTATACCATTGGATTTGTTTGACACTTGAGGTTTTGTAAATTTTTTAACGGAAAAAATTCTAAATTTACTATCTTTAAAAAGCTTATAAAAAGAAGCGCATGTGTGCGACATATTATAATAAGTTGAATACGAGATATTTGTGAGAGATTTGATTTTATGACTGTCATGTGTTAAGACAAGTTCACGGTATTTCCCGTATAGGCAAAGAGGACAAAGTGTTAAAACGTTCAGTACCCCATTTTGCGCGTAAAGTGGCCAATCACAGCGCTATGTTTTATTATACAACAAAAATAAAAACAAATAGGTAAATATAATTCCTCTGAGTTGGCATCGAACCCACAACCCATGTGTTTTACTGTCAGTCGATATCTTCACCACACCATGGCTTCTCTCTAGCTTATAGAAGCTATATATTTCTATGATGTATTTAATTATTTTCACATTTTTTGGCTTCTTTTAATCAATAAGAGCTTTTTGTCTGGAAAACTTAACGTTCTAAATTATATAAATAACGCGTTTAGTGTCACTCATTAAAATTAAGCATAAGATAAGAGAAAGAAGGAGAAGAGAAAGGAGAAGTACTAAATTACATGTATGTATATGTATGTGTTTAATACTGTGTGTATGTGTTTGTTTGTGTATCTATATTAGTTTTAAAGCTCCCCTTGCCTCATAAAACTGATAGTCTCTACATTTGATGTCTATAGAGAAGCTATAACTTTCATCAACCAATATGTAATGATTGCAAGTAATGTCATTACATTTTCTTGATTTTTTTTTCACGATCTATCCCGCAAATAGCAGGATAGGCACAATTATATTGTCAAGAACTTCTGTTTCCCGCTTTTCATTTGAATTTGCGGGAAATTAAATTATGTATTTAAAAATATATATATATATATATATATATATATATATATATATATATATATATATATATATATATATATATATATATATATATATATATATATATATATATATATATATATATATATATATATATATATATATATATATATATATATATATATATATATATATATATATATATATATATATATATATATATATATATATATATATATATATATTGTAAATTTCATTAAAATATATAATATTTCTATGTTTTTTCTTCGCAGTGTACAGCCATGGCGTCGGTGTGGAAACGTCTGCAGCGCGTGAACAAGCGCGCCGCAAAGTTTCAATACACTGCGTCGTACCATCGCATTGACGTCGACCTAACGCCCAAGTGGTACTGTACTATTATTATATTTTAGTATCTAGATATTAATTTTATATGTATCTTAGCGTTGGTAATGGAAGAAAAGCGAAAAGCGAGTAGAGTAGAGTCTTGGCACTAAGTTCTCTCTGTTAAGCCTATTGTATGTAGGATACAGCTTGAAGTGAAAAAAAAATAATATATAATATGTTTTTTTATTGTATTAAGTAGTCATCATATAGAATCGTCATGTAATATGGTTGCTATATATTTTATTAAACACATTATATTTAGCCTTTTTGAGGGTCATAATAATATATAGATATATATATTTGCTATCTTGTTGGATAGAGAACAGTGTTGTGTTACGTACAATACAATATCTCTAATAGGTATAGAAAAAAAGACGGACTGTCTTACGACTAGACTATATTGCCAAAAGCCTAGATGTTAGTAAAAATGGTTATTACAAAAGGCTGTTGTTATTAAGGTTGTTTAAACGGTAATTTTCTAATTTTGATTAGCCGTACATATGCTATAAAGGACTTAGCTGATAGAATCGATCCCGACGCTATAAATAAGCTGTAGCGGAACTTTGATACTGACGTGGTTATTTACAACGTTTTGTTTATCACGTTAAGGTACCTAGGATATGTGTATTTAGGGTACAATTTTTTTACGTATGTTTGATATGTGCATACATTAGATTGGTCAAAACAAATATAGTGTGGAACCATTTCCTTTTCTGTTATTTTTTTATAGATTCACGCTTTATCCTGCACATGGCAGGGTAGGCAGAGGGAACCGCAGGAACCATGGGAACCTAACGTTAAGACACTTCGTTCCTCGCTTTCCATGTTGCATGCATGTTGAGTGACGGAACTCAAAGTCGCGCTTTAATTAGTTAACAGAGTGATAAAAATGGAAATAAAAATCCATCTTCCCCGAGTGGGAATCGAATCCACAATCAAGTGGCGTTTACAGACGCCACGCTCAATTTTGAGATATTGCTAGTGAAAGATCTTCTTCTTAGTCGAGCATTCCTTATTCATTGGGTAGTTGTGCAGGTAATGATGACCTAGTTACTCTTTTTTTAAGATCCTTGACAATAAAACTAGAAATAGTAACTAGTAACTTTGAGGTATTATAATGGTTTCCCTATGCAAGCTATACGAATATATGAATGAGATACATGGAGTTGTCTTTTTTACCGTACGTTCTCCTTTGTGTGTTCTCCATTCAACGGACATTGGCAAATTGAATTCTGCTCAACTGGCATAGTCTAAACGCCGTAAATAAAGTGAAGAAGAAGAAGAAGAGACGTAGAGTATCTATTCTTATTAGACTTGCGCTTTATTCTTCATTTAGTTAGTTAGTTTAGTTCTTTTACAGTTTCCCACTATCCACCAAAAACCCAGACTTTGCGTTGAGAGTTACGGAGCTCAACGCTGCACTTTGCCTTATTAGAAACGAAAGAGGACCGTCGTGGCGTAGAGGCGTAAGCATCTGCCTGTAACGGGACGGTTTGAGGGTTCGATTCCCACACGAGGAAGATGGATTTTTCTATTTCCATTTTCTTCGCTCTGGAAACTAGGCAAAGCGCTGAGTTGAGTTCCGCCACTCAACACGCAATGTCTCGAAAAAGGCGGAAAGTGGGGACGGAGAAAGCAGAGACTAAGCAACGGAGTGTCTTAACACTAGGTTCATATGGTTCCTGCAGTTCCCTCTGCCTATCTTGCAATATGCGGGATAAAGCGTGAAGCTAAAACAGAAAAAAAATGATGTAACTTAATTGAACCCACAACTGTGTTGTTGGTTGTTATGTAACGTTCCACTGCAGTATAGTGGCGTGACATTTATTTATAGATTGGAGGTAATAAATCATAATAGTCATTGACATATTTAAATTAATTATTATAATGGGTTCCAAAGCCGCAGTAATCGCTTTTAATATTATTAGTAGGTATTCATATTTTATACATATATGATATGTATTATTATCTTTATTTTACTACATACAAGTGTTCGTTGGAAGACAGTGAGTAGCATTGCACTTTAGTTTAAATATACACTTATACGTTTTATCCCGCATAAATCAGGGTTAATCAGGGATAGCTTCTGTGGAAACACTCCGTTCTATGCTCGTGTATTGCCGAAATCGGAGATAATGCGTGTTAAATATACATATTCAATTTATCATAACACACTCCTCCTGACACAAGTACTAGTACTATACTAATAACTTTTTGGTTGGTCTCATAACTTCATGTAGCTAATGAAAATGTAGCTTCATGTATATATATTTAAACGAAAGTTCATACATATAAATGAAATCGGATTTAGAGCGTATATTTAGAAGTACATAATATTATAACTTTATTAAAAATAGTACATATTAAGTAATAAAAATATATGGCAATTGTCGTTTGACATAAGTCGTACGCCAATCCGTATAACCGAGGGCCGGATAATCGAGTTTCTACTGTAATTTCATAATATTTTTCTTTTCAACTAACGCTTATTTATTGAATATTAGTTACATGGTAAAATTATCGTTAAGCATTTACATTTGCTTGTTTCAGGAAACCCAACAAGTTGAGCGTAGTATGGACGAGACGTTCGCGACGCGTCGTCACAGAGCCCCTCGAGTGGGAGCCGTCGCTCAAGGACCCTTTAAAGTGAGTTCACTTGAATAATTTACATTAGGTGCTTTTTGTATGGAAAATGTTTTTACATGTAACTCTTTTTTTAGTAAATTATCTGTTATTATAGATATATATCTTTTTTTATATAATGTTCGATTTTGACACCTAATATTAATTTTGGATGATAATTTTAAAATCTTACTCAAATTCATAAATTTTTATATAAAACTTCCCTTACTGAAAATAAACAAATGACATACTACGGACAGCCGTATAGACTACAGTAGTAACCTGAAATTTCGCTGCTTGTTTCCTGTTTATACTTATTATCAATTTTATCAAATTTATCAATCTTATCAATCTTATAATTGCCAATAGAATATTGGCAACTGAAAAGATAAATGCGATTAATATATAACTATTACGTTAAACTATCTTCGAAATAACCATAGACTAAAAATACATGCATATTAATAATATTACATCCTTTGGTTGTTATATCTAAGAACAAAATAAATAAATAAATAATATCTGTGTACTTAATATAGTAACACTTATAAAATAAATGTGATATCTTATGCCTAAACTGTTTTAAAAAGTGTTGCCATATTATTATACACAATGAAAATATTACTAATGTATGGAAATACATATTAAAATAATTAATTTCTAATATATTAATTATAACGATGAATCGATTGTCACTGTAGAAAGTGAATTATAATATTTTTTTCGCTTGGCAAGAGATAGAATAGAATAGAATATCCTTTATTGTACACCGATGTGACACATACAAATTAAATTTACAAAAGTCATTAATGTACAAGAGGCGGCCTTATCGCTAAGCCAGCGATCTCTTCCAGGCAACCTTTGGTAGAGGAAAGAATTAGGATGGTAGGGGTGTACAAAAACAATAAATAAAATAAATACAATACATAAATATCTTATTTATACATAAATAAATAATTAAAAATAATATACATACATAAATATACATGAGGAGGAAAAAAAAAAAAAAATAAATAAATAAATAAATAAATAAAAAAAATAAATTATAATGCAATGAAATGCTCTTTTATTTTTTTCTTAAAGGATATAAAAGATTGTGCCTGTTTCGCTTCTAACGGAAGAGAGTTCCACAGTCGAATAGCTTGGACAGTAAAAGAGTTCGTATAGAAGGATGAGGAATGGGAAGGGATTTTCAGCAGTAAGCTCTCTTCAGAACGGAGATCCCGATAATGAGTAGAACTTAAAAACTGAAAACGTTCTTTTAAGTAAGGAGGAGATAACGGATTGAACAGGATGTTATAAAGAAGATGAAGAATGTGAGTATCCCTGCGAAGCCGAATTGGGAGCCACTTGAGTTTTTTACGAAATTCAGAAACGTGATCATATTTACGAAGACCAAATATGAATCGAACGCAAAGATTTTGAAGACGCTCAAGCTTATTAAGTTGCTCCTCTTTTAAGTCTAGGTAACATGCATCAGCGTAATCGAGAATTGGTAGTAAGAGTGATTGTGCTAACATAATTTTAGTAGGAATGGGCAAAAAGTTGCGTAGCCGTCGGAGAGAACCGACAGACGTAAACATCTTTTTACTCAGTTCATTTATATGAGGTTCCCAAGACAGATGTTGATCGATGGTGATTCCTAAATTTCTAGCTTTTGTGCTAAATGGAATGTTAATGCCATTAAAGTTTACAGCCGGGAGATCAGTTAAAGAAATACGTGATAACAGCTTTGGACTACCAATTATTAGCACTTGTGTTTTATTTGGGTTAAGTTGTAATCCAAAAGATTTAGAGCATTTGGCAATATTTGATAAATTATCGTTTAGTGATTTTATGGTGTCAGGTAAGTCAATAATTTTAGATTGCAAGTAAATTTGAAGATCGTCTGCATACAGGTGGTAGAAAGAAGTAATGCAAGATGTAATAGAATTTATAAAAACTGAAAATAAGAGAGGAGACAACACGCCACCTTGAGGAACGCCAGCAGTTATAGGAACCCACTCAGAGTAAGAATCCTGAACTTTTACACGCTGCCGGCGGCCATACAAGTAAGAATGAAACCAATCAATAACTGTAGGAGATATGTTAAGAGAACATAAAACAGCAAGAAGAACATCAAAGTCTACGGCGCTGAAAGCATTACTAAAATCTAATAATGTCAGCACAGTAACCTGTTGATTATCCATTCCAGCTCTGATGTCATCAGTTATTTTGATCAGAGCAGTAGTCGTACTATGACCAGGACGAAAACCAGATTGTAAAGGATTCAAAATTACATTTTTTGATAAATAATGACTTAATTGACCATGAACAAGGCGCTCAAGAACTTTAGATAGGAATGGGAGTATTGATATAGGACGATAGTCAGTATATGATAAAGGATTCGTTTTTTTTGGAAGTGGTATAACTTGAGCGTCTTTCCAGGATTCAGGATATTCACAAAGGTTAATGGATTGGTTGAAGATGAACGTAACGACAGGAATTATAATATCAAGGATTGGAATGATCATTTTACGACTAATGCAATCTGAACCAATGGCATCAGAATTTATAGCTAAGATGTTCTTCCTAACATCACTATCAGTAAATTGACTAAAGAAAAATCGAGGAATTTCAGGAATTGGTTTGGCAGAAATATCTTTTAAAGTATTAGACTTTGTAGCAATGTCAAAAGAATTGGACGAAGAGAAATGTTTGTTTAAATCATTTAAATCAGGATTGTTAGAATTAAGTGTTTTAGATGTCTTACCAACTCCTAACGACTTGAGAAATTTCCAGACCTTAGCTGACTCCTCTTCCTCAGCTATAGTTTTATGGATATGGCGTCGTTGATTATCTCTACACATCCTGTTGCAGCGATTTCTGATCTTTAAATACTTTTCTCGGGTAGAGTCGTTCGGATTACATTTATAACTGGCTTTAGCTGTGTTTTTTCTCTCTTGAATCTTTTTTATTTCAGGAGTAAGCCAGGGAGCTGGAAAATGTTTAATACGGACCGGACGAATTGGTGCATGAATGTCATAGAGCTGAATTAATAAAGAGTTAAATAATGTGATTTGCTCACTAACTGTGGTAGCATTCATGACAACATTCCAGTCAAGACTGACAGCGTCTTCCCGCAAACTGTCTAAATCCATTCCACCAAAATTACGCTGCAGAAGAATTCTCGATCTAGCTTTAGGTGGTTTTATTTTATAGGATAGATAAAGAAGATCATGGTATGAAAAAGCAAGGGCAGAACATTGTCCATGCTTTTCAACATGATCAACGGAAGAGACAAGAATTAGGTCGAGGAGAGAAGGAGTACAGTTAGGAAAAGAATGAGTGGCCGACAGAGGAAGAATTTGTAAATCAGCACTGTTCAAAATAGATTTTAAGCGATTGCAGCGATTGTCGTTTTTTAAAAGACAAGTGTTAAAATCTCCCATAAGAAGAGTATGGGAGTACAAGGGTTTAAACTGCTCTAGGAGGATTTCAAATGATGAAAAATAGTCGACTGTTAAGCTAGGACTATAAAACACACCCAGTAACATTTTAATGTGGCCAAAAATAACTTCAATAAAAAGGTGTTCTGCCCCTTCACCGGGTATGGGTGGAGAAAGAGTAACTATAGAAAAAGGAATATGGGAACGAAGGTAGATTGCCACTCCACCACCGACCCGGCTTACACGGTCGTTACGTATCAAATGAAATCCAGGAAGGGAGTAGGAAGTAGAGGGAAGGCAGGGTTTGAGCCACGACTCGGATATAAGAATAGCATGTACCTTATTACAGTCAAACGTTGACAACATATCAGGATAGTGTGCGGGAATACTCTGTGCATTTATATGGACAACATTAAAATTTTTGGTAGAGCTAGAGAAGTTAGAATTTAGAATTTTATTAAGTGAAGGAATACTGTGGAAGCTATCATGACTGCTCAATCCATCGGAAATATCGGAAGAAATAGACTGGAAAGTTTCGTCCAAATTGTCGTTATTCAAAGACATTTTTGCAAACAAAAAGGATAAAATAAAATAATATGTATATATTATATATGTAGCTAAACTTAATAAAATTGGATATATATATAAATATATATATAGATGTATGTTAACCAAATAAAATATTTATATATAATAATTAAACTACAATATAAAAAAAAAAAAAATATGTTTTTTAAAACACTCACCCGCCAGTTACCTAGTAGATAGATATTAATCACTTAATATACATATACATAATTATAAGTAAACTTGTTAAAACGTAAAAAGGAAAAAAAAAAAAAAAACTTAACTTAAATTAAAAAGAAAAAAAAAAAAAATAAGACATAAATATAACAAATTATCAGACAAGCTCAAAGTAAATAACAACAATAATTATCGGTTAGATTAAACAATTTTGGATAGAAAACCAGCCATCCTGAGCAAAAATTTACTGTTTTAGCCTGATTGACAAATGTCAGAGTGACGTTGTCCAATACATTAATAAATAATTGTTTACAATTACTTCACAACACAAAACGATTAAAAGTGGGTAAAACAACATTTAATATAAACAAAGCATTGTGGAGAGAAAAATTAATTGGATCTACTTCTTATTAACAACACGCTTAGCCCTTTGGACTATCACTTTGTCACTATTCTTCACTACAGATCGATAGTGCAGCTTTGAGGTCTGCCCCTTTACATAAAATTGATAAAGTTTTTCTGCCTTTAAGTTAGATGAAATGTGAAGCTAAAGAATATTCTAATATATATTTCGTCCAGTTAGTAAATGATTTTGTACAACTGATTTAGTATTGTAAATATATTTATCATTTTCGTAAGCAAATATGTAATATTGAGTCACTACACTCTCCTAAAAAGTCGTCGTGTCACGTTCCCCTTTTATTGCAGAGGTTCCGTTATATTCTCGGTACCGGAGAACCAAACGGTCGCAGTAACACTATTCCGCAACCCCCGCACCAATGAGCTCGAGGACAAGGACTGGACCTTCGTTTTGGAGGACGTGAGTTATTCTTGACATAATTATGTATTTTATAATGTAACTTTGTCTGTGCCTTTTTACACGCTAACCTCAGAAACGGCTGTTGTCTTTATATAAAGAAGCTTTAAAAAGTAGCAAGTTGTTTTAAGATAGGTAAGCAGTAAGTAATGTACCAAAAGTGGATAACAATTCAAAAATAATTTGAAATAATACTCATCCTTCTGGGTCTCTTTCCATCTTTTAATATAAATGAGTGTAAATCTAAAAAATGGACTTTCAATTAAAAGACTTTGCCAAGAGCTGATATGGTATATTTTTTGAGGATCATTGTGGCGCAAAGGCGTAGCGTCCGCCTGTAAATGCGACGGTTTGTGACTTCGGTTCTCACTCGGGGAAGATGGATCTTTCTATTTCCATTTTCTTCGCTCTGACAACCAGGCAAAGCGCGGCGTTGAGTTCCACCAATCAACAAGCAATGCCTCGGAAAAAAAGTCAGAAAGCGGACGGAGAAAGTAGGGACTAAGCAACGGAGTGCTTTAACACTAGGTTCATATGGTTCCTGCAGTTTCCTCTGCCTACCCTGCCATGTGCGGGGTAAAATAATATTGGATATTTTTTTATCATATAATTTACGATAAACCTTGCAATAACAGATTTCCTTTGCTTTACTAACATGAAAATGTTAATAATGTATGTAAAAAATACATACATACATATATGATGACGACGTGTATGTGTTTAGGTATATACATATTTACTACATAAGGTTAAAGTAATTTATGGATCATGCACATTAAGCTATGCACGTTTAATTTTTTTTATTGGTCAATTCCATTAACATCGAACATTATTCTAGTCTATTAAAGTTAGTGCACGAAACTTTGCATACTAATCAATAGGCTTGTAACTTCTATGACAAAGTTTTTTTCTAACCACTGTGCTTAAATGATAAGACTTTAGGTAAATTTTGATCAATTACGCCAAAATAAATAATTTAATAATTTTAATATACTATATATTAAAATTGGTGTATTTTTTTCTGCCTTACGCTATATTCCGCTTGCTAAGATTGGCAGATGGAACCTAGGACATTCGATACATAAGTCTTTGTCTAGTTGCTAGAACGAGGATTTATTCTCCTTGAGTGGTAATGGTTAGTGGACAGCGCTTACAAGACGCGATGTTGCTTTAAGCTTTGTTTCTTCTGCCTGCCATTAATCCTGGCTTCATTGGCCAGAGTCGTATTCTAGTCAGTTTCAAGGTCAAATCAATAGTACTTTTTTATATCTTCACGCTTTATCCCGCACATGGAAGGGTAGGCAGAGCAAAACACTCCGTTGCTTAGGTACCTGCTTACTCCGTCCCCGCTTCCGGTCGTTTCTAGAAAAAGTTTCTAGGCATTGCGAGTTGAGTGGCGGAACTCAACGCCGCGTTATGCCCAGTTGCCAGAGCGGAGAAAATGGATATAGAAAAATCTATCTTCCCCGAGTGGGAATCGAACCCAGAAACCATCGCGTTACAGTCAAACGGTACTTTTTATTATAGTTTTTATCTTATATCTCGATGTGTTCTCGAATCCCCAGGTCTCGTACACGGGTAAACGCCGCAAGTTGGCCTCGTGCAGTGTTAACCTGCGCCGGCACGCCTCTCTAGCGCCCGCGCAGCGCTCCCTGCAGTTGCAACTCGAGCCCACATCGCGCAAGCTGCGAGGCGCAAAGTTGCAGCTCACGTTGCATTGCGTGCTGCTGAGAGAGGGACAGGCTACGTGAGTTGGCTTAAATAGATCTGGTATAGTTTTACTGAAATATTTTTAAAGACAAGAATTTGGAGCTAAAATTCACTTCACGTCTTCACGTGAATTTTAAATTGACGTGCTATAATTTTTAAATATATATAATATATTTATAAAAACGCTTGTTTTAATAGAGATGAAGATATGCAGTCTTTAGCGTCCCTTTTGTCTGTCAACAATAACTCGGATATAGCAGTTTTAGAGGATCTGGATGAAGATGACTACACGTTGTCCGATAGTTCGACGCGACAAGTAAGTACATACATACATGAAAATATTAAAATATGGTTACATATTAACATATATATTTATGTATATGGTTTACGAACTTTATTAATTCCTCAAAAGAAACACATACATTTCACTTACTAAGAAACTAAATAAAATAAAACAATTATAAAAGAAGCGTACAGAGATAATTAAGTAAAGATAATATAAAATATCACACGAAAGAGAGTAGACAGATCTTAAAATGTAAACACAATATGTTTTAATTATTAACTTCATAAATAAAAAGTACCAGAAGTGGCATTGACGGATATTGTTGATATGGAAGTCAAATTTATAATGTTGTAATAAATTACCTAAGCCGGTATGCGTATGTATAAATGTTAGTAAGTTTTGTAGTGTAAGTGCGTACAATTATTAATATTTTTATTTAATTTTTTATTTTATTTTACTATTATACATAAGGTGAAGTTAAAAACGAGAAATAGGTTATGTATATGAAAATTATTAAAAAATGGTTACTTTTTCGCAGATGTTGGATCTCCGACAGCAAATGGAAGAGATGACGCAAAGCCTCACAAATAGCGACATAGCGGCGACCCCAAACAGTGTACAAAGTCTCAACTTTGATAACTCCCGAACCCCCACAGCCCCTATGACCCCAGAATCAACAACCCCCACAACCCCAACCCCAGCCCCAGTCAAAAATATAGAAAACGATCTGAGAATAAATGATTTAACGATCACGTCGAAATCGAGACCCGAATATCTGAGCAATTTGACTAAATTAGCAATGAAAAGCGAACCCCCAAAGTTTTCCTCGACCCCAAAAATAGTTCCAGATAAAATTGAAGACAAGGTGGATAACTTGAAAGGGGTCGTTTTCAAACCAAAGACTATTGCTAAAAGAAACCTTAAGCCGTTAGAATTAAAGACTAATTTAAATAATATAAGTTTGGACACAAATGATAATGAGAAGGAGGATAATGACAAAACTCCGGTGGCGGAAATTGAAAAGCTATTTCCGGTGAAGCCTATGGACAAGGATAAGACACCGGTAAGTCTATATCAAACCTCTTGTTTTAAAATGAAACTGTCAAATATTAAAAATATATATATTACTGCTATATATTAATTGCTCATATTATGTTAGGCAGAGGGAACCGCAGAAAACGTGGGAATCTAGTGTCAAGACACTCTGTTCCCCGCTTTCCGCCTTTTTTGGAGGCATTGCGTGTTGAGTGGTCGTAGTGGTCGTAGTCGAAAACCAAAGATTTTTCTTGTACATATAAAATATATCTAAAAGTACTGTTTTATAGACGTTTAGGAGATTAGCGTGTTCAGACTGACATACTCTGTCGTAACAGGCTGTATAATTAGACTTATAAATTTAGTTTTCGAGTTAACGCTTTTTTTGCACCGTTCCGTTTTTTTATTGTGTATTTTATTGAATGGTTGCCTGTGAGAGATCACTTGTAGTGTAGTGCATAAGGCCGCCATTGCACATAATATTTATTTAGTATTTTAATTGTTTGTATTTCCTCTTTTTTATTTTCTTATGTGCAATAAAGTTTTTTTTTGAGGACCGTTGTGGCGCAGAGGCGCAACGTCTGCCTGAACTCGACCGTTACTGGGTTCAATCCCCAGTCGGAAAAGATGGATTTTTTTATTTCCATTTTCTTCGCTCTGGCAAACTAGGCAAAGCGCGGCGTTGAGTTCCGCCACTCAACACGCAGTGCCTCGAGAACGGCGAAAAGCGGGGACGGAGAAAGCAGGGACTACGCAACGGAGTGTCTTAACACTAGGTTCCCATGGTCCCCGCAGTTTCCTCTGCCTAACCTGCCTTGTGCAGGATAAAACGTGCAATAAAGTGTTATTACTATTATTATTTTTGTTGTCATACTGTCTAGTCTCGGCATGTGAAATATACCGGTATATAGACAATCACGGACCTAAGTCAAGTGATAATCAGATAAAAAAATGAAGTTGTTAATGTGGAAGATTTAAAAAATTTCTAACTATCCTGTACGTATTTGAAATTGCTGCCTTTTGTGGAAGAGCATAAGTGTATGGGGACAAATCTAATGTATTAATAGACTGATGGAGGTTCTTAGGGATGACGCCTGTGGTAGAAATAACTGATACTATTGTTACTTTCTTCAATTTCCACATTCTAAGTATTTCACCTTTTAACTCTTCATACTGACTGCCGTGGCGCAGAGGTGCAATGTCTGCCTGTAACGCGACGGTTTCTGGTTCGATTCCTACTCAGGGAAGATGGATTTTTCTATTTCCATTTTCTTCATTAGGCTTCCGCCACTCGACACGCAACGCCTCGAAAAGACGGAAAGCAGGGACGGAGATAGCAAGCACTAAGCAACGGAGTGTCTTAACACTAGGTTGCTACGGCTCCTGCAGTTCCCTCAGCCTACCCTGCCTTGTGCGGGATAAAGCGTGAAGCTAAAAAAAGAAAAAAAACCTCTTCATACTTAGCAAGCTTTTACGAAAAACTGTTTTGGAAATTATGCGAATTACGTATTGCAATGTCTGTTATAAGTGCGACTTTATCTATTAATGTGATGTACAGTCTATTGTATGGTACAATTTTGTCAGTCAGTTAATTAAATAAATATACATACATGCTACCCTTTTTTTATATAAAGTTGTACTTTTTCGTTTTTTGTTTACACTTGAATTTTTTAATGTTGATTTTTGTTTATTCTAATAGATAAAAAAATATTGTGATAACAATTATAATTATTTTTTTTTTTGGCTTCACGCTTTTATCCCGCACGTGGCAGGGTAGGCAGAGGGAATTGCAGGGACCATACGAACCTAGTGTTAAGACACTCCGTTACTTAGTCCCTGCTTACTTCGTCCCCGCTTTCCGCCGTTTTCGAGGCATTGTGTGTTGAGTGGCGGAACTGAACGCCGCGCTTTGCCTTAGTTGCCAGAGCGAAGAAAATGGAAATAGAAAAATCCATCTTCCCCGACTGGGGATCGAACCCAGAAACCGTCGTGTTAGTCGCGTTACAGGCAGACGTTGCGCCTCTGCGCCACGACGTAATTATAATTATCATGATATATTTCTTCCTTCCAGGTACAAGATCTACTGGAGTGGTGTAGTATGGTGACGGCGGAGTACCCCTCGTGTCGGGTCACTGACCTCTCGTCCAGCTTCCGCTCTGGGCTGGCGTTTTGCGCCATCATACATCACTATCGGCCAGATCTTATGTAGGTATATATATGTGTTGATATGTATATGTGAAGAATTTGCCATTTTAATGCAGAAATTTTGCTTTCTAAATGGAGAAATTTTGCTATTTTAATGGAGAGGTGTCTTAGGTAAAATTTCAAACCGTATATGAAATCAAAATAAAAATATTTTTTATTGAATAAAAACATTAGCGTTTATTTTGGAACGTCAAGTAACTTATTTTAAAAGAATTTACCGTGTGATCCAAAGGGCAATGAGACTAAAAGCACACAAGAAACTTAGCCCAGCTTTTTTCTAAATGTAACTTATATGTCTAATACAATTGAGTTCAACTTCTTGAATACTTCATATTATTTACTGCCAGACAGTCTTATCATTGTAATAGCTTGGAGGTGAATGGATGGAGGTTAGTAATTAGACTCAATGTTGCGAAGACTGCGCTTAGTATATCAATTTTTGAATCTTCAAACCGTATATAGCTTAGGGGATTTAACATTAAGATATTCCGTGTACATTACGCGGCTAGTGGCGAAACTTAACGCTGCAAACGCTATATTTTGTATATCAATATGAGCGGTAATGTATTTCTTTTTATTTTATTACGACATTTAAATTACATTGTATGTTTATTAGTGATGCGACACTAAAAATCACGTAGGTTAATCTTTAAACCTACACTTGAGTCACAAGTCTCACCCTGCTGTCCCAAGCTGCTAGGAGCTCCTCTTTCTTTCTTTCCATTTACACTGATTTTAGTAAGGACTTTGATAAAGTTAACCATTCTGTTTTACTTCATAAGCTCGAAATGATTGGTATAACGGGTATTATGCTTGATTGGTTTAAGTCTTATCTTACGAATAGGAGTTCAACGGTGGTTATAAGCGGGCATTGTTCAAATCCCTTTTTATCTCTCTCTGGCGTGCCTCAGGGCTCTCATCTGGGATCCCTGTTCAACATTTTTATTAATGACATCAATTTCTGCTTCGATCATTGTAAATGCTACTTATTTGCAGATGACCTAAAACTTTTTAGACCTGTCTCCTCCGAAGCAGATGTTGTATGTCTACAAAATGACTTGGACAATCTGGTATCATGGTGTCGAAAGAACTTTATGTGTCTCAATACTGAAAAATGCTTTGTTATTCGTTTTAGTAAGGACAAAACCACTGTTGATCGAACTTATTCTATTGATGGACATTTACTTTCTGAAGTAGATCATATAAGGGATTTGGGAGTAATACTGTATTCTAAATTACGGTTTCATAAACATATTGATGATATAGCTGGCAGGGCTTTCAGAGCTTTAGGCTTTGTTTTACGCAACTGTAGAGCTTTTAAAGAGGCTCGGACTAAAATTTCCCTGTACACTGCCTTAGTACGTAGTAATTTAGAGTATTGCTGCACGGTGTGGAATCCACACTATGAGATTTACAGCCAAAGATTAGAGCGAATGCAAAAAAGATTTCTTTGGCATCTGTCCTATAACCTTAAATTGGCTGGTAGGCTGCACAGCTATGAGGATAGATCACACAACACACACACATTTCTTCTTCTTTCTCTTCACGATCGAAGACAGTTTCTCGACAATCTTTTTATCTTCAAATTAATTAATGGGTCCACAGACTGTCCATATCTATTGGCTAAATTGAGGATTAATGCTCCAAGAAAATTTTCTAGGTCATCTGTATATACACCTTTTACCGTAAAAGTAACGCATTCTCGTTTAGGGCGTTTCTCACCCATTAACAGAATGTGCATTAATCATAACATCATATATAAAACTGCAAATGAAGTTAAAAAGAAACAAGAGTTAAACTCAACAGAAGTAAAAACCATTGACATTTTTAATAATAAATTGTATAGTTTCAGAAATCAGTTACTAATGTATTTCAATAATAAATAATTATTTTTTATTGTAATTTTTAGTATGGATTTATATTTGCAATCTTGATAAAGACTAAACTTATATTCAGTTTTTAAATTTTATTGTGTAATTTATTGATTTTAATTTCTCATTGTTAATTTAATATTTTTATTTTTCTCAGACATTTTAATTTTAATTTATTATTGCTCAATTGATAATTTTCCTTTATTATTATTTTAACACAAATAATTTAATGCAACTTAATTTTTTTGTTTATAATTTTTTTATACTTATAATTAATTTAATTTTATTTTTTTATATATATCGTTGTTAACTATTATTTTCTGATGGTATTATGTAACACCTGTAAAAAAGCAGTCACTAAGAAATATTGTTACAACATTTTAATCCTTGTAATTTGTTAGTGTTCTGCTTGTTGGTGTTCAAATAAATAAATAAAAATAAATAAAAAAAAAATAAAAAACACGATGGGAGAATCCATCCATCCATCTAACGCGATAGTGTGCATGTTCGATTCACACTCGAGACAGATGAATTTTTCCATTGTCATTTTCTTCGTTCTGGTTAATAATAAATAGGCAAAACGCGGCTTCGAGTTCACCACTCAACATGTTATGCCTAGAAAAAGACGGAAAGCAGCGGCAGAGAAAGCAGGGACTAAGCAATGGAGTTCTTAACACTAGGTTCCCACGGTCCCTGCAGTTCCCTCTGCCTACCCTGCCATGTGCAGGATAAAGCGTGAAGCTATAAAAAAAGTAAGATAAGAGAATAAAAGCAATCGTTCCTCGCAGTGACTTCTCGGGGCTGCAAGCGGATGCACGTGAGTGCAACGTGCGTACTGCTCTGGAGGCGAGTGCGCGTCTCGGCATCGCGCAAGTACTGACGGCAGCCGACGTGTGCCGCGCGCCCGCGCCCGACAAACTTGCTGTCAGTACTTTACTTATATACGTTTTGTTGTTTTTCTTTATTCTCTCTCTATCTCTCTCTCTCTCTCTCTCTCTCTCTCTCTCTATATATATATATATATATATATATATATATATATATATATATATATATATATATATATATATATATATATATATATATATATATATATATATATATATATATATATATATATTCAAAATCTTAATAAACACTAAAGAGCAAGTTTTATTATATTATGTTGTAGTTTGGAAGACGTGCTAACATCTTTTGTTATATTAATTAATTCTATATAAATCGGTGTTTTTGACATTAATTAGACTTAATTTCTATAAATTATTGTTTTAATGTGATTCTCGTCAGTCTATATCACAAATTGTTACATATTTCCAGATAATGACGTACCTGTTCCAACTGCGCGCCTACTTCACCGGCAACGAGCTACACGTAGAGCAGCTCGGTGAGAGTTTGCTTTTACATATTACATATAAAACAAATTTGTCGTAATTAATTATAATATTTTTAATAATATTTTGGTGTAAACAATGACACATAACGTTTTGTCATACGTAAAAGGTTAAATTGAAGACATTTACTTCCAGAACATAATTGGAAAATATTGAAGATAATCAAACATTAGTATATAGTTTAAATGAGTGAAATAAAGTGAATAATTAAAAAACACATACAATTTATATTATCAGGTAACGACGAGACGGAGTCGTCGTACCTGGTGGGGCGCCACGACACGGACGAGTCGCTGCCGGCCGAGCTGTTCAGTCGGGAAGTCAGCGCGCGCCGCTCCCGGACACGCCCGCTGTTAGTATATGTATATGTGTGTGTATATGTATATGTATATGTATATGTATATGTATATGTATATGTATATGTATATGTATATGTATATGTATATGTATATGTATATGTATATGTATATGTATATGTATATGTATATGTATATGTATATGTATATGTATATGTATATGTATATGTATATGTATATGTATATGTATATGTATATGTATATGTATATGTATATGTATATGTATATGTATATGTATATGTATATGTATATGTATATGTATATGTATATGTATATGTATATGTATATGTATATGTATATGTATATGTATATGTATATGTATATGTATATGTATATGTATATGTATATGTATATGTATATGTATATGTATATGTATATGTATATGTATATGTATATGTATATGTATATGTATATGTATATGTATATGTATATGTATATGTATATGTATATGTATATGTATATGTATATGTATATGTATATGTATATGTATATGTATATGTATATGTATATGTATATGTATATGTATATGTATATGTATATGTATATGTATATGTATATGTATATGTATATGTATATGTATATGTATATGTATATGTATATGTATATGTATATGTATATGTATATGTATATGTATATGTATATGTATATGTATATGTATATGTATATGTATATGTATATGTATATGTATATGTATATGTATATATATATATATATGTATATATATATGTATATATATATGTATATATATATATATATATGTATATATATATATGTATATATATATGTATACATAGAGTTTTTGTTACTGTTATGTGGCTTTGGATTTTTCTCTGGAAACTAGGTAAAGTGCGGCTTTGAGTTCCGCCACTCAACACGCAATGTCTCGATAAAGGTGGGAAGTGGGGACGGAGAAAACAGGGACTAAGCAACGGAGTGTCTTAATACTAGGTTCATAAGGTTCATGCAGTTCCCTCTGCTTACCCTGTTGTGTACGGGATAAAACGTGAAGCTATAAAAAATGCAGCTTTTTTATTTATTTATTTTATTTCTTTTATAAATGACACACCGACAATACTTTTAACATCTTACACTAATGTATGCGTCTAATAGAAATATTCTGATACAAGCACTCAAACTTCTTAAGTTATTTCTTAATAATCCATAATGAGTATAGAAAAATACTCAAAGAAAACATAGAAAGTTTTCACGCAGCGGGATTTGAACACGTGCTAATTACGACGCGGCGTGATGAAGAACGCATGGCTCAGTGGTCAGAGCGCCTGGACGGTTCGCATGTTGTGTGTTCAAGTCCCGCTACGTTTTCTTTAAGTATTGTTTCATACCTTTTTCGCCTCATCCACTGTCGGTAACTGGACTTTTGGTACTGTGTTACTGGAGGTCAACAGATATATTCCCTTACATATATTTTTTTTTTTTTTTTTAGCTTCACGCTTTATCCCGCACATGGCAGGGTAGGCAGAGGGAACTGCAGGAACCATACGAACCTAGTGTTAAGACACTCCGTTACTTAGTCCCTGCTTACTCCGTCCCCTTACATATATATTTGTACCATTTGTTTAAATTTTATATATATCGCTCGCATGCTATTATATATAATGCTAGCATATCTATACAGAAGTGTTTACAAATTTCCAAACCTGATCATTTCTTAGGAGAGGATGCTAATACTTTTATTTCGGAATTTGAGCTCACGATAATTTTGTTTTGTCACACACAATCCAACACCGTTATGAAATAAATTATTAATATCTAATATATTTTATAATTGAAACTTGTATTATCAAACATCTTAAACCTAACCTTCATTCACAGATCTCAGGGCTCATTAGATTCCCGTCAGTCCAAAGACAGATCTCAAGAGAAATCTCCGGAGAAATCTCCCCCAATACGGGAAGTGAGAGATATGCTTCTCTCTTCAAAAAGCATTTTGGGGAAGATGCTGTCACCCGCGAAGGAGGAGAAGCCGAGTGCTAAGTGGTTTACGGATCTAAAGACTGAGGTATGATTTTTGTATAATTTAATATTATATACATTACACGATAAAGACTTGTATACCAAAAATATTTTTAAGCACAATAAAAAAATCTTTTCGTAGATTCTGAAACCTGATTCATTCGTTCTTTTATTATCTTTTTCTTATAGTATTTTTGTTAGTTTTACTTAAAAAAAGAACATTACTTTTGGTCTTCTTATGGACTCTTTCTGCTCATCTAACATTCTCATACATATGAAAAATTACTTTATTTATTTATTTATTTTTTATTTTTTTTTATAGCTTCACGCTTTATCCTGCACAAGGCAGGGTAGGCAGAGGAAACTGCAGGGAACGTAGAAGGGAACCTAGTGTTAAGACACTCCGTTGTTTAGTCCCTGCTTTCTCCGTCCCCGCTTTCCGCCGTTTTCGAGGCATTGCGTGTTGAGTGGCGGAACTCAACGCCGAAATTTTTTGTTTAGATGAATTCACTATACGTGGTAGTGAACATGATTATTGCTAAATATTTTAATAAAAAAATATATTCGCTATTTGTTATAGCCAATCCCAGCAAGACCAGAAAAGCTGATGACACGTAAGGAACTGACTGATCCCTTCGGGTCTGATGATGAAGACGAGCCGGTCAATGTGAAGGAGGTCGGCAACGGTGTAGGTGAGTGACCGAAGTATATTTATATAGTGGTAAGACACTATCTACTAAAATTAAAATTTTAAAATTGAAAGACTTTAAGAATTGAAAGTCGCACTTTGTCAGTCAAATAAATTTAAAATAATTTAAATATTAATTTCTTTAGCGTAACTTTTTTTTGGGGACCGCGCCGTCGTGGCGCAAAAGCGCAACGTCTGCCTGTAACGCGACGGTTTCTGGGTTCGATTCCTACTCGGGGAAGACGGATTTTTCTATTTCCAGTTTCTTCGCTCTGGAAACTAGTCAAAGCGCGGCGTTGAGTTCCGCCACTCAACACGCAATGCCTCGAAAAAGGGGGAAAGCGGAGACGGAGAAAGCAGCGACTAAGCAACGGAGTGTCTTAACACTAGGTTCCTACGGTTCCTGCGCTTCCTCTGGTTTCTGCCTACCCTGCCATGTGCGGGATAAAGCGTGAAGCTACAAAATTTTTTTTTTTCAAATATGTGCTATGTAAACATGGTCTTTTCTCACATTTTAATTATTTAAATGGAATAAGGAGTAGTATTTTCTTCTTTGCTCACTCTACTAAATGTTTGATATGAGTGAAGATACAATTTAATTTGAAGATAAAACTAATTAATTGACATTAAAAATAATACTATATAACCTATTTTTAACACGCTTTTATTAGTTTCACTTGTAACTGAGCAACTCTTACTGTATGTGTGCGAGACATATAGCCGAGTGCTATGAGGTACGGAGTATCTTCGACTTTTTTGCAGTGACTTTTATGCTGTTGTCGTGGGTTCGAATCCCTTCCGTATCAGTGAAAAGTGGTTTTAGTCTATTTTTTATTTAATTTTATTTCTGCTTTTTTTATTATTTTATAATATATTATTTAATTTTTAATTTTATTCACCAGTAAAAACTCGAAAATTTTATTAAATGAAAAGAAACGAAATAATAATGAAGTACCACATTAAAACAAAAAAAAAATAATAATTTAAAAAAAAACTAAAAAACACGCTTTTTAAGTATATTAAACTAAAAATTAAACAATAATTCTTCAAACAAGTTAAAAACAGTAATAATCGAAAAATACTAATATTATTGTGAAAAAACGTGGGGAGCTTTGTGCCATATTTATTGAGCGAGTGAGGAGCGCAGCGACGAGCGAAGCTCTCTGTTAGTGGGGGTCTATGCATTCTTTGTTCGCTAACTCCTCCTAGACCACTGAACCGATTTTGATCGGATTTGTTTTAAACGATCACTGTGGTCATGAGGAGTGCCAACATATATAAAAAACTGTGATCGGACATGTCCTTGAGGAATAATTGAGAAAAAACCAACAAAATTCGATTTTCATTGAAAATGCATTGGATTAGCTTGCGCGTGCAATTTCTCTATGGCCAAACACATTGTGAACTTAATTTATTGAGAAACCCATTGAAATTTGCTAGCGCGCGCCATAAACAGAGATTTCAATTCCCCAGCATAGCTCTATGGTACAATTATCACCCCTCATCCCTCAAGGACATCATTTCATGAAATGCGATATAGCTACCACTTGGACCTAATTTCCATGCAAAGTTTCAAAGTTCTGTCAAACGGCCTCGGAGGGGACAGGCTACAAAAAACGGCGAAGTGAACATATAAGAGCTTCGCTTCAAAAAGTGTCTTTATTGTACCGCTTCCGCGCTCGCTCAATTAACAGGCCGGATGGGCTGAATACCTAGTTATTGAGTTAGTTATTCCTTTTTCCTTACCCTACATACACAATCTCTGTAAATATGTACAATATAGTGTCAGTTGCTTAATATACGAAAAATATTTTTATTAAACTATATTTATTATATTTAACTGTGCAGTAAAACCTGAACAAAAACCAGTTATCGAACCTGCTACTACCGACCCACTGAACGCTGTCGAAGCTACCACAAACTCAACTGAGAAACAGAAAGCTGTTGAACTACCGAAACCAACGCCTGTAAGTAAATTTAATATGTTATACAAGTGTGGCTTTTGTTCAGTTTTTTGTGATATTAAGAGTTTTTAGTTTTAGTTATAAATAGTTAGTCATGTTTTTGAATGAGTTTGGAAATTTTTAGTCAAAATAATTTAATAAAATTAATTAATAAAAACTTATTAATAAGTAATAATGTGAAGTTTGTTATATTTTTTATATATTTTTTAACATTTTCTCTGTGATTCTTCTGCAATGGAGTTGCGCTGATTGATATTTCATTAAACACTATCCTTTGTCTGTTTTTAAAAACATTACAATTAATTATACATCCTTATATAAATTGTTAATAAGAAATTAAAATAATCTTGACCATTTAGCATCTAATGCTATATTCTTTCTAAAAGTAAAACAAAAAGCGAAACACATTTTCTAATACAATTTCATAATATAATCACACCAAAGCTAATTCATAAATAATTTTTTTTCATACGCTTCATATGTGTGTGTGCTTCCGCTGTGATAAAAAATACAATGGTGCGCTTTAAAACAAAATGGCGTCAAAAACAAAATGGCGTGCTTTTCCGTTTGTCAAATGTCAGCAATTACTGTCGCGTCACGACGAATTGAAAGAGCGAGCGAGACAGCTGCTCGAGGCGACGAAACGCGAAGCGAAAGAGAAGGACAGAAACAAGTGTGAGAACGACATTATGAACGGATTGAACGATATCGGAAGTCCGAAGAAGGTAAATTTTGTGGGATTTTGGTGGATTTTAGTTTGTTTTTTTTTTTTTTTGTCTTAATATATGTATATACATTCCTTTATTTTATTATAGGCTTTCATATTATTCCGATATGTAATTCACGCCCATTGTTCGTCTTTTATATTTTTTTAATATAATTTGATTAATATTTGATTAAAGATACTTCTATATATTTTTATGAATTATTATTTTCTTAATATAGGCAATGACAGAGGAAGAAAGACAAGCGATGCTAAGGGAGAGAGCGAGAAAGCTAATAGCGGATGCGAGAGCGGGCATCGTGAGGTAATGTCTTCAGTTTATATTAATATCTTACGTAGGAAAGCGGGGACGGACAAAACAGGGACTAAGTAACGGAGTGTCTTAACACTAGGTTCCTATGGTTCCTGCAGTTTCCTCTGCCTTGTGCGGGATAAAGCGTGAAAAAAAATAGATAAATTAAGTAATGTCTTAAGTATATGTTACGTATTTACTGTCGATACTATTACAGTTTCAGCCATTTCAATCGAACTGTTGTTTTTTTATGTTAAATTGTTATATTTTTTATATATATAATATACTATATTTATATGCATTTCCTGAGAGAAGCGTGTACAAGCGCACAAACAAAGACCTAAATTTAAATATAGTATTTTATTTATATATTTAAATATCGCAAAGACGTTTAATTAAATATATTATTTTTGCATATACCTTGCAAATATCAGACATAATTCGGTTATGTGTTTATTATATATATAGATGATATACCTCTCATCATATAGATAGAAGTAAACAATAAAAGACCTTACACTACTAGCAAATAAGTGTGTACATGCATCTATATGCACCCATACAGTGTCGTAACGTGTAAATAATATGTGTTGAAATATATGACATCAAAATGATATATAATGCTTACAAATATTTTTTCTATAGTAAAAAATGTTAGTGTGTTTTTACTGTTGAAAGTAAGACGATATAAGGCGCTATGATAAATATGTTATGATAAACGTTTATGTCTATGTACGTATGTATATGTATTGATCTATTTTCTCTTTTCAGTCCAACATCTCCTCTATCTCCGTCTCGCACCAGAGGGACTTTGGAAATTATAACTAAGCAATCGGTCATGGAAGAATTTGCTGCAGGTATTTATAAATTATTATAAAATTACACATAGGTAACTTAAATTTATAATATATATTCAAATGATAAGTAATTAATTAATAATATTTATGTATAATTTTACTTCGCTATTTACTGCTTCCACCAACTTTCACAGGTTGACATCTCTTATATAGATATGAGATAGAGGTGGAACTCGATCTCACTAAGTATATTTCTGTATGTCTGTATTTCAATAGAATTTTCTTAATGCATTAAAGAATACTAGCATATTTTAATTTCTCAGTGGAAAGATTAAGCGGTGTTGAGTTACGCTTTGACACGTTTTATCCCAGATTGATGTCTAAATCCTTTCTGCTTATTGTTAAACGGGTTAAAGCGTGAAGCGTGAAGAAATACAATGTATTGCATTGTAAATTTAACATTTTTAACTTTAACCTATATTGTCCGCCATATTGTCATATTTTTTGTGTTAAATTCTACTTTTATTTTTTTTATTTGAGATTAAATAATATATATTAATTTAAAATAAAATAACAGCAGGTGGTGTGGAACAGCTAGAAAATTTAATATCTAGACCTGAGTCGATACCGTCTAGTCCGGGGTCCAGGAAGAGTGCACCGAGTCCTGATAGATCAGGTTTGTTTATAAATAGCTTTATACTAAAATTATTTTTTAGAACAATAGGTTTTTTTATCAGTTCGTATGTCGTTTCATTTAATTTAATTATCGACATCTTTGTATAATTTTTATAAAATTAATGACCGTCGTGGCGCAGAGGCGCAACGTCTGACTGTAACCCGACGTTTACTGGGTTCGATCCCCAGTCGGGGAAGATGGATATTTCTATTTCCGTTTTCTTCGCTCTGGCAAATTAGGCAAAGCGCGGCGTTGAGTTCCGCCACTCAACACGCAATGCCTCGAAAACGGCGGAAAGCGGGGACGGAGAAAGCAGGGGCTAAGCAACGGAGTGTCTTAACACTAGGTTCCCACGGTCCCTGCAGTTCCCTCTGCCTACCCTGCCTTGTGTGGGATAAAGCGTGAAGCTAATGATAAATATTGTACATATGTATATAGTTATTGCTCACTTAGCTGTCAATTAGTTTTGAGGAAGCTATGTATTTCAAAATGAAAACAAAAATGAAACCAGAAACGCTCTTTAAATATCCTGGATAAAATCTTTCAGAGCATAGAAAAAAATCAAAGTAAGTTAATTTTATCAAAATATGAATAAAAGATACTGCTTTGTATATGCTGCTGTTTGTGGAACAATTTGAAATAATTGGCATTATAAAAACCTCATGAGATACTTCCCGTTTGCCTGGAATTGTGAGATTTAGTAAGAAGTTTTTATATTACAGTACAAATAAAAAAATATCCAGAATTAAAACCTTGTAGATAAATCTCAGATAAATCACTACCAACATTTTCATTTTCATTTATACAATAAAACAAGTACGCGTGTGTGTGACAGAAGCAAAGGCGGACAGTCGGTCGCGCAGCCGCAGCCCGGCGTCCCCCGCGCCGCCCGCCTCCCCGCCCGCCGAGCCGCACGCGCTGCACGACCTGCTCGACGACGAACAGGTGCACACACACACTCACACACACACACACACACACACGCACATTCACACACACAATTACACATACACGCACATTCACACATATATACATACACACACACACACAGACAGACAGACACACATACACACACACATGCACACGTTCGCGCATTCGCGCATACAGTTATACGTTCATGTAAATTGTTTGTCATGATCATTAGGAATTATTTTAAACCATACGCAGTGCAGTGGTTGTAAGTTCAATCAACACTTGAAAGCTTTTGAGAATACGGTTGTATTTCTCTATATACGAGGGTCAAACTGAAAGTTCTTAGAAAATCAAAAACTAAGCATTCTAGCAAGTTATTAGTTTTATTATAACTTTTCAAAATAGCGTCCGAAAAGCACCTTGAAACCACCACCACCAGAAAAGCACCTTGCCCACTCGGCCTTAGGGGTCTCTTCAACGGCCTTTTGAAACGCAGCCACTGCTTCTTCGACGTCCATAAATTGTTTTCCTCGAAGTTTTTCTTTTATTTTTGGGAATAATTTAAAAATAGCAGGGTGCGAGGTCGGGGCTATACAGCGGGTGACCCAGTAATTCCACGTCTAAGGTCGCCAAATAGTCGATCGTTTGCCTATCAGTGTGCGACGAGGCATTGTCGTGATGAAGGAGGATCCTGCTGCGAGGTCGTCTCTATCGAACTTTTTCCAAGACAAGTGGCAAACAGTTGTTAGTGTACCACTCTGCATTAACCGTTTTCTGATCCTCTAAGACAACTGTCGCGTAATGACCTGTCTTTCCGAAGAACGAGGCCACCATCTTTTTTCCAACACTTCGACCTCTCTTCACTTTAGTTGGCAACTCTTCGGAAAGAAACACCCACTGAGCAGACTGTCTTTTGGTTTCCGGATCATAACAGTAAATCCAGCTTTCGTCACCCGTTAGTATGTCGAACACAGCATTTGAGTCAAATCCGTTAAATTTTTGGATCATTTCTCGGCACCAATCAACACGGCGGAGTTTTTGAGCCTCGATCAAATTATGCGGTATCCAGCGGGCACAAAGCTTCCTGACCGCTAAATGTTCATGGAGGATTTTGTGCACTTGACTCATACCTATGCCTAGACTTGTCCGAATCTGCTGATAGGTCACTCTTTTGTCAGTCCCTATCATACGCCGCACAACACTGATATTATCTTCAGTCGTCGCTGTAGAAGGCCGTCCCTCACGCAAATCATCGGTGAGATTAGTTCGACCACGTTTGAATTCATTAAACCAGTTGTAAACTGTGGCACGAGATGGGGCTTCATCGTGAAAAGCCAATCGAAGTCTATCATAACTTTCTTG
Source organism: Dione vanillae (assembly GCA_037178615.1). Classification (NCBI taxonomy): domain Eukaryota; kingdom Metazoa; phylum Arthropoda; class Insecta; order Lepidoptera; family Nymphalidae; genus Dione; species Dione vanillae. The sequence continues at coordinate 2,158,176 of JAZFAU010000299.1, read as the reverse complement.
TTGACTTATATGACATCGAAAGTCATAAAAAATCATTGCACGAAAATTTTCTCGGCTTAAATTCATTATAACGTATGTAATGTGAGATAGAGTAGGAAAAAATGCTTAAACATTTTTGGTTTGTGGATGTGGAATTATACATTTTTAGAACAGTGCCTTGATGCTATATTATATCTTAATATTTCTTTATTATCTAAGAAAGGTACTAATGTGTAGCAACTTCCGCTATATATAGCATACATGTATAGCGACTTCTGCGAGGTAATATCTAATTATTATCTATATTTCTCGTAATAGGAGCGTGAAACGGGCTCGTACATCGCGAGCGAGCTGGAGGCGCTGGAGAAGGAGCAGAGCGCCATCGACGAGAGGGCGGCGGCGCTGGAGAAGCAGCTGCGGAGGGTCATCGACGCGGCCGACGACGCCGAGGTGAGGGGGAGGGGGGAGGGGGGAGGGGGGAGGACACTGAGGAGAGGGGGAATATGGTTAATTAAAAAATATAAAAACAGAATAGTCCCTCTGAGTTTCTTGCGCCGGTTCTTCTCAGGTCTGAGGCATTAACTTTAACGAACCGGTGGTAAATTAAATTATTTGACTTCCATTTTTGAATAACATTTTTTGACTTTGTCTTTGACTTTAGAGGGGAGGTTCTGATTGTTTATTTTTTGCTACATCACATTGATATACTTGTTTTTTCATAAAAGATCTAATAATTCTCATGGCAAAGGCAATATGCGTAAGTTTAAGATCCTTTATTTCTCAAAAGAGTACAATGTGTGATTTGCTTACTAAGAAATTACAATTGACACTTATAAGATATGTTACAAAAGATTTACAAGACTGCGTCCAGTTACGACTGAAAAGTGATAACAAAAATGAAACTAAACTCAGATTACTGTTATAAACAAAAATTGGTGGTTACACACATTCTTAGAAGTTCTTTATAACAGGTTGTTGATCTAGCACTTTTTTTCTTTGCTTTCAAAATAATAAAAAAGTTCTTGTTTGGAAAACGTATAAGCTTTTTGATATGATTGCATTAAAGTTGATAGTCTCTAGTGACATTTAATAGAACGGTTGCATTTTGTATATTATATTTATATGCTTGAAAAAAAGAAAATGAACATATATTATGATAGCATAAAGTATAAGAGGACCTTCGTGGCACAGAGGCGTAAGTGTCTGCCTGTAAACGCTACGGTTTCTGGGTTGGATTCCCACTCGGAGAAGATGGATTTTCTATTTCCATTTTCTTTGCTCTGGCAACTAGGCAAAACGCGGCGTTGAGTTCCGCCACCCAACACGCAATGCCTCAAAAAAGGCGGAAAGCGAGGACGGAGAAAGCAGAGACTAAGCAACGGAGTATCTTAACACTAGGTTCCCACAGTCCCTGCAATTCCCTCTGCCTACCCTGCCCATGTGCGGGATAAAACGTGAAGCTAAAAGAAAAAGAAATTATTTACTATTTATGTTAAAATGACATAGAATATATATTTGCAGATAAAATGGCGTTACATATTGTTCCCTTGTATACGAATTCCGCGTGACAATGTGGTTTGAGTTTTGTTTGATTTTTTAAAATTTTTATACATGCTGTTCTAAATTGTAATTTTGATTAGATATTTTTGTAATTTTTATTTACCGTAGTATTTTAGTTATTTTTGTGGAATTTTATTATTGTATTTTAGTGTAGTTAATGGTATTTAAAAGAATATAATTTTTAGTTAAAATAGAAGCAAAGAATATTTTTAAGTTTCAGTCCATTTAGGGGCATCATATTTTATATAATATATATTATTTCTGATTTCTTTTCTTTATTAGTTTGCGTTAAGCGCAACGATAAGTTTTGTCATTCAATGGAAATGTCTCAAAAATTGGACAGAATTGGTGAAAGGAGTGTTGTAACACTAGGTTCTCTCAATAATTTGCTATAAGTGAACAAGTTGGAAAAAAGAACTATGCTATCTATATAATATTTAGTATTTTTTGTTGAAAAGTAACGTATGTTATCAATTTTTTATAATAGAAAATAAAATTATATATATAGTGTGATTTAATTGCCAATATATACTTTTCTAGGAGGAAAATCGTCTAATGTCGCAGTGGTTTAATTTAGTGAACAAAAAGCACGCGCTTCTGAGACGTCAAATGCAACTTAATATATTGTAAGTATATATAGATATATAGCGGAGTTAAGTTCCGACAAAAATATAACTTGAAAACAAACTAGTAAATATACTAGATCCTAGCTATCTACAGGAAAGGCATTACCTATAAATAGATAAAAAAATAAATTTAATATTTAAACCACATGCTTAAAGAAGACATATAAAATTTGAACCCAATGACATTTATCGTTTGCCGTCCAAGCGATCTCACCACTGAGCCATGCGTGCTCTATACAATTTATGTTGAGATTATTACAAATCATTACAAAAATCAATTACCTAAGTCTAAGTTTTACATGTTTTTTTTTAAGTATTTTTAAAATAAGTATTTTTATTATTATTTATTTACTTATAATTAGAAAAAATCGGATACACCACACAGTAACAGTTCAATTCCACTTATGCACAATAAACATTGACAGGGAGCAGGAAGAAGACCTCAGCCGCCGCTGCGAGCTGCTGGCGCGGGAGCTGCGGCTGTCCCTCGGCGTGGAGGAGTGGAGGAAGACGCCCGGGCAGAAGCGGCGCGAGCGGCTGCTGCTGCAGGTATGTTACTCCAACACCCAACCCCCCTCCACTTCCTCCCCCACCTCACCCCACTCCTCTCTCCACCACCTCCACCGAACCACGGGCCTTCGGCAATGTTAAATTGCCTCGACTGGTTAAACCGATGTTGATTGGCCTTTGTTTGTATTATTTAGGAGTTGCTGTCGGCGGTCAACGAGAGGGACAGGCTCGTGCAGGAAATGGACGAGCAGGAGAAAGCGTGAGTTTTATTTTATTTATACATATATTAAACGGACGAAATGGTTTAAAAGTGCAATGTTTATAGTAATGTTAAATAGAACAAAGTTCCTTGATGTTTCTTTATATTATGAGGGCTGATTCAGATGGATGATGTGAATATTACAAAAATAAAAATCAAAGTCATTCAATCATATATAAATATATATGTCATATTATTTTTTTATTTTTTTTTATAGCTTCACGCTTTATCCCGCACAAGGCAGGGTAGGCAGAGGGAACTGCAGGGACCGTGGGAACCTAGTGTTAAGACACTTCGTTGCTTAGTCCCTGCTTTCTCCGCCCCCGCTTTCCGCCATTTTCGAGGCATTGCGTGTTGAGTGGCGGAACTCAACGCCGCGCTTTGCCTAGTTTACCAGAGCGAAGAAAATGGAAATAGAAAAATCCATCTTCTCCGACTGGGGATCGAACCCAGAAACCGTCGCGTTACAGGCAGACGTTCCGCCTCTGCGCCACGACGGTCCCATTATAATATCACATAAAAGACTGCCTAAATAGTAAATTAATTTGAACACTTACAATGCATGCTTACGAATGTTCTTCTTAACCAATATCATTTATATTGTAGCCATTTCAATTATCTATAACTTCTTTTTTTTTTTATTTCAGCATCGCCGACGACGACGAAATCCAGCGTAACTTATCAAACGTTGAGATACAAAGGAAAAACAACTGTATTTTACAATAGAATAACAAACAATTTACAATACAACGCTTAACTAAACTGTAGCTTAATTTAAATTATTGCGCGAAATCGAACTGTGTACAACTCCTTTGTAACGATGTTAATGTCCATTAGTTATTAAATAAATATATTTTTAATATTTATTATGCTGACGCTACATTATAGAGCGCTATCCCGCTCTTAGTTACAGCTATATAGCCCTGTCTCGCTCTAACATATTAAAGATGTATATAACTGTTTCACTTACATTATGTAGAGTGAGCGTTTCGTTTCTTCTATATAAAGTATGTCGGAACAAATTCAAACCTATTAACAGATAGATACTAGGTTTTTTGTATTTTATTAAATTTCAATAAAAGAAGATAGCATCATATCACATACTCATGAGTAAGCGAGACAAATATAATTAGCAAAGGACTTATAAGAGCGAGACGGCACTATATGCAATACTGACGAGTGAGCGAGACAGCATTAACACATTAATTGGACATAACAATAATTTTGTTTATAATGGCCTGACATAAAAATACTCAACACGATATCCTGTTATAATAATATAAGTATTTAATAAATTAAAATAACTTTAAATACATAAATAATTTTGACTTTGTATGTAAATTGGGTCGAGATTAAGACTTTTAAGTTCTACACTTAATTTTTCCTATTAAAGCTATTTTTGAACTACTTCTCAATGTGTAGAACCAAATTGCTTACTTTTTTGTGTTAATCGCCAAAGACTTTCATCTTAATTTACATTAATGTTAGTTTATCATATTTTTGATGATTAATTAAATAATGATGATGACAATGGTGATGATTTGATGAAATAGGATGCAAATATGAATTAATTAAAAAAAAACTTATAATTGTTACAGTTTTGTAACTTTTTATATGTTATTGTTTTCATCTATGTATATATTTTAATTTCTCTTCTCTGTTAAGAGAATTCAGAGAGCTGAGGCTTCATTCTATTCTCCATCATTTTATTTTTTAATATTTTTATAACGAAAATATGATAAACTAATTTAATTTAACTTCACGTTAAATCCATCATAAGGTGATAATTGAGTACAATGCCATAGCTTAATTTATTTGTGTACAAAACATATTTTTTTACTTAGAGCGAAAAGAAAATTGTAAATAATAGTCATGATTTAGGTTTAATTATATTTATTTATTGTGGCTATGTTAGGATATTCTCTTGCCTTAAGAGCTTTTTTTTTTAATAATTTAAAAAGTATATATATATTTTCCTATGAATTATTATTTGGACTTAATAAAAATAGCTTTGCGCTTTTTTAATTTTTTTTTTGTTGTTTAGGTCATTGATTGGAGAGTGGAGTGTCTTAACACTACTCTTCTATTTGTGGGAAGAAGCGAGAAGTATTTTTTTTATAAAATTTTTTGGTGACTAAAATAACGTATGGTAATATTCATACTATTTATACCGTCACATTTTTCAATTCTATTTTTTTTTATTTAAAATGTCTTCTTTTTAAAATTGTAAAGTTGTTATGTGTCAAATGTTCAACTGTTTATTTAGAATTTGTGCTAAAAATAAGTTTTTATTTCCAGTATTTTCTTTTATATGTATCAATAAAAAATTATTTTGTGATTTGTCATAATAAGAATATATTTTTATGATTTTTAAAGTGTTAATCCACACTAAGGATAGAAAAAATACTTAAAGAAAACATATAAAAATTTGAACGCAGCGGGACTCGAACCCGCGCCCTCCTGCGAACCGTGCAGGCGCTCTCACCACTGAGCCATGCGTTCTACATCACGCCGCGTTGAAATTCTTATATGCTTTATACAACTTATATCATTGTTAGCATCTCTGTAGGGAGATTGTAAAAATCTCCCAGTGGTGAGAGCGCCTGCACGGTTCCCAGGAGGACGCAGGTTCGAGTCCCGCTGCGTTCAAATTTTTATATGTTTTCTTTAAGTATAATAAGAATATTTTAAAATTTGTATGTTTAACTTTTGTAAATTTTTTTATTATTTGACTCTAACATGTAATAATACGTACATGTATATGTATTAAAATTACTAAAGGCATTAGATGAGGTGCTACAAGGTGATTTGTTTTGCTAAGTAATGTGCAATTATTATTAAAACCTAATGTTGCCGTTTAAAAAATCTGCTATATATTTATATATATATATATATATATATATATATATATATATATATATATATATATATATATATATATATATATATATATATATATATATATATATATATATATATATATATATATATATATATATATATATATATATATATATATATATATATATATATATATATATATATATATATATATATATATATATATATATATATATATATATATATATATATATATATATATATATATATATATATGTATATATATATATGTATATATATATGTATATATATATGTATATATATATGTATATATATATATGTATATATATATATATATATATATATATATATATATATATATATATATATATATATATATATATATATATATATATATATATATATATATATATATGTATATATATATATATATATATATATATATATATATATATATATATATATATATATATATATATATATATATATATATATATATATATATATATATATATATATATATATATATATATATATATAATATATATATATATATATATATATATATATATATATATATATATATATATATATATATATATATATATATATATATATATATATATATATATATATATATATATATATATATATATATATATATATATATATATATATATATATATATATATATAAAAAAATATTTATATATATATTTATATATATATACATAGATATATATGTATATATATGTAATGTAATATGCTATTGAACTCGAAAATATTTCTGTTATATATTTTATTTTGGTATACATTTTAACGGCATCTCATTATAGTATCCATATTATTTTAAAAATCACATAAAAGTCGGTAAAAAATTTAATCAATATTTTTTTTATATACGTCTAAATACTAGAACTTTAATTTGCTTAAAAAAATTAATATATTTTGTTGAAACGATTCTGTGGTTAATCAAATACAACTCTCTCTCTACATAACGATACTGAACGAAATTATTGCATTTTTTTAATATTGTTAAGAAGACTACAATTTAAGAATGGAGTTTACTCCATACATATAAATATGATATTAGTTTTGGTTTTGACCGACATTTTGATGCAGAAAAATTCAAAATAATCGTAATATAAAGCTTTTTATATTGAAATGAATTTAGGTTTCCATATATTTTAATAAACATACATACATATATAACATATACATATATATGTATAACATTTTTTGTATGTACAATACAAATTGTTTAGAAATGTTTGGATCTCAGTTAAAAAATCCAGTTAAAAATGTGCTATACGTGTTAAGTTAAGGACTTCACATAAAACTCATAGAAAATTGAATTTTTAATAAAAATTATTTAAATATTTTTATTTCTAGTAGAAATAACATAACATGTATTCATTCACTTTTAGTGTTAGTATTTTCAATATTCGACTATTTTATTAATTTATATATTTTATTATTTATTTATATAATAATAAAAATGTTTACTTTTCTTTATTTTGTAAAAAAATTATAAGATCTTTTATATTTAAAACAAAATTAGTTTAAAGTGTAAGTTCAATTATTTGGCGAAAATGTTGCTATGTTACGAACATATAATTATATTTAAGTACATACATATATATAATATGTTCAAATGTTTTACTAAAATTTAACACAGACTTTACGTTATTATATATTTTATATATTATATGTCATATAAATATTTATAACAGCCTTAACTCTGGTTCAAAAGAAAGAAAAGGCTTGCAGTAAACATCTAGCGAAAGAAAGAGAGAGAAGTAAGGAGAGAGAGAGAGAGGTGATTTTACCGCTTCAGCTGAGAAGTTTCTCAGAAAATTATGACATATTAAAGCTTTTGTTTTTTTATTTGTTTTTATACGTATATTTATTATATATAATTGATATATTTTTAATCGAATATTGAAAATCCTCTCAGTAGGTAGTGTCACAGTACTCCGCCGCGTGGTCGTCTATACTCTACTCTTATGTACTGTATTATTGTATCGCTATTAATAATTACTATTGTAACATGGATAATGAATAAAGTGACATTTTAAACATATACTATGTGTTTTTTTTTTAATTTAGTCTCAGACTCAAGTGTTATGTTTTAACTAAATGTATAATTTTTTTAGCTTTACGGTAGTCAGAGGGAACTGCCGGAACCATATGATCCTAGTGTTAAGACACTCCGTTGCTTAGTCACTGTTTTTTTTGTATTTTTCTTCCATTCTCATTTCCATCGTCCTTATAAGTAAACAAGCGCGGCGTTGAATTCCGCCACTTAACGCCATGCGATGTCTTAATAGACACTGTTATAACCAGCCTTAGAACGGGTTTCCTTCTTTCTACTTTGCTATATATGAATTAAAGAATAACGTAACCTGGTGAGAAAACTATGAGAACTTGTAAAGGCGGTATATATTAGGCCATTGACATTTAAATTGACAAGTAAATAAAAAGACTATTAAGTGTAAAATGTTTTTATTGATTATATTATTTGTCATTATAAGCAACTGTTTAATATAGAGTATAAATTAAACTTAATAATAACAGAAAACGCGTATTTTTAGTAATTAAATTACACTGGAAGAACTTTAAAAGTTTTTAATTCACACTGTCAAGCAAACGTGGCCTTACTATTAAATAAAAAATATATACCATATATATTTTTTTTTGTAATATATAATAAACAACATGTATTTTCTTCTTCTTATTGTCAAATAATATTTCAAAATGATTATTAACTAAATACATGCTTATTTAAAACAAAACACTTCTTATGTCACTTTAGTTTTTTTAATCAAGACCAAAAGGATTCCGCCTGATAAAATTCACTTCACCCACGTCAGTGCACATCACTAGTTGACTTGACATATCATATTGTACTTTCCCTTTATCTTAATCCCTATATCCCAATATAATAACATAGGCTATATTAACCCTTTAACCGATTCGAATATGTGTCATACACAACTCTTATTTCTTCCTTTTAACATAATAGAGACGAAGGCATCAATCTTAAATATCCTAAGTGATAAGGCCATTTTTGTTCTTGATATTAAATATTGCACAACAAAGTTAAACTTCTGACAGCATAATGCTTCTATTGTACGAATGTATGAATCATACAAGACGATATAATCAGAATTTGAACTAAGGACCTTCAAGTTTACAAGTTACAATACAAAACATACGAGGTTTAAAACGTTAGCTAATTATCATAGATATAATAAACGTGTTAATATACAAAACGTTACTTTATAATGTTATAACTATAGCAGTATTAAGTGATACTGGAGTTATATAATTTCTACATATATTTTAGTCGAGTGTGACCTATTCAGTTAAATGTACAACTGAAATCTGTAATTTCGAAGTATTAAAATATCATATTCGAGGTTCTTTTTTTATTTAAGGCAACAGACACTCGTTTATCTCTTTTAAAAATTTATATTTTAACAAATTGCTGGATATTTTTAACTTCACGTTTTATCCCGCACAGGGCAGGGTAGGCATAAGGAACTGCAGGAACCGTGAGAACATAGTGTTAAGACACTCCGTTGTTTAGTTTCTGCTCTCTCCGTCCCCTCAATCTGCTGGATGTAACATTTATTTTAAGTGTATATTTTTTTTTTATATATTTTTTTTGGTTTTCATATGTACATTTAACTATGAGAACAGTATTTCCTTACCTAATAAAAGCACTTGGGGCTTAATTTTGATTATGGCAACACATTTATTATTAATTATGTTCAATTTCCGATAACTTTCGATTATTATTATCCGTTTTAACAACACAATTCTCCTTGAAATAAATTATTTTTTGGCAGTTTCTTTTCTACTTCAAAAATGGTTTAATAGATGGTATTCAATGTCAGAAATTGTAGGAAAATTTAAAAGAAAACTGGTTGTTTTCTTACATTTTAAGTGTCAAAAAATTGCACAGTGTTGCCATAATTTACGCTAAAACCTACATTTATAAAAAGACCAAAGAACAGTTGGAAAACTTTACATGGAAGTAAACCACGATGTCGTTCAAAAGTTTCTGACCAGCAGAATAGTACAGATTAATTCACAAAATTCACTTTTGACGTTTAATTTTATTAATACTTCAAAAAGTACTATACAATAACATGACAAGTTTGTTTTTTAAAAAGTTCACCGAAGCAATTAGTCTAGGGCTTGATATTTTTCATCCTAACCATTAATACTTTTAATTTCATGCTTATATAAAAAACAGATTATAATAGGCATATACCATTTACAACATTCTAAATTGTTCCAATCTATTCACTTAACCAGAAATAACTTTTCGAATACCTTATCTTTTATTTGTTACGTTTTTCTCTTAAACAATGTTATATACATACATATAAATATATTTATAAACGTTTAGTAAGTCATTGTTACGCGCGAGTATGATTATTTGTGGTTACGGGAGGTGCTTCGGCTTCCTCCGCCGCCGCTTCCGCTTTCAATTTTGCATATTTACCTGTTAAATATTAAAAAATATATTAAACTTACTATTATTTTATGTGATATAAAGCAAAAACTGTAAATAAAAGGAGCGAGAGGAATTGAACCTCTTATTAACGTGTTTAAAGTCAGAGTTCAGATATTTTATTACGTTTTAAGGACGTTCAATAATTGCTTTCGTAACTTTCACGTTGCACAAAAAAACAATTTAGGTCTTTTTATATGTATAAAGGCATTGTACCTTGTATTTTGAACGGAAAAGCACACGTAATTGTTATATAAGCTGGTTTTTAAATTTATTTAAGCCCAAGTAGTTACATGAAAATATATCTATTTTTGATGAATACAATATTGTTTATACTCACGTGACGTCTTAACCATAATAACTCCCCACCAAATCGACCAGCCCCACCCTACGAGACAGAAGAGGACCGTGAACAGCTGACCCGCGCCGACTAACAGGTTGATTATAAAGGAACCTGAAAACATTTCAAAACAAATTTCAGTAATTTAAAAAAATTTATTACATAGAAGAAAAGTTTCAACAAATTATATTCAATATAAATTGTATATAACGACATTATCAATGTCTTTTTACTATTTTCTTTTTTTTTTTGTTTTTTAGCTTCACGCTTTATCCCGCTCATAGCAGGGTAGGCCAAAGGAATCGCAGGAACCGTAACACTAGTGTTAAGACACTCTGTTGCCTATTATTATTATCAGTATAAGTAAAATTATTAATTGATGATATTTTTATTTCTAAAATATTTTTTCCTTAGTTTTTTAATTAAAAAGTAACTGTAGTCTTTTATATGTAATACTTATTTTACTCATTAATTTTTAATACTGGTATCGTGTAAGTATTGGTTTGAATTTAATTACAATTAAAATTGAATTTATGTATGGAATTCTAATTGAATTCCTATTTAAAAATATCTTAGAATAATGTAATAATTCAGTACCTATCCTATGTTTAGCTCCATCGTGTACACCAAAGCGCGGTATTCCGAAGCAAAGACAGAACATACCGCTGAAGATTGTTCCTGAAAATATATTTTTTAAATTTTATCTAATACTACTTGTATATCAAATGAATTTTTTAGACTCAAATACGTAAACAAATATTTGAGAATAACAAAAATTAAATAAACCTTTAAATAAAAGTTTCTTGTTAGACATTAAAATTTTTAATTCAATTACGACTTCAAAGTTTTTAAAAAGCTTCTAAAGCAACGCAGCTATAAAAGCTCTTAAGACAATAAAGTAGAACTTACCAAGTCCCGGTACAACAATGTTACATAGAAGGCAGAAGTAGGCTAACGCCGCTGGTAGCACGGGGATCGCGCCTCGCATCACACTCGTGTGCTCGATCAGAGACGGATCTAGCTTCTTACGGGTGTCCTGGATAATATAGAGATATGGGAAAGTTAATCTCTTATAAAAAGAGGGTGGTCTCAGATGATAAAGACCATAAAAGCGACGAAATTATATCAATTGTGGCAGTTGTACGCAGACAGCGATCCGTGCTGGATGGAAATTACACTGAAATATTGTTATGAAGTGATTTATGCCATTTACTATAATTCAATAGGATCTTTATCGCAATAGGATCTTTATCGCTTTAGCGAGAGTAGAGATCCTATTGAATGCTCTAAAGAGCGATGACCGACCGTACCACGAGGTACACAGAGGCATCGTCTGCCTGTAAATGTGACAGATGTGGATTCGATTCCCATTTAGGGAAGATTTCTTTATTTCCATTTTCTTCGCTTCTGAGAACTAGGCAAAGTGTGCCATTGAGTTCCACCACTCAACACGCAATGCCTCGAAAAAGGCAGTGCATGGGGTATGGAGTGTTTTAGCAATAGATTCCCATGGTTCCTGCGGTTCTCTCTGCCTAACATACTATATGCCGGATGAAAGCGTGAAGTTATAGAATCATCAGAATTTACAATTTGGATACGCCATTGGGCTCAGGCATACCTTGTTATTAGCTTCTATAGTAATATTACGTTTTCGAACGTTAGTCAAAACTATTTTTGGGGTCTGCATATGGAAAATATCTAATAATAAAATATATAAGGTGTTACAACACGTCTTTATCGATGTAATGCACTAAGAATACTAAAAGAAAATTAACTGGAAATAGCAAATCATGTGCACTGTTATGTATAAAATCGATTTTTTTCTATTATCCTTTAAGCACAAAGACTTTTATTGTTATAAGAAATTTAGCGGTTATAAAGCAATAGTTACGAATGAAAATTTTGTCAGTAACGCCTAGATATAAAGATATTTTTGCAATAAAGTCTTCATACAATGCATATTTATACCAAATAAATTTTGAACTTTGAACTTGGCTATGAAAATAGATTAAAATTATCATCTTATAAGTCTGGAAAGTGTACGAAAATAAAAAAAGTTCCTGCTTTTTCAGAGTGTCAAAAACGCATTTGAAAAACCAAAATATTTTGGTGCCATAAACTATTTATATATAAAGATTATACAGATACGTAGAGGCGTAAGCGTCTGCCTGTAAACGCGACGGTTTCTGGGTTCGATTTTCACTCGGGGAAGATATTTTTTCTGGAAACTAGGCAAAGCGCGGCGTTGAGTTCCGCCACTCAACACGCAATGCCTCTAAAAAGACGGAAAGTAGGGACGGAGAAAGCAGGAATTAGGCAACGGAGTGTCTTAACACTAGTTTCATATGGTTCCTGCAGTTCCCTCTGCCTACCCTGCAATATGCAGGATAAAGCGTGAAGCTAAAAAGAAAGAAAAAAATATATAAATATCGAAGATTAGGTAACAGCTTTAAATATGTGTATCACAACGCTTTTATAAAATTCATAAAATTTTTATAGAATTCATAAGTTTTTATAGAATTCATAAAATTTTTCAGATGACTGTAATATTGTTTAGTTTATTTATTAGAATATAAACATGCCTCAACTAATTATTGAATCCAACACTATCGTTATACATTTTGGAAATATTTAAGACAGTCACTTTTTTTAAACCTAATTCCATACTACAAATCATATTATAATATATTAATACTAGAATCTTTAGGGTAAATGCGCCTTTAAACGTATTTGCGCAAGCTCTATAGAAATGTTAACTTATATTTTTATTGTATAAATTAAAAAAATATTTCTTATAAGACGTTTCAGATATAATCACACAAAAGGTCACTGCATCACGCGATTAATTATTTATAAAAACATATAACTGTTGAGAATTGAATTATGGTGCCATTTAATATGTTTTACAGAGATGCTAACATATATATGTTGTATAAAGCATATAAGAATATCGCAGCGTGACGGAGAACGCATGGCTTAGCGGTTAGAGCGCTTGCACGGTCTGCAAGAGGCGCGCGTTCAAATCTATCTGTTGTTCAATTTTTTGTATTTTTATTTAAGTAATAGTGTGGAATAACAATTTAAAAATCATAAGAATTTGATTTACTATATTTTTTAATATAAATATTTACAAAATTTCTAATGTTTACTTGTATTTTAGAATAATGATTTTTTTGGTGTAATACGTAAATTTTCTATGAAGTGAAATATTTACACAAAATTAGATATTTAGCAATAATAATTTCTAAAAAATAATCACGGTCCCACACTGGGCGCCAAATTTTAACATTGCCCCTCCCCCATAAATTAAATCATAACTTTCCAAGAACTATGACTGCGAAACAACATAGTCATATTACTAACATAATAATAGCATATATTATAAATGATTAGTTAGTTATTAAGTAAATTATATGTTGAATCACATTTAGTTTGAGTCACGTGTCGCGTGCTAAGGATATTGCGGGCCACTTCTAAAGCACCGCAGTCGGCAGGTGTCGAGTAAGGTTAACAACGTAATGTTACGTTATTTTGTACAATAATAGCTAATGTATAGATTGTGGGTTCGATCCCCATTCGGGGAAGACGGATTTTTCTATTTACATTTTCTTCGCTCTAAAACTATGCAAGTGGCGTGAGTTCCGTCACTCAACACGCAATGCCTCAAAAAAAAGGGGAAAGCAGGGAAGGCAGTGTGACACTAGGTATGGTTGCTGCGGTTCCCTCTGTCTATAATGTCATGTGCGGGATGAAAAGCGTGAAGTTAACAAAAAAATAGGTATATTGCAAGATAGGTAGTGAGAATTTAGTGTTTAGACACTCCGTTCCACACTTTCTGTACACTTGCGTGTTAAGTGATGGAAATCATGCGTTTTGCCTTAATATCAGAGCGACGAATTCTCTTTATAAAGAAGAAATATATAGAAGAAATATATTCAATTTTTATGTTGTGGGAATTGAACCCATAACCATTGCAATAATAGCCAGACACTGTGCCACTGCGCAACGACAGCGCCTTTATATTAATAATATATTAGATATAAACATTATGAATTTTATTTTTTTACCTAAAATTACATTAATATTTATATTTTGGTAAATTTTTTACAATATATTTTTGTGCACACGGTGCTACTCCAACACGCAATGAGGGTATTTGCCATTTCAAGGTTCTTGAATCCTGAAGTTACAGTTAAGTTAGTTTGTTCTTCACAACAAATGTTAAATAAATAAATAATATATTGTGAACGTTACAGACTATTGTTATAATTAAACTGACACAAAATAGACGGAGAAAATTTAGTGTTAACACTCTCCGTTTTTTACTTTTAAACAATAACTAATCGAGACATTTAATGTTAAATTGAACTAAAGCGAGAAAATAAAAAAGCATTCCCGGAAAGTTAAACGAATCCACAACCGTCCAGTCTCTAGTTAAATGTCATACCGCTGTGCCTAACGGTCTCAATTTTGTAATGCAAACGAAGACTACTACGTAATCGTTGCATAGTATATTTAAATTATATTAAATATTTTTTTTTTTACTTTAGCTTGAATACAAAGACGCATTGTTCTTCAAAATGAACGTGTAATTTTGCTTATATGAGAGTATTACCTAAAGTAAAATTACGTACATAATACTTTATATAATCGTAGCAGCAAAAGTATAAACAGATCTACGCGTAGAAGATTGAATTATTTTTTTTAGTTTCACGCTTTGTAGGCAGAGGGAGCTGCAGGAACCATATGAACCTAGTGTTAAGACACTCCGTTGCTTAGTTCCTGCTTTCTCCGTCTCCGCTTTCCGCCTTAGAAGCAATATATGATTATAAAATCAAATTACTTTTTTTGTTTTAATTAGTTAAATAAAAAAATAACAATTTTTTTGTGGCTGCTAAAATAGAGACGGAATAACGTACATGTAGTTTTGGGACTAATATATAAATAAATCTTAATTCACATTATTTTCCCATTCGGGGAAGATGGATTTTTCCATTTCCATTTTCTTCGCTCTGGAACCTAGGCATAGCGCGGCGTTGAGTTCCGCCACTCAACACGCAATGTCTCGAATAATGCTCGAATAAGGGACGGAGAAGTCAGGGACTAAGTAACGAAGTGTCTTAACACTAGGTTCATATGGTAGCCATGAAATATTTCTTTTATTTATAGTTTTATCCCGCACATAACAATGTAGGCAGAGGACGCCCGCTTACTGCCTTTTTTGAAGCATTGCGCGTTAAGTCGTGGAAATCAACGCCGCGCTTTTTTTAGAAACCAGAGCGAAGAAAATGGAAATGTGGAATCTATCATCAAGGAAATGCCTAATCTTCCCCGAGTGGGAATCGAACCCATAAGCCGTCACGTTTGCAAGCAGACGCTATGCCTCTGAGTCACGACGGTCCTCATAAAAAATATTCGTAAATTTATAAAAATTTTAAATATTTGTATAGCCACTATATATTTTTAAGTTACCTCAGGTGGTAAAGTAGGAGAAAGACTTTTGTTCTTCGAAAACAGGCTAGTTCGTCTGCTCGAGGACTGTTCCGACTGCCGCCGACACGCGCCTCGGATCCAACGACCGAAGCGATTGTTACAGCATCTGAAGAATACATTGGAATATTAAAGATGAGATACATAAGAATTTCGAATGAATGCTTAGTGGTCAGAGCGATTGCACGGTTTACAACAAGCGCGGGTTCAAAATCCGCTGCGTTCAAATTTTTATATGTTTTCTTTAAGTATTTTTTCTATTCTCAGTATGGAATAGCTTTAAGAATCATAAAAATATTGAGAGAACTTGTTCATAGAATACCATAATAATATAAATAATGTAGAAAAATCATATTAAATCGTCAATTCAAGTCAAACTGTTGAATATAACAAAAAATCGAATTAATCAGTTTAAAAATACTGTATTTCCTACATTTCCTCTCTTTAACGTTATTTAATAACTTCAATACCCTAAGGCTAGTAACTAGCTACTCACGTAGTTGGCGCCTGATCACTCAATATGCTGTCTCTCCTCTCAATCTCCTTCTTCTTCCCACAGCATCCGGTCTCTTTCACCACGTCTTCACTCATCACCGGTGGTGAAGACTCCGCATGATGAGGCGGTTCAATGTCAGCCACTTTCCGTTTTCGACAGCACGCGCATAGCACATCTCGTAGTTTTCGTTTGCGTTTCGTTTCCGATTCGAATTCTATTGTCGTTCCCTGTTACAATCGAATTTAATGTTATACATTAAAATGAGAAAGAAGACGAAAGTATATTGTTTTTAGCTTTACGCTTTAACCTGCATATGGCAGGGTTGCCTAACCTGACGTGGTCCCTCCACGCAAATGCAGGAACTGTATGAACCTAGTGTTACTCCGTTGCTTAGTTCAGGCTTTCTACGTCTTCTGTCCCTTTTTTGAGGCAACAGAAGGTACACAAAACCAGTTAATAACAGAATAGGTTTTTTTATGTAGCCAAAAGTAGTAAGTTCTTTGCATTTTGTGGTTCTTGAATATCTATTATAATAGAGAAAGTCATTATGTATACAGTACTATTATATATTTCTTCATTTCTACACAAATAATATAAAGTTATAATTGAAATAATTATACTTGAACGAAAAAATAAATTATTTTTTTTCTTGTAATCAGATTTTAGGTCATTGTTTAATCAAACTTTTGAGTTCTTATTTAGTTTAGATATCATTAAGCTGTATCAAGTAAGATGAAAGAACCTTGTTGGAAGAATCTCCACTCTATGCTTTTCTACCGAATTCGACAAGTTTTGCTAGTTCTAGATTTCTCTGTACGTCATTAGTATGTGGGGATCCCCCAAGAATTAATTTTTTTTTAGCTTTACGCTTTATCCCGCACACGGCAGGGTAGGCAGAGGGAACTGCAGGGACCGTGGGAACCCAGTGTTAAGACACTCCGTTGCTTAGTTCCTGCTTTCTCCGTCCCCGCTTTCCGCCGTTTTCGAGCCATTGCGTGTTGAGAACTCAACGCCGCGCTTTGCCTTAGTTGCCAGAGCGAAGAAAATGGAAATAGAAAAATCCATCTTCCCCGACTGGGGATCGAACCCAGAAACCGTCGCGTTACAGGCAGGCGTTGCGCCTCTGCGCCACGACTTGTAACGAATTATAACGAGAATTACTTTTAAAGACATTACATATCTATATTAATCTGAAAATACTACTTCCAAAAACCTACACTATGTTATTCTCGCTAAATTTCTGTATGTTTTTTTACTACATATATGGTTACGTGACGCTTCTGTCTTTATATATATTTTTATATAAAGACAGAAGCGTCACGTATACCTAACCGTATGACTTTGCACAATATATTATTTAGTTAATTATAGTGTTATAGCGACTTGTTACTGGTAAGAAACTTTCACTAGGATATCCTTGTCAAAGACTTGGCTTATGTTACACTCGTAGTTATCATATAAATTATATTTATTAAAGTATTCATATTATTAGTAGTATTTACTTACTTTCCCTGCAGCTATTTCAATATCCTCTTCTGGAACTTTCTTTTTGAAACAATTCATTTTGTGCCACAATTTCTTTTTCTCTGAACCCGTTACTACCTCGTTATCTCTTTCTTCCTTTTCGTCATCTTCATCTTGGGACTTTGTGCAGCAAGGGCAGCATTTTGCTTTACATTTACCCATTAATCGTGAACAGATGTTGGGTTTAGGAGGTTCCGCGGGTTCGACAGGCTCTGGAGGGCTTTGGCTTTTGGATTTCTGATCACGGTTAGTTCTTGGCGGTGGTTTTGGAGTAGTACTCGTGCTTTGAGGAAACCTAGGGAAAATAATCTTATTAGGAACTTTGAAAACCTGCTAAAATTCTTATTTAAAGCGAGATGCAATTTAAAAAGAATTTATTTCTATTCTGTTGATTATTTTGTGATTGCTAAAGAGAATAATCTTTTTTTTATAATTTAAGATAATATTATTACATATTCTGTGTAATTCTGCTAACCCTACTAAGGCTTTTTTAGGTAATTTTTATTTATATTTTATAGTTAGTGTAAGATACACAGTGCTTAATAAGATCACGTAAATAACACTATCATCGTCACATACATACATCTAAGTACATACATATATATATATATATATATATATATATAAATATATAGTAAGGATTGATTGATATTATTTTGTAATACGTAGGTATATTAAAGTTCTTTTGATACATTTCCATTTATGCAACGTATCATTTACCCGATGTCATCGTAGCGCTTCGGAAGCAGTTCGTTTGGCAAAATGTACACTGTCCTGTTATGTATCATTTTTGATTCCACTATTATTTGTTTTTATTCAATTCAGCTTCACATTTTGAACACTTTAAAACAACCTGTATTTTGTCAAAACTTTTTTAAATTCACTGGCTGTATATTATAACGACTTTGTAAACATGTTATCTGTCAAAAATTTCGCGGACAGATGATAAATTCAATTCAAACGTCACTGTCAAAGTTTCCCGCCATTTCGTATACGACGAATGGCTAAGGCGGCCGAGGTCAGAGTGAACTAATTCTTGAAGGGTCGCCTCGTTAAGGCGTTATGCGATATGGACGTAAGAAATTGTTGAAAAGTTCGCGTTACACGAAATGTAGGGTTAGGTATTAGTTGATTTTTTATACATACAATCTAATTATTTATATAAAACTCTTTAAGTTCCTCTAAAAGTTACTGACTGACTGACTAACTACGTAAAGATGAAACTATGCATCGTTGTAACTTGAAATTTGTAACAGGTAACAATAAAGAAGCAATATTTACCAGGCTGCACAAACGAAATCGTGGATCAAGGTCTAGTTTAGTAAAGCGTTATCCATATACTTATATAAGTGATATCTAGTAGGAAATGCTAGAAGTTTGCTTTGAAACATTTGACAAATATTTACTTACTCACAATGAAAAGTGAAAATTATGTTAAAAAACAGAAAAAATAATTATTTAAAGCAAAAGGAACCAAGCAATTATTACAAGCTCACGCTTGACCAATTTTTAGTATAGAAATATTTCTAATACAATTGTAATATGCATGGTACTTCTATTTTTACTTTTGTTATTGCGTACACGTATTTGTTATTACTTATAAACAATTGAAGTTAGTTATTTATAAAGATTTTGTTTGTTTTTTTTTAGTAAAATTTATCATTTTCCATCAAATCCTGATCCTGATCCTTTGCAAGCAACCAACTGTAAGCTCCATGGTCGTAAGTTCAATTTCTACTCAGGAGATTGCTTTTCACCCCTTTCTGGTAAGGAATACCTCTTGGAAACCGGAAGTACTTTGACACTTGGTTCCATTTCATACACTTTAAACTACATGATGATCAAATTGTTATGTAATAATTTCCACGCTAAGCTCTATATTGATCATCATCTAGTTTTATTCAATTTAATTCCAGATATCTATATATTTTTGAATATTTTTTTCTTTTAAACGATGAAACGTTAACTTAATTAAGATGGTATAGAATACCTTATTTCTGAGTCATATAAGGTAGGGACCTTACTATCAAAATAGCTGAGATGATCGCTAACTTATCTCTACATACAAAAGACGCGAATACCTCGTATTCTATATTTTTGCAATTATTTTAAATTGACCCCAAAATAAAATCTAGAACCCATAAATGAGGTTAAAGTAAATAATTTAATTAACTTAAGCTATTCTTTTAAACGCTATAGTCAGGACGCTAGAACTTTGTATGTACCTGTACCTACATTATACAAGGGCTGGCGCAATTTAATCACAGGAAAATACGCAACGGAAATTACATATATTGGCGGAGTACTTCGGGGTATTAGTTTATGTCCCACCTTTAATATACTTGTATATAAATGTTGAAGCGATACTTGATTATTGTTATTTTTGTTTGTTACTGTATGAGATATAGTTATCTTGTGACTAACTTAGTCCCCAAATAGTGTTTAAAAAATTAAAATAAAACTTTTGGATAAAAAAAAGCTTTAAGATACGAAAACATATTGAAATAGTATAATTGCATCGGGTTTTTGTCTAAATAACGCTTTTTTAAGTACTTATTAGTACTAACAAAAAAAAAAAAAAAAAAAAAAACAATTAGTACTAACAATCATTGTAAAAATGTAATAGTTTTCAAATCTACATATTGTCCTTCCTCTAAGTTCAAAATATCCCCTAGGGATAAAACTGTTCTAACCCATTGTGCTGGTCGGAGTTCCTTGAGAACTGTGTATTTAATTCACATTGCATTCACATTTAATTCACATTAATATTGCCGAATGTGTCAGTGCCAGTTGTGTTGTTAATTTTCAATTGATAAAAGACGCGATCTCAGAAAAAATCTAATATTTACATAATGGCAGTGCGTATACCATAAAATGCTTATAACAGAAGCAAAATCACTGGATTTTGGTTGTATTGCGAAAAATCTTTCTTACATAAACTCTCCTCCTTTTATATATATATATATATATATATATATATATATATATATATATATATATATATATATATATATATATATATATATATATATATATATATATATATATATATATATATATATATATATATATATATATATATATATATATATATATATATATATATATATATATATATATATATATATATATATATATTTTTTTTTTTTTCACACATATATAAACAACATATAATATTATTATATCTCAAACAGGCGAATTCATAATCAGAACACTTGTAAAAACAAAAAAAAAAACATAAAATAAATATATATTATAATGTAAAGTAAAATCTTGTCTTATTTAACTCAAAACAAACAACCCTAACCGGAGTATGCTAATCACAGTGGTCACGCCACTCGCTCGATACTGACCCTCATCAACCCTCAAAACGTCCAACCCTATTTCTATACACATAAGGACGACTATAAATCATTTTGAAAAATTTGGACAAACAAAACATAAATAAGACTGTCATTTTTTATTTTCTGACCTTACATAAATACTGAGTGACAAAAGCCATTTTTTCTTTTTTTTAGCGCTCATAGCAGGGTAGGTAGAGGGAACTGCAGGAACCGTGGAAACTTAGTGTTAAGACACTCCTCTTTCTGCTTTCTGCCTTTCAATTCATTCATCATGTTGAGTAGTGGAAGTTAGCGCCACGCTAGCTTGGTTGCCAGCGAATAAAATTAAACTGAAATATGATATCCCCTAAAGTGGGAATTGAACCCACAAACCATTGTGCAAACATTTACAGGTATGCAACTGTTGAAAGCCACGTCTATTTTTGATAATATATGTTACGTATAATAAAATGTTGTAAATTATAAGTCGATTTGTTTATTTTTCTATAAAGTTATAGCTTATATGAAAAATAATTATTTTGAATAATAAATGTAGCCTATTAGAGTATATCACATTAGAAATTTTGAATGAAGAAACAATATCCTTTTGCGGCCTTGTTTTGCTCATTATTATTGATAACGATTCTTAAACAAATTAAGTACAATTGTTTTAAAGTCACCTTATGTCTTGTCATTAACCTCCAAATTCTATCAGTAGTTTATGCAAATTAAAACACCCTGTTCTTCGCTTTCAGTACAAGAATTACAATATTGTGTTTTGAATGGTTGACCACTGAGTATAGTCTCACTATGGAATCCCAAGGCGAGAGAGCAATACGGTTCTGGGAATGGCCCTTGGCCCGTTAAGCTCTGCCTCCCTACATTAATATGGGCGCGTCATTACGTTCGGCTTATGCTCTGTCAATTTGTCTCTACGAGATTTTGGGTTTAACAGACGAAAATTAGGTAAGATGCTCTATTACCTACGTCCAGCCTACACATAACACTGTGCTCTATCTTTATATAAGAAGGAGGAAAATGGAATATTATATCTCTCCAAATTGGAATCGAACTCACAAATGTCGCGTTGACAGTCAATATTATATCGCTGCGTCGCGCTTCTAGCGTTAGAATCAATGACGAAAGCTGAATAGTATATGTTACTTCATCTTATTTCGAAATATGCTTATTTTATAGTGTTAGGTTCACACCGTGCCATGTGTAATTGAAGACCAGAAAATCTGCCTACTATCAAAAATGATAACAATCACATTATTTTTTTAAACAAAACGATTTAAACGGATTATTCGCGTATATTGAAATTATTTGGAAACCCTTCGTTTAGAGCACTTTGCAGTAGTCCATGGTCACGAGAAGGTTACCAAAAAAATGTCAATCTAAAAATCTAAGATTTAAACACCTCTTTTTTTAGCAAAATTATCTATAATTCCACTACAGATTCTACCACAATTTGAGTCTAAAACGAAATCATGAACCATAAAACCTCACGTACAATTATATAAAGGAATAATTTAAACAGTTTTACTCTCATACACTACTGCGGCCGCAACACCTTTCCCGACACACGAGTGTTGAGAATGAAAGCAATCCCTTGTCGATTTCAATCGGTTTTCACCTTTTACATTACACGCTGTGGTTTGCATAATCATTACAACTAATGTATATACTTTAAGAAAATAAATAAATACTTTCATATACAAGTAAGTGTTAGAAATCTAATAGTAATATTTATAATTTATTTTTTTCTTAAGATTTTTGTTAAGACGTACTGCTTGAGGTCTTTTAGTTATTTGGAATGTCGGATCGAATGAATGGATATGGAATGACCGTCGTGGTGAGAGAGGCCTGCAAATACGACGGTTTGTGGGTTCAATTCCCATTCGGGGAAGATGGATTTTTCATGTCCGTTTTCTTGGCTCTGACAACTAGCCTAAAGAAGGTTCCTAAGGGTCTTGTGGTTCCTACTTACCCTACTATGTAGAATACACTAACGCGACTAATAAGTAATAAAATATGCAAAAAAAGGAAATATTTATCTTTCCACTTACCCGCCATTGCTATGCGATTTGTCTGACGCGCTGTCTTTCGTCGATTTACTTTGTAACGTTATTTTTTCCACACCAGGCGTTGACAGATTTGAACTCTGGACTTCCACTTCCGGCCCACCTTGTACTAAAGTCTCATTAATCTTCTCAACAACCTCAGCTTTCGCGACCGCTTTCTTTTCACTTACAACTGTTACAATTGGTTCTATAGTTTTGTCAATGGCAACCGCTGGTTTTTGTATTTCTTTAGGCGTTTCTATAGGAGTCATTATGCTATCTACTATTTTTGTAGCTTCAGAACGAATTTTAGAGTCAATTTCTTCTCCTTTTTTCTTAACTTCATCTTTAGTTTCTTCTATCTTATTAGTTACTTGTGCCTCAACTTCTTTTTCAATTTTTTTGATCTTATCTGCGATGTTTTTTGGTGTTTCCTTCGGTTTAGCCAAAATATTTTCTGTGGAAATTTCTGGCTCCTTTAAGATGCTATCTATTTTTTGTTTTACCTTTTCTACTTGTGGATTATTATATGGTGGTTGTAAAGGTTTCAATCTGACATTATCTTCAGTGAAAACAGTTCTTTCATGAGTTTTGGGCTTAACCAATTTCTTATCTTCTTCTGTTGATTTCAGTTCTCTTGCGTCATCTTTACCTAGTAACGAATCCTTTGAACTTATTCTCTCAAAAATACCTTTCTCTCTTGCTTTTTCAAAAGCAGTTGGCAATTGGTTGGTAACTGTAGCAACCACTTCCAGAGGCTGCGACGTGATTGCGGCTGTTGTCATAGAAACGACATTTTTTTTCGTTAAAATGACAAGTTCTCCTGTCTCATTCTTAGATTTATCATATTGGGTCTCATTGTCTTGTCTTATAAGTTCGTCACCGACATTTGCATCCACTTTATTTTCTTCTTCCTTTTCTAGTTTTTTATCAACATCAGTATTTGAGCTTTTTGCAGCATCTTCTTTCTTAGTTACAGGTTTTTCTCCATTTGTTTTCTTAGAAGCTATTTCGTTGATTTTCGAAGTAGATTTAGATTTTTCAGAAACATCTTTTTTACTAAGTTGTCTATTTAAAGGAGGTTTCTCGTGCAAATTCTTCGTGCTAGGAGCTCTACTTAAATTTTTAACACTATTTGTTCTACTTACAGGTTTTTTATTTTCTATTTTATTTGACACAGGAGGTTTTTGAGTATTCATTGTCTTCGTAGCAGGTTTAGAAACAGTATTCCCAACTTTGGTTACAGGTTTCGTAGCAGGTTTACGTTTTTCAGGACTGGGATCTCTACTGGTTGTTCTGCTAGGCTGTCTAGAAGTTAATCTAGATGTAGCAGCCGTATTACCGGTAGTTTTTGTGGTCTTTCTGGCAGTAATAGATGGTTTTGTAGGTGTTTTTAAAGGTCCAGCCTTAGGATCTTCAACGGGACTTTTATTCGGTGTACCAACTATAGGAGATAGCCTTTTAGGATTGATAGATTTATTTGAAGGTGGTGGTCCAGTTTTTCCTGGCGATATAGGAGGTTTACCTTTTATATGGTGCGGAGAAATGTTCAAGTGCTGAGTACTTTGAGTAGCTCTTTTATCATGAACTTGACTTCCTATTCTTATAGTTTCATGAATACTACTCGTACTATTTGACATAAGCCTTTGATTACGACCTAAATTTCTCTCCATTGATTGCCTTGAATTTGTTCTTGTCGGAGAAACAGAATTTTGGCGCTTCGGTATTTTTGAATGTTTTGGGGAACCATTGTTTGACTCCGGTTGCGATCTTGATATAGACCTTAGTCTAGACCTGTGTGCGCCAGGCCTGGCCATTCCGTCATCTTTATTCAAATGCTCAGAACTACCGGGTATATTTTGATGAATTAATATAGCTGAAGGAGAGTTAGATCGTGATCTAAAGTTAACTCTACCTGGTGAGTTACTGCGAGAATTTGTTCTAGAATTAACAGCACTCTTGAGTTCCCCTTTTTTATCTAATATACCCATTTCTTTTAATAAAGCGATTTCTTCTTCTTGTTTCTTTTTTTCAGCTTCAGCTTCATTCTTTTCTCGATTTAATTCACTTAGTTCTCTTATTTCTTCCATATTTTCTTTTAGAAAATCTCTTGGTGGCCTATGAATAGGGCCGGGTGGGGGTAGAGTTGCTGCTTGAGCCATTTTATCAATTCGGGTCAGCGAACTTGTTCTTTTGTACGGTGGTGAATTTGCTCTTGAATTAGCTGCTGAAGTTTTTGGAGTATTATGACGTGAAGTTTCTTCTCGGAAGCCGCGCCCTAAAGATAAAAGAAATCAATTCAAAATAACAATATCTTATGCTTTACAAATATTTTTGTGATTTTTCTTATTTTTTATAATATTATATTTAATAATATGTTACTGTTAGAAGTTGGTGGCAAAAAGGAACTGCTAATATTATTAAAGTAACCCTTATTTTTTCTATATGCCATCATTTCTTAATTAATCGTCTTTAAATTTCATTGGGGAGTAAGGGGAGAACGGAATTTAACATCTTGCCCGGCCCAATTGCCAACCGTCACCTGCTCGTGGTGCTCCCTGCTAGAAAACACGAGGAAATTGCAACTGAACAATGGCAGTATAACTATAACCCTATAACCCTGATCAGAACGCTTTAGCAGCCTTGAGGGCCAAATTCCCTCTAAAAAGTCTGGTGCAGAAGGCAACGGGAAACCACTGCACTATTTTTCCCTAGTAGTTAATTTCATGGAAAAGTTACATAAAGCCACGGCCCCGAGTTCCCGGCGTCCCTTCAATGGGACAGGGGTGCGAAGAATCCCCGGGCGGAAACCACCTAAAATCGGAACTTGGAATGCGAGAAGTTTGAAACAGGACGGTAAACTCCACAATGTAATGAATGAAATGGATCGATTAGAGATAGACATACTAGATATTAGTGACACCAAATGGCCAGGCCAAGGAAAATATCTAGCAACGAACAACAGTGTGCTCTATTACTCGGGAAGCGACAATCACACCGAAAGATATGGCGTAGGAATTATTGTGACGAGAGAGACTTCCCAATTTGTCACGGACTTTGTGCCGCTATCAAACCGGGCCATGATGATTAGACTGGAAGCTAAGCCATATAACATTAACATCATTCAGGTATATGCACCCACCAAACAAAAGCTCATGAATGAGATCGAGGATTTGTACAAAGATATAGACGTTCTTCTAAATACTACAAAATCGCATGATGTAAATATTGTTATGGGTGATATGAACGCAAAGGTAGGAAGGTAGGATCAGTCGTTGTTCCAGGAGTGACAGGCGCGTTTGGTCTTTGAAATAGGAATGAGAGGGGCGATATTTTAATTGAATTCTGCCAAGAGAATGAACTTGTCGTAACAAATTCTCTTTTTAAATTACCTCTCCGCAGGCTATATACATTGAATTTAACAATGCACACAGTGAACCACATCGTGCGAAATCAAATAGACTACGTGATGATCAACAAAAGGTACCGAAATTGTGTCCAGAAAGCTCAAACCTACCCAGGAGCTGACATAAGGTCTGATCATAATCCCGTAGTAATCACTGTAAAATGCAGGTTGAAGAGGATACAAAGGTGAGAACCCTGCAAGCGACCGAATGTCAGGAAGCTGGCTGACCCTGAGACGCGCAATAGAGTGTCTATGGACATAAACCTATGGGCAAGAAATCAACTCATTACACCGGAAATTAATCACCAACAACTATAGGAGATCCTCAAGCAAAAAGTTAATGATGTATGCCAAAACCACCTACAACATTCTCAACAGATAAAAAACAGGACTGGATGACGGACTCAATTTTACAACACATGGAAGACAGAAGACTATGTAAGACCAGCGACCCAGCTAGATATTTGGATATTGACAGAACTATTCGCAAAGAGATAACTGAGGCACGGAACAGTTATTTTAACAGCAAATGCGAACAAATGGAGGACTTTGCTTCACAAGCATGATAGTTTTAACGCACACAAACATCTGAAGGAAATGACTGGGAAAAGGTTTCAAAACAGTACTGTCTTATCCGATGCTAGTGGAAACCCGATTTTGGATATTGAAGCCAAGAAGAAAGAGTGGACAGAATACGTCTCCACAATGTTTGCAGATGTGACCAGGAACATTGTAGGAACCACAAATAGAACTTCCAATTCAACCTTCAATTTTGAAGTCGGAAGTGTTACAAGCCTTAAGACAAGCCAAAGCTGGAAAATCACCGGGGCCTAATAATGTTCCAGTAGAAGTACTGAAACTCTTGGAAGAAGACCAGCTTGAATTATTAACACAGTTCTTCAATAAAATCTACGATACAGGCAATCTTCCCAAGGACTGGCTCAAATCGACCTTTATAACAATCCCTAAAAAGCAGAAGCAAGGTTGCATTTTGTCTCCACTGCTATTCAACTTATATTCAGAAGCTATTATATCAGAAGCTTTGGAAGGTCTTGCAGCTGGTGTAAAGATTAATGGAAAGACCATCAATAATCTTCGCTATACCAACGATGCAGTTTTGTTAGCGATTGAAAAAGATCTGCAAGAAATAGTTGACAAAGTAAACAATAGCAGTGAAAAAGCTGGATTATCAATCAACATCAGCAAGACAAATCTAATGGTAGTTTCCAGAAATGACTTAAATCCAACAATACAAGTAGCCGGCAAAAATCTAGAGCGGACTCGTCAGTACAAATATCTTGGAGCTTGGGTAAATGAAACATGGGAATCAGACCAAGATATCAAGACCCGGATAGAAATGGCCCGAGCTTCATTCACTAACACGAGGAAAGTTCTGTGCTGTCGACGAATTCACATCAAGCTCTGAGTAAGAATCCTCCTATGCTACATCTGGCCTGTTGTATTGCATGGACTCTAAAGGAAGATACCCAAAGACGTCTCGAGGCATTCGAGATGTGGTGTTATCGTCGCTTCGCATCAGTTGGACGCAAAAAGTCAGGAACGAGATTGTTCTCCAGCGCGTCTTCATGACCCGACAGCTATTACAAACCATCAAGAAGCGGAAAGTTGAATACCTCGGTCATGTGCTTAGGCACGATAGGTATAATCTGCTGCAAGTCATCATGATGGGCAAGGTGGAAGGAAAGAGGTGCGCTGGACGCCGGAAAAAGTCGTGGCTCAAAAACATCAGGGAGTGGACAGGCATCACCTCTGTCGAACAACTGTTCCGATTGGGCATGGACAGGGAGAGGTTCAGGGAACTAACGGCCAACCTTCAATAGTGAAGAGGCACTGCAAGAAGAAGAAGAAATTTCATTAATATTGATATATATACAATATAATTTACAAACCCTTAAAAGGTGAGACCCTTCCAGGTCGTATCTCCACAGGTAGAGATCGAGGACTGGTGGGTCGGGAAGTGGTGGGCTCGGCGATGATCGCAAACGACGTCTCACGTTTCTTTTTCGATGTTGATATCGTTCTGGAAGAAAATAATGTTTATAAATATTATGTTTCATTAGATTATTTTATTTACTCTACAAATTTTAGAGAATATATTAATTTTTTCTTAGTTTTTGCATGGAAGTATTAAATTGATTGTAAGTTCTTCATGTATATGTATAATGCTATATAACAACGGCTATTTTACAGAATTTTTATCAAGTGTGGTATGTATTATTTATTTTTGCTCATTATGTTGCATGAGGGCCGTCGTGGCGCAGAGGCGTAAGCGTCTGCCTGTAAATGGCAGGGTAGGCAGAGGGAACTGAAGGAACCATATAAATCTAGTTTTTCGAGGCATTGCATGTTAAATGGCGGAACTCAACACTGCGCATTACCCAGTTTCCAGGGTGAAGAAAATGAAAATAAAAAAATCTATCTTCTCTAAGTGGGAATCGAACCCTCAAACCGTCGCGTTTACAGGCAGACGCCTACGCCTCTGCACCACAACAGTCCTCATGCTTGGAAGCCAGTATTTGGGTCACAAGTCTCAGCCAACTTCCAAAAGTGAACGTCTTTCTCAAAAAAGTCATGGGCTCTTACAAATCCATGGTTTATTAACAAGATTTTTTTCTATGATATATCTTTTTTATTATTTATATGTTTATTATTATTTATACTTATTTTAACTCGCTTGTTTATCAATTTTAATAGATAAAATTACTTTTTTATAAAAACTGATCTTTTTGTCATAATATTACTATGAAGCGAATACATTGAGTTTCTCACAATGTAAGAATTATAGTTATTAAGGACAATGCTATATTACGCTACAACCTAATTTTTTGGACTTAATGACGTTATACGTGTAAGTTATGGTACAAAATTACACGAAATCATTTATCCGTAACTACCTGTAGTCGCATATATTTTTAAATGGAAAAAAATGTATTTTTAAAGATAAACTTTCTTCATCGCTATTTATATATAGAGAAGAATCTGCTTAGTGCTCTATGAATTAGTCGTGCGGGTGTCGGACACATCGCATTGTGGAAAGAGGAGCTCCGAGCAGCGCTTGGGACTTCCGACCCAAGTGTAGGTTTAAAGGGCCCCTTTAAACCTACACTAATTAACGCTCACCTTCACTGTCTGAGCTTCTCCCACTACCTAACCAATTTTTAGATGATTCTACCAAAGCCGCCTTCGAAGTGCCTTCTAGAAATAAATTTATAATAGCTCTAAAAAGACCGAGATCTTTTAGTAAACAATAGAGAGTATTCGCTGTTATACCTCTAGCTCCCACTTCAACCACGTATAAGCTAACTCTAAACCTTTTCCTGGTCAGTTCATTTGTAAGATCGAAATACTTATTAAGTTTTAGATGGTAATTTTTCGGGATATTTGTTTACCCACGAAACTGTAAGTTCTACCAGTACTACGCGTTTTAGGCTTCGAGAGTAAAGAAAAATATCCGGTCTAGATGACGAAACACAAATATCCTCAAGGATTCTATTCTGTTTCTTATATTTGTCCATCATAAGTGTCCAATCGGGAGCTGAATCTAATATTGAGAAAGGCTTTTGTGTGGGTTGTTTATAAGAGCCTTATTTAATACACTCTATTGAGCGTTTGCTGGTTGTTATATTTCTCTGTGCCCTTGCTACTGAACGACTAACGGCTTCACGTATGATTACTAGTACTTTGTCATGGCGCTGCGAGTATTGACCATTATCGAAGAGTACCCTACATCCCACCAGGATATGTTTATCTGTCCTCAATGCCTCTTTACAGATATAGCAAGATTTATGGTTAACATAACCCTATCTTACTAAATTACTTTGATCTGGTAGAGTCATTAGGAACTCATTTAGATATAATTTTAATAATAATGCAGATCAGTCGTGAATTGGGGTGCGCTATTTCAAACCTGAAGATACGTAAATAAACTAATCACCTGAATTTATTGGTTAGATTCCCACTTGGAAAGGATAGAGATAATTTAATTTTCATTTTTTTATTTTCATTTTTTTGCCTTGACAACTAGGCAAGCGCGGCGTTAAGTTCTGTAAGAGAGAGTGTCTTAACACTAACTTCCCACGGCTCCTGCGGTTCTAGTGTACCCTAAATGCCTGTTTGGATAAAGCGTATATATAGTAACATATATACATATGTAATATATAAGTGATATATAAACATATACAAGTATGCGTAAACAAAGTC
This sequence comes from Dione vanillae, assembly GCA_037178615.1. NCBI lineage: Eukaryota > Metazoa > Arthropoda > Insecta > Lepidoptera > Nymphalidae > Dione > Dione vanillae. Next base: position 2,126,993 of record JAZFAU010000299.1, on the reverse strand, counting down.
AAAAGTGTGCACTAGTCGCTTTGTTTGACGATTACTTTACGACCTCAATTCACTCGCCGGCCTTGAGATACGCTATAATTAATTTTTTTGCTTAAAAACTAGAGGATGTACTTTGGGTTTTTATAGGAATTTTGTAATGTTGTCTGTGTTGTTTTCCTGGCTTCAATTTTATTTTATTTTCACGCTATTTCCCATATGTGGTTTAGACGGAGGGATTAGTGTTAAGATACTATTCTTTCTTTGTTTTTTTTTTACCATAGCATATTCCTTATATATATATATATATATATATATATATATATATATATATATATATATATATATATATATATATATACATATATATATATATATATATATATATATATATATATATATATATATATATATATATATATATATATATATATATATATATATATTATATATATATATAGATATATATATATATATATATATATATATATATATATATATATATATATATATATATATATATATATATATATATATATATATATATATATGTATATATATATATATATATATATATATATATATATATATATATATATATATATATATATATATATATATATATATATATATATATATATATATATATATATACATATATTATATATATATATATATATATATATATATATATATATATATATATATATATATATATATATATATATATATATATATATATATATATATATATACAGACAGAGCAAAGAAAGTGGAAATAGAAAAATCCATGTTCCACGAGTGGGAAACGAACCCACAAACTGTCGCGTTTACAGGCAGACACTACGCCTCTGCGCCACGACGGTCCTATTGTTTTAGTTATTTTTAAATTACCATATTCACTTGAAATATCTCAGATATTTTGAAATCACAATTAGGTACTTCAGTTTCATTTATATGTATATTATATATAACATAGATGCATATATTAAATTACTTGAATAAAAAATAATGAAGCAAACACAATCTTTTTACGGCCGAAGGTTCTAATATTCATAAGCTATTTATATTTATAAACATAAATATGTATAATAAGTGTATGTTGATTGGTTATTTGATCTCTATAGTACAGGTTCTCTTTTGCTTAGGGTGTTAGGTTTTTGCAAAAGAGCATATATGGTATAAATATTAAAATGTTACGAGACACTACAAATGTACGTCAATTTTTTTTTAGTTCACTCTTTATCCGGAACACGGCAGGGTAGGCAGAAGGAACGACAGAAACCATAAAACTTAGTGTTGAGACTCTCCGTTGCTTCGTCCCTTGCTTTCCGCCTTTTTCGAGGCATTGCGTGTTAATTGACGGAACTCAACGCCGCGTTTTGTTTACCAGAGCGAAGAAAATGAAAATAGAAAAATCTATCCTCATGGGAATCGAACCCACAAACCGTCGCGTTTACAGTCAGACGCTGCGCTTCCGCGCCACGTCCATTTGCAACTTTCAATTATTAAATTATGTATTTTTCTATACAGTCCAAACCCATAAGACTTCTCGTTTCTCCTACTATTAATATAATATAAACATTCTTAGAGATATTTCTTTTAGGAGATAATTCTTTGCTAATATTTCTATTTAGTTTTTTTTGTCTTAGCTTTAGGAGGGTAGGGAGAGGAAACGCAGGAACCGTAGAATTCTAGTTTTAAGATACTCTAATCCTTACTCTCCGCCTTTTCTAGGCATTACGTGTGGCAGGTCTTATAGCCAAGCTTGTCATATTTTTTAAATATCTTGGACACTATTTGACTTCTGATTTGAAAGACGACACTGACATTGAACGAGAGCGAAGAGCGTTGTCGGTGAGGGCGATTATGCTTGCTCGCAGGTTTGCGCGTAGTTCATCTAACGTTAAAATAACATTGTTTAGAGCATATTGTACATGTTTTTACACGTGCAGCCTGTGGGCGAGATATACTCAAAAATCTTACAGCGCTCTTCGCGTTCAATACAATAACGCGT